>LR738711.1:871622630-871693505 GCA_902687465.1 Secale cereale | reverse complement strand
GGGGGGGCACCAGGGCTCCAGGCGCCCTGGCGGCGCGCCCCCCCCCCTGGGCCCCCCGAGGCTCCTCCGATGCCCCCCTTTGGCATATATTTAAAGCGTCTCGAGAAACCCTCGAAACAGGAACTCTTTTTCGCGATCTCATCTCTGTTCCGCCGCCGCCGCTGCCAAGATCGGGAGCACCAGGAGAACTCTTCCCGGCACCCTGCCGGAGGGGAGGATCACCACTGGGAGCCTCTCCACCACCATGGACGCCTCCCGGATGAGTTGCGAGTAGTCTCCCTTGGACCATGAGTCCATGACCAATAGCTATGTGATGTTCTCCTCCCGTTCTTGTGCTTCACTAATTAGTCCTCGTGAGCTGCCCTACATGATCGAGGCACATATGTAATCCTTATGCTGTTGCTATGATGAGTTTGCTGGGAACCGATGGATTATGAGATTATGTTCAGATTGTGCTTGAGTAATATATTTGATCTACCTCTTTTATATTTATGTTCATAAGTAATTCTTGCATGTTCTCCGTTGTTATTTATTGCTTTGGCCAAGTAATAGGTAGTGACTCCAAGAGGGAACGTTATGCTCGATTGTGGGTTCATGCCCCTCGATGACTAGTTTGAGTGACAGAAATATGAGTCTAGGGGATGTGCTGTTGCCACAAGGGGGAAAACAACGGTGCTTGTGCCCGCGGGTGCAAGGATTGTTTACTTTACGCAAAGTTCTTTTAATGCAGTTGTCTGTTGCATTGAGTTTACACTATGGGTGGGACTCGCAACTTAATACCAGCGAGATGTTCTGGATAGATATCTCAAGGTGGATGATTAGTAGTAGATATTGATGGATTTCGGTCTACTTACTTTGGCGTACCGCCCATGCTTTGAACCTCAACCTTTCTTGCAATGTAGTCAGCATTGGTTTGCGTTCGTGGTCCTGTCAATTGCCCAGCTGTAATTCGTTTACCTCACATAGCTGTTTTATCGTCTTTTGGGAGAGAGACATCACTAGTGAACATCATGAGACTCCGGTCCATATTACCATCATTGATCACATCCGCTATTTACTTTTCGCTTTTATTTACTATTGCAAACATTATCTATCACTACTATCACTTGCGTTTAATCCTTTGTGAACTACAAGGCCGGAGGGATTGACAACCTCTCTGTACTCGTTGGGAGCAAAGTTATTTGTATCTGTGTGCAGGTCCACGTTGATTGCTAATATCTGGCGCCGTTAGCAGTTGACACCTTCTTGTTGAACCTAGGGGTCTCTGGGGATTCGATCCTTGGTATCTTTGCCAAGGGAAAAACTTCCGCAACACTACATCTCACACCTTCCACTTGGGGTAACCAACGAGGGGCGAGAAGCCTAGCACCGTGCCTCAGCTGTATCTTTTGTCTTTCCATACACGCCCAAGAAGCCTAGCAGGTTCACGCAAAGGTTCTTCGTCACGTGCATCACGTCGATTGAAGAGCGGACCTCTAGGTCTTTCCAGTAGGGTAGGTCCCAAAATATAGATTTCTTCTTCCACATGGGTGTGTGTCCCTCAGCGTCATTCGGAACAGCTAGTGTGCCGGGGCCCTTTCCAAAGATTACGTGTAAATCATTGACCATAGCAAGTACATGATCACCGGTACGCATGGCGGGCTTCTTCCGGTGATCTGCCTCGCCTTTGAAATGCTTGCCTTTCTTTCGACATTGATGGTTGGTCGGAAGAAATCGACGATGGCCCAGGTACACATTCTTCCTGCATTTGTCCAGGTATATACTTTCAGTGTCATCTAAACAGTGCGTGCATGTGTGGTATCCTTTGTTTGTCTGTCCTGAAAGGTTACTGAGAGCGGGCCAATCGTTGATGGTCACAAATAGCAACGCCTTTAGGTTAAATTCCTCCTATCTGTGCTCATCCCACACACGTACACCATTTCCATTCCACAACTGTAAAAGTTCTTCAACTAATGGCCTTAGGTACACATCAATGTCGTTGCCGGGTTGCTTAGGGCATTGGATGAGAACTGGCATCATAATGAACTTCCGCTTCATGCACATCCAAGGAGGAAGGTTATACATACATAGAGTCACGGGCCAGGTGCTGTGATTGCTGCTCTGCTCCCCGAAAGGATTAATGCCATCCGCGCTTAAAGCAAACCATACGTTCCTTGGGTCCTTTGCAAACTCCTCCCAATACTTTCTCTCGATTTTTCTCCACTGCGACCCGTCAGCGGGTGCTCTCAACTTCCCGTCTTTCTTACGGTCCTCACTGTGCCATTGCATCAACTTGGCATGCTCTCCATTTCTGAACAGACGTTTCAACCATGGTATTATAGGAGCATACCACATCACCTTCGCAGGAACCCTCTTCCTGGCGGGCTCACCGTGAACATCACCAGGGTCATCTCGTCTCATCTTATACCGCAATGCACCGCATACCGGGCATGCGTTCAGATCCTTGTATGCACCGCGGTAGAGGATGCAGTCATTAGGGCATGCATGTATCTTCTGCACCTCCAATCCTAGAGGGCATACGACCTTCTTTGCTTTGTATGTACTGTCGGGCAATTCATTATCCTTCGGAAGCTTCTTCTTCAATATTTTTAGTAGCTTCTCAAATCCTTTGTCAGCCACAACATTCTCTGCCTTCCACTATAGCAATTCCAGTACGGTACCGAGCTTTGTGTTGCCATCTTCGCAATTGGGGTACAACCCTTTTTTGTGATCCTCTAACATGCGATCGAACTTCAGCTTCTCCTTTTGACTTTCGCATTGCGTCCTTGCATCGACAATGACCCGGTGGAGATCATCATCATCGGGCACATCGTCTGGTTCCTCTTGATCTTCAGCAGCTTCACCCGTTGTAGCATCATTGGGCACATCGTGTGGTTCCTCTTGATCTTCACCAGCTCCCCCCATTGCAGCATCACCGTATTCAGGGGGCTGATACGTCCAAAACGTATCTATAATTTCTGCTTGCTCCATGCCACTTTTGGGTGATATTGCTATGATATTCATACACTTCCATACACTTTTGATCATATTTGGACTAACTTACTAATCCAGTGCACCCCAGTGCCAGTTTCTGTTTTCGGCTGTTTTTGTATTTCAGGTTTTCACGTTTCGAGAACTGCCCAGAAAAATCCAGAAAAAATATATAAAAAATCAGCGTATCGGGAACGACACTGCTTCCGAAGGGGAGCCTGGGGGGGGGGGCACAGGGGCCCCAGGCGCCCTGTGGGCGCCCCCCCCCTGGGCCGCGCCGGGGGGGCGCCTCGGCACCCCGATAGCCCCCCGGTGCCCTACTTTGGCAGATATTTAAAGGGTCCCCCGTAACCCTTGAAACAGGACTTCTTTTCGCGATCCCATCTCTGTTCCGCCGCCGCCGCCGCTTCCAAGATCGGGAGCACCTGGAGAACTCTTCCCGGCACCCTGCCGGAGGGGAGGATCACCACCGGGAGCTTCTCCACCACCATGAACACCTCCCGGATGACTCGTGAGTAGTCTCCCTTGGACCATGAGTCCATGACCAGTAGCTATGTGATGTTCTCCTCCCGTTCTTGTGCTTCACTAATTAGTCCTCGTGAGCTGCCCTACATGATCGAGGCACCTATGTAATCTTTATGCTGTTGCTATGTTGAGTTAGCTGGGATCCGATGGATTATGAGATTATGTTCAGATTGATCTTGAGTAATATATTTGATTCACCTCTTTTATATTTTAGTTCATAAGTAATTCTTGCATGTTCTCCGTTGTTATTTATTGCTTTGGCCAAGTAGTAAGTAGTGACTCCAAGAGGGAACGTTATGCTCGATTGTGGGTTCATGCCCCTCGATGACTAGCTTGAGTGACAGAAACATGAGTCTAGGGGATGTGCTGTTGCCACAAGGGGGAAAACAACGGTGCTTGTGCCCGCGGGTGCAAGGATTGTTTACTTTACGCAAAGTTCTTTTAATGCAGTTGTCTGTTGCATTGAGTTTACACTATGGGTGGGACTCGCAACTTAATACCAGCGAGATGTTCTGGATAGATATCTCAAGGTGGATGATTAGTAGTAGATGCAGATGGATTTCGGTCTACTTACTTTGGCGTACCGCCCATGCTTTGAACCTCAACCTTTCTTGCAATGTAGTCAGCATTGGTTTGCGTTCGTGGTCCTGTCAATTGCCCAGCTGTAATTTGTTACCTCACATAGCTGTTTTATCGTCTTTTGGGAGAGAGACATCACTAGTGAACATCATGTGACTCCGGTCCATATTACCATCATTGATCACATACACTATTTTACTTTCCGCTATTTTATTTACTATTGCAAATTACTATCTATCACTACTATCATATTGCTTTTAACCCTTTGTGAACTACAAGGCCGGAGAGATTGACAACCTCTCTGTACTCGTTGGGAGCAAAGTTATTTGTATCTGTGTGCAGGTCCACGTTGATTGTTAATTGCGCCGTTAGCAGTTGACACCTACCTGTTGAACCTAGGAGTCTCTAGGGATTCGATCCTTGGCATCTTTGCTAGGGGAAAACACTTCTACTTACTGCATCTTACACCTTCCACTTGGGGTAATCCAACGAGGGGTTCGAGGCCCATCAAGGAGTATTTTCTGGCGCCGTTGCCGGGGACTCCACTCTTCAGGATAGGGGAGTTGCATGCTATCTTTTACCTTTGCTTATTAGTCTTGCTAGTTTACCTTTCATATTTGCTTTAGTTCCTTTTATCAAAAATCACAAAAATAGTTATCTTGCTTGCTTGCTACTATGGGTTCCACCGAGAACACCAAGTTGTGTGACTTCACTAGTCACAACAACGATGACTTTATCAGCACACCTATCACTACACCTGCCACTTCAACACCTTCATATGAAATTAAACATGCTTTACTGAACTTAGTCATGAAAGACCAATTCTCCGGTGCTGGAGATGATGCTGCTTTACACTTGAACAACTTTGTAGAAATTTGTGATATGCAAAAGTACCAAGAAATAGATGGTAATATTGTTAAGCTTAATCTTTTTCCTTTCTCTTTGAGAGGAGGAGCTAAAATTTGGTTTCAGTCTTTGCCTAGAAATAGCATAGATTCATGGGACAAGTGCAAAGATGCTTTTATTGGAAAATACTATCCACCTGCTAAAATTATCCAACTTAGAAGTAACATCATGAATTTTAAACAATTGGATAATGAACATGTTGCCCAAGCTTGGGAACGTATGAAGTCTCTTATCAAGAACTGCCCTACTCACGGTTTGACTACTTGGATGGTTATCCAAACTTTTTATGCAGGCTTGAACTTTACCTCGCGGAACTTGTTAGATTCGGCCGCGGGAGGAACTTTTATGTCAACTACACTTGGTGCTGCCACAAAGCTTCTCGATGAGATGATGACCAACTATTCCCAATGGCACACCGAACGCGCTCCAACAGGTAGGAAGGTAAACTCTGTCGAGGAGATTTCCTCCCTCAATGAAAAAGTTTACTTGATCATGTCTCTACTTTCGAAGCAATCTAATATTGATCCTCATGATGTTCCTTTAAATTCTTTGATTGCTCAAGAACAAGTAGATGTGAACTTTATCTCTAGAAATAATTTTAACAACAATGCTTATAGGAGTAACTTTGGTAACAATTCTAGACCGTTCCCCTCTAACTCTTATGGGAACAACAATGCTTATCCTAGTACCAAGAACTCCAATACTGAACTAGAGATCATGCTTAGAGATTTCATCACTACCCAAAAAGCCTTTAATAAGAATGTAGAAGAGAAACTACATAAACTAGATGATCTTTCTTTTAAGGTAGACCACTTAGCCAATGAGTTAAAATTGCTAAAAATTGAAACTTCTTCTCTTAAGGAGAAGGAAGTCATCCCTATTAATGCTACTCAAGTGCAAATCAATGAAAATATTAGGATGATGGCTAAGCTTAAAGAGAGATGGGCTAGAGAAAGGGAGGAAGAGGAAAGAATTAAGAGCCTTCCTACCCACCGAACTGTTGCTACTATCCAAGTTATTGAGAATGTTCACACTCTTAGCACCCAATGTACTCCTGGTCCTAATGGACCTATTAATGGTGATGCTATGTCAACTACCAAACAGGTGAGCCTTAAGGACACCTCTACCACTTTACTTGATGCTCGTGACCTTGATTTTGATAATTGCACCCTTACCGAAGTTATTGATTTCCTTCACAAAATGTCTAGAGATCCCCGCACTAGCACGCTTAACCTTGCCTTCACAAAGCATATCACTAATGCTCTCATCAAAGCTAGGGAGGAGAAACTTAGAGTAGAAGCCTCCATACCTAGAAAGCTAGAGGATGGTTGGGATCCTATGATAAAAATTTATTTGAATGACTTCTCTTGTTATGCATTATGTGATGTTGGTGCTAGTACCTCTGTTATGCCCAAAAGGATATATGATATGCTTAAATTGAAACCTTATGATTCTTGTTCTTTTGGTGTTCGTCTCGTTGATTCTTCCATAAAGAAACCTTTGGGGAGGATCGACGATGTTCTTGTTGTTGTCAATGATAATTATGTGCCCGTTGATTTCACTATTATGGATATTGAATCTGATCCTTCATGTCCAATTATTTTGGGATGTCCCTTTTTGCGCACCGTTGGTGCTGTCATTGACATGAAAGAGGGTAATATAAAATTTCAGTTTCCTCTCAATAAAGGGATGGAACACTTCCCTCGTAAGAAGGTCAAGTTACCTTTTGAGTCCGTTGTACGGGCTAGCTATTCTTTTACTCTTGATAAAACTTGATCTATGCATTATGCCTAGCTTAAAGGCATAAAAGAAAGCGCTTTTGGGAGGCAGCCCACATGAATAAATTTTTTGCTTTTGTCATGTCTTGATGTTGTTTACTGCTGTAGCATCATCATTGTATCTTTACTTTTCATATTTGTGCCAAGTATAGCCTCTGATTGCTAGAACGTTCAAAAGTTGTGAGGTGCTGTCCAGGAAACAGATTCTGTCCTTGGATAGAAAAATTCGTATAAAATCACCAGATCATCTTTTTGGTCTGAATTTTTTCGACAGCGTTCTCTATATAATTGTCTTTCGCGCTACAGTTATGAGTTTTTTGATTTGAGTTGCAGAAGTATCCCGAACAGGTCAATTACTGCCTGCTGTTCTGTTTTTCACAGATTCTGTCCTGTTTTGCCTTACCTTCACTTTGCAAATTAAGAACTTGCTTTTTCTTTGCAAAAACCTTTTGGCAATCTTGAGAAATAGAAGAACTTCAAGAATATCCTTATTTCCAGCAAGGTATAATTATTTTATTAATGGTACTAACCTCGCTAATCAGATTATGATGAGTTGTGTATGAAGGGAGTTTTCAAGTGTGCGAGGGAAGATGATAAAAAGATTCAGGAGTGTCAAGCGCTCAAGCTTGGGGATGCCCCCGTGCACCCCCAAGAAATATTCAAGGAGACTCAAGCGTCTAAGCTTGGGGATGCCCCCCGTGCATCCCCTTCTCCATCAACATTATCAGTTCGTCTTTCGTTCCGCTATATTTTTATCACTTCATATGTTATGTGCTATGCTTGGAGCGTCTTGCTTTTAGTTTTCTTTTTAGTTTTTCATAACGAGTCGGAACTCAGCATTCCTTTATGTGGGAGAGAAACACGCTCCACCTCTACCTAGAACATTACATAGAATTTTCATTGTCTATCTATGTTGTGTGTGTTCTTTGTCTTTTTAATAGCTACTATCATGCTTTGCTCTTAGTATTCATGCTTATCTTTTCAAACAGCTTCTATTTAGTTGGTTGCTTGAACTCTTTTTAATTACCATGCTCACCTTATTAAGAGAGTTTGCTTCCGTTGCATGGGTTAATATGTCTATGATAAATATGCTACTTTCATGATGGTGCTTAGTAGTTCAGGTTTTCTTATGGTTAATCTCAAATAGCTGGGGGGTTCCCAATGTGTTATTGGAGTACCAACTTGGTTTGTTTGCCTATGATGTGGTATGGTTTAGTAATATCTTCCTTTGAGAATTTATTTTGATTGACTTGGCGTATGCTCATGCATATTCAAGACTGTAAAGAAAGTCTGTCAAGCCTTGATGATATTTTGTTTCTAAGTAGCGATATAACTACCATGCCTGATTCAATATTGCTTTGTCGCTCTGCATGATTATGACCGTCATTGCTCTCTTAGTTGGTCGCTCCCAGTCTTTTGCTAACCTCCACCTGCACTAAGCAAATTAATCATGCAATACATAGCTCATGGGAAAGTAGCCTAAAAACTATTGTGGCAAATAATATGTTGCTTATGTATCTTATTTCTTATGAGTTGCTTGCTGAGCGGTAACCATGTTTCTGGGGACGCCATCAACTGTCACACTTTTGTTGAATATCATGTGAGTTGCTATGCATGTTCGTCTTGTCTGAAGTAAGGGTGATTTACCGTGGGTTGAATTAATATGCATATTGTTAGAGAAGAACATTGGGCCGCCAACCAAAGCCATGCATCATGGTGGAAGTTTTAGCTTGGACCTTAATCCTCAATCTCTCATGAGAATATGCTTATGCATTAAAGAGGAGTCCATCATCTATTTTCTATGTTGTCCCGGTATGGATGTCCTCAAGTTGAGATTTATCAAAAACGAGAAATCAAATGCGATCTATCTCCTTGGACCTTTGTACAGGTGGCATAGAGGTACCCCTTTGTGACACTTGGTTAAAACATATGCAATGCAATGATAACCCATGGGGATCCGAGCTAATTAGGACAAGGAGCAAGCACTATTGGTATTCGATGCATGAGGCTTGCAACTTATAAGATGTTTTATACATGACACATATGAAGTACTACTACCGTTGACACAATTGCTTCCATGTTTCAAAATAAAAAGCTCTAGCACTTCAAGCACCAACTACTGAGAGCATGATTGTCATTCTGAGTGTAATGTGCATTGTCCCAAAGTAGCATTGTCTTTTGCATGATTGTGATATCGTTTATTCTGAAATGATTGTATCTAGTCATCACTTAAACCTTGAAGGTGCCCTTGCATTTATGTTTTGCATCACTAAAGGGGGCAAGCTAGATATCACTTGATCATATTTGCACATCATGTTCATTGCAAATCTTTTTGATGTTTCAGTTTCATGTTGTAAAACTTTCAGTCATTTGTGATTTTCTCTTGAGACAACTTAATTACTTTAGAATCATTGTCTCAGTAAGCTTTTTTCATATGACTATGAGAAAGTTTTATATGGTTAATAGCATGTCACCACAGAAATTATTCTTGTTATCATTTACCTACTCGAGGACGAGCAGGAATTAAGCTTGGGGAAACGTATCTATAATTTCTGCTTGCTCCATGCCACTTTTGGGTGATATTGCTATGATATTCATACACTTCCATACACTTTTGATCATATTTGGACTAACTTACTAATCCAGTGCACCCCAGTGCCAGTTTCTGTTTTCGGCTGTTTTTGTATTTCAGGTTTTCACGTTTCGAGAACTGCCCAGAAAAATCCAGAAAAAATATATAAAAAATCAGCGTATCGGGAACGACACTGCTTCCGAAGGGGAGCCTGGGGGGGGGGCACAGGGGCCCCAGGCGCCCTGTGGGCGCCCCCCCCTGGGCCGCGCCGGGGGGGCGCCTCGGCACCCCGATAGCCCCCCGGTGCCCTACTTTGGCAGATATTTAAAGGGTCCCCCGTAACCCTTGAAACAGGACTTCTTTTCGCGATCCCATCTCTGTTCCGCCGCCGCCGCCGCTTCCAAGATCGGGAGCACCTGGAGAACTCTTCCCGGCACCCTGCCGGAGGGGAGGATCACCACCGGGAGCTTCTCCACCACCATGGACACCTCCCGGATGACTCGTGAGTAGTCTCCCTTGGACCATGAGTCCATGACCAGTAGCTATGTGATGTTCTCCTCCCGTTCTTGTGCTTCACTAATTAGTCCTCGTGAGCTGCCCTACATGATCGAGGCACCTATGTAATCTTTATGCTGTTGCTATGTTGAGTTTGCTGGGATCCGATGGATTATGAGATTATGTTCAGATTGATCTTGAGTAATATATTTGGTTCACCTCTTTTATATTTTAGTTCATAAGAAATTCTTGCATGTTCTTCGTTGTTATTTATTGCTTTGGCCAAGTAGTAAGTAGTGACTCCAAGAGGGAACGTTATGCTCGATTGTGGGTTCATGCCCCTCGATGACTAGCTTGAGTGACAGAAACATGAGTCTAGGGGATGTGTTGTTTCCACAAGGGGGAAAACAACGGTGCTTGTGCCCGCGGGTGCAAGGATTGTTTACTTTACGCAAAGTTCTTTTAATGCAGTTGTCTGTTGCATTGAGTTTACACTACGGGTGGGACTCGCAACTTAATACCAGCGAGATGTTCTGGATAGATATCTCAAGGTGGATGATTAGTAGTAGATGCAGATGGATTTCGGTCTACTTACTTTGGCGTACCGCCCATGCTTTGAACCTCAACCTTTCTTGCAATGTAGTCAGCATTGGTTTGCGTTCGTGGTCCTGTCAATAGCCCAGCTGTAATTTGTTACCTCACATAGCTGTTTTATCGTCTTTTGGGAGAGAGACATCACTAGTGAACATCATGTGACTCCGGTCCATATTACCATCATTGATCACATACACTATTTTACTTTCCGCTATTTTATTTACTATTGCAAATTACTATCTATCACTACTATCATATTGCTTTTAACCCTTTGTGAACTACAAGGCCGGAGAGATTGACAACCTCTCTGTACTCGTTGGGAGCAAAGTTATTTGTATCTGTGTGCAGGTCCACGTTGATTGCTAATTGCGCCGTTAGCAGTTGACACCTACCTGTTGAACCTAGGAGTCTCTGGGGATTCGATCCTTGGCATCTTTGCTAGGGGAAAACACTTCTACTTACTGCATCTTACACCTTCCACTTGGGGTAATCCAACGAGGGGTTCGAGGCCCATCAGGGGCGCATAGTTGTCATCGTACTCTTCTTCTTCGCCGTGTTCCATCATAACCCCTATTTATCCGTGCCTCGTCCAAACATTATAGTGTGGCATGAAACCCTTGTAAAGCAGGTGAGAGTGAAGGATTTTCCGGTTAGAGTAAGACATCGTATTACCACATTTAGTGCATGGACAACACACAAAACCATTCCGCTTGTTTGCCTCAGCCGCATTCAGAAACTCATGCATGCCCTTAATGTACTCAGAGGTGTGTCTGTCACCGTACATCCATTGCCGGTTCATCTGCGTGCATTATATATAATTAAGTGTGTCAAAAACCATTACAGAACATCATAAATAGATAATTAAGTGACCAAATTAATATAAGTTCATCATCACATTAAAACCAAAGTACATACATAGTTCTCATCTAACAACATATAGCTCTCCAAAGCATCTAATTAATTTTCACCATACATTGAAACTATGTAAAACATTTCAATGCGAAAACAAATGCGATCATAATCGCAACCAAGGTAACAATTGATCCAACGGCATAATGATACCAAGCCTCGGTATGAATGGCATATTTTCTAATCTTTCTAATCTTCAACCGCATTGCATCCATCTTGATCTTGTGATAATCGACGACATCCGCAACATGCAACTCCAATATCATCTTCTCGTCCTCAATTTTTTTTATTTTTCTTCAAGAAATTGTTTTCTTCTTCAACTAAATTTAACCTCTCGACAATAGGGTCCATCTTGATCTTGTGATCATCGACGACTTCCGCAACATGCAACTCCAATTCCATCTTCTCCTCCTCCATTTTTTCCAATTTTTTCTTCAAGGAAATGTTTTCCTCTTCAACTAAATTTGACCTCTCCACAAGAGGGTCGGTTGGAATTTCCGGTTCAACTACCTCATAGACATATAAACACATCTATGCATGTCAGGTTGGTCGGCATAATTGTCATAAACAATAAAACAAATAGTTATACATTAAAGATAATATACCACATCCGAATCGTAGACAGGACGAGGGCCCACGTGGGCGGATATCAAAACCATCGCACTATATAATAACAAGCAATAATAAACGTAAGAAAATTAGAAAAATATCTATCTAAAGCAATAATAACAAGCAATAATAAAAGTAATAAAAGCATGGACATAACAAGAGGCTCACCATGGTGGTGCCGGTGACGAGATCGGCGGGGGCGATCGACGGCGGCGAAGACGGGGACGGGACGTGACGGACAGCTAAACCTAGACAAATCTCGGAGAAAATGGAGCTTCGAGAGGAGAAAATCTTAACTAGTGTAGCTCGGGCATTCCATCGAACACATTGTGTGCATAGGAGGTGAGCTAGAGCACCACCAAGCCCTCTCCCCCTCGGCCAGAAAAAACAAAGCAGTGTGCTCTGCTCTTACGCGAGGGGGTATGTATAGGCACCTCATTGGTCCCGGTTGGTGATATGAACCGGGACTAAAGGGGAGCCTTTGGTCCCGGTTCAAGTCACCAACCGAGACCAATGGTGGTGGGCCAGGAGCAAGACCCATTGGTCCTGGTTCGTCGCACCAACCGGGACCAAAAGGTCCAGACGAACCGGGACCAATGGCCCACATGGCCCGGCTGGCTCCCTGGGCTCATGAACCGGGTCCAATGCCCCCATTGGTCCTGGTTCTGGACTGAACCGGGACTAATGGGCTGGACCATTGCCCCGTTTTCTACTAGTGCGAGGTGGTGAGGGATGGCCAATATTTTCCATGCTAGATGTGTTACTCTCACGATGAGTGTTTATTCACTTGTCATTGCACAAGAGAAAGGAAGAGGTATTAGGATGCCCAGTCCCGAAATGAAAAACAAATTTACTTTATGTTGTCAAATAATAAATTCCTTGGAAAGTGTTGGTATGGAAGGCAACCGTGGATTCGGCTAGCCATGGCTTGTGAAAGTTTGGTGGAAAAGGAATACACTTTATTTTATGTTTGGGAACCGCCTATGATATATCTAGCATGGAAAGTGTTGGGAACCTTAAGTCGTTTTTATTGGTGGGAAAAGTATGCCTCCCAAAATAATATTATCTCTCAATTTAAGCTTTGAGCTCTGGCACCTCTACAAATCCCTTCTTCCCTCTGCGAAGGGCCTTTCTTTTACTTATGCAATTTTTATTTTTGAATTTGAGTCTCCATCTTCTCTTATAAAGCACCAACTAGGAAAGACTATGATCGTACTTGAGCACAGGGTGTAACTAATATGTGAATGTGTTTCATGAATGGATCAATGGTTGAGCATGATGGGCTAGGGATAACTTATTTTAGCATTGATATTATGAAAGACATGGTTGCCTGTTGATATGCTTGAGTATTTAAATCTCATGTCAAAACTAGACTATTGCTTTGAACCATATAAAAGTCCAAATGTCCATGCTATAAAGAAAAGAATATGATATGACATGATAGGCAGCATTCCACATCATAAAAAAATATGTTTTTATCATTTACCTACTCGCGAACGAGCATGAATTAAGCTTGGGGATGCTGATATATCTCCAACGCATCTATAATTTTTGATTGTTTCATGCTGTTTTATAATCATTCTTGGATGTTTTACAATCATTTTATAGAAACACTACTAGGAAAAGGCCTAGTAATGGCGCACCTAATTTGGCCATTAATGGCGCATTAGTGGTGCACCATTAGTGCCACGCCATTAGTATATTTTACTAATGGCGCACCTCTGGTGCGCCATTAGTATCTGGTATACTAATGGCGCACCGCAGATACGCCACTAGTATACACAACAATGCGCCATTAGTATGCCTCCCAGGAGGACATGTATACCCAGGTGCTTTGGCATACTAATGGCGCACGGCAACAAGATGCGCCATTAGTAACTTCGGCATAGTAATGGCGCACTGTCTAATGATGCGCCATTAGTATCCTTTGGCATACTAATGGCGCACTGTGATGTGATGCGCCATTAGTATGAATATTAGGTTTTTTTTTGTTTTTTTATTTTCTGTTTTTTGCACAGGTTACAAAATGTATAATTGGACAGAATATAGACAGCACACATCAACAATTGATTCATCGAATACAATAGAAGATTAGTCTCTGAATACAATTCATCATATTAGTCTCCGAATACAATTCATCATATTAGTCTCCGAATACAATTCATCCTATTAGTCTCCGAATTGAAAAGACCGAACAAAGATAGAACATTATATTACAAGTCTCGAGACCGCGAGTAGCGAGTTTGTCTTCACATTACAAGTCGATATCGATCATCTAAACTACCATCACATAGAAGAGAGCTGCGGTCATCACGATGAGCATCATCACGATGAAACTCATCTTCATCCGGTTCCTCCAATGCTCCCTCCCCTCTCCCGCTAGATAGCGGGCGTATCTAGATTCGGCGTCGGCCCTAGTGGTGTACCCTTTGTAACTGTTACCGCTGAATCGGTGAACCTATCTCCGACACTCCTCCCAGTCGTCGTAGACTCCGGGAACCTTACCCTTGTACACGACATACGACGGCATCGCTATGCACTAGCCAAACGAAACGTTAGTACCAATTCACAGACAATACATAAGCAATATATAAGTATGCAACAGAACGATCGAAAGAGAAAAGCAAGACATTAATAGCATCGATTACATCTAAGTTGAACGACTCTCGAAACCAAAGAGACATACTACAAGTTCATTAAAGTTTAATTACAACATGAACCAATCGATGTTTCAGAACTAGACACAGCATCACTGCTTTCGACTCGACTCAAGGGACCGGAGCGTGGATGAAGCCGCCGTCTATCGTGGGAGTCATGAAATCACAGGCGTTGTCAGCCTGCATTTGTAGCATTGTGTCGATGTCACTGTTGGACGGTTGATTTCTGAGGTAGAACTGCCCCGAGGTATGAAGGACATCTAGATGGATGATTTCCGCAAACTCCGACTGGATGCGAAAGAATTCTTGTCTGATGTCCGCGTCCTGGATTGCTGACACGCTCGCGGCCCAATCTTTGAGTTTACTCGGTAGCAGAAGTTGATGATGGTCCCGTACGATCGCCCGCTTGTGATGGATGGCGTAGTAGGCACCCTTTTGACCGCCAGGCGGCTGCTTGACACAGCAGAACGTCGTATTGTGGGAGAACACGTGCTTGTCGTACTTACGAATAGGCCTGGTGAAGGTGCCTCCAGATTTGGCGTAGCCGGGGAGAACATCATCAAGAACCTTCTTGACATTTGTGTAGTCTACGTTCGACTGACGGTCCGGGTCGAAATACGTGGCCATGGAATATTTGGGGCTTAGGAGGATAAGCGTGCAATGTGTGTCACTGCAGAAAACACGGAATGTTAAAAGAAAAACGATCGAAATCTAAGAATTCATATGTTACGGGGCGGTTGAGGGGGATGACATACTCGGGAAAGTAAGGCACGAGGAAGTTATCCTTATCTCGGTTTGCCAGAATGACGTCTTCGAGGTAAGAACTCGCGACTTGCCGGTCCCCAGCGCTGCCCAAGATCTTGGCACGCATGTAGAAGGGGTCGACTATCACGATGTCCGGGGTCTTGTCGCGAATGATCCGCATCTCCATACTCAGCGAAAATAGCCGAACGAAGGTGTAGTGCAGCGGATGAAGGTTCAACATAGCGTGGATGTCATCAAACCGCAGGACGATCGTACCCCCGATGGAGTTATCCACAAAGCCCTTGCCCTCTGGCACCTTGGCCGCGAAAACCGGGTATGCCACATCCTTCTCTCTGAGACGCCGCTTCTCCAAAGAAAGAACACTGTCATGCAGACTCCGCATAGCACCGGTTGCAGCATCGAGCATATTTGTCGGTAGCATCGGCCTACCCGCCACATGCACCCTCCTCATTACATCCTCAGGTGAAGGTGGCCCGTCCTTAGCACGGATCGTACTCGGTGCCGGCTGGCTCGCACCCTTGTTAGTCTTTCTTTTGCGTGCCTTCTTCTTCTCCTGTAATGGGAACGAGTTCTGCTCACAGACCGCCTTCTTGAGTGTGTTGGGGCTGATAATATTTCGCACCTCGCCTATCTGAGGCTCGGTGAAGTCGGCAGCTGGAGGCGTCTCCTGAGAGCTGAACGGCAGACGACGCCTGTTGCAACTTGGCTTCTCCGCGGTACCGGCTAGATCGCGCACGTCTTTTGTTGGGTTGGGTTCTTGAGAAGGAGGCCCCATGAAGTCGCCACCGTACCCATGATCGGCAAAGTACTGATTAACGTTGGCAAATGCATCGTCGTCGTCGTCGTTCTGATCCTGTGCCATATGCATGTTTGGATCCAGTGGCATAGGGATGTCCGGCACCGTTGCGGCGGTCTTGCCATGGGGCCGACTTGGCGCCGGCACGACTGGCGGTGTTGTCTTTGGGGTGGTGTCCCCCGCCCCCAAACGAATCTGGCTCTTCGGCCAAAGCAGGGGCCAGCTCAGGCAGGCGCTAAGGGTCATCACGTCATCATCATCGGCCCCGACGGGTCGAATCGGAGGTAACACCTCGTCGCAGCCTGGCAGCACCCGAACTAGTTGAACCCTAAACAAGTTGGGTGGCATCTGGGTACCGTGGAACAAGGGGTTGCCCGGTTGAACGATTTTTCCCTTGGCGACATCGACCAACTCGTTGTTCACGAAGTGCAGGAGAGTGCACGGAACGTCGGCAGCGCCCTGCGAAAACATGTAGGGCGTCAGGGATGCCCAGTCAAAGGCAAGGAGATGAAGTCCTCGGCCGAGAGAGGCTTAATTAGTTATCGTGATGATGGCGTCGAGCTCGGCTAATGTCAAGGCACCGCCAACGGCGGGCGTGCAGTTGACGGAGGGGCCGCTTGCTGCAGAGGTGCCGGCCGGCGTACACCCGGGTGCATTAAGCTCTCGTGCCGGCGTCGGAGACACCAATGCCGCCTCCGCCGGAGACACCAATGGCCCCGCCATCGCGTTCTGCGAGTTGCTGGCCATGAAGCTAGGAATCGGGGGCGGCCCCTGTTGGCCGCCCGCAATCCACGCACTCAACCCCTCGATCAAGGTAGGCACAATGGCGGTGATCGTCGCTCCAAGCTGTTGTTGCACTTGCTCTTGGACAATCTCCGGAATCCGCGTCACCTGTGCCTTGAGTTCTTGAACCTCGCACGCGTGGCTTTCCAAGCTGGTCTTTTTCTCCTTTCGCCCACCAGCGTTATAGTATGACGACCATTTTGTCGACAAGCCTTTGCCGGCCACACGACCAGCTGACGTCGGCTTACTGAGCTTATCCTTGTTCTTCATTACATTCAACGCCCTATTTAGAGTCGTGTCCCAAGGGTTGCTCTTAGTCGACCCCGCGCTACTGCTTTCAGTCGCCTGCGGAAGGAATGTGAACCATTTAGAAATTTGGCTTCATTAATTAGAATGCAACCATATGGAGCTAATTACGCGGGGGTGTATTCCTTACCAGAACAAGCTCAAGCGCCCTGGTCTTCGGATCCGTGGTAAGCTCCTTTGTTTTCAGGTCCTTCTTGTACCGGGCCCTGACAAAGTTCCTGGTCTGCTTGTCACCGTATTTATCGAAGAGGGGCGGTAGCCCTTGCTCGGCACGGTCCGCCTCCTCCTTGTCCCATATAGGCTTCGCCACTCTGTAACCGCCGGGACCGAGTGTGTGTTCCCCTAAGTTCAGCTCCCGCATTTCTTTCCCCCACTGACTTGATTTGGAGTGTGCAGTGCTCGAGCAATTGATCTTGAAGTCGTTGTAGTCATCTTCGGTGATTGAAGGATTTTTCTCCTTGATCTTCTCATAACTCTCACCTTTCTCGATCATTCTCTTCACATTGCTTTTCCAAGTAGACAGGGCCTTGCTCATCTTCGTGAGGGCAGCATTGTTCACTTTATTCCCTTTGAGGCTTGTGTTTTCAAATTCAGCGGGGAACTTGTATCGTTCGTGGACCTTCGTGAAGAGGAGGTTGCGCAAATTCCCTCGATCAGGATGCCTCAGGTTCTCGGTGTTGATCGAGACGGTGCTCCGGAGAATGCACCCGAGCTGAAGCGAGTACCCCTTGACTATTCGTTCGGGCGCCGTTGGATTCCCGTCGGAGTCCACCAGTAACTTCCTCCTTGAGGGTGCGGAGCACGGTCGGGCGCCGGTCCTTCCGTTGCCTCTTCGGTTGGCTACCATCTGTGCGTGCGCCGCCATCATCAGTGGTGGCATCCTCGGCGGCACCATCAGTGGTGGCATCAGTGGGGTCATCCTCGGCGGTACCATCAGTGGTCTCAGGATCGGTGGGGAAGGCGGCGTCCTCATACAAGTGAGGTTGTTCCTCCATCTCCTGGGACAGCTCCCAGAATGCCTTGCCGCCCGAACCCCCGGCCTCATCGTTGTTGGCCATGTTTCTCTCTAAATAGGAACAAAGTTTGGTCAAAAAGTTGGTTATTGTCAAGGAACAATATCATGGTATCATCATTTAGGGTTTGTCGACACCGAGGCTCCTACCTGATGCCCATTGATTTCAAGTCTGCCCTTGCTTTCGGCCCATCTTTGGTCCTCTCTGGCATGTTGAGCAGGGTACCAAGCAGACTCTCGCACACGTTCTTGGTGATATGCATTACATCAAGGCTGTGAGGCACACAGTGGATCTTCCAGTACGACAAGTCCCAGAAAACAGACCTCATTTTCCATACCTTCAGCAGCGGCTCTGGCGCCTTTCGCTTCTTTCCCGGCTCAAGCACCTTTTGCTTCTTTCCCGACAGTGGGCAATCTTTCCAATTTTTCAACAGCTCGTCTATTCTCGCCGCTCCTCGTACGCGGGCGTCCTCGGGGTTCGGTTTCACCATCGAACAGATCCTTGCGTTTTCTCCACAGGTCATCGTCGCGAAGCCACCTTCGATGTCCCATGAACACGGTTTCCGAAGACCCGGGATCTCTATCTAGCTGGCGATACGTTGTGTCATCCATGCACCTGACGCATCCAGAAAATCCGTGGACCACCTGCCCCGCGACATATCCGTAACCGAGATAGTCGTGCACCGTCGTGAGCAGCGCGGCTCTCATAGGGAAATATTCTTTCTTTGCGGCGTCCCACGTATTGGCTGGCATTTTCCACAGCGTGTCTAGCTCCTCTTTCAGCAGCCCCAGATACAGATTGATGTCGTTCCCTGGTTGTTTCGGTCCTTCAATTAGCATACTCATGTGAATGTACTTCCTCTTCATGCACAACCAGGGGGGAAGGTTCTACATCCACACAAACACAGGCCAGGTGCTATGTGTGCTTCTCTGGCTGCCAAACGGATTGACTCAATCGGTGCTCGCGCCCAGCACGATGTTCCTTGGATCGTTCCCAAATTCTAGGTCTTCGGAGTTCAACGCTTGCCACTGGCTCGCATCCTTAGGGTGACTCAGCATCTTGTCTTTTTTATCTATCTCCGGATCATTTGCGTCATCTTCTCGCTTATTCTCCTCCCTCTCCACGTGCCAACGAAGGAGCTTTGCTACCTTAGGGTCCGCGAAATACCACTGCAGACGAGGAGTGATCGGAAAGTACCACACCAGTTTTCGAGGAGCTTTCTTCCTCTTCTTGTATCGAGTGACGCCGCACCCCGGACATATGGTAGACTCCGCGTGCTCGTCCCGATAAATGATGCAATTGTTCATGCACACATGGTATTTCACGTGCGGTAAATCCAGAGGACACACGATTTTCTTCGCCTCCTCCAAACTGGTGGGGCACTTGTTCCCCTTGGGAAGACGTTCGTGCCAGAATGACATGTTCTCGTCGAAGCATGCGTCGGTCATTTTGTGTTTTACCTTCATCTCCAGAGCCATGAGCGTTACTTTCAGGCGGGTATCCTCGGGCCTGCATCCTTCATACAATGGAGTAACCGCGTCTAACTCAAGTTGATCCATCTCGGGCGGCAGCTCTTGCGGCAGCTCTTGCGTCATCGGTCTGCTTGAGAAGCAGCTCTTGAATATGAGGGTCCTGCACCCAGCCCATCGATGGTCCAGCGTCGTCTGCTCCGCCGGCATCATCATCTTCATGATCATGCCCGTCGTCTGCTCCGGTATCTTCCTCATCATCATGTCCTGCATCTTCTACATGATGACTGTGTACAGCATCACCGTCGTGATCATCTCCTGGGGATTCTTCGTCTTCTCGCCCGCCCGAGCCGCGGTGGTTGTCTTGCTGCCCTTCCTCATTTCTTGCCCGGCCCCCATGGACGACTTCGTAGTCATCTTCATCACCTTGCCACCGATAGCCATCCATGAAACCACGCAAGAGCAGGTGGTCCCGCACCTGCCCGGAATCCGGGTCCGCAATAAGGCTCTTCAGCTTGCATCTTCGACACGGACATCTTATCTCCGTCTAGTTCTTTTGAAGCATCTCGGCCTTCGCGGACCTCAAAAACCTATTCACGATGCCTTCGGTCATCGTGCGCACCATGGTCGCCTGCGGGGTAGAGCAAAACGATATTTTAGAACCAAGAAATTTTTTGCCATGACTTTCCCTAAAAATAGGACAAAAAAGAATGCTTAATGCCAAAATTCTCACCGAAACGGAAATGAATCAACATTCCGGGAAAATATTGGCAACTATCGCATTTCAAATACCGATACACCTCCAAACACAAACACATATGCAACACAACAAACATATGCAACACCACGAACATACATAGATCTAGCTAGGCCATAAAAAGTGCATGTGCACATTGTTGTATGGAGAACAACATAAATATAGCTTCCCCCCTTACTTACCTATCAAAACAAGGTAATTTAACCACTTAATTTGAATGAATCTATGGTGGAAATGAGGTGAATAAGAGGAGGGACCCGAGACAAGGAGGAGGTGGAGAGAATGAAGTGGGGAGAAAGTGAGTGTGCGTAGGAGAGGCTGTCCAAAATATCTTGTTGCTGCCCACTTACTAATGGCGCACCCACTATAAATGCGCCATTAGTAATCAAGGTTACTAATGGCGCATCTTCAGTTAGTGCGCCATTACTAGTTTTGAAAAAAATTACTAATGGCGCATTGTCCCACAGTGCGCCATTACTAGTTTAAACTAGTAATGGCGCACTGTGGAACAGTGCGCCATTAGTAGTTTTGCAAAAAAAGAATAAAAATATAATAATAAAAGAACATTAGTGGCGCACTTTACTGCTGGTGCACCATTACTAGTTACAACTAGTAATGGCTCACTCTGTTTGGATGCGCCATTAGTATGTTTGGACAGGCGCACTAGTTCAAAAAAAAAACTTTTTGATACTAATGGCGCACCCTGGGCCAGGTGCGCCATTAGTAGTTTGAACTCTAATGGCGTATCAGAGGTTGGTGCGCCATTAGTATATACTAATGGCGCACTGCTTGTCTGGTGCGCCATTAGTATCAATTCCATCTATAGCCCTTTTCCTAGTAGTGAAACTTTATATCATTTTTAGGACTAACCTATTGATCCAGTGCCCAGTGCCAGTTGCTATTTTTTGCTTGTGTTTTACATCGCAAGAAATCAATATCAAAAGGAGTCCAAACACCATGAAATTTTTTGGAAATTTTTTTGGGCTAGAAGACAACCATTGGGCCAGAGCTGCACCTCGGGGGTACCCCGAGGGGGGCACAACCCACCAGGGCACGCCATGCGCGCCTAGGTGGGTTGTTCCCACCTCGGTGGCCTCCCGCACCCCCTCTTTACCCTATAAATTCCCAAATATTCCGAAAACCCTTGAGGTGAACCTAGATCAGAAGTTCCACCGCCGCAAGGCTCTGTAGTCCATGATATCCAATCTAGATCCCTTTCCGGCACTCCGCCGGAGGGGGAAATCATAACTGGTGGCCATCTTCATCATCTGATCGGCCACCATGGTGAGGAGGGAGTAGTCCACCCTCGGGGCTGAGGGTTTGTACCAGTAGCTATGTGTTTAATCTCTCTCGCGCGCGATCTCGAGATGTCACGATCTTGATATATCATGGGCTTTGTGAGGGATGGATCATATGGTGTTTCTCCCCTCTCTACTCTTGTTGTGATGAGTTGAATCTTTACCCTTCGAAGTTTTGTCACGTCGGATTGAATGTTCAGATTTGAGATCACTTGATATATGTCTGGCAATTGAATAGTCGTGGTGACAATGGGGTATCTTATTGATTCACTTGATGTATGCTATGGCACTCAACTTGCGGATTCCCACGGTGACATTGGGGTAATCTATGCATAGGGGTTAATTCATGTTTCTATTATCTTTTCTCTGATAGAAACTTTGGGGTCTCCTCGTAGTTCTTTATGTGGATTGAATATTATGACCATGAAGTTGTTTGATGCATATCGTAGAATCAACTCATGGATATTTGTGGTGACATTGGAATATCTAGATGACATGAGAGTTGGTTGATGTATCTCATATGGTGTTATTTTATTACGAACTCTTGGTTAGATTGATCGAAAAGAATAGCTTTGTGTTATTTTAGTACAAACTCTAGGATAGATTGATCGGAAAGAATAGCTTTGAGGTGGTTTCGTACCCTAAAAACAATTTCTATCTTTTGTTCTCCGCTAATAGGAACTCGCGAGTGATTCTTTATTGCACTCCGAGGGATAATCATATGATCCAACTATCTTAGCATTGTTGAGAGATTGCACTAGTGAAAGTACGGACCCTAGGCCTCATTTTCAAGCATTGCAATACCGTTTGTGCTCATGTTTGTTACTCGCTACCTTGCTGTTTTTTATTGTTACTATAAAAAAACTAATATCTACTATCATTACTACACTTGTATCACCATCTCTTCGCAGAACTAGTGCACCTATAAAATTTCCCATTGTATTCGGTGTGTTGGGGACACAAGAGACTTTTTATTATTTGGTTGCAGGGTTGTTTGAGAGAGACCATCTTCATCCTGCACCTCCCACGGATTGATAAACCTTAGGTCATCCACTTGAGGGAAATTTGCTACTGTCCTACAAAACTCTGTGGGCCCAACACAAGTCTACATGAACAAGTTGTGTAGTAGACATCAATTAGCTGCCTGCCTATCTGGATATTCTTCATCGCATTTTCAGGGAGACTCTTTTCCCTCGCATTGGGAACCTGGATATGGTTCACTCGTTTCTTTTGGACATGCTTCTTTTCTGCCAACATGAGAAGGAAGAACACACTGGAGAATCCCTGGATATTTCTCATGTCATGTGGTCTGAGCTTGTTTCCGCTATCTCTGAGCGCAAGTTTCCTATCTCTGGTCCCTTTCTCATGTGGCCGACCGAGAAGACTTGGGAGCACACTTACCCTGGTGTTGTGCTAGAGACTGGTGAGTTGATCTCTCACGAGGTTAAGTGTCTGAGGAAGAATGAGCTCTGGGGTACTCCGGCTTCACAGTCTGGTATTCCGTACGGTGCTGACAATGTCGATGCAGAGACTGAGGCTGATGATGAGGAGGATTAGGTGCCCTCCGGAGCGGATCCCTCTTGGGTAAAGAAGCTCAAGCGCAAGATGAAGAAGCTCTTCTGCATGGAGTCTCACACGATCAGTACTTGACACATGTGTCTGAGAAGAAGGCCAGGAGTCTCCATAAGGAGCTCATGCGTTAGGTTGGTGCGACTGTTGTCAGCGGATCTGAGGGCTGGATCACATGTGAGGAGGAGTGGGTTCAACAGCACTGTCCTTGGACTGACTCTGACCACGAGCAGCCCCCTGCCGATGAAGGAGGTGCGGACGATCTCGCGGTGATGTAATTATGGAGAGCGTCTGATTTGCTATCACCTGTGACCATTGTTGTACTCTTCTCCCTTTTTTGGTGTCTCGATGCCAAAGGGGGAGAGAGTTTAGGGATTTGTCGTGTTGCGAGTGAGTGTGTGCTCTATTTGTCGTGTGTGTTGCGTTTTCCCTCGCAAACTCTCTTCTTGTCTATTGCTTTGGTTTGGTTTATGCTCGTGAGAACTTGTTATTTTTCATATGGTGTGAGACATATGCTACCCTATCCTATTTTATCTAAGTATGTCAAGTACTTTGGTAGTATGTGAGTTGCATGCTTATCTCATGTCTATATACCCTACTCACTTACTAACTCGTGTGCTTCCTAGCTCTTATATGTCTCTTCTATATGATAAATAGTGTTTGACTATAAAATATATGGGGAGTGTCGATCCTAGTGTGTGTACTTTGCATTCCAAAGGCACCTCTATTTTAAGTGCACACATCTACGGGGAGCCCGTCTATATTTTGTAGTCATTAGGGTTTGCTTACACTCCTGTTAATTCTTGTGAAATCCCACATTGTCATCAATCCACCAAAAAGGGGGAGATTGTAAGGGCATGTTCCTTCCTAAGCTGTTTTGGTGATTGATGACAATGCTTTTGCGGACTAATCGTGTGTGCTAAATATTTCAGAGACTCATCCTTTGGAATGAGACGATTCCTTTCCCTCGGAGTATTAAGTGAAGACGCGTCGTCTCCTTCGTTTTTGGTTTTGGTGGACTTCAGTCGTAGGAGACACCGTACTATCAATAGGGCGTTCGCTTTGGAAAGACTAGGGTGGAATCAACACGTAGACTTCTTTTTGGCACCCCTACCTCCTTTCCTCTCTTTGGAATTTTCCATCTCAACCGAAGTGGGGGCTGTTTGGTGGTAGCGGTAGTACCACTGCCGGAGCGGTAGTCCCGCTTATGGCCACCAAGCGGTAGTACCGCTGTTCACAGCGGTAGTACCGCTTGAGGGCATAAGCGGCAGTACCGCCCCAGTCGGGCTCGGCTACCACCTCGACTCGAGGGGGCAATTTCTCGTCGGATTGTGCGGTGGTAGCAGCGGTAGTACCGCTGCCACTACCGTGGCTAGTACCGCTCCGCCTCGCCTCTCTTCCTCTGTTGCCCCGACTTTTCTACTGCGCGGTAGTACCGCAGGGGGTCGCGGTAGTACCGCTGCTACCAGCGGTAGTACCGCCCCACCCAACGGTAGTACCGCTCTGTGCGGGCAGATGTGGGGGTAACAGTTCACTTTGCTTCCCCACTATATAAAGAGGTCTTCTTCTTCTTGAAGACCTACCTCTTCTCCCACAAGCTCCATTGTTGCTCCAAAAGCTCATTTTCGCCCAATCTCTCTCCCTAGCCAATCAAACTTGTTGATTTTCTAGGGATTGGTTGAGAAGGCCCAGATCTACACTTCCACCAAGATAAATTTGATCCCCCCCCACTAATCCCGTGCGGATCTTGTTACTCTTGGGTGTTTGAGCACCCTACACGGTCGAGGTCACCTCGAAGCCATATTCCATTATGGTGAAGCTTCATGGTTTCATTGGGAGCCTCCAATTAAGTTGCGGAGATTGCCCCAACCTTGTTTGTAAAGGTTTGGTCGCCACCTTCAAGGGCACCAATAGTGGAATCACGGCATCTCGCATTATGTGAGGGCGTGAGGAGAATACTGTGGCCCTAGTGGCTTCTTGGGGAGCATTGTACCTCCACACCGCTCCAACGAAGACGTACTTCCTCTCAAAGGGAAGGAACTTCGGTAACACATCCTCGTCTCCACCGGTTCCACTCTTGGTTATCTCTTACCTTTACTTGTGCAAGCTTTATTGTTTTAGATCCTTTACTTGTGTGTGTGCTTGTTATTGTTGCATCATATAGGTTGCTCAATTAGTTGCACATCTAGACAACCTATTTTGTTGCTGAGTTTAATATGGTCAAAAAAAGCTAAAAATTGTTAGTTGCCTATTCACCCCCTCTAGTAAACCATATCGATCCTTTCACATATGTTTTCAGAATCAATGGGTCATTTATCCTATAGACTACAGCTGAGAATCCCAAGTATAGAACATGTGCATCCTGGCAAACTGCCGCAACAGCCCCACCACGTCTGTTTCTTGCCACTGCTCCATCCACATTCACCTTAATCTGATCAGTTGCCGGGCGTAGCTAGCGTCGGGTTTCCGCCGGTGTTGCCATTGGCGCGGCCGGGTGCTACCTCTTGAGCATGCGTTGGTTTCCCTTGAAGAGGAAATGGTGATGCAGCAAAGTAGCATAAGTATTTCCCTCAGTTTTGGAGAACCAAGGTATCAATCCAGTAGGAGCCTACACGCAAGTCGCCTAGTGCATGTGCAAACAATCAAGAACCTTGCAACCAACATGATAAAGGGGTTGTCGATCACTTCATGGCCTCTTGCAAAAGTGAGATCTGATAAAGATTATAAGATAAATATTTTTAGTATTTTTGTTGTATAGATTGGAAAATAAAGATTGCAAAATAAATAGTAAACTAGAATTGTAGATCGGAAAGTTATATCATGTAAAGTAGACCCGGGGGCCATAGGTTTCACTAGTGGCTTCTCTCATGATAGCATAAAATACGGTGGGTGAACAAATTACTGTCGAGCAATTGATAGAAAAGCGCATAGTTATGAGAATATCTAGGCATGATCATGAACATAGGCATCACGTTCGTGTCAAGTAGACCGAAACGATTCTGCATCTACAAATATTACTCCACACAACGACCGCTATCCAGCATGCATCTAGAGTATTAAGTTCATAAGAACGGAGTAACGCCTTAAGCAAGATGACATGATGTAGAGGGATAAACACAAGCAATATGATATAAACCCCATATTTTTATCCTCGATGGCAACAATACAACACGTGTCGGTTCCCTTTTTTCACTGGGACCGAGCACCGCAAGATTGAACCCAAAGCTAAGCACTTCTCCCATTGCAAGAAAGATCAATCTAGTAGGCCAAACCAAACTGATAATTCGAAGAGACTTGCAAAGATATTAAGTCATGCATATAAGAATTCAGAGAAGAACCAAATATTGTTCATAGATAATTTGGATCATAAACCCACAATTCATCGGATCTCGACAAACACACCGCAAAAAGAATTACATTGAATAGATCTCCAAGAACATCGAGGAGAACTTTGTATTGAGAACCAAAGAGAGAGAAGAAGCCATCTAGCTAATAACTATGGACCCGAAGTTCTGTGTTAAACTACTCACACATCATCGGAGAGGCTATGGTTTTGATGTAGAAGCCCTCCGTGATTGATTCCCCCTCCGGCGGAGCGCCCGAAAAGGCCCCAAGATGGGATCTCATGGGTACATAAGGTTGCGGCGGTGGAAAAGTGGTTTCGTTGATATCCTCGATGTTTTTAGGGTACAAGGGTATATATAGGAAGAAGAAGTACGTCGGTGGAGCTACGAGGGGCCCACAAGGGTGGGGGCATGCCTACCCCCTGGGCGCGCCCTCCTGCCTCGTGGCCGCCTCGTGGCATTCCAGACTTCAACTCCAAGTCTTCTGGTTTGCTTTCGATCCAACAAAGATCCTCCCATAGGTTTCGTTCCGTTTGGACTCCATTTGATACTCCTTTTCTGCGAAACACTGAAATAGGCAAAAAAACAGCAACTAGCACTGGGCCTTCGGTTAATAGGTTAGTCCCAAAAATAATATAAATGTGGGGACCCCGACTTAAGAGTCGAGATCACCGAATGCACGTGTACAGTGATCCCAGAGATCAATGCTCACTGAACACACAGAAGCTGAATAACAAGAGTCTTACATCCATACATACCGTCTTACACAAATTATGGCCATTATGGCCAAGTCTTACATAGATAAAGCCTCAAGGGCTGAATAGCAAATAACTCGAATAGCAGAAGTCTTCGATGATAAGTAGAACCCATGCCATCTGCCTTAACCCTACAGGCATTCTGACTGGGATAGCTTCCTAGTTCGCATGTTCGTCTCCATAGAACTCTTCTTCATATTCCTGTTCCTCCATGCCTGGCCAATTAAATAACCAGTGGCAAGCCAATGAGTACTTTGAATGTACTCGCAAGCAACCCATGATTTGGTTCGAAGTAACAATGCAATTGTATAATAATGAGCAATCTAGCTACGAGCTAGAATAAATATTCTACCATCAAGTATATGCATCAATAATTTCACGTAACCTTGAAGACAGGTTACCGATATCAACATGAATAGAATTCGACTCACGAGTCAAGTCACCACCTTGACTCATCGCACACACATACTTTCACCGATGTAGTAAAATTTATGGACATAGTTTAAGTAGCACCACCCAACTGTCCATGACCGTTGACACGGCTATTCGAATAGTTTTACACTCTGCAGAGGTTGCGCACTTTACCCACAAGATCCGGGAAGCTTTCGTCTCACCCACGATCCCGCAGTACCTCAAGTACTCGGGGGAAGCACCCGGTCATTATCTTTCCTTAGACGACACTTACATAGAGTCTACTCGTTGGTACACGGCCCTCGAGTACAAACAATAGATCATGGGACTTGCCCTAATTTCAATGTCACGCTTACCCGAAGGGACCAACGGTGTGTCCGGTGCCCTGTAAAAACAGTCATGGTCGTCTATCCAAGCACGACCCCGTCCCGGGAAAGACCTCAAGTCCTCCCGTCACTAGTAATGTGGGCACCATGCTAGTATCGGCCTAAGTAATCAATAAAGCCCCGTCCCATAAGGGGTTGAGTGGTTGCACATGTTTGGTTGGGACGGTAGTCACACATAAATCTAATCCATCATTTCACCCATGCACAAGATCTTTACTGGCACATCACTTCTTCCTCAAGTGATGACCTAACTCAATATCACCCTCGGGCATTAGGGGCATCCGATGGGGTTCATGAAAAGAATGCAACCACGAAGGTTTCATGGCACACATGCATCACTAAGCATCACTACTAACCATCTGCATTGCATCTAGCACATAGCACGATCAAGAGTAAATCATGCATCATGGGGTGGTTTAAAACTAGGTTACCACCGTAACTCTTATCATCATGCATTCGGAAACAAACGGGTTCCGAAGAACACAAGTGTATCATGGTCAAAGGGCTGCTTGCCTGGATTGGCTTGGTCTTCAAAGTCTTCAAATCCTTCCCCACCTTCTTCTTCAGCAACCTCGTCAAATACGGTATCTAAACGTCGCAAAATAACAACGAGAAAATAAGACCACAATAAAAACACAAAAATCAAAGTGCTCAGAAAAATGTCAACTTATTTTTGTTAAATACCAGAGGGAAAACTAAGATGGCAAAAATTCTTAGTTGGAGTTTTGGAGTTGCAGAATGGGATCTAAGAATATTTGAACAGAAGTTTTAATGTTCAAATATGAATTTAAATTTGAACAGAACAGAAAAGGTTCATGGATATGTGTGAAAGTGACACCATTAAATAGGTTGGAATTTTACAAGTTTTTAGGAGTTGGAATTAATTCATTTGGACAAATATTTATTTCTGTGAAATTATTTGAAATAATCACAGAAAAGAAAAAGAGAAAAAGGCCCTGTGTCACTGGGCCAGAACGGCCACAGTGAACAGCCCAGGGCGAATAGCCCACCGTACGGGCGCCAGCGCGCGCGCGTCAGGGTTTTCAAACCTGACGGGCGGGGCCCGGTGGTCAGTGGCAGAGAGGGGAGAGAGAGAGAGGTGAGAATGATAGGCGGGGCCCGCCTGTCATCTTCAACCTCGCGGCCAGAGAGACGGCGAGCTCACCGGCGGCGATTCCGGGCACGGCAGGGCAAACTGAGGGCACGGTCGTGCTCAGGGAGGAGTCGCGGATCTAGTGGTGCTGGAGTTGGCCGCCGGAGGGGCCAGGTTCGCCGGCGGCAAGGACTTGCGGCGGAGGAGCGTCGGGAGGTTGCTGCTCCGGTCGATTCCGGCAGCTGCAGAGAGGGGAAAGAGAGGGAAACGCATCAGTGGAGTGCTGCGGTGCTAGATCGAGCGAAAGGAAGAGCTAGGGCGGCCTGTACTGGGCTGGCGACGGGAAGCCGCCGCGGCGGAGCTCGAGCTTGATCTCGAGCTCGGGCGGGTCTGGAGAGAGGCGAGTGGCTCAGGGAGGTGATTGAGAGGGGGAGGAGGCTGTTGGTGAAGAGAGGAGGGGCTCGGGGGCCCTATTTCTAGGAGAATGGCGAGGTCCCATGGACCTGTGCGCCGGCGAGCTTCTGCTCGTCGCCACAGTGTACGGGAGGCGTTGGGGATACGTCTGGGGTGTTGTTGGACGAGTTCCAGGGCGGAGGGAAGGAAGAGGGGGAGCGGGGGATGCTCCAGAGGGCGCGCGCGTGTGAGGCCAGAGGTTGGAGCTCGCGGGCGGCCAGCGCGCGTGCGAGGGCGGCCACTGGAGGGAGAAGGAGGAGGGGGACAGCGCCAGAGGGAGTCGCGGACGTCGAGGCGCATCGATTGGCATGAGGGGGGAGCACGAGGTGGTCGGAGGAGAGGGATTGGGCGAAGCTACAGTGCGGGTGCGCACTGTAGCGCGCTCTAGAGCGTGCTTATCGCATGCCACGGCATGCCGTTGGCTCACTGGGCGTGTCCGCCGTGTCTGGGGGGTCCAGCACGAAGTAAACAACTCAAATGTGGCCTTGGGTGCTCTGGATGATCAGTGAGAGAGGAGTGAAGCTGGTAAATGGGTAGAATTTGGCTGTCCAGCAAGGTAACTTAGGGTTTTCACCCCTCAATCATGGATCTGTGGACATGGGGAAGTTATTGGAGATAGAATGTAACTAGATGAAGCTGTGGTAGAAAGTTGAGGCAAAAGTAAATAGTAAAAGAGGTCAAGATGTTGGTTTTCGTAAAATGGCAGAAGGTGTTTGATCATGTTTTGGACAAGCAAATGATCTCCACTAGCCATGACACTTAACAGGATTGAATGTCATGTGGAAATAGGGTGTTTCACCAAATTTGGGCTCATTTGAAGAAACTAGCCAATGTAACTTTGGTGAACCCTAGAAAACAACAGAAATGGCTTCATCATGTTTAAGTCAAGTTAATCATCTCCCCTTGATGCACCACTTGGTGTAGTGTCATCATTTGGGGTATTGATCATGCCCACAAAGTTTGAAGCTCCAGGTAAAAAGTTGGTAATGTAGAGTTGTTCAAATTTGAATTTGAACAGAAATGGTTTTGGGGCATTCTGATCAAGTTGCCCTACTCCAAAGCTTGTGCCATTTGGTCTAGATACCTTATTAGGCCATTCTAGCATGTGCCCCAAGTTTGAGAGCATTTGGATAAGTTTGGCAATGTAAAGTTGCTCAAACTTCAGATGTGGACAGAATGGTTTTGAAGGGATTTGATGATGTTTTCTTGCTTCCCGAGGCATGGGGCTTGGCAAGATCATCAAATATGTCATATATGACATGATAGAATTTCCCTGGAATTTTTAGAGAATATTCCCTTTGTAAATATTTCAAAAGCTTGAAATATCCAGAAAGGGTTTCTGAGGGATTAGCCCATTATTTTGAACATGACCAAGTGTTGAAAGTCTTAAATATGGACAATATATGTCCTATGAGTCTCCCTGAATTTTGGCAAATATTTTTGAAATACTTAAATAATTTTTCCCTATTAAAGACCATTTCTGGCCTTAGGAAAAAGCTTTTAAATAAAATAGGAAAATAACTTTTAAAATTATACTTTTGTGGTTTCTGGGAGTCCTATGACTACTAGGTCTCAAATATACTTTTTGAAATAATTTTCTCACCCTAAATCAAGCACTTGCAGTGCAAATCTCAATTCAGGGGTTTTTGGAATACTAAATTTTAAAAATACATTTTGGCCAAATTAATTTTATAAGAAAATACTATACTGCTATAAACACTTGGTATGATCATTGGGCAGAAGTTTTGGGTATGGAGACGAATTCTACAAGAGGTAATAGTTGACTTTAATGAGCACATGAAAAACACATGAAGAAAAACTCAATTCCAAATAAAAGCCAAATGATGCCAAAAAAAATTGCTGGTCCAAATTTTCATGCTTCATTGATGCAAATAACATGTTACAAAATGTAGGGTGTGACAGACCTACCCCCCTTACAAGAATCTCGTCCCCGAGATTCCTAAACTAGGTCTTAAATGAGATCGGGATACACGGATCTAAGATAGTCTTCACGTTCCCAGGTTGCTTCTGCTTCTGTGTGGTTGCTCCACTGGACCTTGAAGTACTTGATGGTGCGGCTTCGCGTCCGTCGTTCTGCTTCGTCCAGAATGCGAATGGGCTTCTCGCGGTAGGTCAAATCAGGCTGCAGATCAATGGCTTGGTGATCAACATCCTTGTAGAGATCAGGCTTGTTCGGAACTTGGAGACATTTACGGAGTTGTGACACGTGGAATACGTTGTGCACATCGGATAGCTCAGGTGGTAGTTCCAACTGGTAAGCCACTTCTCCTCATCGTGCAGTGATCTCAAAGGGTCCAATGAACCTTGGTGCGAGCTTCCCCTTGACGTGGAAACGCTTGGTTCCCTTTAGAGGAGTTACCCGCAGGTACACATGGTCCCCGACAGGGAAACTCATGTCCCGATGGTGAGTGTCAGCATAGCTCTTCTGCCTGGACTTGGCTGCCTTCAAACGTTCTCTGACTAGTTGGACTTGCTCTTCTGCTTCGTGGAGAATATCCGGTCCAAAGACTAGCCCTACTCCAGTCTCTGACCAGTTGAGGGGTGTGCGACATCTGCGTCCGTACAATGCCTCAAATAGTGCCATCTGAAGGCTCGACTGATAACTGTTGTTATAGGAGAACTCGGCAAAAGGGAGGCAATCTTCCCACTTGGCTCCATATGCCAAGACACAGGCTCGGAGCATGTCTTCGAGAATTTGATTTACTCGTTCTGTCTGACCTCCGGTCTGTGGGTGGAAAGCCGTGCTGAAAGATAACTTGGTCCCCAAGGCTTCTTGTAACTTTTTCCAGAACCTTGAGGTGAACTGGGTTCCTCGATCTGACACAATCTCCTTGGGAACGCCGTGAAAGCTTACGATTCTGTCGATGTAGAGAGCTGCCAGCCGGTTGCCATCATAAGTAGTCTTGACAGGAATGAAATGGGCCACCTTGGTCAAATGGTCGACTATGACCCAGATGGAGTCATGTCCTCTATTCGACCTTGGTAATCCAGTGATGAAGTCCATTCCAACCTTGTCCCACTTCCACTCGGGAACCTTGAGCGGTTGGAGCAATCCAGCGGGTCGCTGATATTCAGCCTTGACCCTTTGGCACACATCACACTTTGCAATATAAGTTGCAATCTCTCTTTTCATCTCGTGCCACCAGAATCTTTCCTTCAAGTCCTAATACATCTTGGTTCCTCCAGGGTGGATGGAATACAGAGTGTCGTGGGCTTCTAGCAGGATCAGGTTCTTCAGCTCCATCTTGTTTGGTACGCAGATGCGGCCTTTGTACCAAACAATCCCGTGCTCGTCCTCGGAGAATCCTGGTGCCTTGCCTAGCTTCATCTTCTTCTTGATGCCATCGATGCTTGCGTGCCCACCTTGCGCCTTCTTGTCTTCATCCATCAGGGTCGGTTTGACTTCCAAATGATCCAGAAATCCAAGGGTGACTAATTCCAAACTGAATTGTTCGAGCTCCTTAAACAGGGCTGGCTGCCTCTTTTGAATTATGGCATTCAAGGAGCAAGCCTTCCTGCTTAAGGCGTCGGCCACCACATTAGCCTTCCCGGGGTGATATTGAACACCGAGGTCATATACTTTGATGAGTTCCAACCATCTTCGCTGCCTCATGTTCAATTCCTTTTCGGTGAAAATGTACTTCAGACTTTTGTGGTCTGTGTATATCTCACACCGTTTCCCTAGGAGGTAATGTCGCCATGTCTTCAAGGCATGAACCACTGCCGCTAACTCAAGATCGTGAGTAGCGTAGTTCTCTTCATGAGGTCGTAGCTGCCTGGAGAGGTAGGCTATGACTCGGCCATCTTGCATCAGAACGCTTCCCAATCCGGTTCGAGAGGCATCACAATATATCACGAACTCCTTGTGAATATCAGGTGTTGCCAGAACTAGGGCGGTGGTCAACCTCTTCTTGAGCTCTCGGAAGCTCTCTTCACATTTTGGCGTCCACTCGAACTTCTTGTCCTTCTTGAGGAGCTGAGTCATTGGCCGGGCAATGCTAGAGAATCCTTCCACGAATTTGCGGTAATAGCCCGCAAGTCCGAGGAAGCTTCTGACTTCCTTGACGGTCGTTGGAGATTGCCATTGGGTCACAGCTTCGATCTTCGCGGGATCAACTGATAATCCTTCTTCGGTCAAGACATGACCTAAGAATCCAACTTTATGCAGCCAGAACTCACACTTGCTGAATTTGGCATATAGTTGGTGCTCCCGAAGCTTGTCTAGGACCATCCTCAAATGTTGCTCGTGTTCTTCCTCCGTCTTCGAGAAGACAAGAATGTCATCGATGAAGACAACAACAAACTTGTCCAAATATTCCATGAAGACTTTATTCATGAGATACATGAAGTAAGCTGGGGCATTGGTTAACCCAAAGGACATGACTGTGCACTCGTACAGGCCATATCGGGTTACGAATGCCGTCTTCGGAATATCTTGGGGCCTGATCTTCAGCTGGTAGTACCCAGATCTGAGGTCGATCTTGGAGAACACCTTGGCTCCGCTGAGCTGATCAAACAGATCTTCAATCTTGGGAAGTGGATATTTGTTCTTGATTGTAACTTCATTGAGGGAGCGATAGTCAATGCATAAGCGGATGGTACCGTCCCTCTTTGCCACAAACAGAACAGGTGATCCCCAAGGGGAGGCACTCGGGCGGATAAATCCCTTCCTCAGCTGCTCTTCTAGTTGCTTCTTCAACTCGGCTAATTCTTCCGTCCCCATTCTATAAGGCTTCTTATAGATGGGTCCTGCCCCGGGCATGAGCTTGATGATGAACTCAATGTCACGGTCAGGGGGCATTCCCGGTAGCTCATCCGGAAAGACATCAGGATACTCGCACACCACCGGTACTTGCTCTAGCCCAACTTCAGATAGACAGTTGACTTGAACGGCTTGAGCGGAAGAGGAGTTGGAAGCAAACTTGACTTCGACTCCTTGGTCACTGGTCACAGTGACAGTCCGATTGGCACAGTCTAATAAGCCTTGGTGCTTACTGAGCCAATCCATCCCTAAGATCACATCCAAGCCTTGCGATCTTAGGATGATAAGGTCTGCTAGGAAGTCTACACCGTTAATGGTAATACTGACTCCTTTACAGCCTATCTTGGCTCTCATCTCTGCTCCAGGGGTTTGTACCACCATGGGGTTATTCAAGGGTGTAGGGGTCATGCCACTTTTTAATGCAAATCTTTGAGTGACAAATGAATGCGTGGCTCCAGAAACAAACAAGACAGTTGCAGGTGCTGAGTTGACAAGGAACGTACCCAGCACGACGTCCGGGTCTTCCTGGGCTTCTTCAGCAGTGACGTGATTCACACGCCCCTTCCCATGGTTAGGCGGGTTGCGAGGAGCTGGGTTCCTTGGTGGCATCCCGCGGCCTTGTCCTGGGTTCTGCGCATTGGGGCGCGGGGCATCAGGCTTCTTGTTGGGGCACACCCTTGAGATGTGTCCTAACTGACCACATCCAAAGCAAGTGACTTGGTTTGGATTGTTGATCTTATTGCCACCACTGTTATTGGGGTTGAAGGCTGGCCTTGGGTTGGCATACTGCTGAGGCTGATAGTTGGTGCGAGGTGCAGGAGCTCTTGGTTGTTGATAGGTTGGCTTGACCGGGGCTGACTGCCACGGGCGAGGCTTCTGGTTGCTGGAACTTCCCTTGCTGACCATCTTGCACTTGCGAGTGTCTTCCAGGGCACGCCGCTTGTCTTCAAGCATGAGTGCTTTGTTCACCAGGTCAGAGAAGGTTGGGCAGTCACACACGACAAGCGAGTATTGCAGAGTCTGATTGAGACCTTCCATGAAGCGCTCCCTTTTTGCAGCATCAGTGCTGACATCTTCAGGGGCATACCTTGACAGAACACTGAACTTCTACATGTACTCCTTGACAGTGCCACTTCCTTGCTTCAGAGCTCGGAATTCATGCTTTTTGATAGCCATGATTCCGGAAGGAATGTGGGCTTTGCGGAATTCTGCCTTGAAGTTGTCCCAAGTGATGTCTTGTCCAGCATGCATGACCTTGAATCCATCCCACCAAGCTCTAGCAGCCCCCCCGAGGCAGTGGGCTGCATAAGCCACCTTCTCGCGGTCTTCGGTGCATCCGACTAGTTCCAGCAAGTCCTCAATGGTGCGTACCCAGTCGTCTGCATCTAGGGGTTCAGCAGTCTCAATGAAAGTTGGCGGTGCATGCTTCTTGAACTCTGCCAACGTGGAATGTCCATTGCCATTCCCCGCCGGCTGGCGGTTGTTGCTGACAGCTTGAGCAATCAACTGAAGGGCTGCAGTGTTGGCTTGGCGTTCCTCTCGGAAAGCTTGGAGAAGCTGAGCCATGTCCATGTTCGGAGGAGGTGGTGGTGGTGGAGCTTGGTCGTTGGTTTGGTCGTGGCCGGCCTCTGACTGAGCGGATGCTCCGGCTTCAGGCTGCTGGGTAGAGGTACCAGTACGAGTTACAACAGGCATCCTGTTGGAGCGGTAAAAGGTCTCATGACTTGGAAGAGGGAAAGCAATATAGATGGGTGCCTAGTAAGGGGGTGGGTGTGACACTAATCAAATCATGCAAGGGCCGAAAGGGCCAAACACTTTCATTAAAATCCAAATGGGTGGTGTAGTCGTTTACATATTCCCGAAGGAAGAATACGACATACATCCAAACACAACAAAAGCAACCACTAGATGGTTTCATATGAACCATACAAGGACTCGACTGCGCATAGGGGTTACACGACCTATCCTACCGTAGAGGTCACGAACTGGCATATCCGAGTAGCGAATAATGCCTAAGCGGCGGAATGCTCGGTCGCGTATTCCGGCTCTTCTGGGTCTTCCTCCTTGTCTTCATATGTCTGGGCCCCCCTTGTCACTTGAGGGTGTGGGGGAGTGGAGGAGTTGGATACGACGGTGCTTCGTCGGTGGTGCATGGAAAAGCTTGCGATATTCCCTTGCCGTCATACGGCGTCGCCGAGGTGGTTCTTCATCCTTGGAAGATACATCTCCTGAGGGCCTTCCGCCTCGGTACGCGATAGCGGATTGTCCTGGAGGCGCACCTTCCTTCTTGATCCTATCTGTCTTCTCTTGTGCTCGACGAAGAAGTGCCTTGGTCTTGTGAAGTTCTTCCCGGAGCTTCATCGATTCCGAGGCCATATCTTGTGCCAAGCTGTCGGCACATAGACTGAAGTAGGTCTGGAATCGAAGCGGGAGTCCTTCCTTCAGTGGAGGGGCTAGTGCACTGCTTTCATCTTCACCTTCCTTCCGGTAAGGCAAGAAGCGAGTTGTCATCTTGGCTGCCATCTCCGGAAGAAGCTCGCGGAGACGGGTTAGTGCCTTGAGTGCAGCAGCCTCGACAGCGAGAGGTAGTGTTGCCATCTGGGGTCCCTCAAAGAACCACCTTGTGGGAGGATCGTTTGCCTTCACGATCACTTCCACATGGTACTCCACCTCAGTGTCGCTAACCCAATGCTCAAGGTAGGTGAGGATGGATGCTTGGTGGAACTGGGACTCCTGGAGGCTATCCTCGAGAAGCAAGGGAAACCCAGTGGTCAGGTGCTCTTCAGGTACAGCGGCCATCTACAAAGGTGGAATAGGAGAGGTTAATAAGCTGGTGATATCTCAGGTTGGTAAGGCTTTGGAAAGAAGAGAGGTTCAGAAGGTTTTTGAAAAAAAGGGGTCTCATCTAACTAACGCCCATGCTAACTAAGGCTTCCTACAGTCAGGATGGCTCTGATACCAGCTCTGTGTTGACCCCGACTTAAGAGTCGAGATCATCGAATGCACGTGTACAGTGATCCCAGAGATCAATGCTCACTGAACACACAGAAGCTGAATAACAAGAGTCTTACATCCATACATACCGTCTTACACAAATTATGGCCATTATGGCCAAGTCTTACATAGATAAAGCCTCAAGGGCTGAATAGCAAATAACTCGAATAGCGGAAGTCTTCGATGATAAGTAGAACCCATGCCATCTGCCTTAACCCTACAGGCATTCTGACTGGGATAGCTTCCTAGTTCGCATGTTCGTCTCCATAGAACTCTTCTTCATATTCCTGTTCCTCCATGCCTGGCCAATTAAATAACCAGTGGCAAGCCAATGAGTACTTTGAATGTACTCGCAAGCAACCCATGATTTGGTTCGAAGTAACAATGCAATTGTACAACAATGAGCAATCTAGCTACGAGCTAGAATAAATATTCTACCATCAAGTATATGCATCAATAATTTCACGTAACCTTGAAGACAGGTTACCGATATCAACATGAATAGAATTCGACTCACGAGTCAAGTCACCACCTTGACTCATCGCACACTCATACTTTCACCGATGTAGTAAAATTTATGGACATAGTTTAAGTAGCACCACCCAACTGTCCATGACCGTGGACACGGCTATTCGAATAGTTTTACACTCTGCAGAGGTTGCGCACTTTACCCACAAGATCCGGGAAGCTTTCGTGTCACCCACAATCCCGCAGTACCTCAAGTACTCGGGGGAAGCACCCGGTCATTATCTTTCCTTAGACGACACTAACATAGAGTCCACTCGTTGGTACACGGCCCTCGAGTACAAACAATAGATCATGGGACTTGCCCTAATTTCAATGTCACGCATACCCGAAGGGACCAACGGTGTGTCCGGTGCCCTGTAAAAACAGTCATGGTCGTCTATCCAAGCACGACCACATCCCGGGAAAGACCTCAAGTCCTCCCGTCACTAGTAATGCGGGCACCATGCTAGTATCGGCCTAAGTAATCAATAAAGCCCCGTCCCATAAGGGGTAGAGTGGTTGCACATGTTTGGTTGGGACGGTAGTCACACATAAATCTAATCCATCATTTTACCCATGCACAAGATCTTTACCGGCACATCACTTCTTCCTCAAGTGATGACCTAACTCAATATCACCCTCGGGCATTAGGGGCACCCGATGGGGTTCATGAAAAGAATGCAACCACGAAGGTTTCATGGCACACATGCATCACTAAGCATCACTACTAACCATTTGCATTGCATCTAGCACATAGCAAGATCAAGAGTAAAGCATGCATCATGGGGTGGTTTAAAACTAGGTTACCACTGTAACTCTTATCATCATGCATTCGGAAACAAATGGGTTCCGAAGAACACAAGTGTATCATGGTCAAAGGGATGCTTGACTGGATTGGCTTGGTCTCCAAAGTCTTCAAATCCTTCCCCACCTTCTTCTTCAGCAACCTCGTCAAATACGGTATCTAAACGTCGCAAAATAACAACGGGAAAATAAGACCACAATAAAAACAGAAAAATCAAAGTGCTCAGAAAAATGTCAACTTATTTTTGTTAAATACCAAAGGGAAAACTAAGATGGCAAAAATTCTTAGTTGGAGTTTTGGAGTTGCAGAATAGGATCTAAGAATATTTGAACAGAAGTTTTAATGTTCAAATATGAATTTAAATTTGAACAGAACAGAAAAGGTTCATGGATATGTGTGAAAGTGACACCATTAAATAGGTTGGAATTTTACAAGTTTTTAGGAGTTGGAATTAATTCATTTGGACAAATATTTATTTCTGTGAAATTATTTGAAATAATCACAGAAAAGAAAAAGAGAAAAAGGCCCTGTGTCACTGGGCCAGAACGGCCACAGTGCACGGCCCAAGGCGAAGAGCCCAACGTACGGGCGCCAGCGCGCGCGCGTCAGGGTTTTCAAACCTGACGGGCGGGGCCCGGCGGTCAGTGGCGGAGAGGGGAGAGAGAGAGGTGAGAATGACAGGCGGGGCCCGCCTGTCATCTTCAACCTCGCGGCTAGAGAGACGGCGAGCTCACCGGCGGCGATTCCAGGCACGGCGGGGTAAACTGAGGGCACGGTCGTGCTCAGGGAGGAGTCGCGGATCTAGTGGTGCTGGAGTTGGCCGCCGGAGGGGCCAGGTTCGTCGGCGGCGAGGACTTGCGGCGAAGCAGCGTCGGGAGGTTGCTGCTCCGGTTGATTCCGGCAGCTGCAGAGAGGGGAAAGAGAGGGAAACGCATCAGTGGAGTGTTGCGGTGCTAGATCGAGCGAAAGGAAGAGCTAGGGCGGCCTGTACTGGGCTGGCGACGGGAAGCCGCCGCGGCGGAGCTCGAGCTCGATCTCGAGCTCGGGCGGGTCTGGAGAGAGGCGAGTGGCTCGGGGAGGTGATTGAGAGGGGGAGGAGGCTGTTGGTGAAGAGATGAGGGGCTCGGGGGCCCTATTTATAGGAGAATGGCGAGGTCCCGTGGACCTGTGCACCGGCGAGCATCTGCTCGTCGCCACAGTGTACGGGAGGCGTTGGGGATACATCTGGGGTGTTGCTGGACGAGTTCCAGGGCGGAGGGAAGGAAGAGGGGGAGCGGGGGATGCTCCAGAGGGCGCGCGCATGTGAGGCCAGAGGTTGGAGCTCGCGGGCGGCCAGCGCGCGTGCGAGGGCGGCCACTAGAGCGAGAAGGAGGAGGGGGACAGCGCCGGATGGAGTCGCGGACATCGAGGCGCATCGATTGGCGCGAGGGAGGAGCATGAGGTGGTCGGGGGAGAGGGATTGGGCGAAGCTACAGTGCGGGTGCTGATGACCCTCAACCGTAAGGGATCTATTGCAGCATTTTCGATAAGTAAGAGTGTCGAACCCAACGAGGAGCAGAAGGTATTGATAAGCGATTCTGAGCAAGAAATTACTGCAAGCACTGAAAGATAACTTTTAGGGGTTTTCTCGGTATAAGCAACAGGAATGTAAAGGCAAGTAACGTAAAAGGTACTGAGAGTAACAAGTGGCCCAATCCTTTCTTAGCAAAGGAGAGGCCTAGCAACTAAACTTATAAAGACTAAAGCGTTCCTAAGGACACACGGGAGAGGTAGTCATGTGCTTTCGCCATATTCCGTATCGATAGTATGTTATGTGTTAATAAGTGTTGGTGGGTGGATCTATGCTAGTGCACTCTCTAGACTAAGATGAATGCACTCTTATGATTAAACACCTTGCAAGCATCTGCAAATACAAGATAGAATTTAAGGCAAAAGCCTAACCATAGCAAAACGATTGAGGATCCATTATTCCCTTATGCAAAAGCGTGCGAACTGGGGTTCAGGTTTCTGTCACTCCGGCAACCCACCATAAGCATTCTTTATACACAATGTATTCTCCTAGGTCCTTAATAAGGCGAAGTGTTGGGTGTTCGACTCACACAACACCACTAGTAGAATGACAACGCAACTTAAGTATCAAACAACACATATTACTTCAACAACATATGACTACTAACAACAAGACTTTCCCCATGTCCTCAAGAACTAAGGTAACTACTCACAAGATATAAAAGAGATCATGATCAGTGGGGATAAATATGTGATAAACAATCTGGACATAATAATATTTCTCCAACAAAACTCAATAGCATTCACCACAAAGTAGTAATCAACACCGATGGAGTAGAGAGGATAAGTAGTACGAGTTACAACACGAGTTGCGATGGTAAGATGAGATTTGGATGAAGATGGAGATGGTGCTGGTGTTGGGGATGATGTTGATGATGATCTCGATGATGCCCGTGACGATGGTGATGACGATGGCGACGATCTCCCCTTCCGGGAGGTGATCTCCCCGGCGGAATCTGCCCGCCGGAGATGCCCTTTTCTTCTCTGTAGATTTCCGCCTCGAAGCGGTGGCGAAACTCCGTAAAAAGTCCCGTGCCTAGGGTTTTCGGAGAACGGAGAACATATATGCAAAAGGGGGCGACCAGAGGTTGGCCAGGGGCTCCAGGCGCCCCCCCCCTGGCGCGGCCAGGGGGGGCGCCCCCAGGCCGCCTGGGCACCCTGTGGCCCCCCTCTGACTCCCCTTTTGCGTGTCTTCGTGATTTATCTGAAAAACACCTCCCGTCAATTTTCAGGTAATTTGGAGGTATTCTTCTTCAGCAACTCAGCGTCCACTTTTTCCTGCTGAATCCTGCGTCTGCTGTTCCGGCATCGAAAAGTTGCAATCTGTGTAAAATAGACCAAAACAACATAAGAACATCATCATAACGTGAAATATATCAATGAATAAGGATAAATCATGATACAAAATGGTGATGCATTTTGGACGTATCAACACCCCCAAGCTTAGACCTCGCTTGTCCCCAAGCGAATATGAACTCGGTAAACCTGTCCACAAGTTTAGAGAGTGAAGTGTCGATAAATAGAATACGGACAAGAAGCATCATAGTTTCTTTACCAACTCAAATATCCTCAACAGCAATCTTCACTCATAAGGCCCTTATGAAAGAGTGTTAACACTTATATTCGAAAGTAGGACTAAGGAAACTCATTATATCATGGCAAACATGTCCTTTGGTCGAAGAACAACAAATAGTTTTAACTTTTGCTCTTATATTTTGATGCGATCAATTGAAGCTTTTTGAAATAACACGTTAATAGGCAAGAAGTGAAAGTGTTAACACAAAGGAAGATATTTGCCTTAGCTGGGTATGACAAACAACTTACTTATCGAATGATAATGTCAACAAGGATATGATATGACAAATCTTAATGCAGCTTTATATGAATGAATCCTTATCAACATCAAACCTCTGCTCTCTTTGAGAAATAGAAGGAAATAGGGGTAACTGACTCAGCTTAAAATTAAAGGATAGGCCCTGCTCTAGGGTAGTAGGGAAAACTCATGTGCTATCCTTAAATCAAACAGAATGAAAACAAATTTTGAGAGGTGCATGATTTGTCAACGAATGCTAATAAGTAACCCAATTACTTCTTGAGCTGGACAAGTTTCGAGGAACGGCTCCCGCACGAGGACGATAACATCCTCTTATTCTCCTTTGCTTATCACTGCCAAAGTTTTCTGATTTCTCATGAACAAAGCGCGAAGGAGGGTTTGTTTGTTAAATTATTTTTAAGCCGGGCATACTCAATGCCAGTTCTTTCTCGTATTATGGGTTTGCACATTATACATGCAATCCCGGGGTGAAGCTTGTCCAACTCAAAAAGATCATGAATTAGCTACTACTTCCTCATGAGCTAGAACAGAGGCACAATTTTTTTTTGAACATTTAAGGATAACACATAAATTATATACTTTTAGGAGGTGGTAGTGTAATACCACGAATAGGAAGGTATGGTGGACTCATATGGAAAGTATTGGCTTAAGGGTATGGATGCACAAGCAGAATTCCGCTTAGTACAGGGTTAGGCTAGCAAAGGTTTTGAGAGAGCAGACAATTGATGATGACTAAGATGCAAAGCAATATAAAGCATGAACATTGAAATAAGCATAACACATCAAGTTGTCTTCCTTGTCAACATAACACTTCAAGCATAATAACATAAAGGTTTTGGCTATGTTGATACTTTAAGAAAATCATGCTTGTTGTTATGACCAAAGCTATGTTTGCCAAGATTAAATAAAGTTTTCACAGCCATACCTGACATAAGGTTAATACTCCCCATAAGAATCATCATATAAGGTCGATTGCGTGAAGAGAATACCGAGTGCAGCAAAGGAACCGATAAACTTCTCATTAATATTCCATCATAAACCACTCCACACTCACGGATACAATTCTTCACCGAAGGAGCAATAGACCTCAATGCACACACCTATCTCATATAACAACCTCCCTAGACATGATACGACTCTACTTGACTCTAAAAGACAAAAAGTAAAGATAAAGATACCGGGCACTCCCCCAAGCTTGGAACAAGCCAAGGGAATGCCATTACCCCAGGAGATTTCACTCATCATCCTTGTTGGCGTTGATCAAGTAGTCCTTGGTGAAACGCTTCCATGGAAGGGGTTCTCCAGTCTCATATGAGAAGCTCGTCTCCTGGATCCTGCATTCAGCACCCAAACCCATGCGCAGAAACCTTAGCTCATACTCACAGTTCTGGTTATGTAGATCATTAATTTGCCCTTGAAGCTCTATAATTCTTTCTTCAGACGCGGTGATTCTTTCCCACATCTCCTTCATCTCCTTCAGGAAGTAGTTCTTAAGCTCGTTGGTGATGTCAAAGTTAGCTTCAACACCACGCTCGATCATCTTCTTGTACTCGAAGACTTCTTGCTCCACTTCTTCCAGCCTGGCCTGGGCGCTCCCCTCCTTGATAGGTCCCTTCAGATCTTCTTGATGAAGGACGCCATCCTTCATCTGAACAACCTGAGGGTGCTTCTTCACCTCAGCGAGGTAAGGGTTGATGACGTTGATGACGAACGTGTCCTTGGGGGAACTTGGAGAAGCCATGGCACCTAAATTTAGCTGAAAGATTTCCTGGCAGAAACAGATCGAAGAAAAAACATGCGAAATCGCAAGATACGTTGCCGGAATAATCCGGGCAAATATATAGGAAAAATTTATGCACAGAAAGGAAGGTAACGGACCAAAGCGGGGTCGTAGACGGGCTCCCGGGTGTCTAGGCGGCCTGCCGGCGTGGCCCAGGGGGGTGGCGCGCCAATGGGGCGCCTGGACTCCCTGGAGGTCGTCTCCGGCTCCACTTTGGTTCGGAATTTTACTAATTTTTCAAAAACTCGTAATACGGAACTTTTATGGCGGTTCGCGATGTTTCCTTACCGTACTACATACCTTTTCTTTATTCTGCTTCTGCTGGCGTCTGAAACAGGGCTGCAACATGTTCTTCGTGGGTTGTTGGGTATATTATATTCACATCAACATCGACAGGGTCTCCTGCTATGTAATGTTTAAGTTTTTGCCCATTCACAACTTGAGGTTTGGTGCCTTCAAAATTATTAATCTTAATTGCACCAGACCGATAAACTTCTTCAATATGAAATGGTCCTTCCCACCTGGAAAGTAGTTTACCTAGAGAAAACCTGAAACGGGATCTAAACAACAAAACTTTATCACCAACATTAAATTCACGTTTCAGAATCTTCCAATCATGCCATCTTTTTACCTTTTCCTTGAACATTTTAGCGCTCTCGTAAGCTTCACTCCTCCATTCATCTAGAGAAGTTAAGTTCATGAGACGCTTCTCACCAGCTAGTTTTGGGTCAGCGTTAAGCTCTCTAACAGCCCAGAAAGCTTTGTGCTCTAACTCTAATGGCAAATGGCAAGCCTTGCCATATACCATTTTATAGGGGGACATGCCCATGGGGTTTTTGTAAGCAGTTCTATATGCCCACAAAGCATCTCCTAACTTATTTGACCAATCCTTCCTATTTATGTTTACTGTTTTCTGCAAGATCAACTTAATCTCTCTATTGGTGAGCTCAACTTGCCCACTAGTTTGAGGATGATAAGGTGAAGCAATTCTATGATTAACATCGTATTTAGCCAAAGCTTTTCTAAAAGCTCCGTGCGTGAAGTGTGATCCCCCATCAGTCATGAGATACCTTGGTACACCAAACCTAGGAAAAATTACATCTTTAAGCATTTTCAAAGATGTTTTGTGATCAGCACTTTCAGTGGGGAATGCTTCAACCCACTTGGTCACATAATCAACAGCTACTAAAATGTGAGTGTATTTGTGCGAAGAAGGAAAAGGACCCATAAAATCAAAACCCCAACAATTGAAAGGTTCAATTACTAGTGAGTAATTCATAGGCATCTCATTCCTTCTACTAATGTTACCAACTCTCTGACATTTATCACAAGCTAAAACATAATTTCTAGCATCTTTAAAGAGAGTAGGCCAATAAAAACCTGATTGAAGAACCTTATGTGCAGTCCTCTCACCGGCATGATGTCCTCCATAGGGACTATCATGACACCGTCTGAGAATGTCCTTCTCCTCATGTTCCGGAATGCATCTTCTCACGATCCCGTCGCGACCTTCCTTGAAAAGATGTGGGTCATCCCAAAAGTAGTGCCTCAAATCATGAAAGAACTTCTTCCTTTGCTGAAATGTTAGACCTGGAGGCAAATACTTTGCAACAATAAAATTAGCATAATCTGCATACCAAGGATCGGAAAGAGATTGTACTTTCACAACGGCAAGTTGCTCGTCTGGAAAACTATCGTTAACTGGGATGGGGTCATGCGGTATATCTTCCATCCTTGAAAGATTGTCCGCCACCGGATTGTCTTCCCCTTTCCTATCAACAATCTGCAAATCAAATTCTTGAAGAAGGAGTGCCCATCTAATAAGCCTTGGCTTGGCATCCTTCTTTGTCATAAGATACTTAATAGCAGCATGATCAGTATGAATAATAACTTTGGAATCAACAATATACTGCCTAAACTTATCACAAGCAAAAACTACAGCTAAGAATTCCTTCTCAGTAGTAGCATAATTTCTTTGAGCACTATCAAGGGTTTTACTAGCATAATGTATAACATTCAATTTCTTATCAACTCTTTGTCCTAAAACAGCTCCAATAGCAAAATCACTTGCATCACACATAATTTCAAAAGGTAAATTCCAGTCAGGTGGTTGTACTATAGGAGCAGTTATTAAAGCTTTCTTAAGGACTTCAAAAGCTTCCTTACAATTTTCATCAAATACAAAAGGAACGTCCTTCTGGAGAAGATTAGTGAGGGGTCTTGAGGTTTTAGAAAAGTCTTTAATAAATCTTCTATAAAAACCTGCATGACCGAGAAAACTGCGAATACCTTTGATGTCCCTTGGATAGGGCATCCTCTCAATAGCTTCGATCTTGGCCTTGTCCACTTCAATTCCCCTTTCGGAAATCTTGTGACCAAGAACAATTCCTTCATTAACCATAAAGTGGCACTTCTCCCAGTTGAGTACCAAATTTGTCTCCTCGCATCTCTGCAAAACTTTATTAAGGTTGTGAAGACAATGGTCAAATGAAGTTCCATAGACGGAGAAATCGTCCATGAAGACTTCCATAATATCCCTGCAGAAACCATGAAAAATAGCAGACATACACCTTTGAAAAGTAGCAGGGGCATTACATAAACCAAAAGGCATACGTCTGTAAGCATAAGTGCCAAAGGGACAAGTAAAAGTGGTCTTCTCTTGATCGACAGTGTTAACATGAATCAGAGAGAAGCCAGAATAACCATCAAGATAACAAAAGTGGGTGTTTTTGGATAACCTTTCAAGCATTTGGTCGATGAACGGCAACGGGTAGTGATCCTTCCTGGTTGCCTTGTTCAACTTCCTGTAATCAATACACATTCTATATCCAATAATAATTCTCTGAGGTATTAATTCATTTTTATCATTAGGAACCACAGTTGTACCTCCTTTCTTAGGAACACAATGTACCGGACTTACCCACTTACAATCAGCTATAGGGTATATAATACCTGCGGCTAGAAGCTTGAGAGTTTCAGTTCTCACGACATCCATCATCTTCGGGTTCAACCGTCGTTGATGATCAACAACTGGTTTAGCATCAGGCTCAAGGTTGATAGTATGTTGACAGATAGATGGACTAATCCCCTTAAGGTCATCAAGGGTGTAGCCAATTGCGCCTCGGTGTTTACGAAGTACTTCCAATAATCGCTCCTCTTCATATCCTGAAAGGTTAGAATTGATAATAACATGATATACTTTCTTTTCATCTAAATAAGCATACTTGAGCGTATCGGGAAGAGGTTTAAGATCGAACACCGGGTCTTCTTTTGGTTTTGATAAAATTCCCAAAGGTTCAACCGGAAGGTTGTGCTTCAGGATAGCAGGTTGTCTCAAGAATATTTCATCTAGTTCATTTCTTTCCTGCATATGCAAATCATTCTCGTGGTCCTCCATGTATTGCTGCAAAGGATCATCAGGGGGAATAGCAATAGAGGCAATACTTTCAATAATTTTATCATCACTAGGTAAATCAGTACCACGAGGTTGTTTAGAGAACTTAGAAAAATTAAATTCATATGGCTCACCATCGAATTCAACAGAAACTTTACCTTTTTTGCAATCTATTATAGCTCCACAAGTTCTAAGAAAAGGTCTACCAAAAATAATGGGACAAAAATTGTCCCTGGCCGAACCAAGTACCAGAAAGTCAGTAGGGTACTTTACCTTTCAACATAGGACTTCAACGTCCCTCACAATTCCGATAGGAGAGATAGTTGTTCTATTTGCAAGATGAATAGTAACATTAACTTCTTCAAGTTCACAAGGGAAAATCTCACCGATGATTTCTTCATAAAGTGAATAGGGGATAGCACTTGCACTCGATCCCAAATCGCATAGCCCATAATAATTGTGATCTCCTATTTTAACAGATACCACTGGAGTACCTGAAATTGGGCCTTTATTCTTGGCTGTGACAAGGTTAGTGGAAACAGCACAAAAATTTATATTGGAGTCCAAAACATCATCAGTAGCAAGGTCTTTAATCAATGCAACTTGAGGATCGACCCTGATCTGGTCCTCAGGCTCATCAACTCTTCTCTCACTTTTATTTATTATGCCTGTCACAAGAGAGTGCTCCTTTATCCTCGTGGGAAAAGGAGGCTGTTCATATATAACTGCAGGCAAAATAGGGTCAGCAACACAAATATCAATAGGTGGTTCTTTAAAAGGTTCATGGTGCTGGTCTCTCTTCTTTTTAAAAGAATCAACGTGAGAGGCAAAATTCTTACACAAATCAATCACTAGATGGGAATCAAGACCAATCTTAGAGCAAAAAGTATTGAAGTAATCAGTTTCCACATAGTACTCAATATAATCATGTTCATAATTTATAGCGGGTTCAATACCTTTATCAATTTCCCAATCTTCGGTATTCCTCTGGATTCTTTCAAGGAGATCCCACCTTTCTTCAACACTCTTCTTCTGAAATACCCCGCTAGAGGAGGCATCCAGCATCTCCTTATCCTGACGAGAAAGCCTGGCATAAAAAATTGTAAGTATAATTTCCATGGGAAGCTTATGAATAGGGCATTTGAGCATTAGGGACTTCAATCTCCCCCAAGCTTGAGCAATGCTTTCTCCGTCACGAGACCTAAAGTTATAGATATAATTCCTGTCTCGATGAATTTCATGAAGAGGATAAAACTTAGTATAAAAGAGAGACATAAGCTCCTGCCAGTCCAGCAAGTGTGAGTTATCGAGAAGCCCATACCAATCTGAAGATTTATCTATAAGTGATACGACAAACAATTTCCTCATGGCAAACTCCCTCGATACACCTGCAAGATTAAATAATGAACATAGTTGTGACAGATATTGCAAGTGTTCACCGGGATGTCTGTCTCCTGCGTAACGATTAGCCAAAACATAATTGATAATACCAGCTGGTATTTTATAAGGCACAATTTCAGTACGGGGAGGATCAACCACCACAGGTGTGGGGTGTCTTCCCGCAAGCAACGATCCAATAATAGGGTTGTCCATAAGGATAAAGAGCAGCAATAGCAAAAATAAAGACAGAATTATAAAAACTTTCTTACCAGTTTCACTTTACCAATAGCGCTACGCTCCCCGGCAACGGCGCCAGAAAACGGTACTTGATGACCCTCAACCGTAAGGGATCTATTGCAGCGTTTTCGATAAGTAAGAGTGTCGAACCCAACGAGGAGCAGAAGGTATTGATAAGCGATTCTGAGCAAGAAATTACTGCAAGCACTGAAAGATAACTTTTAGGGGTTTTCTCGGTATAAGCAACAGGAATGTAAAGGCAAGTAACGTAAAAGGTACTGAGAGTAACAAGTGGCCCAATCCTTTCTTAGCAAAGGAGAGGCCTAGCAACTAAACTTATAAAGACTAAAGCGTTCCTGAGGACACACGGGAGAGGTAGTCATGTGCTTTCGCCATATTCCGTATCGATAGTATGTTATGTGTTGATAAGTGTTGGTGGGTGGATCTATGCTAGTGCACTCTCTAGACTAAGTTGAATGCACTCTTATGATTAAACACCTTGCAAGCATCCGCAAATACAAGATAGAATTTAAGGCAAAAGCCTAACCATAGCAATACGATCGAGGATCCATTATTCCCTTATGCAAAAGCGTGCGAACTGGGGTTCAGGTTTCTGTCACTCCGGCAACCCACCATAAGCATTCTTTATACACAATGTATTCTCCTAGGTCCTTAATAAGGCGAAGTGTTGGGTGTTCGACTCACACAACACCACTAGTAGAATGACAACGCAACTTAAGTATCAAACAACACATATTACTTCAACAGCATATGACTACTAACAACAAGACTTTCCCCATGTCCTCGAGAACTAAGGTAACTACTCACAAGACATAAAAGAGATCATGATCAGTGGGGATAAATATGTGATAAACAATCTGGACATAATAATATTTCTCCAACAAAACTCAATAGCATTCACCACAAAGTAGTAATCAACACCGATGGAGTAGAGAGGATAAGTAGTACGAGTTACAACACGAGTTGCGATGGTAAGATGAGATTTGGATGAAGATGGAGATGGTGCTGGTGTTGGGGATGGTGTTGATGATGATCTCGATGATGCCCGTGACGATGGTGATGACGATGGCGACGATCTCCCCTTCCGGGAGGTGATCTCCCCGGCGGAATCTGCCCGCCGGAGATGCCCTTTTCTTCTCTGTAGGTTTCCGCCTCGAAGCGGCGGCGGAACTCCGTAAAAAGTCCCGTGCCTAGGGTTTTCGGAGAACGGAGAACATATATGCAAAAGGGGGCGACCAGAGGTGGGCCAGGGGCTCCAGGCGCCCCCCCGGCGCGGCCAGGGGGGGGGGCGCCCCCAGGCCGCCTGGGCACCATGTGGCCCCCCTCTGACTCCCCTTTTGCGTGTCTTCGTGATTTATCTGAAAAACACCTCCCGTCAATTTTCAGGTAATTTGGAGGTATTCTTCTTCAGCAACTCAGCGTCCACTTTTTCCTGCTGAATCCTGCGTCTGCTGTTCCGGCATCGGAAAGTTGCAATCTGTGTAAAATAGACCAAAACAACATAAGAACATCATCATAACATGAAATATATCAATGATTAAGGATAAATCATGATACAAAATAGTGATGCATTTTGGACGTATCAGGTGCGCACTGTAGCGCACTCTGGAGCGTGCTTATCGCATGCCACAGCATGCCGTTGGCTCACTGGGCATGTCCGCCGTGTCTGGGGGGTCCAGCACGAAGTAAACAACTCAAATGTGGCCTTGGGTGCTCTGGATGATCAGTGAGAGAGGAGTGAAGCTGGTAAATGGGTAGAATTTGGCTGTCCAGCAAGGTAACTTAGGGTTTTCACCCCTCAATCATGGATCTGTGGACATGGGGAAGTTACTGGAGATAGAATGTAACTAGATGAAGCTGTGGTAGAAAGTTGAGGCAAAAGTAAATAGTAAAAGAGGTCAAGATGTTGGTTTTGGTAAAATGGCAGAAGGTGTTTGATCATGTTTTGCACAAGCAAATGATCTCCACTAGCCATGACACTTAACAGGATTGAATGTCATGTGGAAATAGGGTGTTTCACCAAATTTGGGCTCATTTGAAGAAACTAGCCAATGTAACTTTGGTGAACCCAAGAAAACAACAGAAATGGCTTCATCATGTTTAAGTCAAGTTAATCATCTCCCCTTGATGCACCACTTGGTCTAGTGTCATCATTTGGGGTATTGATCATGCCCACAAAATTTGAAGCTCCAGGTAAAAAGTTAGTAATGTAGAGTTGTTCAAATTTGAATTTGAACAGAAATGGTTTTGGGGCATTCTGATCAAGTTGCCCTACTCCAAAGCTTGTGCCATTTGGTCTAGATGCCTTATTAGGCCATTCTAGCATGTGCACCAAGTTTGAGAGCATTTGGATAAGTTTGGCAATGTAAAGTTGCTCAAACTTCAGATGTGGACAGAATGGTTTTGAAGGGTTTTGATGATGTTTTCTTGCTTCCCAAGGCATGGGGCTTGGCAAGATCATCAAATATGTCATATATGACATGATATAATTTCCCTGGAATTTTTAGAGAATATTCCCTTTGTAAATATTTCAAAAGCTTGAAATATCCAGAAAGGGTTTCTGAGGGATTAGCCCATTATTTTGAACATGACCAAGTGTTGAAACTCTTATATATGGACAATATATGTCCTATGAGTCTCCCTGAATTTTGGCAAATATTTTTGAAATACTTAAATAATTTTTCCCTATTAAAGACCATTTCTGGCCTTAGGAAAAAGCTTTTAAATAAAATAGGAAAATAACTTTTAAAATTATACTTTTGTGGTTTCTGGGAGTCCTATGACTACTAGGTCTCAAATATACTTTTTGAAATAATTTTCTCACCCTAAATCAAGCACTTGCAGTGCAAACCTCAATTCAGGGGTTTTTGGAATACTAAATTTTAAAAATACATTTTGGCCAAATTAATTTTATAAGAAAATACTATACTACTATAAACACTTGGTATGATCATTGGGCAGAAGTTTTGGGTATGGAGATGAATTCTACAAGAGGTGATAGTTGACTTTAATGAGCACATGAAAAACACATGAAGAAAAACTCAATTCCAAATAAAAGCCAAATGATGCCAAAAAAATTTGCTGGTCCAAATTTTCATGCTTCATTGATGCAAATAACATGTTACAAAATGCAGGGTGTGACAATAAAAGTGTATATTAAAGCCCATTAAACATCCAAAACAGATAATATAATAGCATGGAACAATCAAAAAATATAGATACGTTAGAGACATATCAAGCATCCCCATGCTTAATTCATGCTCATCCTCGAGTAGGGAAATGATGAAAACAGAATTTTTGATGTGGAATGCTACCTAACATAATTTTCAATGTAATTTTATTTATTGTGGCATGAGTGTTCAGATCCGAAAGATTCAAGACAAAGGTTTAATATAAAAATAATAATACTTCAAGCATACTAACTGAGTAATCATGTCTTCTCAAAATAGCATGGCCAAAGAAAGCTATCCCTAAAAAATCATATAGTTTGGCTATGCTCTATCTTCATCACATAAAATATTTAAATCATGCACAACCCCAGTTTCAGCCAAGCAATTGTTTCATACTTTAGTATTCTCAAACTTTTTCAACTTTCACAAAATACATGAGCGTGAGCGATGGACATAGCACTATAGGTGGAATAGATTGGTGGTTGTGGAGAAGACAAAAATGAGGAAGATAGTCTCACATCAACTAGGCATATCAATGGGCTATGGAGATGCCCATCAATAGATATCAATGTGAGTGAGTAGGGATCGCCATGCAACGGATGCACTAGAGCTATAAATGTATGAAAGCTCAACTAAAGAAACTAAGTGGGTGTCCATCCAACTTGCTTGCTCACGAAAGCCTAGGGCATTTTCAGGAAGCCCATCAATGGAATATACAAGTCAAGTTCTATAATGAAAATTCCCACTAGTATATGAAAGTGACAAAACAAGAGACTCTCTATCATGAAGATCAAGGTGCTACTTTGAAGCACAAGTGTGGAAAAAGGATAGTAGCATTGCCCCTTCTCTCTTTTTCTCTCTTTTTTTATTTTTTTATTTTGGCCCCTTTCTCTTTTTTGTGGCCTCTTTTTTTTCCTCTTTTTTTCATCCGGAGTCTCATCCCGACATGTGGGGGAATCATAGTCTCCATCATCCTTTCGTCACTGGGACAATGCTCTAATAATGAAGATCATCACACTTTTATTTACTTACAACTCAAGAATTACAACTCGATGCTTAGAACAAAATATGACTCTATGTGAATGCCTCCGGCGGTGTACCGGGATGTGCAATGAATCAAGAGTGACATGTATGAAAAAATTATGAAGGGTGGCTTTGCCACAAATACAATGTCAACTACATGATCATGCAAGGCAATATGACAATGATGGAGTGTGTCATAATAAGCGAAACGGTGGAAAGTTGCATGGCAATATATCTCGGAATGGCTATGGAAATACCATGATAGGTAGGTATGGTGGATGTTTTGAGGAAGGTGTATGGTGGGTGTATGGTACCGGTGAAAGTTGCGCGATACTAGAGAGGCTAGCAATGGTGGAAGGGTGAGAGTGCCTATAATCCATGGACTCGACATTAGTCATAAAGAACTCATATACCTATTGCAAAAATCTACAAGTTATCAAAACCAAGAACTACACGCATGCTCCTAGGGGAAGGGTTGGTAGGAGTTAACCATCGCGCAATCCCGACCTCCACACAAAGGAAGACAATCAATAAATAAATCATGCCCCAACTTCACCACATAACGGTTCACCATACGTGCATGCTACGGGAATCACAAACTTTAACACAAGTATTCCTCAAATTCACAATTACCCTAATAGCATGACCCAATGAGGAGCAGAAGGAAATGTTAGGCAGTTTTCAGTAAGGTATTTTCTGCAGCACTGAAATTATAGGTAACAGATAGTTTTGTGACAAAGTAATTGGTAGAAAGTGACAAAAGGGTAAAAGTAAATAAGGTGCAGCAAGGTGGCCCAATCCTTTTTGTAGCAAAGGACAATCCTGGACAAACTCTTATATGAAGGAAAGCGCTCCCGAGGACACATGGGAATTATCGTCAAGCTAGCTTTCATCTCGATCATCTAATTCGCGTTCGGTCCTTTGATAATTTGGTATGCGGGTGGACCGGTGCTTGGGTGTTGTCCTTACTTGGACAAGTCTCCCACTTATGATTAACCACTAATGCAAGCATCTGCAACTACAAAAGAAGTATTAAGGTAAACCTAACCGTAGCATGAAACATAAGGATCCAAATCGGCCCCTTACGAAGCAACGCATAAACTAGGGTTTAAGCTTATGTCACTCTAGCAACCCATCATCTAGTTATTACTTCCCAATGCCTTACTCTAGGACCAAATAATGGTGAAGTGTCATGTAGTCAACATTCACATGACACCACTAGAGGAGATACAACATACATCTCATCAAAATATCGAACGAAGACCAAATTCACATGACTACTAATAGCGAGACTTCTCGCATGTCCTCAGGAACAAAAGTAACTACTCACAAGACATAATATTGTTCATGATAAGAGGGGTATTAATATGCATAATGGATCTGAACATATGATCTTCCACCAAATAAACCAACTAGCATCAACTACAAGCAGTAATCAACACTACTAGCAACCCACAGGTACCAATCTGAGGTTTGGGTACAAAGATTGGATACAAGAGATGAACTAGGTGTAACATCCCCAGATTCCTACTACAGTGATCACCTCATAAACATGCCATGTCATCTTCATTTTCTCTATATGATCACTGTGGTTAAGCACTTCCATTTAAATTTCTTTCTGATTTCCAATTCAAATGCAAGTGCAAAATGAAGTTGTTCAAAAGTTGCTGGAAAAATGTTCATCATCTTGCAAAAATTCCATAACAAATATTTGTTAAGGAAAACCACATCACTATGTGACAAAAGTGAACTGCAACAAATAAAACAGCTCCATTTCTGCATATTTAAATGCATTTGCATTTAGATAAAATCCATACAGATTCCAATATTCCTCAAACCTTTTGTGGCAGTGCCTAAAGTCATCAGAGATATGTTGAAGCTATTCCCATAATTCTCCTAACTCAAATGAATGCCCAAATATATGCCTTAGTCTCTCTGTTTAAATAAATAAAAGAAAACAGAAAAGACAGAGGAGAGAAAAGGGCTACCTGGCGCTTACCCTCGGCCCAGGACGGCCCAGCCCATCTCCACAGTCGCCTCCACCTGCCCCCCCTCCCCGTGTCGCCGCGCCATGGCCAGAGCCGCGCCGCGCCGGTCGCAGCTCGCCACCGCGACGGGCAGGTGGGGCGAGGGGATAAGGGCCTCCCTGAGCCCTTCCCCCTGGTCGCCGTCACTTCCCCTTCCTCTCTCCCGCACCCTCTCGCCCGTTCCCCACCACCACCGAGCGCCTTCGTCGCCGCCGCTCGCCACCACCGCGGCCTCCGAGCTCCTCCTGCAACGCCAAGCTGCCCCATAGCTCCGCCTCGACGTCTCCTACCTTCACGCCGACGCACGCAAGCCGAGGAGCTCCACCACGCCGCCATCGAGCCGTTCCCCACCGCCACGGCCGCCACGCCTCGCCGTCGATTGTCGCCACTCCGGCACCTCCCCGGCCTCTCCGAGCCTCTCCTCGACCTCGCGGTGAGCTCACGGTCCGCCACAACCCCCTCTTACCTTTCCCGTGCACCGTAGCCGCCGTCGTTTTCGTGGCCGAGCCCGTTGCCGCCTAGCTCATCGCCGGCGCGGACCTGGTGACCTTTTGGTCCCACCAACTTGCCCAACGAGCTCCACGCGCCGCGTAGACCTCGCCCAGCTCCTTAGTTCGCCGAAACGCGCACCGCAGCGCCGGTTCCGTCGTCGCCCGAAGCTCACCTCCGCCACGACTCGTCGCCGGTGACGAATCCGGCCGAGTCCGGCCCTGCCACCACCTCCAGACGATGCGGCGGTGAATGCTCGATCGAACGGAGCTAACCGCGCGCGAAACAACGCATCACAGCGCGTTTCCGACCAACTCCGGCGACGCGCCGCCGTCGTTTTGGTCGCCGGAGCTCTCTCCGGTGGCCGGCGACCAGCTGGTGACCGACGTGGCAAGGTGGCCCCACCACCAGTGCCACTGACCGCTGGGCCCTGCGGGCCCAGTTGACTTGTTGACTGGGTCAACCCGCCGACAAGTAGGCCCCCTCACTAATTAAACTAATTAAGCGATTTAGTTAAATAAAATAATTAGTTAGTCTAACTAATGCACTCACTGACATGAGGGGCCCACCCTTTCAGTTAAGCCACTGTTAATTTAATTTAACCCTGTTTAATTCACAGAGGCTGACATGTGGGTCCCACTGGACCCACATGTCATATTTGACTTAGTCAGCCGCTGTTTGACCTGCTGATGTCAGCATGTCATCATGCTGACGTCATATTCCCTTTTCTGTTAATTTAAATAATTCCAGGAAATCAAATAAACTTTGAAAAATCATATCTTTTAATCCGTAACTCCGATGAAAATAATTTATATATAAAAATCGATCAGAAAAACGAGACGAATCCGAATATGCCCCCCTCATACCTACCACATGCCTCTAGCATGAAGAACATGGAAGTTTCCCCTCCGTTTCATCTGTTCGATAAACGTCCGGAGCCTGGGAAAATATTCCCGGATATCCTCCCGCTCCATCTGTAGCACCTAACATCACATTAGGCAACCCTTCACTGCATCCTAGCTGTCACCGGCCTCTAACACCGCAAACCTGCAACCGTCCCCCTCCGGTTCATCTGTCTGACAGACGTCCGGAACCGGGAATACCTCCCGGATGGGTTCCCCTTCTTCGTTACCGGTAGCACCGCGTTAGTTCGTCATGCCTTGTGATTGCTTGCGTTACCGTGTATTTATATTGTTTCCTCTCCCCCTTTCTTCCGGTAGACCCCGAGACCGCTGACGGTGCCCTGGTGATCGACTACTTCACCGCCGTTGTTCCTTTTCATTTGCCGAGCAACCAGGCAAGCAACCCCCCCTTGAGCATTTCCGATATCGCCCATGTCTATTCTCTCTTATTCTTGCATTAGAATTGCTGCTACTGCTACTGCTCCTATTACTGTTGCATAGCCTGTCTTTGCTAAATTGTTGATACCTGCATTTATTCATAAACTGCTTAGTATAGGTTGGGTAGCACTGCTTGGACCCGCACTCTCGTAGTTGCCTCGCATAGTACCCTTGCCTCGATCAACCGATCGAGCCCCTTCCCCTGACCTTCTTCACATCACCGCACAACCCCCCCTAATATGCTCGACTCCGCAGAGTTAACATCGGGTGGCGAGGGTGATACCTCTGAACTCACCTTCGATGTTGTCCCTGTAGTATAGCTAGCTCGTTGTGGGTTACCGAGGGTGATTCCTCTTCCCACTTCCGACTTAGCTTTTGTCGTGCATCCGCTATGGTGATTACCGCCGAGGGTGATTCCTCCGGTATCACCTTAACGGGACTTGTCGTTTAGGGATCCAACGAGGGTGATTCCTCGGATTCCTCATCGGCATGGAAACCACACGGATGCCCTGTTTCACCACACCGTGTTTAAAGACGTATCGATCCCCGAGGCCGGACGTCGCCAGGAACAAAGGCGTGCGGCCAGAGGTATCGTGCGTCTGAGGACACTTTGAAGACCATACCGTGTTTAAAGACGTATCGATCCCCGAGGCCGGACGTCGCCAGGAACAAAGGCGTGCGGCCAGAGGTATCGTGCGTCTGATGACACTTTGAAGTTACTACTACACATGTTGGATGGAGGCGGGTTGACCCAAAGGGGTACCCGCGAGTGCCTTTGAGGCGTGAGCTGTGGAGTCGGGTGACCAGAGAGGGTACCCGCGAGATAACTACGAGGCGTGGCCGGTCTTTTCCAGTCCTTGTCACAAGTCCTCGAGACGGGACGACGGGGCCAACAGTATCGTAGGCTCTGCTCGTTTCCGCGCGCTCCCAACACACTAAGCGATTTGGATATTTGATCCGAGGGGCCTCCGGGTCCGATAGCACTAACCACCACGTGGGTGTGAGTGGGTGCTCTGCGTCGTATACATCAGCCGGAGTCGTCACGACGTCAGCGATTGAGCGGCCCGTTCGGATTGGACTTAGGATGCAACTGCGCTTGTATAAGGGGTTGCTAGGTCTGCTACCGAACGTCCTCGCAACGTACGGAGTGTCCGGGGCGACGGCCATGACCCCCGGGGGCATAGGATTAGTCCGACGTGCTCGATCCTCTCTGGCGGTATCCGGTCGGGTTGCGGCGTATGGTTTAGCCGAGGGCGGGCACGACCTGATGGTGTGTCCGGCCGGAGTTAAGCGAGCGTGGTGGGTAACTTGGTGCACCCCTGCAGGGAAGAAACAATCTATCGATAGCCTGTCCTACGGTAACGGACACTCGGAGTTGTATCCACTTCGGTACAACTAGAACTGGTGACTTGAGATATGTGATATGAGATGATGATGCTGCAAACACTATATATATTATGATGAAACTATTCTGTTTCCCTTCTATTTGCTGCAAGACCCTGAAGATGCTAGTCTTCGTCAGGACTAGGCTTATTCACCTCTCTGCTCTGGCTTTCTGCAGTCTAGTCCACCCACATAAAGCCCCCTTTGAAAATAATGCATTGCCAGTATAGATCTGATGTAAGTCTTGCTGAGTACTTTGGATGAGTACTCACGGTTGCTTTGCTTCCTCTTTTGTCTTACCCGCATGATAAACCAGACGACGGAGCCATGGTGCCCGCAGCCCCAGTGGACGACTACTACTACCAGCCCGAGACTGGCTACTACTACTACCCGGCCGGCGAGTACTACTGCGAGGAGCCGGCGGACGACGACCAGGAGTAGGATCGGAGGTCCCAGGCAGGAGGCCTGCGCCTTTTCGATCGTAGCTTTTATTTTGCCCCGCCTTTGTAAAAGGCCTATCTTCTTCTGTGTTGTATCTGTACCCAGATACCTAACGCTTCCGCTGACTTGTGTATGACATCATGTTATGTATTCGAGCCCTCGAGGCCCTGGCTTGTAATATATGACTTGTATGTATTTATTTATGTTTTAGAGTTGTGCTGTGATTTCCTTCACGTGAGTCCTTAGGCTTGATCGTGTGCATTTGCGTGTATGATTAGTGCACGATTAAGCCGGGGTCGTCACAGGTTGGTATCAGAGCCGACTGCCTGTAGGAACCCCCTTTCCAACTCCTTGGTCGAAGTTGAGTCTAGAGGTCCAAAAATGTTTTACTAACCTGGCTGTGTGGCTTATGGCCCCACGTCGCCACTTGGGTGGTGTAGCTTCTTTTATTCCTCGTCTTTACTCTGGGACTCTGAATCTCTCATCTATTCGGGTTAAATGATTTTACTAACACCGACATTAGGTTCTCGTGAACGATTCCTCCCGGAGAGCCCCCTCGTTCCAGAAGATGGCATGACATCATCAGAAGACTCCGAAGATACTCCTCGAAGTTTCTCGAGACCCTGTGCCCACTGCTTTGCCGTTCCTGACCACTTATAAACTCCGAAGGATAACTACCTACACCTGTCGTTCCTATATTCGTCTCAGTACCCTCGGGTTCTATCCGACATATCGTAACACTATCCGACATTTCGAGAATTCTCGGAACCTATTGCCTTGCAGTCCTGTTCCGCTTGATCACACCTATGAATAAATCCTCATACTTACCGGGGATTCGTTCATCCCTAGTTGATCAAGTGTTTCGCAACATACTTCCCATTATTAATCGATCTCCCGAAGGACCTCTGCAGCCTACTGCTGTTGGTTACCTTGCCGGCCTGAATTATGGATAATTCCATATGTCTGGTAATATTCATTGCTGTCCTTTGACACCGTCATATTGGTCTTATTAATTCAGCATGAGTGTGAATACACGCAATCATCAGTCGATACTTCTAAATTATCTTTTCGGCTCAGACCTTATTCCGAGCATGAGCTGGTTCTCGGTAAATCACTCTTTGAGTGATTGGCCAACTAATTCTATTTAATCTACTCATCTTTTGATCAGAGCCTCTGCCCCTGATTCCCCGATTTTGGAACCATAAACGCTTCGCATGTAAGCTTTGGATTATTCAGACACTTCCATAAACTGATGCCTTTGCATTTCTTCTTCTTCTGGTTGAGTACCGATACTCACACCAGATCCTTTGCCGACCACCTGATCTTTTGTTGGATTAATATCCGACACTGCCCTCCATATTCCATAACCTTGTTAGTTTCCCCTGATACATAATACCTTCGGTAAATTGTATCCCCCGTCTTGTCCACCATACTCTGCTTCTCAAGCTTATGCTACTTACCCCTGAAGTTGTGGTATATGTTCTTAAGTTGCCCCGATGGGTTGAACATATGCTTTCTCTAGTCTGTGTGAATCAAAAGCTATGCGGGTTATATTTACTCGCGTTCCGTCGAATAAATTTTTCGACCCTACAATTTCTTCGAAGACGAGAAGTGAATGAAAGGTTAAGCATTGGATAAGTGGGAGTCGACCTTGAACCTGGTGTTCATGCCCATGGACCCGATGTAGAACTTATCATGGAAGCTTCTCTTAAAATCAATCGTTTCCTTGGTATAATTTCATTTTGTACCAGGTGAATTGATTTTTTGCAATCGCGGTTCCGACCACGATTGTTCTTCTTTGACTCCATTTCCGGGCAAGCTAAGGCATTTGTCCTTGCTAATCAATATGCCTGATCAACCTCTACCTTGAACTTACCTTCGAGAATTACCCCCTGATATCTCGAGTATATCTCAGGAACTACAATACTTCGTATGAGTTTTTCCTCAACTTCTATTGACCCCCAATTCCAATTTTTCTCGGGTTCTGAGTTGTTTGTCGCTCAAGAACACCGATAAGTCAATCGATTCTGCACTCCGATTCAATAACTCTAAGTAAATTCATTGCCTACGAGTTTAATAATCCTTCAAGTCATTCCTAGCCTGATCGGCTATATCAATATCATGCCCAAATTTTAGCTGTGTTACCTGGTCCTTATACCCGGAACACAATTCCCGACGATGAGCTAACCTTACATCGATCTTTATCATCTGGCCATTTCACCTCGAATGACAAGCTTGATTTAGAGCTTGTACCATATCCGAGGTTCCGTTGACCCTGAACTATATTCCATCTGTCTTGATCATCTTACGGATCAATTTCGTCTTCTTTATAACCCCTCAACAGTTGTGCCGAGATCACCGCCAATATTTTGACTTCCTCGGAGATGTCCATTAAATTCATGGTGAGAAATACCATCCCTACCCCCGATGATTTGTGAAATCATCGATGACGTCATTGACTTCCTGCCAACACAGACCTGGCTGTGATTGGTTATACCTTACGTACCGAGATAATCATGGAAACGTTCCTTTGTAACTTTTGTGATCCTCAGTTCCAAACCTTGCTTGGAACACCATGTTAATGCTATCTCGAAGCATGACTGTGGTATCCCAAATAACGACAATAACATTGTAAGCACATGGCCAAATATTTCTTGATCTATTATCCAAACATCGTTGTATGGGTAATCTCCTGATACAATCCTCGCCCCTTTATCTAAATACTTTTGAGCTTGCTGTCCTAGCATGTATATCATGCTTCGCTCTTTCTTGCGAAATGATATACCCCTAAAGCTTGTGTGTAAACACATATTTCTTTCCATTGGCGTGATTAATCAATTAATCACATTTTCCTTTCCATTTGTTTGTTTAACCTTTCTTGAGATCATTAAGACATGAGCAGGAATAATTCCCTGCTTATGAAAACATCTCGGTCTGCAATTCTGTCAGTGAGACCCTGTTACTTTTGTTGGTGACATTCCGGTAACCACCGATGGACGAGAACTTTGCCTATTGGTCCGCCTCGTTTAACGAGCAGGAAAATAGTTCTCTTCGTCCCTCGCCCTTGGTACCGACGATGTTACCGACATAACTGACAGACTGCCCCCTGACATACCTTGTTGTCGTGACCGGTAAAATATCACCGTTCAACCCTACGAGAGATGATCCATTCTCGATGCTGTGAACCCCCCCTTTCACACTTTACTCCAAGCATCGAACGGTTGTCTGTCCGTTTGCAATCTCTTATAGTAACCTCTCACTTTGCTCTCGATGTTTTCCTAAGTTTCAACCCGAGAGATTCTTTTAGCCGCATCCCCTGAGTTATCTGTCAGATGTTCGACCTTGTAAGGGTCGGTTCTTCCGAAGTTACTCCTTTTCTTCCCCACTTAAATCTCGGGACGAGATTTCTTGTAGTGGAGGAGATTTGTAACATCCCCAGATTCCTACTACAGTGATCACCTCATAAACATGCCATGTCATCTTCATTTTCTCTATATGATCACTGTGGTTAAGCACTTCCATTTAAATTTCTTTCTGATTTCCAATTCAAATGCAAGTGCAAAATGAAGTTGTTCAAAAGTTGCTGGAAAAATGTTCATCATCTTGCAAAAATTCCATAACAAATATTTGTTAAGGAAAACCACATCACTATGTGACAAAAGTGAACTGCAACAAATAAAACAGCTCCATTTCTGCATATTTAAATGCATTTGCATTTAGATAAAATCCATACAGATTCCAATATTCCTCAAACCTTTTGTGGCAGTGCCTAAAGTCATCAGAGATATGTTGAACCTATTCCCATAATTCTCCTAACTCAAATGAATGCCCAAATATATGCCTTAGTCTCTCTGTTTAAATAAATAAAAGAAAACAGAAAAGACAGAGGAGAGAAAAGGGCTACCTGGCGCTTACCCTCGGCCCAGGACGGCCCAGCCCATCTCCACAGTCGCCTCCACCTGCCCCCCCTCCCCGTGTCGCCGCGCCATGGCCAGAGCCGCGCCGCGCCGGTCGCAGCTCGCCACCGCGACGGGCAGGTGGGGCGAGGGGATAAGGGCCTCCCCGAGCCCTCCCCCCTGGTCGCCGTCACTTCCCCTTCCTCTCTCCCGCACCCTCTCGCCCGTTCCCCACCACCACCGAGCGCCTTCGTCGCCGCCGCTCGCCACCACCGCGGCCTCCGAGCTCCTCCTGCAACGCCAAGCTGCCCCATAGCTCCGCCTCGACGTCTCCTACCTTCACGCCGACGCACGCAAGCCGAGGAGCTCCACCACGCCGCCATCGAGCCGTTCCCCACCGCCACGGCCGCCACGCCTCGCCGTCGATTGTCGCCACTCCGGCACCTCCCCGGCCTCTCCGAGCCTCTCCTCGACCTCGCGGTGAGCTCACGGTCCGCCACAACCCCCTCTTACCTTTCCCGTGCACCGTAGCCGCCGTCGTTTTCGTGGCCGAGCCCGTTGCCGCCTAGCTCATCGCCGGCGCGGACCTGTTGACCTTTTGGTCCCACCAACTTGCCCAACGAGCTCCACGCGCCGCGTAGACCTCGCCCAGCTCCTTAGTTCGCCGAAACGCGCACCGCAGCGCCGGTTCCGTCGTCGCCCGAAGCTCACCTCCGCCACGACTCGTCGCCGGTGACGAATCCGGCCGAGTCCGGCCCTGCCACCACCTCCAGACGATGCGGCGGTGAATGCTCGATCGAACGGAGCTAACCGCGCGCGAAACAACGCATCACAGCGCGTTTCCGAGCAACTCCGGCGACGCGCCGCCGTCGTTTTGGTCGCCGGAGCTCTCTCCGGTGGCCGGCGACCAGCTGGTGACCGACGTGGCAAGGTGGCCCCACCACCAGTGCCACTGACCGCTGGGCCCTGCGGGCCCAGTTGACTTGTTGACTGGGTCAACCCGCCGACAAGTAGGCCCCCTCACTAATTAAACTAATTATGCGATTTAGTTAAATAAAATAATTAGTTAGTCTAACTAATGCACTCACTGACATGAGGGGCCCACCCTTTCAGTTAAGCCACTGTTAATTTAATTTAACCCTGTTTAATTCACAGAGGCTGACATGTGGGTCCCACTGGACCCACATGTCATATTTGACTTAGTCAGCCGCTGTTTGACCTGCTGATGTCAGCATGTCATCATGCTGACGTCATATTCCCTTTTCTGTTAATTTAAATAATTCCAGGAAATCAAATAAACTTTGAAAAATCATATCTTTTAATCCGTAACTCCGATGAAAATAATTTATATATAAAAATCGATCAGAAAAACGAGACGAATCCGAATATGCCCCCCTCATACCTACCACATGCCTCTAGCATGAAGAACATGGAAGTTTCCCCTCCGTTTCATCTGTTCGATAAACGTCCGGAGCCTGGGAAAATATTCCCGGATATCCTCCCGCTCCATCTGTAGCACCTAACATCACATTAGGCAACCCTTCACTGCATCCTAGCTGTCACCGGCCTCTAACACCGCAAACCTGCAACCGTCCCCCTCCGGTTCATCTGTCTGACAGACGTCCGGAACCGGGAATACCTCCCGGATGGGTTCCCCTTCTTCGTTACCGGTAGCACCGCGTTAGTTCGTCATGCCTTGTGATTGCTTGCGTTACCGTGTATTTATATTGTTTCCTCTCCCCCTTTCTTCCGGTAGACCCCGAGACCGCTGACGGTGCCCTGGTGATCGACTACTTCACCGCCGTTGTTCCTTTTCATTTGCCGAGCAACCAGGCAAGCAACCCCCCCTTGAGCATTTCCGATATCGCCCATGTCTATTCTCTCTTATTCTTGCATTAGAATTGCTGCTACTGCTACTGCTCCTATTACTGTTGCATAGCCTGTCTTTGCTAAATTGTTGATACCTGCATTTATTCATAAACTGCTTAGTATAGGTTGGGTAGCACTGCTTGGACCCGCACTCTCGTAGTTGCCTCGCATAGTACCCTTGCCTCGATCAACCGATCGAGCCCCTTCCCCTGACCTTCTTCACATCACCGCACAACCCCCCCTAATATGCTCGACTCCGCAGAGTTAACATCGGGTGGCGAGGGTGATACCTCTGAACTCACCTTCGATGTTGTCCCTGTAGTATAGCTAGCTCGTTGTGGGTTACCGAGGGTGATTCCTCTTCCCACTTCCGACTTAGCTTTTGTCGTGCATCCGCTATGGTGATTACCGCCGAGGGTGATTCCTCCGGTATCACCTTAACGGGACTTGTCGTTTAGGGATCCAACGAGGGTGATTCCTCGGATTCCTCATCGGCATGGAAACCACACGGATGCCCTGTTTCACCACACCGTGTTTAAAGACGTATCGATCCCCGAGGCCGGACGTCGCCAGGAACAAAGGCGTGCGGCCAGAGGTATCGTGCGTCTGAGGACACTTTGAAGACCATACCGTGTTTAAAGACGTATCGATCCCCGAGGCCGGACGTCGCCAGGAACAAAGGCGTGCGGCCAGAGGTATCGTGCGTCTGATGACACTTTGAAGTTACTACTACACATGTTGGATGGAGGCGGGTTGACCCAAAGGGGTACCCGCGAGTGCCTTTGAGGCGTGAGCTGTGGAGTCGGGTGACCAGAGAGGGTACCCGCGAGATAACTACGAGGCGTGGCCGGTCTTTTCCAGTCCTTGTCACAAGTCCTCGAGACGGGACGACGGGGCCAACAGTATCGTAGGCTCTGCTCGTTTCCGCGCGCTCCCAACACACTAAGCGATTTGGATATTTGATCCGAGGGGCCTCCGGGTCCGATAGCACTAACCACCACGTGGGTGTGAGTGGTTGCTCTGCGTCGTATACATCAGCCGGAGTCGTCACGACGTCAGCGATTGAGCGGCCCGTTCGGATTGGACTTAGGATGCAACTGCGCTTGTATAAGGGGTTGCTAGGTCTGCTACCGAACGTCCTCGCAACGTACGGAGTGTCCGGGGCGACGGCCATGACCCCCGGGGGCATAGGATTAGTCCGACGTGCTCGATCCTCTCTGGCGGTATCCGGTCGGGTTGCGGCGTATGGTTTAGCCGAGGGCGGGCACGACCTGATGGTGTGTCCGGCCGGAGTTAAGCGAGCGTGGTGGGTAACTTGGTGCACCCCTGCAGGGAAGAAACAATCTATCGATAGCCTGTCCTACGGTAACGGACACTCGGAGTTGTATCCACTTCGGTACAACTAGAACTGGTGACTTGAGATATGTGATATGAGATGATGATGCTGCAAACACTATATATATTATGATGAAACTATTCTGTTTCCCTTCTATTTGCTGCAAGACCCTGAAGATGCTAGTCTTCGTCAGGACTAGGCTTATTCACCTCTCTGCTCTGGCTTTCTGCAGTCTAGTCCACCCACATAAAGCCCCCTTTGAAAATAATGCATTGCTAGTATAGATCTGATGTAAGTCTTGCTGAGTACTTTGGATGAGTACTCACGGTTGCTTTGCTTCCTCTTTTGTCTTACCCGCATGATAAACCAGACGACGGAGCCATGGTGCCCGCAGCCCCAGTGGACGACTACTACTACCAGCCCGAGACTGGCTACTACTACTACCCGGCCGGCGAGTACTACTGCGAGGAGCCGGCGGACGACGACCAGGAGTAGGATCGGAGGTCCCAGGCAGGAGGCCTGCGCCTTTTCGATCGTAGCTTTTATTTTGCCCCGCCTTTGTAAAAGGCCTATCTTCTTCTGTGTTGTATCTGTACCCAGATACCTAACGCTTCCGCTGACTTGTGTATGACATCATGTTATGTATTCGAGCCCTCGAGGCCCTGGCTTGTAATATATGACTTGTATGTATTTATTTATGTTTTAGAGTTGTGCTGTGATTTCCTTCACGTGAGTCCTTAGGCTTGATCGTGTGCATTTGCGTGTATGATTAGTGCACGATTAAGCCGGGGTCGTCACACTAGGGTTTGGGAGGAGATGGTGCTGGTGAAGATGTTAATGAAGATAGCTCTCCCCAATATGGGAGAGTTGTTGCTGATGACGGCGGTGACGATTTCCCCCTCCCGGAGGGAAGTATCCCCGGCAGAACAGCTCTGCCGCAGCCCTAGATTGGTTTCCGCCTCGGTTCCGCCTCGAGACAGCGGCGTCTGGTCCCGAAAGCCTCCTCCTCATTTTTTCCAGGTCAAAACACCTCATATAGCAGAAGATGGGCATCGGCGGGCCTTCGGTGGGCTCACGAGACAGGGGGTGCGCCCCCCACCCTCGTGGACAGCAGGTGGCCCCCTCGTGAACTTCTTTCGCCAGATATTTTTTATATTTTCTGAAACGGAGTTCTGTGAAGTTTCGGGGCTTTTGGAGTTGTGCAGAATAGGTTTCCAGAGTTTGCTCCTTTTCCAGCACAGAATTCCAGCTGTCGGCTTTCTCCCTCTTCATGTAAACCTTGTAAAATAAGAGAGAAAAGGCATAAGTATTGTGACATAACGTGTAATAACAGCCCATAATGCAATGAATATCAACATATAAGCATGATGCAAAATGGACGTATCAACTCCCCCAAGCTTAGACCTTGCTTGTCCTCAAGCGAAAGTCGATATCAAAAAATATGTCCACATGTTTAGAGATATAGGTGTCGATAAAAATAAAATACGGACATGAGGGCATCATGATCATTCTCATAATAGCAACATATATATATATATATATATATATATATATATATATATATATATATATATATATATATATATATATATATATATTGTCATATGATTCGTATGCTAAAGTAAAAATTCATTCTCAGTATCAAGCATGAATCATAAACTTCATTGGAAACTAACAAACTTTGATCTCGGTCATTGAAGCAATTGCAATTTATCGTAGCATCGGAAAGAGTCAATATAAGAGCTTTTCAGCAAGCCTACATACTCAACGGTCATATAGTCTTTCACAATTGCTCACACTCACGCAATACTTATGTTTATGGAGTTTTAATCGGACACAGAGAAAGATAGGGGCTTATTGTAATGCCCAGTATGCGACTATTTCTCCCACGTGTCGGGGCACGACTTAAAGACATAATCGCATACTAGAATGATCTCAAGTATGGTATCTTTGCACAACTCATGTAAAAGCAGGGATGAAAGTGTAAAATAGTAGTTGGCTTACACTCGCCACGTCACACAATGAAATACATTAACATTCATCATCCAAATAACATCAGAGTCCGACTACGGACGAAATCCAAATGAAAGATACCATAAATAAAGCAACACAAGGTCCCGATCATCCTAGTAAGAGCCACTACTGATCGTCGGGATAAGATACATAGTAACGTCCACGCTCTTCATCGAACTCCCAATACAACTCTGAACCACCACCTGTGTAGTTCTCAACGGTACCTGCATCTGGTGTTGTGTAGAATCTGTGAGCCACAGAGGACTCAGCAATCCCGTTCGCGAGTAGTAATACTATCAAAGCCTTTGGTGTGGAAAAGGCTTAAAACAAGGTTGCAGCAGCACTAAGCACTATCTTACGAGTTTAGAGCGAGAAGAGAACAAGTGCCAACGATCGCCAAGTTGATCACGAAGTGATCCCAACTACTCACGAGCAAACATAACCCCACCGTGTTCACTTCCCGAACCCCTTCGGAAAGAGACCGTCGCGGTTACTCACACATGTAGTGTATTCAACAACATGGTGTCAAGTTATCTACAACCGAATATTAACAAATTCCCATCTGCCACATAACCGTCGGCACGGCTTTCGAAACATCAAACCATGCAGGGGTGTCCCAACTTAGCCCATCACAAGCTTACGACCTGCGGAGTTGCAACTCCAAGGTGGGAAGACCCGAGTATTCTCGGAATCCCTTGCTCAAGATATTCCGACAAAGGTAAAACTAATCCAGCAAGGCCTCCCGGCGTGCCGACACCCTGATAGTAGCCGCGCGTATCTCGTCTCAGGCCACGACCGGATGGGCGATTCTACAGGTTATACCAGATACCTCGGGTTTCCCCAAGGCGGCCCCGCAGAACCCCTAGTTTGGACCAACACTCATGAGGAGCACTGGCCCGGGTTGTTAATTAAGTCCTCGGGTTTGCAACGCCCTATGCAAGTTTTAGTTATTAGGCAAATGTAAAACCAATGTTGGGTCTTGCTGGAAAAGCTTTAACACTAAGCGAGTTATCGAGGGGGCCCATAAACCCCAACCATGTTAGGGACGCAAAATCAAGGAACATAACACCGGTTTAACGGTTCTTAGGGTGGCATGAGTGGAACAAAACACCAAGCAAGAGGCTTAGCCTTCCACCCATTACCAATATATGGATGATTTAGTTTAACAGTTTATATATTGTGATAACCCAACAATAACTTCATCACGAAGCAAGAATCTTCAAATCTTCACCTGCAACTAACATCGCTGTAAGAGGGGCTGAGCGATGCTTACGTAGCCAAACAATGGTTTGCTAGGTGGGTGGTTAGAGAGTTTCATGGCAACAATAGGAGGGCTGACAAACAGACATAGGCATCGAGGCAATATCTAAAGAGCGAGACATCTAGCATAGGCAAAGATACTAGTGATATCTGGGTATGGTCATCTTGCATGTTGATTCCACAGAGGGATCGTAACCTTGCTCCTCAAACTCAGCCTCGGTAGGAACCTCGTACTCCGAAACGTCACCGGGCTCTAACCAACACAACAAGCAACATCGGAACAACAATCAAAGATCAAGCAATGCTCAAACACATGATGCATGAACATGATGCATATGGACATGGGAAGAAAAGATGCATGGCCTAGGGTCACAAGAGTGCAATGACATCATAGCACAACAAGAACACTCACATGAAGGAAACAAGCAGAAGAACACTACTAACAAGTTTATGTAGATTATTCAAACAAGCACCCAACAAGTTTAAAAGTGTTGGTTAACATGGCAAGTGTGCAACTAAGATTACAGCAACATGCTAGCATAATTAAATGGGCTGGAAATAACAAACAACAATTTCCAGAAACCCCCATAATTAATTAAATGCATTTGGGACAGATCTGAAAAACTTCTGATATAAAGTTGTTAAACATGCAAAACAACAACACCACAATATTCTACACATTTTTCCACCCCAAATGCATATAAAGTTCGTTACACTTGGAGTTGTAGATATTTAGTTATGATTTTTCCAAGTTTAAGCATATTTAAAACAAAAATAATTCAAACATCATTTTAAATGTTTTTAAACATGGCAACAAACAGCATATTCATAATCTACATGAAAAACTAAGCATTTTTCATATACAACTTATTTCCATCACAGGTATATATCAACAGATATTAAATAAATAAGAAAAAGGCAGAAAAACAAAAACAAAAACAAAAATAGAAAGAAAAACAGGCGCAGAGGTCAAAGTTGACCCATGCCTACACTAGCTAGAGGCACTGACGGGTGGACCCAGCTGCGCTGAGGTGGCGCCAGCGGGTGCGCGTGTGGGTAGGATGGCATGAGTGGCTGGCAGGTAGGGCCTGCCTGTCAGCCTCTCGCGAAGCAAAAATGGGGGGATAATTCCCACTGCCCCCGGGCGGATTCGAACTCACGCCTCCCCTTTAACTGATGAAGGAACTAGCGACTGGGCTAGCTGAGTGTTCTCGACAGAACAAAGGTGCAAAACCTGAAGACATATTTGCAGAGGCTAGCGGCTGTTTGTCGGTGTACAAAAACGGGGTACACTTTTTGTACCCCTATGACTGTGCACGGGCAGTCTGAGCCTCCGTGCCACCGCACCAAGCATGGCAAGGGAGGCAAGCCGGGGGAAGACTGAAGCTTGATGGAGACTGGAGTGACACCAAGAACAAGACCACGAAGAGCAAGGGGACGAAGCGGTTTCCCCTGACAAGATCCTTGCCGAGGCCGGCTCTGGCAGCCCCGGCAAGACCCTTGCCACGGCAGCTCGCCCCCCCCCCCCCCCC
>LR738711.1:871603805-871622574 GCA_902687465.1 Secale cereale | reverse complement strand
CCCTCCCCCCACCTACGGAGCGAATCACCATTGAGTCCATCACCCCCATGGGGGGAGGATTCGAGAGATATCCCCGTGGTGGCATGCAGATCTTGGTGAAGACCTTCAAGATCAGATGCAAGGTAAGAAGACGACGACCCTTGGCGGGATCCCAGCCAAGGAGGTCCACAAGGCCCCCGGGAAGCACCTTGCCGGGGATGACAGCAGGCGCCACGGCACGACCCTTGCCGGGGCCCCGGCAAGGCCCTTGCCGAGGACACCCACGGGGCCACCATCAGGCCCGCACCAACTGGGTTTCCACCGACCCACGCAGCTGTCGACCCAACCAGCTGGACAGGCTCCTGCGTGGCAACCCACAGATCTTCATGGAGGCCCGCCGTTGCGCCACCTCAGCTGCCTGTCTGCCTACATGGCACCTCGGGCACCACTGGCCAGGGCGTGTGTCGACACGAGGAGGAGCGGCGACGGACAAGACGGGCATCTCCCCTCGTCCCCGATAAAGCAAGGACACCTAAGCAGGGCACATTAAATGCACCTTGTCCTGTAATGCGAGGGATAACCTCGCATCACTGTACCCTTTCCACCTCCTGTGTGCCACTGTGGCAACCCCTTTTCCCTATAAAGGGAGGGCCGAGGCGACCAGGAGAAGGATTCGGCTTTTCGGAACCCCTCACGACTCTTTTGGAGCTCCTCGTTAGCTGAAGAACACCAACATATAATCCACCAAAGCAGGAGTAGGGTTTTACGCATCTTTGCAGCCCGAACCTGGGTAAAGGAACCGTGTCCTGATCGTTAGATCCGCTCTTCTCTCAACCCCGCGCCCCGCAACCGTAGTAGGGATTCTTGTGATCCCATAGGTGTCGATCCAAATACACCGACATCTTTGGCGCGCCAGGTAGGGGGCGCAGTTGTGAGAATCGGCTCTGGTGATCGGCCCGACGCTCTCTCGTCTTCATGGCCCTTTGAGGAAGCTAGAAGACTTGCTTTCGAGCGGCTGCAAATAAAAGCTAAGTTACATCGAACTTTGGGTATTTCTATGCCACACCCTGATTTTCATGCCACAACACTTAAGCTAATAATCATGCGAAAAATGTGGATTGACAAAAACTTTTGAGTGTTTTGGGTCATTGCTTGATTTGATTTTTGTCTGCTGTTTGCTAGTGCTCTAAAAATCAAATAAATCATCCAACTCTTATACTTCATCTCCTTGATCCAAAACCTTTTCCCAATGATCATGCCATGTGTATAGACCAGTATAGTATTTTCTTATAAAAATATTTTGGCCAAATAGTATTTTCTAAAATTAGTTTTCCAAAAACCCCTGAATTGAGGTTTGCACTACAAGTACCTTATTTAGGGTGTGAAAAATCTTTCAAAAAGTATATTTGAATCCTATTAGGTATAGGACTCCCATAAACCACAAAATTATAATTTTAAAAGTTATTTTTATATTTTCTTTAAAAGCTTTTTCTTAAGGCCGGAAATGGTCTTTAATAGGGAAAATTATTTAATTATTTCAAAAATATTTGCCAAAATTCAGGGAAACTCATAGGACATATATTGTCCATATATAAGAGTTTCAACACATGGTCATGTTCAAAATATTGGACAAATCCTTCATCAACCCTTTCTGGATATTTCAAGCTTTTGAAATATTTACAAAGGAAATATTCTCCAAAAATTCCACGGAAATTCTATAATGTCAAATATGACATATTTGATTATCTTACAAAGCCTCATGCCTTGAAGATCAAGGAAACAACATCTAATCCCCTCAAAACCATTTCTATCCATTTTGAAGTTTGAGCAACTTTACATTGCCAAACTTGTCCAAATGCTCTCAAACTTGGTGCACATGCTAAAATGATGTAATTATGCATCTTTGCCAAATGGCAAAAGTTTTGGAGAAGGACAACTTGACCTAAGTGCCCCAAAACCCTTTCTGACCAGATCCAAATTTGAACAACTCTACATTGCCAACTTTTTACTTGGGGCCTTAAATTTTGTGGACATGTTCACAACCCCAAATGATGACACTGCACCAAGTGTTGCATCAAGGAGGGATGATTTGCTTAACCTAATCTTGAGAAATCAAACTCTGTTGATTTCTAGGGTTTACAAAAGTTGCATTGGCAACTTTGCCCAATACAGCTCAAATTTGGTGGAAAGGCCTAAATGTATGTGACATTTGATCCTGTTAAGTCTCATGTCAACTAGAAGTCATTTGCTTGCCCAAAACTACATCAAACACCTTCTGCCATTTTTCCAAAACCATTGTTTTGACCCCTTTCACTATTCCCCTTTACCTCAAATTCTTACCGCAGGTAAACCTGATCACCTTCTACCTCCAGGAGCTCCTTCTCCTCCACAGCTCAATGATTGAGGGGTGAAAACCCCATTTTTACTCTTCTGGACAGCAGCTTTCTCCTCCTCTTTCACCTCCCTCCTCACTCCAGTGGCTCTCCATGGCATCCAAGACCACCTCCCTATATTTTACTACTCCCTCTACCTCCTAGACACTGGTGGCCATGCTCTGAGCGCCAAAAAGATGCCATGGCATGCAATGGCCGCGCTCTGGAGCGCGCTACAGTGCCCTGGCGCACTGTAGCCACCCCCAATCACCAGCACCCGACCACCTCGGGCCTTCCCCTCGTGTCCCCCGAGGCCGCCTCGACGTCCGGGACACGCTTGGCTGGTCGGCCCCTTCTCTTTCTTCCTCCTCCTGCCTCCTCTCGCACGCGCGCTGGCCGCCAGAGCACTCCAATGGGCAACCTCGCACGCGCGCGTAGCCTCTGGCACGCCCCGCTCCCCGTTTCCTTTCCCCTTGACCTGGACGACCCTCACGAACAACCTAGACATGATCCAGAGCGCCGATTTGGCCTCTGCCATCGCCTAGGGCGTGGCCGTGGACGTCGTCCGTGGTGCACCGCCGCCCCGCTATATAGGGCAGCCCTAGGCCTCCCTCTGGAGCCCCTTTGCTCTCTCTCCTTCCCGGCGACCCCCTGGACCACCCCACACCTCTCCCCGCGCCCTTAATGCACCTCCATGGCCGGAGCCGAGCCGCCGCCCTCCCCTCAAATTTGGCCAAGCCCGAGCTCTTCTCCCTCTCCTCTCTCCACCGACAGACTCCCCTGAGCAAGGCGGACCTCCCATGCTCTTCCTCTCATCCAAGGGCGCACCATAGCGCCGTGCCCAATCTCGCCGACACCACCGTCCGCCGGCGTCCAAGCCGCCGTCGACTCGACCATCCCTCGCAGCCGTGGCATACATGAGTGGATGCGGCGTTCTTCGCCGAGCCCATCCATAGCCAGAGCATCGCCGGAGGTGCTCCGTAGCGCCGGCAGTCGCCGTCGGGGTCCTCTGCTCCCAAGGCCAGGCGAGCGCGCGGGAGGAAGAAGAAGACGGAGGCCCTGCAGGCGGGCCCCGCTCATAAGTGGCCCAGCCACCGGGCCACGCTGGCAAGTGGAGGCGGGTTCACCTGGTCTCGCGTCCCCGCGGTGAAGGCGCAGTACGCGTGGGCGCCTTCGACGTCGCCCCTATTGCCCGCTCACCCGAGCCGCTGGGCCGGCCCACTGCTATCTCCCGCCCAGTGCGCTGTATAAGGGTAAAACCCTTTCCTTATCCTTTTTCTTTTTCCAGTAAACTTCAAAAACCCATAAATAAATCAAATGTATTCCAAATTTGATGATTCAAATTTCTAGGAGTTTCTAAAATCATGATCTACCTATTGATGCAACATACACATTTTTCCAGAGACTTTTTCTTCACAAATAATTATCAAATGTCATTATTCCATTTTTGTGATGAACTTTAGAAAATCACAGAGGGCTCAAATTTGATCCAAATGCAGTGGTTCAAATTCCTAGGTGCTTGTCATATCCAAACTTAGTTTTGGAACATTTTTATTAATACTTTCTGTATCCCACCAAATAATGAGCCATTTCTTCATATTTATCAACTTTGCAAAATCCTAGGAAATTCATTTGAATTCCAAATCCAGTGAAACCAACTCCTAGATGCTTCTAAAATCATGACTTGTTAAATGGGTGCCTTTGCTCATTTTTCAAAAATATATTTCTGTACACTTCTTTCAAATCCATAAACCATTTGATTCCATCATATTGAAATGTTCCAAACTATCCATTGATCCAATACCTATGAAACCACCTTGGTCATTTATAATATGACCAGAGGTATCCTAGAAAAGTCCAACTCCTGTTTTTAGATTACTTTTATATTTTGCTTGTTGTGTTGCTTATTATGATTGTTTCCATCGTTAGTTGACGAAATAAACGGAGTACTTGGAGATGGACCAGAAGGTTTGAAGACTCGGAAGGACAAGGCAAGCAGCCCTTTGACCATGTTCGAGAAACCTTTTTATGCATGTCTCATAGCACCTTATTATCAATGCATCGGAATCATGTAGAGGTGGTGACCACTTTGGTTGGTACCTTTGTTACTTTACTATTGAAACTTGCATCAAACATGACCCTACCTTCCTATGAGGGTCATGTGGGTGGGAGTAAATAGATATATGCTATAGTAGTTGGCTACGCAAAATGGGTCAGGGTTATGCATGGAAAGAAACAAGTGTGGGTTGACATACCTGCAAATAACCCAGTGGGTGCCAATAATGCCCCTGGGAGTTGATGAGGAACTAGGGCACTAATTGGTGAAGAAGTAGTGTACCGAGGCTTGATGAAAGTGTTGTTTACAGAGATGGATTAGATTTATGTGTGACTACCGTCCCGACCAAATATGCGCAACCACTCTACCCTTATATGGGAAAGGGCATTATTGATTACCTAGGTCGATACTAGCATGGTGCCCGCATTACTAGTGACGGGGGTGACATGAGGTCACTCTCGGGACGGGGTTGTGCTTGGATAGGCGGCCATGACTGTTTTCACAGGGCACCGAACACACCGTTGGTACCCCGTGTTAGTGGTATGTGATGAATATGGGAGCAAGGCTCCACAAATTTTAAGATGAGAAATGTTTGGCACGGGGCTGTTACCAATCGAGTGGACTCTGTGTTAGTGTCTTCTAGGGAAAGATAATGATCGGGTGCTTACCCCAGGTACTTGAGGTACCGCGGGTCGTGAATGACACAGAAGTTCCCCGGATCTTGTGGGTAAAGTGTGCAACCTCTGCAGAGTGTAAAACTATTCGAATAGACGTTTCCAAGGTCAAGGACAGTTGGGTGGTGCTACTTAGACTATGTCCATAAGTTTCTGGAAAACAACACGGTTTGGGTAAATCTGTTGATGTGATTGTGAGAAAGTCACGATGAGCGTGAGCAAGAGTTGTTCATAGCTCCTTTCTGATATTGATATATGTAACCTCCTGATACTTGTTGCAGATGCATGCATGCCCTTGTTATGTGTTGATCATGCTTGCATATGAAATACTAGCTTTCCGCAAAACTGTCAATTTTAGCAGTAGAGCCTTGCATATTATTCTGTAATCACACTTGGGTTGCTTGCGAGTACATTCAAAGTACTCATTGGCTTGCCACTGGTTATTTTATTGGCCAGGCACGAGAGAACAGGATATGTTGAAGATTTCTTGGTGACGAGCATGCGAGCTAGGACGCTTCCCAGTCAAAATGCCTGTAGGGTTAAGGCAGATGGCATGGGTCCAAGTTGTCATTGAAGATTTCCGCTGCAACGATATACTCAAGAGTTGACCATTATGGTCGACTCTTGTTATTCAGCTTCTGTGTGTTCAGTGAGCATTGATCTCTGGGATCACTGTACACGTGCATTCGGTGATCACGACTTATGAGTCGGGGTCCCCACGGAGCTGGTATCAGAGCCATCCTGACTGTAGGAAGCCTTAGTTAGCATGGTCGTTAGTTAGGGTAAAAATTATTTTCAAAACTATTACTAGTTTTCAAAACTATATATATACTTCTCTCCCTTCTCAGTTTTTCAAAAACTAGGCTATACTTGATCTCTTCCCCTTCAAAACTTTTGGTCGTTAGAACCCCTATGCCCCTGACCACTGGATTTGCTGTAATCCTTGTGGAGTACACCTTGCCAAACACTCACCCACCACTTCTGAACACAAGATTGGCGACACCACGACAAGATGATGCCAACAGAAAATCCATCCTCGAGGAATGAGGACATGAAGACCCAGAAGATGGTGACACCCTTGACAGTGCCCCAGGATGATGCAACATTGGCCTACGATGACCAGGGTATAGGTTATGCAAGATCATAATATACCTCGCTAATAGAGTAACCTTGTCACTATTGTTGATGTGTCAGCAACCACCGGTGGATGAGAACCTCGCCATTTGGTCCGCCTCACTATAGTGAGCAGGAAAACGGTTCTCTTCGTCCCCCGCTCTTGGTTCCGATGTTGTCACCAACGAAACCGACATGTTGGACCTCTATTATGCCTTGTTATTGTCATTGCATACGGATTGCCTACCTGGTACCCTCGACGCCCCAAAAGGCACAAGGGATCGTCATGGTTAAAGAGACAAGAGAAGACCAAGTCAACGCCAGCTACAAGGAGGCACCTTCACCACATCACCTCATTAGGCAAGAAGTTGTTGAAGATTCTTCAGGCTCAACCCGGATCGTTTATCAAACAACTACAAGGGACATAGCAACACCTGAGGAAAACTCAGGAGACTGTACGAGGCACAAGTCACGACACTGAGTCCGAGAACCCCTAGGGTAGGATAAGTTGTGTACCCCCTATGCCTAGTCGAGTCCGTATGATGGTTCGAATATAACCATGATTGTGTGTTGCTTGCTTTTATTTGTTTGTGTTTTGATATAAGTCGCACTTTTGCCCTAGGCAACAAGTGCATGGCTATATCATCTTCCTTGCCTTGTTTCTTTTGTTTCGGCCTTTTTGCACCTGTTTGTTTGCACCTGCACTATAGAACCCCCTTTTAGCCATTCCCCTCCTCTATGCTACTTTTCCCCTCTCTTCTCTCTCCTCAACTGAAGACTCCTGCTACAACCTCCACGACCAAGTGCAACCCCGTAGAATTATGTTTAACCCTCCAGACTAGTAACCCATTCCTAGACCCTTTGAGACTTCACGAGATACACCAGCACAAACCCTTAACCATGTGCTTAACCCATAGAATTGCAAGAGAACCAGTTAAGCCTCTATAACCTTGCACAACACTGGGTTCGTAATGGAACTAGTGGACACAGTGAGTGAGCGCATTTTCATCCTAATATAGCACAAGAACTGATGATGCCATAGATAGACCATTTGAGGATATAAGACAGATGACTTGGTGGCTTTATATCAGTGACTTCGAGGAATTATGTGAGACCTTGATGGATTGTGAGGTTTCATATTGGTGGGATCATGACCTTGGGGAAAATGTAGGAATTCTCGTCGGGCATGAGATTTGGATTTAAGTAGGTGATTCTGGTTGGGTATAGATGCTAGATATGTCTGCATGGTTCGGAGTAAATTGGATTTAGACCGTTGATCTTGATTCCATGTTTCTCGGTGGACAATAAACTAGGAGAACGGATTATTTGTCGGAGTTGATTTAGGGATCTATATAATCATGACCTTGGAGTTTACTTGACCCGGATGTTGGGAATTTGGTGGACTTACTATCGTAATGCATAGTCCTTCCAAGTATTTGGGTATTATAGGAACTTGAGATCTTGTGGAACACCGTAGACATCGGATTTGTAGAATTATTGGATTATGTGGTGATTGATGGAAATTACCGGGCTATTGGAGTTGATCTATAGGAAGGAAACAAAATCTTGGAGTGGCATATGACGTGTTTCCATAGAATAGAGATGCATTATTGTGAGCCTTGCAAGAATAGATTGAGTGCTTGGGTTGTGGAGTTTAATTTAAGCTTAGCAGCATGTATGACCTACCCATGGATTTTAGGGGAAGACATACATATGGATTTGGGGATCGTAGACAAGTACAATTTTGTTAGACCGCCTCTTGAGAGTCATGAGGATATGTATGGCATGAGTGGTGATTGAAGTTGGTCTATGCGAGAAGATGCTTTTTTGTTCGGAGTACTAAATAGAGCTATTGGCATCTCAGAAACCGTGCTTAAGGATAACATAATAAATGTTCACTCACTCACTAGAATCCTTGAAACCCTTAAGCCCCACCAAGCCACAACCTGGTCAGATCCCGACCACGGGCCTTGGCTCTAAGTCAGGAAGACCTTGCAAATACTCAATGGAGACCACCACCAATACCCCAGCCTACCTTGGGTACCCCGTAGACCTCATGGAGTAATTGGACAAGTTTGGTAACATCATTATTTGATGGCCTACTTGTCTGCCCGAAGACAAAAGAAGAGACGGACATCTGGACAGAAGACATTCGAAGACCGCCCTGTCAAGAAGGAAGAACTACACTGACCACCGTCATCAAGAAGTAAACTCCTGCGTCCGAGACCAGGCGTATCTGCAAACCACTCCTCTCGTAGGAACAAAGCATTTCCATGTCGAAGGAACGCTCACACCAAGATTTATCGGCCTTCTTCAAGACCACTGCAAGACAAATAGTAGACGGCTCCCAGCTAGATTTACCACCTGAGATACCCACCGTACACCAAATATTCCACGGGTCGCCACTCTGGAAGTACTTCTTACTTCCTAACTAGCCCGGTCCCCGCAAGGACATCGATCACCGAGCCTTTGACATCTAGCTCAACCTAATCCATACAAGAGACCCCTCAGCAACCTCCATCAAAGAGGGTAACAAGCAATAAGCCACACCACCAAGTACCAAAAGGTTCCATGGAGCACCACTCGAAGCAGAACCAACAAGAAGGACTAAAGACTCCCCGTATCCAAGTCTCCGTATTCCTTTCCACGCCTAGTCTGGGAATCTCGGGGACGAGATTCTTGTAAGGGGGGTAGGTCTGTCACACCCTGATTTTCATGCCACGACACTTAAGCTACTAATCATGCTAAAAATGTAGATTGACAAAAACTTTTGAGTGTTTTGGGTCATTGCTTGATTTGATTTTTGTCTGCTGTTTGCTAGTGCTCTAAAAATCAAATAAATCATCCAACTCTTATACTTCATCTCCTTGATCCAAAACCTTTTCCCAATGATCATGCCATGTGTATAGACCAGTATAGTATTTTCTTACAAAAATATTTTGGCCAAATAGTATTTTCTAAAATTAGTTTTCCAAAAACCCCTGAATTGAGGTTTGCACTACAAGTACCTTATTTAGGGTGTGAAAAATCTTTCAAAAAGTATATTTGAATCCTATTAGGTATAGGACTCCCATAAACTACAAAATTATAATTTTAAAAGTTATTTTTATATTTTATTTAAAAGCTTTTTCTTAAGGCCAGAAATGGTCTTTGATAGGGAAAAATTATTTAATTATTTCAAAAATATTTGCCAAAATTCAGGGAAACTCATAGGACATATATTGTCCATATATAAGAGTTTCAACACATGGTCATGTTCAAAATATTGGACAAATCCTTCATTAACCCTTTCTGGATATTTCAAGCTTTTGAAATATTTACAAAGGAAATATTCTCCAAAAATTCCAGGGAAATTCTGTAATGTCAAATATGACATATTTGATGATCTTACAAAGCCTCATGCCTTGAAGATCAAGGAAACATCATCTAATCCCCTCAAAACCATTTCTGTCCATTTTGAAGTTTGAGCAACTTTACATTGCAAAACTTGTCCAAATGCTCTCAAACTTGGTGCACATGCTAAAATGATGTAATTATGCATCTTTGCCAAATGGCAGAAGTTTTGGAGAAGGAAAACTTGAACTAAGTGCCCCAAAACCCTTTTTGACCAGATCCAAATTTGAACAACTCTACATTGCCAACTTTTTACTTGGGGCCTTAAATTTTGTGGACATGTTCACAACCCCAAATGATGACACTACACCAAGTGGTGCATCAAGGAGGGATGATTTGCTTAACCTAATCTTGAGAAATCCAACTCTGTTGATTTCTAGGGTTTACAAAAGTTGCATTGGCGACTTTGCCCAAATGAGCTCAAATTTGGTGGAAGGGCCTAAATGTATGTGACATTTGATCCTGTTAAGTCTCATGTCAACTGGAAGTCATTTGCTTGCCCAAAACTACATCAAACACCTTCTGCCATTTTTCCAAAACCATTGTTTTGACCCCTTTCACTATTCCCCTTTACCTCAAATTCTTACCACTGGTAAACCTGATCACCTTCTACCTCCAGGAACTCCTTCTCCTCCACAGTTCAATGATTGAGGGGTGAAAACCCCATTTTTACTCTTCTGGACAGCAGCTTTCTCCTCCTCTTTCACCTCCCTCCTCACTCCAGTGGCTCTCCATGGCATCCAAGACCACCTCCCTATATTTTACTACTCCCTCTACCTCCTAGACACTGGTGGCCACACTCTGAGCGCCAAAAAGATGCCATGGCATGCAATGGCCGCGCTCTGGAGCGCGCTACAGTGCCCTGGCACAATGTAGCCACCCCCAATCACCAGCACCCGACCACCTCGGGCCTTCCCCTCGTGTCCCCCGAGGCCGCCTCAACGTCCGGGACACGCTTGGCTGGTCGGCCCCTTCTCTTTCTTCCTCCTCCTGCCTCCTCTCGCACGAGCGCTGGCTGCCAGAGCACTCCAATGGGCAACCTCATACGCGCGTGTAGCCTCTGGCACGCCCCGCTCCCCCTTTCCTTTCCCCTTGACCTGGACGACCCTCACAAACACCCTAGACATGATCCAGAGCGCCGATTTGGCCTCTGCCATCGCCTAGGGCGTGGCCGTGGACGTCGTCCGTGGTGCACCGCCGCCCCGCTATATAAGGCAGCCCTAGGCCTCCCTCTGGAGCCCCTTTGCTCTCTCTCCTTCCCAGCGACACCCTGGACCAACCCACACCTCTCCCCGCGCCCTCAATGCACCTCCATGGCCGGAGCCGAGCCGCCGCCCTCCCCTCAAATTTGGCCAAGCCTGAGCTCTTCTCCCTCTCCTCTCTCCACCGACAGACTCCCCTGAGCAAGGCGGACCTCCCATGCTCTTCCTCTCATCCAAGGGCACACCATAGCGCCGTGCCCAATCTCGCCGACACCACTGTCCGCCGACGTCCAAGCCGTCGTCGACTCGACCATCCCTCGCAGCCGTGGCATACATGAGTGGATGCGGCGTTATTCGCCGAGCCCATCCATAGCCAGAGCATCGCCGGAGGTGCTCCGTAGCGCCGGCAGTCGCCGTCGGGGTCCTCTGCTCCCTCGGCCAGGCGAGCGCACAGGAGGAAGAAGAAGACAGAGGCCCTGCAGGCGGGCCCCTCTCGTAAGTGGCCCAGCCACCGGGCCACGATGGCAAGTGGAGGCGGGTTCACCTGGTCCCGCGTCCCCGCAGTGAAGGCGCGGTACGCGTGGGCGCCTTCGACGTCGCCCCTATTGCCCGCGCACCCGAGCCGCTGGGCCGACCCACTACTATCTCCCGCCCAGTGCGCTATATAAGGGTAAAACCCTTTCCTTATCCTTTTTCTTTTTCCAGTAAACTTCAAAAACCAATAAATAAGTCAAATGTATTCCAAATTTGATGATTCAAATTTCTAGGAGTTTCTAAAATCATGATCTACCTATTGATGCAACATACACATTTTTCCAGAGACTTTTTCTTCACAAATAATTATCAAATGTCATTATTCCATTTCTGTGATGAACTTTAGAAAATCACAGAGGGCTCAAATTTGATCCAAATGCAGTGGTTCAAATTCCTAGGTGCTTCTCATATCCAAACTTAGTTTTGGAACATTTTTATTAATACTTTCTGTATCCCAACAAATAATGAGCCATTTCTTCATATTTATCAACTTTGCGAAATCCTAGGAAATTCATTTGGATTCCAAATCCAGTGAAACCAACTCCTAGATGCTTCTAAAATCATGACTTGTTAAATGGGTGCCTTTGCTCATTTTTCAAAATATATTTCTGTACACTTCTTTCAAATCCATAAACCCTTTGATTCCATCATATTGAAATGTTCCAAACTATCCATTGATCCAATACCTATGAAACCACCTAGGTCATTTCTAATATGACCAGAGGTATCCTAGAAAAGTCCAACTCCTCTTTTTAGAGCACTTTTATATTTTGCTTGTTGTGTTGCTTATTATGATTGTTTCCATCGTTAGTTGACGAAATAAACGGAGTACTCGGAGATGGACCAGAAGGTTTGAAGACTCGGAAGGACAAGGCAAGCAGCCCTCTGACCATGTTAGAGAAACCTTTTTATCCATGTCTCATAGCACCTTATTATCAATGCATCGGAATCATGTAGAGGTGGTGACCACTTTGGTTGGTACCTTTGTTACTTTACTATTGAAACTTGCATAAAAAATGACCCTACCTTCCTATGAGGGTTATGTGGGTGGGAGTAAATAGATATATGCTATAGTAGTTGGCTACGCAAAATGGGTCAGGGTTATGCATGGAAAGAAACAAGTGTGGGTTGACATACTTGCAAATAACCCAGTGGGTGCCACTAATGCCCCTGGGAGTTGATGAGGAACTAGGGCACTACTTGGTGAAGAAGTAGTGTACCGAGGCTTGATGAAAGTGTTGTTTACAGAGATGGATTAGATTTATGTGTGACTACCGTCCCAACCAAATATGCGCAACCACTCTACCCTTACATGGGAAAGGGCATTATTGATTACCTAGGTGGATACTAGCATGGTGCCCGCATTACTAGTGACGGTGGTGACATGAGGTTACTCTCGGGACGGGGTCGTGCTTGGATAGGCGGCCATGACTATTTTCACAGGGCACCGAACACACCGTTGGTACCCCGTGTCAGTGGTATGTGATGAATATGGGAGCAAGGCTCCACAAATTTTAAGATGAGAAATGTTTGGCACGGGGCTGTTACCAATCGAGTGGACTCTGTGTTAGTGTCATCTAGGGAAAGATAATGATCGGGTGCTTACCCCGGGTACTTGAGGTACCGCGGGTCGTGATTGACACGGAAGTTCCCCGGATCTTGTGGGTAAAGTGTGCAACCTCTGCAGAGTGTAAAACTATTCGAATAGTCGTGTCCACGGTCAAGGACAGTTGGGTGGTGCTACTTGGACTATGTCCATAAGTTTCTGGAAAACAACACGGTTTGGGTAAATCTGTTGATGTGATTGTGAGAAAGTCACGATGAGCGTGAGCAAGAGTTGTTCATAGCTCCTTTCTGATATTGATGTATGTAACCTCCTGATACTTGTTGCAGACGCATGCATGCCCTTGTTATGTGTTGATCATGCTTGCATATGAAATACTAGCTTTCCGCAAAACTGCCAATTTTAGCAGTAGAGCCTTGCATATTATTCTGTCATCACACTTGGGTTGCTTGCGAGTACATTCAAAGTACTCATTGGCTTGCCACTGTTTATTTTATTGGCCAGGCATGAGAGAACAGGATATGATGAAGATTTCTTGGTGACGAGCATGCGAGCTAGGACGCTTCCCAGTCAGAATGCCTGTAGGGTTAAGGCAGATGGCATGGGTCCAAGTTGTCATTGAAGATTTCTGTTGCAACGATATACTCAAGACTTGACCATTATGGTCCTATTTGTGTAATACGGTATGTATGGATGTAAGACTCTTGTTATTCAGCTTCTGTCTGTTCAGTGAGCATTGATCTTTGGGATCACTGTACAGGTGCATTCCGTGATCACGACCTATGAGTCGGGGTCCCCACATTCTATCCTATCATTTAAAGTTATTATCCTCGGAGCTGTAATTCCCTGTGCAAAAAGAAACCTGCACGCGGATGGGGCCCTTCCCGATCGGCAACGCCTTGTTCTGTTTCGAGTTGGCTCAACAGTTCAAACGGCTGCGTCGAAACGGTAGGGTAGCCTTCCGCAATTGACAAAGCTCTCGACTCTGACTTGAGTCAAACTCGACAGTTCGAGCGGCTGTGTTGAAAGCGGCAAGGTGGCAGACCCTTCCGCAATTGACAAGGTTCTCGACTCTGACTCGAGTCAAACTCAACAGTTCGAGTGGCCGCGTTGAGAGCGGCAAGGTGACAAACCCGGCAGCACGCTCACCCGGCAGGCCAATGGGGACCCGTCCCCAAGACGCCGCTTTGGGTATTTCGCGCCGGCAAGCCTACCCAGTTAACGTAGGGTGGAAACACAGGGAGGCAGCAAATAGGAAAATAACATGCATGATTCTGAAGATATTTCAAAGTTATATTACATCATGCCATCGCTGCGGTTCTAACTAAAGATAAAATTTGTCTTGGGCATGAACTCGCAGCGGCAAAGGAGAACGGGATATCTAATCCCGGCGCTGGCCCTCCACCCTCTTGATTTCGTCGATGCGGCTAATGACAGGCTTGATGCGCTCCTTGAGCGCCGTGAGGTTGGCATCCTCCGGCAAGCTGTCCATCGCGGTTTCGAAGTCGAGGGCGGGGTTCCAGAACGCCACCTTGGTGAGGACCTTGGTCATGACTCCCCGGCAGAGCCGCCGGGCCTCCCCGGCGAGCGTGGCCGTTCTGTTGGAGTGAGGATTAGTCAAGGCGCTGAGGACGCCCTCGAAGAACAGGGTCAGCTTGGCGTTGAGGGACCCGCTCCTTTCAGGGGCATACCTCACGTTCGGCATCCCCATGAGGGCCAACTGTGAGGTAACCCTGTCGGCGATGTCCTCCAGCCGGCTGATCCACCTGTTCTCCTCCACCACGTATTCTTGGTGGGAGGCGCCCTCGTCTGCCCGCAGCTGCTTCTCCTCCTCCAGGCTCTTGGCCAAGGCCCCCTCCCGAGCAGAGCTCTCTGCCAACGTCTTCTCGAGATTCTCTAGCCTCAACCTGAGATCTCTGATGGAGCTTTGTGCCTCGGAGAGCTCCCCAGTCTTGCTGATGACCACTCCCTGCGCCTCTGTCAAGGCACGGTTGAGCCTGGTCTTCTCGTTAGACAGCCTGAGGGCCTGCTCCTTCAGCCCGTCCCGTTCCACTTCCAGCTCTTGTATCTTGCCGGCGTGAGCCAGAGCCTGGGCATTGAGCGCCTCCTTGTGCCTCTGCCCCAGCTCGTGAGTCCGCCGCTCGACAAGAGCCTCAAGCTCCTCATCCTTGCCGCGGAGTGTCGCGGCAAGCTTCGCCTCACGTACGGAGAGGTCTTCCTCCTGGGAATCGAGGGCGGCTTGATGCTGGTTCCGGGCGGCCTCCGCTGCGGCAGCCGAATTCCCCGCCTCTTGCTGGGCCTTCTCGATGGCGGCCATCTTCATGATGAGCTCCACGTTGCGCTGGGCCAGATCTTCCTGGGAGGCCCTCTGCTCCTCGCTGGACTGGTGGAACCAGGCTTGCTCCTCAGCGACGCGTGCCTGGAAGTCTGCCTCCGCCTCGTCCACCGTCGCCATTCTGGACTTAACCTTGTCCAAACGAGCGCGGTAGAGCGCCTGGAGCTTCCGGAAGTTAGCCCCCATGGCCCGGAAGAGCTGCTCCTTTGGGGAGCCGTCCCCGCTGGCGCTCGGTTCTTCAACAACCTCGAGCCCGACGGCGGCGAACACCTCGCCGTCAAAAACTTCCTCCCCGGCGGGCGCCCGGGAGTTTGACGCCCCGGCAAGGTGGACGAAGAGGTTGTCGCTCACCTTCAAATACTTGCCGGGGCCCGGGGGCGCGGAGGAAGAGGGCTGGTCATCAGTCGCCTCCTCCTCGGTTGTGGCCTTGCCAGCCTCCCCGGCAGGCCCACCGCCAGCACCCTCGGCGGCACCCTTGCCGGCGTCCTCGGCAGTCTCGTCCACGGCGGCCCCGGTGGCGTCCTTGGCGGCCTCCTCGGCGGCAATCTCGTCGGCCTCCGCCGCGGCCTCCTCAGCGACCTCCTTGATGACGGCGTGCACGTCTTCCACATCCGTTGGAGGAGGGCCTGGGCCGTGACGGGGGAAATGAAGTCAAGAAAAAGCACAAGGGAAAGGCAAGGGCGAAAAGCAAGCAACTTACCAGCACCAGGCTGTGCAGCGGAAGTTCCCTCCCCGCCGGCGTCGGACGCCGGGGGCGGGCCACCAGCGCCCAAGTCCTCCTCCTCCTCCATGCGTGTGGGATCCGTGCTTGGTGCCCTTGCCGAGGACGCCCCTCGTGGCGGCGTGGTCGATGGGGGTGGCGTGTTGGGAGTGGCCTCCCGTCCTACAGAACCGGCAAGGTCAACGCCTTCAGCATCTAACGCCTACTGCATGTCGAGCGAGAAAAGGTTGGCGGACTTACGCTGGGGGCTGTGCCGGGGGCTGCCGTCGGAGCTGCTCAACACCACCAGTGGTGTCTCCGTAGCCCCGGCCGGGGGCTGGCCGCTCGCTGAAGCCTTGGCCCTTTTTACCCTCTGGGCCAACATCTCTGCGTCCCTGAAGAAGCAAGAACAAGTCAAGATGAGTGGCATGATCAAGAGAGATGGGGATGACGATAAAGAATGGAATACTTACTCATCGTCCATCTCCTCCTCCTCTGCCGTCTTCCTCTTCCTCTTCGGGCTGAGGGGCCCGAGGTCGAAGGGGAGTTCCGCGTTGCCCTCTAAATCGACGTCTGCCGTGGGAGGCGAAGGAGGGAGCGGAGTTCATGCGCGGCTCGACGGAGAGGGAGCTGCCGCTTTCCTCTTCTCGGCAACCTTCATCGACCTCTTCGCCGCCGTGGCCCTCGTGAGGCGCCCGGACTCCTCCAGGGCCAATTGAGGTTGCGCAGTCTTGCCGGGCCGGACCGGCTCGCCGGAGCAGGCCCGCCGCAAGACTCGCCCTCTTCCCCTGGTTGGCACCGGGCAAGCAGCCACATCCTCCGACGACGATGATTCGTCGGCCGCGTCCTCAACCAATGGAGTCCCGGTGCTGGCGCTGCTAGCCTCTCCGGCAGCCGCTGCCCACTGGGCGAACTCCTCCTCCTCCACAGCCGCGGCGTCCTGGTCCTCCATACCTCTGGCGCTACCGGCCTCCTTGATGAGCTGTGCCTCCTTCGCCCTGGCGGCGATGTAATCCAGCTCCTCCGGGGTGGTGTCCCTGACGAGCCACCGCTCGGCGTCGGGATTGACGCACACCTCGACCAGGGAATCGAAGAACTGTTGCACGACCTCGTCCTCCGGCTCTTGCCAGTTCGGGACGGGGCCATGCGCGCTACATTCCGGCATCATGGCGACGATTTCGGACTGGCGCGAACTGTTGCACAGCGGGACCACTCCCGCTGGCAGCTTGAAGAGCTGCCCCTTGACGGCCTTGCCGGCCATGGCGGTAGCCTTTGCAGCCTTGTCGGTCCGCTTGACCTCGCCGCCGTGACTCACATCCAGCTGGAAGAGCCGCTGACAGAAGTGGGCATGTCCCATCACTGTAAAATTATGCTTGAGGACAGTTCGGAGCCGCATGACGTCGGCCGGGTTCCTGAAGAGCCAGGCCGGCCTCCCCTTTTGGTGCAGCGGAGCGATCCGACGGCGGATGAAATCCGCCCCGATCATCTCGAGGGTGAGTCCGGCTTGGACAAGCCGGGTGATCTTAGTGACGGCGACGACGAGCTTCCAATCGGCGGCGTCGACGTTGCTCCAGTCGCTGCCGCGGACCGGCGGCACCCGGCGGACCTTGCAGAACGTTGGCGGCTCGTCCTCCTCGATCCAGCACCACCGGCCGCGCAATTCGTCCCACCTCTCCTTCACAGCGCCCTCCGGGTACACCACCTTGAGTCTCGAAATCCAGGCAATGCCTCCGGAGACCGAGCCTCCCGGCTGGATCCGAGGGATGAAGTAGTGGCGGAAGAGCGCCGTGTTGGGCTGCACTCCGACAAAGCCCTCGCAGAGGTGCGCGAAGAAGGCCATGCACGCCACCGCATTTGGGGTGAAATCAAAAGACGGAAGCCAAAAGTGTGCATGATGTCGCAGAAGAAATCGGAGAAGGGAGGACATAACCCGCAAGAGAAATAGTCAACAAAGAAGGGGTACCGATTTGAGCTGGGCGGAGCGCAAGCGGCCGGAACGACGCGCATCGCCGGATGGCCCAAGCCCTTCGCCCGATCCCCCGTCTCCGCCCCCCAAAGGGGTTTGAAGACGGCCCGGAGGGAGAAGACGTCGACCAACGACGGAATGAAGATGGCGGCCTTCGTCCGATCCCCCGTGAATACGCCCTCCGGCAGCGCCGAAGGCCCGGCACCCTTGGCCGCCCCTTTGCCCTTGGCAGGTTTGGACGCCATGGCGGCTAAATGGGAAGGCTGAGGGGAGGGGATGGCGAAGCAACGGCGGCAGACGACGGCGAAGGCTTCGGAAGGAAGGAAGCAAGGGAACAGCGGCTCTGAGATTGGAAGGGGCGCGAGGAAAGTGGAGGAAGTGAGCAGCGCGCTCGCGGTTATTCCTTTTTATGGGGAAGGCGCGGGCCGCCTCCTTTCACATTTACTGCGACATGACGCATGCGTGCGGAAACCGCCCCACGCATGCCGCCCACGTCACGCACACCCCTCCACCACGCGCCGCGCGCGCGGGCCGTGGGACGCGCAGCGCGCGGAAATTTTACCACGGTGAGAACCACCCCGCCTGCCCGCGCACCGTTCTGGGCCTGGCCCAACAACGAGTCGCGCTTATGTGTGGCCCAGGCCCGGGGGCTCCTGTCGGTTTACAAAAAGGGGGGTACACTTTTTGTACCCCTATGACTGTGCACGGGCAGTCTGAGCCACGGTGCCACCGCACCAAGCATGGCAAGGGAGGCAAGCCGGGGCAAGACTGAAGCTTGATGGAGACTGGAGCGACACCAAGAACAAGACCACAAAGAGCAAGGGGACAAAGCGGTTTCCCCCGGCAAGATCCTTGCCGGGGCCGGCTCGGGCAGCCCCGGC
>LR738711.1:871547328-871603752 GCA_902687465.1 Secale cereale | reverse complement strand
GGCAGCTCGCCCCCCGCCTACGGAGCGAATCACCCTTGAGTCCACCACCCCCATGGGGGGAGGATTCGGGAGATATCCCCGTGGTGGCATGCAGATCTTTGTGAAGACCTTCAAGATCAGATGCAAGGTAAGAAGACGACGACCCTTGGCGGGATCCCAGCCAAGGAGGTCCACAAGGCCCCCGGCAAGCACCTTGCCGGGGATGACAGCAGGCGCCACGGCAAGACCCTTGCCGGGGCCCCGGCAAGGCCCTTGCCGAGGACACCCACGCGGCCACCATCAGGCCCGCACCAACTGGGTTTCCACCGACCCACGCAGCTGCCGACCCAACCAGCTGGATAGGCTCCTGCGTGGCAACCCACAGATCTTCATGGAGGCCCGCCGTTGCGCCACCTTAGCTGCCTGTCTGCCTACGTGGCACCTCGGGCACCGCTGGCCAGGGCGTGTGTCGACACGAGGAGGAGCGGCGACGGACAAGACGGGCGTCTCCCCTCGTCCCCGATAAAGCAAGGACACCTAAGCAGGGCACATTAAATGCACCTTGTCCTGTAATGCGAGGGATAACCTCACATCACTGTACCTTTTCCACCTCCTGTGTGCCACTGTGGCAACCCCTTTTCCCTATAAAAGGAGGCCCAAGGCGACCAGGAGAAGGATTCGGCTTTTTGGAACCCCTCACGAATCTTTTGGAGCTCCTCGTTAGCTGAAGAACACCAACATATAATCCACCAAAGCAGGAGTAGGGTTTTACGCATCTTTGCGGCCCGAACCTGGGTAAAGGAACCGTGTCCTGATCGTTAGATCCGCTCTTCTCTCAACCCCGCGCCCCGCAACCGTAGTAGGGATTCTTGTGATGCCATAGGTGTCGATCCAAATACACCGACACTGTTGAAACAGGGGCTCGTTGGAGCTGCTTGTCGGAGCCACTCCGGCGACCTAAAGGGACGGTGGAGGTGTGCGGGCGGTACCTGGGGGAACGCCGCACCCACTTGATGCACTTGCGGCACCTAGCAGACACTACAACACCGGCGGCGAGCACATGTCAGAATGGCGGCGGCGGACAACGACGAGACGATGCAATGGCCTAGGCGAAGCGGCGACTGCTCTGGCAACATCTACGCAACACGCTGAAGCGAACGGGTAACAAGTGATGGCCTACGGTGGTCGGGACACTCGCCGGAGACGAGGCCCGACGGCGACGAGCTCGGGTTCTCGATGAACTCAAGCCTAGGCGGCGCTAAGGAGGGGGAAAAGGGCACGGGAAGGTGGAGACGCTCACCACGAACACGGCGAGGTGTTCGGCTGGACCAGAGGTGGTCGGAGTCGACGATGGCGAGGCTCGAACAGCTACGGCCGCCGGAGTGGAAGAAGAGGAAGAAGACGACGACGGCGAGGCGATCGGCTCCTCGTAGAGGACGTAGTCAACGATGGGGAAGCATATTGACAAGGTTGGCGAAGCCGAGGTCGACGGGAGGCATGCCGGCAACGAGCTCGCGCTCCCAGATGCGTGCGGGACTACTCTAGAGCGGCGGATCTGGTGGAGCTTGGCTCTCCAGGCGGCGGGAGGAGGTAGGAGGAACCCTAGGGAGAGGGGTGGACAAGCTGCGGGTTTAAAAGGGGGGCTCTGATCGCGAGGCCTCGACATCCGTGATCACGGCGCGACATCGAGCTCGCGCTCTGCCTCAGCAAAGCGTGACGGAGGTAGACGGTGACGTGGGGGTGTGAGGCTGACGCGTGGGCCCGCGGGGAAACAGCGAACGGCGCGACTGCACGCTGGCTCGGCCGCTGCAGGAGAGAGGAGGTGGGCCGCGGGGCTGCTGTGGAGAAGGACTGGGCTTGGGGGAGTAGGAGGAGGAGGCCCAAGCCAGTGCTGCTGCTAAAGCTAATTCCTTTTATTTTCTATTTTCCTTCAGACAAAAATGAAAAGAGAAGTATAGGCTCAAAGGAAAAGAGTTAGGAGATAAAGAAAATATCCCCATGCTCCTGGATTTATGCCCTATTTAATAAAATTGGTTTGGACATTTTTGGAGGCAGAAAAATAAAAGGAGTTTGAATATGGTTCAAACTCTTGTCATTTTTGAACCCAACCAAATCAATTCCAAAAAGGCTGAAATTTAGCAGAGAGGGTTGATGACCCTCAACCGTAAGGGATCTATTGCAGCGTTTTCGATAAGTAAGAGTGTCGAACCCAACGAGGAGCAGAAGGTATTGATAAGCGATTCTGAGCAAGGAATAACTGCAAGCACTGAAAGATAACTTTTAGGGATTTTCTTGATATAAGCGACAGGAAAGTAAAAGCGAGCAAAGTAAAAGGCACTAGAGAGTAACAAGTGGCCCAATCCTTTCTGAGCAAAGGAGAGGCCTAGCAACTGAACTTATAAAGGCTAAAGTGTTCTTGAGGACACACGGGAGAGGTAGTCATGTGCTTTCGCCATATTCCGTATCGGTACTATGTGATGTGTTGATAAGTGTTGAGTGGGTGGATCTATGCTAGTACACTCTCTAGACGAAGATAAGTGCACTCTTATGATTAAACACCTTGCAAGCATCCGCAAATACAAGATAGTATTTAAGGCAAAAGCCTAACCATAGCAATACGATCGATGATCCAGTGTTCCCTTGTGCAAAAGCGTGCGAACTGGGGTTCAGGTTTCTGTCACTCCGGAAACCCACCGTAAGCATTCTTTATACACAATGTATTCCCCTAGGTCCTTAATAAGGCGAAGTGTTGAGTGTTCGACTCACACAACACCACTAGTAAAATAACAACACAACTTAAGTATCAAACAACACATATTACTTCAACATCATATGACTACTAACAACAAGACTTTTCCCATGTCCTCAAGAACTAAAGTAACTACTCACAAGACATAAAATAGATCATGATCAGTGGAGATAAATGGATGATAAACAATCTGGACATAATGATATTTCTCCAACAAAACTCAATAGCATTCACCACAAAGTAGTAATCAACACCGATGGAGTAGAGAGGATAGATAGTACGGATTACAACACAAGTTGCAATGGTGAGATGAGATTGGATGAAGATGGAGGTGGTGCTGATGTTGGGGATGATGTTGATGATGATCTCGATGATGCCCGTGACGATGGTGATGACGATGGCGATGATCTCCCCTTCCGGGAGGTGATTTCCCCGGCGGAATCTGCCCGCCGAAGATGGCTTTTTCTTCTCTGTAGGTTTCCACCACAGAGCGGCGTCGGAAGTCCGTCAAAACTCTCTGTTTTAGGGTTTTCAGATGACGAGGAGTATATAGGCAAAAGGGGGCAGCCGGAAGTGGGCCAGGGGCTCCAGGCGCCCCCCCGGCGCGGCCAGGGAGGGGGCCGCGCCAGGTGGCCGCCTGGGCGCCCTGTGGCCCCCCTCTGGTTGCCCTTTTGCGTGCCTTCGTGATCCGTCTGGAAAATACCCTCCGTCGATTTTTAGGTAATTTGGAGGTATTCTTCTTCAGCAACTCAGCGTCCACTTTTTACCGCTGAATCTTGCGTCTGCTGCTTCGGCACCGGAAAGTTGCAAACTGTGTAAAATAAGCCAAAACAACATAAGAACATCATCGTAATGTGAAATATATCAATGAATAAGGATGAATTACGATATAAAATAGTGATGCATTTTGGACGTATCAACACCCCCAAGCTTAGACCTCGCTTGTCCCCAAGCGAATACTGAGCTCGGTAAACCAGTCCACAAGTTTAGAGAGTGAAGTGTCGATAAATAGCATACAGACAAGAAGCATCACAGTTTCTTCATCAAACTCAAATATCCTCAACAGCAATTTTCAACTCATAAATCCCTTATAAAAGAGTGGTAACACTTATAATCAAAAGTAGGGCTAAGGAAACTCATCAAATCATGGCAAACATGTCCTTTGGTCAAAGAACAAATAATAGCTTTTACTTTTGCTCTTTCTCTTTATGTTTTGATGAGATTAATTGAAGCTTTTGAAAGAACATGTTATTAGGCAAGAAGTGAAAGTGTTAACACAAAGGAAGATGTTTGCTTCAGCTAGGCTTGACAAACAACTTACTTATCAAATGATAATGTCAACAAGGATATGATATGACAAATCTTAATGCAATCTTTATATGAATGAATCCTCGTCAACATCAAATGTCTGCTCTCTTTAGGAATAGAAGGAAGTGGGAATAACTGACTCAACCTAAGACTAAGAGATAGGCCCTGCTCTAGGGAAGTAGGGAAAACTCATGTGCTATCCTTAAGTCAAACAGAATGAAAACAAGTTTTGAGAGATGCATGATTTGTCAACGAATGCTAATAGATAACTCAATTACTTCTCGAGCTGGACAAGTTTCGAGGAACAGCTCCCGCACGGGGACGATCACATCCCCTTAATCTCCTTTGTTTATTGCTGCCAAAGTTTTATGATTTCTCATGAACAAAGCGTGAAGGAGGGTTTGTTTGATGTATTATCTTTTATGTGCCGGGCGCACTCATGCCAGTTCCTTCTCGTATTAGGGGTTTGCAGATTAGACATGCAATCCCGGGGTAAAACTTGTACAACTTAAAAAGATCATGAATTAACTATTACTTCCTCATGAGCTAAAACAGGGGCACAAAATAGAAGATTTTGAACATTCAAGGATAACACACAAATTCTATACTTTAGGAGGTGGTAGTAGAATACCACGAATAGGAAGGTATGGTGGACTCATATGGAAGGTATTGGTTTAAGGGTATGGATGCACAAGCAGAATTCCGCTTAGTACAGAGTTTAGACTAGCAAAGGCTTTGAGAGAACAGACAATTGATGATGACTAAGGTGCAAAGCAATATAAAGCATAAACACTAGAATAAGCATAACACATCAAGTTGTCTTCCTTGTCAGCATAACACTTCAAGCATAATAACATAAAGGTTTTGGCTACGTCGCTACTTTAAGAAAATCATGCTTGTTGTTATGACCAAAGCTATGTTTGCCAAGATTAAATAAAGTTTTCAAAGCCATACCTGATATAAGGTCAATACTCCCCATAAGAATCATCATATAAGGTCGATTGCGTGAAGAGAATACCGAGTGCAGCAAAGGAACCAATAGACTTCTCATTAATATTCCATCATAGACGACTCCACACTCACGGATACAATCTCTCCACAGAAGGAGTGATAGACCTCAATGCACACACCTATTTCATATAATAACCTCCCTAGACATGATACGACTCTACTTGACTCTAAAAGGCAAAAGATAAAGATAAAGATACCGGGCACTCCCCCGAGCTTGGAACAGGACAAGGGAATGCAATTACCCAAGGAGATTTCACTCCTCATTCTTGTTGACGTTGATCACGTAGTCCTCGGCGAAGCGCTTCCATGGAAGGGGTTCCCCAGTTTCATATGAGAAGTTTGTCTCCTGAATCCTGCATGCAGCACCCATACCCATGCGCATAAACCTTAGTTCATACTCACAGTTATGGTGATGTAGATCATAAATTTGCCCTTGGAGTTCTTCAATTCTTTCTTCAGATGCGGTGATGCTTTTCCACATCTCCTTCAGGAAGTAGGTCTTCAGCTCATTGATGATGTCAAAGTTAGCTTCAACACCACGCTCGATCATCTTCTTGTACTTGAAGACTTCTTGCTCCACTTCTTCTAGCCTGGCCTGGATGCTCCCCTCCTTGATAGGTCCCTTCAGATCTTCTTGATGGAGGACACCGTCCTCCATCCGAACAACCTGAGGGTGCTTCTTCACCTCAGCGAGGTAAGGGTTGATGACGTTGACGACGAACTTGTCCTTGGGGGAACTTGGAGAAGCCATGGCACCTAGGTCCAGCTGAAAGATTCCCTGGCAGAAACAGATCGAAAAGAAAACACACGAAATCACGAGATACGTTGCCGGAACAATCCGGGCAAATATATAGCAAAAATTTCTGCACAGAAAGGAAGGTAACAAGCTAAAGCGGGGTCGGAGGCGGACTCCTGGGTGCCCAGGCGGCCTCCCGGCGCGGCCAGGAGGTAGGGCGCGCCAGGGGGGCGCCTGGGCCCCCTGGAGCTTGTCTCCGGTTCCACTTAGGCTTAGAATTTTACTAATTTTGCAAAAACTCATAATATGGAACTTTTATGGTGATTCGCGATGTTTCCTTACCGTAATACATACCTTTTCTTATTCTGCTTCTGCTGGTGTCTGAAACAGGGCTGCAACATGTTCTTCGTGAGTTGTTGTGTATATCATATTCACATCAACATTGACAGGGTCTCCTGCTATGTAATGCTTAAGTCTTTGCCCATTCACAACTTGAGGTTTGGTGCCTTCAAAATTGTTAACCTTGATTGCACCAGACCGATAGACTTCTTCAATATGAAATGGCCCTTCCCACCTGGAAAGTAGTTTGCCTGGAGAAAACCTGAAACGGGATCTAAACAACAAAACTTTATCACCAACATTAAATTCTCGTTTCAGAATCCTCCTATCATGCCACTTCTTTACCTTTTCCTTGAACATTTTAGCGCTCTCGTAAGCTTCACTTCTCCACTCATCTAGAGAAGTCAAGTTCATGAGACGCTTCTCACCAGCTAACTTTGGGTCAGCATTAAGCTCTCTAACAGCCCAGAAAGCTTTGTGCTCTAATTCTAATGGCAAATGGCAAGCCTTGCCATAAACCATCTTATAGGGGGACATGCCCATGGGGTTTTTGTAAGCAGTTCTATACGCCCACAAAGCATCTCCTAACTTATTTGACCAGTCCTTTCTATTTCTGTTTACTGTCTTCTGCAAGATCAACTTGATCTCTCTATTGGTGAGCTCAACTTGCCCACTAGTTTGAGGATGGTACGGTGAAGCAATTCTATGATTGACATCGTACTTGGCTAAAGCTTTTCTAAAAGCTCCGTGCGTGAAGTGTGATCCTCCATCAGTCATGAGATACCTAGGTACACCAAACCTAGGAAAAATCACATCTTTGAGCATTTTCAAAGATGTCTTGTGATCAGCACTTTCAGTGGGGATTGCTTCAACCCACTTGGTCACATAATCAACAGCTACTAAAATGTGAGTGTACTTGTGCGAAGAAGGAAAAGGACCCATAAAATCAAAACCCCAACAATCAAAAGGTTCAATCACTAGTGAGTAATTAATAGGCATCTCATTCCTTCTACTAATGTTACCAACTCTCTGACATTTATCACAGGCTAAAACATAATTTCTAGCATCCTTAAAGAGAGTAGGCCAATAAAAACCTGATTGAAGAACCTTATGTGCGGTCCTCTCACCGGCATGATGTCCTCCATAGGGACTATCATGACATTGTCTGAGAATGTCCTTCTGCTCATGTTCCGGTATGCATCTTCTCACGATCCCGTCTGGACCTTCTTTGAAAAGATGTGGGTCATCCCAAAAGTAGTGCCTCAAATCATGAAAGAACTTCTTCCTTTGCTGAAATGTTAAACCTGGAGGCAAATACTTTGCAACGATAAAATTAGCATAATCTGCAAACCAAGGATCGGAAAGAGATTGTACTTTTACAACGGCAAGTTGCTCGTCTGGAAAACTGTCGTTGACTGGGATGGGATCATGCGGTATATCTATCATCCTTGAAAGATTGTCCGCCACCGGATTGTCTTCTCCTTTCCTATCAACAATCTGCAAATCAAATTCTTGAAGAAGGAGTACCCATCTGATAAGCCTTGGCTTGGCATCCTTCTTTGTCATAAGGTACTTAATGGCAGCATGGTCAGTATGAATAATAACTTTGGAATCAACAATATACTGCCTAAACTTATCACAAGCAAACACTACAGCTAAGAATTCCTTCTCAGTAGTAGCATAATTCTTTTGAGCACTATCAAGAGTTTTACTAGCATAATGTATAACATTCAATTTCTTATCAACCCTTTGTCCTAAAACAGCTCCAACAGCAAAATCACTAGCATCACACATAATCTCAAAAGGTAAATTCCAGTTAGGTGGTTGTACTATAGGAGCGGTTGTTAAAGCTCTCTTGAGAACTTTAAAAGCCTCCTTACAATCTTCATCAAATACAAAAGGAACGTCCTTCTTTGATGTCCCTTGGATAGGGCATCCTCTCAATTGCTTCGATCTTGGCCTTGTCCACCTCAATTCCCCTTTCGGAAATCTTGTGACCAAGAACAATTCCTTCGTTAACCATGAAGTGGCACTTCTCCCAGTTGAGTACCAGATTTGTCTCCTCACATCTCTGCAAAACTTTATTAAGGTTGTGGAGACAATGGTCAAAGGAAGTTCCATAGACGAAGAAATCGTCCATGAAGACTTCCACAATCTCCTCACAGAAACCATGAAAGATAGCAGACATACACCTTTGAAAAGTAGCAGGGGCATTACATAAACCAAAAGGCATATGCATGTAAGCATAAGTACCAAAGGGACAAGTAAAAGTGGTCTTCTCTTGATCAGCAGTGTTAACATGAATTTGAGAGAAGCCAGAATAACCATCGAGGTAACAAAAGTGGGTATTTTTGGATAACCTTTCAAGCATTTGGTCGATGAACGGCAACGGGTAGTGATCCTTCCTGGTTGCCTTGTTCAGCTTCCTGTAATCAATACACATTCTATATCCAATAATAATTCTCTGAGGTATTAGTTCATTCTTATCATTAGGAACCACAGTTGTACCTCCTTTCTTAGGAACACAATGTACCGGGCTTACCCACTTACTATCTGCTATAGGGTAGATAATACCTGCGGCTAGAAGCTTGAGAATCTCAGTTCTTACAACATCCATCATCTTCGGGTTCAACCGCCGTTGATGATCAACAACTGGTTTAGCATCTGGCTCAAGGTTGATAGTATGTTGATAGATAGATGGACTAATCCCCTTAAGGTCATCAAGGGTATAGCCAATTGCACCTCGGTGTTTACGAAGTACTTCCAATAGTCGCTCTTCTTCATATCATGAAAGGTTAGAGTTGATAATAACAGGATATACTTTCTTTTCATCTAAATAAGCATACTTGAGTGTATCGGGAAGGGGTTTGAGATCGAACACCGGGTCTTCTTTTGGTTTTGATAAAATTCCCAAAGGTTCAACCGGAAGGTTGTGCTTCAGGATAGCAGGTTGTCTCAAGAATATTTCATCTAGTTCATTTCTTTCCTGCATATGCAAATCATTCTCGTGGTCCTCCATATATTGCTGCAAAGGATCATTAGGGGGAATAGCAATAGAAGCAATACTTTCAATAATTTTATCATCACTAGGTAAATCGGTACCACGAGGCTGCTTAGAGAACTTGGAAAAATTAAATTCATATGGCTCACCATTGAATTCAACAGAAACTTTACCTTTCTTGCAATCTATTATAGCTCCACAAGTTCTGAGAAAAGGTCTACCAAAAATAATAGGACAAAAATTGTCCCTCTCTGAACCAAGTACTAGAAAGTCGGTAGGGTATTTTACCTTTCCACATAGGACTTCAACGTCTCTCACAATTCCGATAGGAGAGATAGTTGCTCTGTTTGCAAGATGAATGGTAACATCAACTCCTTCAAGTTCACAAGGGGAAATCTCACCGATGATCTCTTCATAAAGTGAATAGGGGATAGCACTAGCGCTCGATCCCAAATCGCATAGCCCATAATAATTGTGATCTCCTATTTTAACAGATACTACTGGAGTACCTGAAATTGGGCCTTTATTCTTGGCTGTGACAAGGTTAGTGGAAACAGCACAAAAATTTACATTGGAATCCAAAACATCATTAGTAACAAGGTCTTTAACCAATGCAACTTGAGGATCGACCTTGATCTGGTCCTCAGGCTCATCAATTCTTCTCTCACTTTTATTTATTATGCCTGCCACAAGAGAGTGCTCCCTTATCCTTGCGGGAAAAGGAGGTTTTTCATATATAACTGCAGGCAAAATAGGGTCAGCAACATGAATATCAACAGGTAACTCTTTGAAAGGTTCATGATGCTGATCTCTCTTCTTTTTAAAAGAGTCAACGTGAGAGGCAAAATCCTTACAGAAATCAATCATTAGATGGGAATCAAGACCAATCTTAGAGCAAAAGGTATTGAAGTAATCAGTTTTCACATAGCTCTCAATATAATCATGCTCATAGTTTATAGCGGGTTCAATACCTTTATCGATTTCCCAATCTTCGGTATTCCTCTGGATCCTCTCAATGAGATCCCACCTTTCTTCAACACTCTTCGTCTAAAATACCCCACTAGAGGAGGCATCCAGCATCTCCTTATCCTGACGAGAAAGCCTGGCATAAAAATTTGTAAGTATAATTTCCTTGGGGAGCTCATGAATAGGACATTTGAGCATTAGGGACTTCAATCTCCCCCAAGCTTGAGCAATGCTTTCTCCGTCACGAGACCTAAAGTTATAGATATAGTTCCTGTCTCGATGAATTTCATGAAGAGGATAAAACTTGGTATAAAAGAGAGACATAAGCTCTTGCCAATCAAGCAAGTGTGAGTTATCGAGAAGCTTATACCAATCTAAAGCTTTATCTGTAAGCGATACGGAGAATAATTTCCTCATGACAAACTCCATTGATACACCTACAAGCTTAAATAATGAACATAGTTGTGACAGATATAGCAAGTGTTCACCGGGATGTCTGTCTCCTGCATAACGATTAGCCAAAACATAGTCGATAATACCAGCTGGTATTTTATAGGGCACAATTTCAGTAGGGGGAGGAGCAACCACCACAGGTGTGGGGCGTCTTCCCATAAGCAACGATCCAATAGCAAGGTTGTCCATAAGGACAAAGAGCAACAACAGCAAAATAAAAATAGAAATATAAAAACTTCCTTACCGTCTTCACTTACCAATAGCGCTACACTCCCCGGCAACGGCGCCAGAAAACGGTACTTGATGACCCTCAACCGTAAGGGATCTATTGCAGCGTTTTCGATAAGTAAGAGTGTCAAACCCAACGAGGAGCAGAAGGTATTGATAAGCGATTCTGAGCAAGGAATAACTGCAAGCACTGAAAGATAACTTTTAGGGGTTTTCTTGATATAAGCGACAGGAAAGTAAAAGCGAGCAAAGTAAAAGGCACTGGAGAGTAACAAGTGGCCCAATCCTTTCTGAGCAAAGGAGAGGCCTAGCAACTGAACTTATAAAGGCTAAAGTGTTCTTGAGGACACACAGGAGAGTTAGTCATGTGCTTTCGCCATATTCCGTATCGGTACTATGTGATGTGTTGATAAGTGTTGAGTGGGTGTATCTATGCTAGTACACTCTCTAGACTAAGATAAGTGCACTCTTATGATTAAACACCTTGCAAGCATCCGCAAATACAAGATAGTATTTAAGGCAAAAGCCTAACCATAGCAATACGATCAATGATCCAGTGTTCCCTTGTGCAAAAGCGTGCGAACTGGGGTTCAGGTTTCTGTCACTCCGGCAACCCACCGTAAGCATTCTTTATACACAATGTATTCCCCTATGTCCTTAATAAGGCGAAGTGTTGAGTGTTCGACTCACACAACACCACTAGTAAAATAACAACACAACTTAAGTATCAAACAACACATATTACTTCAACATCATATGACTACTAACAACAAGACTTTTCCCATGTCCTCAAGAACTAAAGTAACTACTCACAAGACATAAAAGAGATCATGATCAGTGGAGATAAATGGATGATAAACAATCTGGACATAATGATATTTCTCCAACAAAACTCAATAGCATTCACCACAAAGTAGTAATCAACACCGATGGAGTAGAGAGGATAGATAGTACGGATTACAACACAAGTTGCAATGGTGAGATGAGATTGGATGAAGATGGAGATGGTGCTGATGTTGGGGATGATGTTGATGATGATCTCGATGATGCCCGTGACGATGGTGATGGCGATGACGATGATCTCCCCTTCCGGGAGGTGATTTCCCCGGCGGAATCTGCCCGCCGGAGATGGCCTTTTCTTCTCTGTAGGTTTCCGCCATGGAGCGGCGGCGGAACTCCGTCAAAACTCTCTTATTTAGGGTTTTCGGATGACGAGGAGTATATAGGCAAAAGGGGGCAGCCGGAAGTGGGCCAGGGGCTCCAGGCGCCCTCCCCCCCCCCCCCCGGCGCGGCAAGGGAGGGGGCCGCGCCAGGTGGCCGCCTGGGCGCCCTGTGGCCCCCCTCTGGTTGCCCTTTTGCGTGCCTTCGTGATCCGTCTGGAAAATACCCTCCGTCGATTTTCAGGTAATTTGGAGGTGTTCTTCTTCAGCAACTCAGCGTCCACTTTTTACAGCTGAATCATGCGTCTGCTGCTTCGGCACCGGAAAGTTGCAAACTGTGTAAAATAAGCCAAAACAACATAAGAACATCATCGTAATGTGAAGTATATCAATGAATAAGGATGAATTACGATATAAAATAGTGATGCATTTTGGATGTATCAAGGGTGTAGACATGGTGCAAGGTTTTTAGGAAAACAAAGAACATTAATGGACTTGGCTAGGTGACTGCAAAAATAAATAAATAAAGGAAGAGAAGGAAGAAGGAAGAGGGGGGAAACAAAAGGAGGGGGGTCTAGGGTCGCAAGGCAAGGTTAGGCACCACACTCACATACATCACAAGGTGCCTCACACACACACATCAACAAGAAGTAAACTAAGATGCCATGATGATGAAGCAATGCATGGATGCAAAAATAATATAAATAACATGACAATGCAAAAATAAAATGAGCTCAAATGACAAGAACACCCAAGGATAAGGACAAGGATCAAAATGAGAATTGATTTATTACCATTATAGGAAAGTATCACATATGGGGTGTTACAAACTCTCCTACACTACAAAAAGATCTCGTCCCGAGAGCTAGGACTGAAAGAAGGAAGGATACTCGGAACGAAGGTGATCTTCTCGTTCCCATGTAGCTTCTCGGTCGGTATTGTGTGACCACTTTACTTTCAAGAACTTGATGGACTTGTCTCGGGTTTTGCGCTCAGTTTCCTCAAGAATAGCAATAGGGTGCTCATGATAAGACGAGTCTTGTTGAAGATCAATCTCCTCGAACGGAATGGTGCGTTCAGGTGTCTTGAAGCACTTGCGGAGTTGAGACACATGAAACACATCATGAACATTTGCAAAGTTGGAGGGAAGCTCGAGTTGGTAGGCTAGGTCGCCTCTCTTGCCAAGAATCTTGAAAGGGCCCACGTATCTTGGAGCAAGCTTGCCTTTGATACCGAACCTCTGGGTGCCCTTCATAGGAGAAACACGGAGATAGACATGGTCTCCAATGTCGAAAGCCAAGTCACGATGCTTGCCGTCATAGTAGCTCTTTTGACGCGATTGCGCGGCTTTGAGATTCTCACATATGACTTTGCACATTTCTTCGGCTTCTGAGATCAAATCATTACCAAGAAGTCGACGTTCACCAGTGAGAGGGGTACGGCACTTTCTGCCATAGAGGATTTCAAAAGGAGCTTTGCCGGCACTTGCTTGGAAGCTGTTGTTGTAGGAGAATTCAGAAAACGGGAGACAATCTTCCCATTTAATACCGAAAGAGATGACACAAGCTCTCAGCATGTCTTCGAGGATCTGGTTCACTCTTTCGACTTGACCACTAGTCTAAGGGTGAAACGTCGTGCTGAAGTGAATTTTTGTGCCCCTGGCTGACTGAAAGGAGTCCTAGAACTTGGATGTGAACAAACTTCCACGGTCTGAGGAGATGACTTGAGGAATGCCATGCAAAGAAACAATTCTGGAGGTGTACAGCTCTGCCAGCTGAGCTGCGTTGATGGATTCTTTGACGGGAGGAAAATGAGCTACTTTAGTTAGCTTGTCAATCACTACAGAGATAGCATCATTCCCCTTCTTGGACTTAGGAAACCCAGTGATGAAATCCATTTCAATGTGATTGAATTTCCACTCGGGAATAGGTAGAGGTTGAAGGAGACCGGCTGGACATTGATGCTCTGCCTTCACTCTTCTGCAGACATCACATTCATTCACGAATTGGGCAATCTCCCTTTTCATGCGAGTCCACCAATATTATTGCTTGAGGTCTTGGTACATCTTAGAACTTCCAGGATGAATCGAGAGGAGGGAGTCATGTGCTTCGTTCATTATGAGCTTCCTGAGATCACCCTTGGGAACCACAATTCTGTCCTCAAAGAACAAGGTGTCTTTCTCATCAACACGATAGCACTTGTATTTGGGAGTACCCTTAGCAATACCATCTTTCACTTTCTGCACCATAGCATCACTGAGTTGGGCCTCACGGATCTGATCTTCCAAGGTAGGAGCAACTTGAAGGTTTGCAAGAAAGCCTTGCGGAACAACTTGGAGGTTGAGATTCCTGAATGATTCACAAAGTTCCTTGCCAGGTGTGTACTCAATGCTTGGATCATACTCTTGAATCATCTCAACCCAATGAGTCTGGCGAAGGTTAAGGTTTGGCTGCGTGAATATGTACTTCAAGCTCTTGTGATCGGTGAAGATGTCCACTTTTCTGCCCAATAGAAGGTGTCTCCACATGATCAAGGCATGAACAACTGCTGCTAGCTCGAGATCATGTGTGGGGTAATTCTTCTCATTTGGTTTCAGCTGACGTGAAGTGTATGCCACAATCTTCTTGTCTTGCATGAGAACGCCGCCAAGACCTTGCAATGAAGCATCACAAAAGACTTCATAAGGCTTGGACTCATCCGGAGGAGTAAGAACCGGAGTAGAAATGAGCTTCTCTTTGACTGTTTTGAATGCCACATCACAATCAGGAGTCCAGGAGTACTTGACATTCTTCTGCAATAGGTTAGAAAGAGGCTTGGCAATCTTGGAGAAGTTCTCAACGAACCTTCTGCAATAGCTAGCAAGACCAAGGAAGCTTCGGAGTTGCTTGACATTCTGCGGGGGTTCCCAGTTGACAATAGCTTCAACTTTCTCGTGGTTCACAGAAATGCCCTCGGCAGAGATAATATGGCCAAGATATAAGACTTTATCCAGCCAGAATTCACATTTGGAGAACTTCGCATAGAACTTGTGTTCACGGAGCCTATCCAGGACCAAACGGAGGTGCTTGGCATGGTCTTCGTTATTCTTGGAGAATACCAAGATATCATCCAGATAGACGAGAACAAATTCATTGGTGTAGGGGTTGAATATGAAGTGCATCATCCGAGAGAAGGTGGGTGGGGCATTTGCAAGGCCGAAAGACATGACCGTGTATTCATAAGAGCCAAAACTCGTTCTGAATGCGGTCTTGGGAATATCCTCTTCACGGATACGAATCTGATGGTAACCCATCTGGAGATCGAGCTTCGAGAACACCTTTGCTCCTTTGAGCTGCTCGAACAATTCATTGATATTGGGGAGCGGATACTTGTTCTTTATTGTCTTCTTGTTCAATGGCCGGTAATCAACGCAAAGGTGTTCCGTGCCATCCTTCTTCTTGACAAATAGAACACCACAGCCCCAAGGAGAAGTACTAGGCCTGATGTAATGCCCAGGATGGGACTATACCTCCTACGTGTCGAGGCACGACTTAAAGGTATAAGCCCATTCTGGAATGATCTCAAGTTTGGTATCTTTGCACGACTCATGTAAAAGAGGGATGAAAATGCAAAAGGAGATAGTTGGCTTACACTCGCCACTTCACACAATACATTACATAAGCAAAACATCATTCAAAACATCACAACCCGACTACGGGCGAAGATCCAAATGAAAGATACCAAAACATAAAGCCACATGTCCGAATCGCCCCTAGTAGAAACCACTACTGATCGTCGAAACGTCACAAACATACGGCCAAACTCTTCATCGAACTCCCAGTGAAGTACTTGAACAAGCTCCTGCATCATTCTCGGCTAAACCTGCATCTGGTGTTGTAGTATCTGTGAGCCACGAGGACTCAGCAATCCCATAACCATGGGTATCAAGACTAGAAAAGCTTTATGGGTAGGAAGAGGTAAAGTGGTGAGGTTGCAGCAGCGGCTAAGCATAATATGGTGGCTAACTTACGAGTACAAGAATAAGATGAGCATCTACGCAAACGGTCGCAACTAGTAGTGATCGCTAAAGATCCTGAACTACCTACGAGTTAAACATAACCCCACCGTGTTCTCTTCTCAAAGTGAAAAGAGACAGTCACGGTTACTCACACAGTTGTGTGTTTTACTTCGGATCCTCTGACAAGTTTTCTACAACCGGACATTAACAAATTCCAATCTGCCACATAACCGCGGGCACGGCTTTTGAAAGTGTAGCGACCCGACCCAAATGGATCGAAGTCTCTGTGCTTAAGTGTCATCCCTGGATCGGTATGCTGACACACACAGTACTCGATGAATTATAACAGAGTTCAATCACACACTTTATTACATCGAGGTCCTCAAAAGAGTATTTATTACAATAATATGGCCAAAGGCCATCTGGATAAAATAACCGCGGAAGCATCAAAAGTAAAATGAGTCCATCAACTCCACGGCAAAATGAGTGCAGAACAACGACCTATCGCACCTTTACTCCTCGTCGGAAAACTCTGCAACATGAGACGTTGCAGCCGTGTAGGTCAGCACATGGAATATGCTGGCAATGTCACACCATAGAAATAATAATAAAGAAAAAGAATATCTCTATATGCAAATTTAGCTGGTGAAGGCTCTAAGTTTAATGTTTGCATAAAGCCAATTTTACCCTACAACAAAGGAATAAATTTTTATTTACTACTAAGTTAAAAATGCCATTATTGAGAAGGTTCCTCCAACTCAATCCCAAAATTCCCAAGTTATTAGTAACCCAATAATTTCATTAAGAAGAGTGATGAGATCAACCAATAATTCACTTCTAGATACTCAAGTTGTCCATAACCGGGGACACGGCTAATCATGATTAGTTTGTACACTCTGCAGAGGTTTGCGCACTTTTCCCCACAAGACTCGACCACCTCCATGATCGGAAGATCGAGACATAGTCTTTCTGAAGTATTTCCTCCAAACCCTGGGTAGACCGGTACACCTACTTTCCCCTACATCAGCTAGTCTACCACGGAAAGAGGTCACACAACTTACTCAACTATGCCAGAGCCCATAATGGCTTGTGGCTGCACACGGAAGTTTCTAGGCATGAAATATCTTATGATCCCTTTGAGCCTGGGTGGCGGACCTAGGGTAATCACACGGGTACTCCGGGATTCCCCTTGGGCAAGAACTGGTTTCTCCAGGTGCCCCAAACAATCCACCCAGATGTGTATTAAAGTTGCCACCTTATGTTGTCCCAAAATTATTATCTCTCGCAACTTGCATGTATCACACATACCAATCCCCGTCTACGAGCATGGCTAAGCAATATATGACATAACGAATATTCCCGGGGTGATCAAAGGTCATAGGTTCCTACCAAATGAACTACATAGCATAACCACATGTTCCCAATCCTACTCATGCAATCTTTGAGGGTGAAACTAATGCAAAGTAAAAACTGGGTATTTAAACTTATGATCAAAGTGTGAACTTGCCTTGCTGACGTTCGTTGAACTCTAAAGATTCGTAGTAGCAAGCTTCGCACTCCGGATGATCTAGCGTAAGCTAGCAATAACATACATAAGCATACAAGCAAAAATCCAAAAAAGAAAACAAATAAAAGACTTCCAAAACTCCAAAAATACCAAAATAAAGTTTCTGTACAGAATATAATTTTCACAGCAACAAAAATAAATGGTTTTGGTTTTAACAGAAGGTACATGTCACAAGTTTCGATTTGCAAAAAGAATCACCCAAAACGGAGTTACGAAACTCAAGTTATGGCCTAATGAAGTTTGAATTCAAATCTGTTTGAATTCAAATTTTAAAATTTTCAAAAATATATTTCGTTTGGTTCTCTGGATAGAGGATATTTCTACGAACCCGTAGGAAAAAGAATCAACTAAATCGGATCTATAGACTAAAAGATATACTAGAAACAAGATTTGGTATAGAATTTGAGATTAGAAAAATTACTGAAAAAAAAACAAAAATTCGGCCAGAGACAAGTGGCGCTCTCTGATTGGATGGGGTCTTTGCTGCGGCTAAAAGAAAATAAATAAATAAACCGGAGGCCGGTTCAAACTAAACCAGAAAAACCGATCTACAGAGAAGAAATAAAACCAAAACGTTTTTTTAACTGAACGAACATGTGTAGAACCACGTTGGGGAGGCGCTCTGGCTCCGGGCGAGGCCGCGGCTCCGGCGATCGTGGGTGGACGCGGGGATGTCTAGGAGATGCGGTGGAGAGTGGCTCGTCCGGTGGTGGAGTCGGAGATGGTCGGCGACGACGAACGGCGATGGAACAAAGTGACGAAGATCGGTGCTCCGGGTGCTCTGGTGAAGACAAGGAGGTTGGTGCAGTGGCTGTAGATGGAGAGGGATCACAAAACCTTGTCAAAACGATGATAGGGATCAAGAGGAGTCGGAACCCAAAAGAATAGGGCTCGGGATGGCTCACCGACGTCGGAAACTGACGATGAACTGGAGCTTCTGCTGCGAGATCGGAACGTCGAGTACGTGTTGTATGGGTGGACTTGACGAGGGATTTTCGTCTGAATCGGTCGAGGAGGGTCATGGCTATTTATAGGACATCTTCCTTGGGCTAGAGGTTGTCTAGAATTAAGTTTTCCAAGAATTTGAAACGAAAAGACATAGGAAATGAAGTACGCATACGTTTCTCTGTTGTCCGTTCGTGGAAGGGGAAGAAGAAGAGATCGTGTGGGGTCCAAGTGTCGGGGAGAGAGAAAAAAAAATAAAGAGAGAGGAGTTACGTGAGGGAGAGCGAACGAGCGAGGGAAGGAAGTCGGAAGAGTGCTCGCCCCTTTTTTTCGCGTGGACTCTGGCCTCAATTGGCTCGCTGCCTCGTCGCTGGCTGCGCGTGGCGATGCGGCAGGGCCATGGCCTGTGCGGGCGCTAGCTGGCCGGCTGGCCTGGCTGGCGTTTTTTTTTTTACAGCGAGACAAAAAAATATAAAGATGGAAAATAAAAATATTTTTATATAGAACATATATATATATATAAAATCAGAAAAAAAAATCCTACAAGATGAACTATTTTTCAGAGGCTAAATAAAAACTTTATAAAAAACATTTTTTTTCTAAAAATCCAAATGAAACTCAAATTTGAATTCAAAACTTTTGGCATTGTTTTCTTCTGACTTTTTGGAGTGTCATGTTAGCTCCTCTCACACTTTTGAACTAGTATTTGTCAGGCATTTTTGAAATAAATTTCAGATGCCAAGTTGAATCCAAAGTCAGATAAAACTCAAATGCCTCTGAAATTTCCAAATGACTCTAAAAAAATGCATAGATGCTTAGCTAATAATTGTAAAACATTCCAAATTGAAAATTTGGGATGTTACAGAAAGATTATAACCCTGCAGGGGTGTCCCAACTGAGCCCATCACAAGCTCTCACGATTAGCTGAAGTGATAAATATAATATCATCACTCCTTATCTTAGGGAAATCCGATCAGGCTCGGCATCCCGGTGCACAAGACATTTCGACAATGGTAAAACAAGTCCAGCAAGACCTACCGGTGTGTCGACACCCTGATAGTAGCCGCGCGTATCTCGTCTCAGGCCACGACCGGATGGGCGAAGCTACGAGTAAAACCAAACCTCGAGTTTCCCCGTGGTGGCCCCGCAGGCTCCCCGTTTGGGACCAACAACATCAGCACTGGCCCCCCCTGCTATGTAGAAAGAATCCTCGGGTAGCGCTAACTCCCTATGCAATTTAATTAATTAATTAAGTTGTTATTATGAGCAAATTAAAACCAATGTTGGGCCTTGCTGGAGGAGTTTTATTCAAAGTCGAACTGTCAAGGGGTCCCCATCCACCCATCGTGTAAGGAACGCAAAATCAAGGAACATAATGCCGGTTTATCGGCGCCTAAGGTGGCATGAGTTGAACAAAACACCGAGCAAAAGGCAAAGCCTTCCACCCATGCCCAGTATATAGGTGTGTTAATAATAATAATAATAAATATTGTGATATTCCAACAACAAGTTCCCACCTGGAACGATCTTCATCTTCACCTGCAACTAACAACGCTATAAGAGGGGCTGAGCAAGCGGGTAACATAGCCAAACAATGGTTTTGCTAGGAAGGTGTCAAAAGGTTAGAGGTTTCATGGCAACAAGGAGAGGCTGACATAAAAGGTGGGTAGCGCGACATGTAACGATAGCATCGAGACAACTAAGCATGTCAATGGTAGTAAAGGTATCCAAGGGTATGATCATCTTGCCTGGGATTCCGCAAGGAAGAAGAACAAGTCCATGAAGTAGACGGAGCAACATAGTCGAGCGAATCTACACAACTCCGGAACGAAACCGAAGCTAACAAGAGAAGCAACCGGAAAGAAGCAAACAACACGGTAAACACACAAGCATAAACATGGCATACGATGCACATCCAAGTATGATGCATGTCCGGTTTAATTATGCATGGCATGGCAAAGTGCACAAACAAGTACTACAAGTTAAGTGGAGCTCAATATGCAACGAGTTGCATATTGATGAAACACCACATTTTAATTATTTAATTGACTCTCGTTTATTTACAAGACAGATTAAATGTTTGTTAACATAGCAAGAGGTGAAGCAAAACTAAACTACCTATCTAGGCAATTTAAATGAGGCCGGAAAAATAACAACAACAAAACCGGAAAATCCCCATATGCATGTTTAGCAATTTTAAGCAAACAACAATTCACACATTATAATGTTGTTAACATGATGTGGATGACATGATCAAGTTTATGCAATTTTTATTAAAAGTTAACATGAAGAGTTGAGCAGCACTTGTCACCGTGGTGGAAAGAAAGGGTGGCACGGCAACGATCCAAAAATGATGCAACGGCAACATCTCGATTCCGGTAACTCGTTGAGAGACCGGTGCAAAAGAAAAGGTGGCATGAGCGAGTCGAACAAGATGAAAAGGTGGGGTGATCCCGTCACCGGGTTCCCACGGGTCGGCGACGAGGCAACCGAGGAGCACGACAAAAGACGATACGGGCACGGAGCACACAAGTGACACAACTCATACAACACAACAAGCATTCATCCACGGGCATCGTCTCGGGGTTATACCTTCGGATCATTCGTTCTCGGGGGGGTTCAAGGTCGTAGAGGAAGTAGTCGTTCACGTCTCCGAAGAGGTACTCGCTAAGTAGCCGTTCACGCGGCGGTAGTTGGACTCGTCGTGGAAGTAGTGATTCAACTCCGTAGATGTTCGGGGTCGGTGTCGTGGTACTTGGGGGTTCTCGTTCTTGCGACGGTATTGGAACTTGATGAATCATCTTGTAGTCATTCTCGTGTGTAGTCGTACTCGAGGGTCGAGCGTCGAGGTACTTGGCGGGTCGTCGTGGTACTTGCCGTAGGGGTACTTGGCGAACAACGGTCGTCGTGGTACTCGTTCATGTAGTAGTCGTACACGTGTGGTAGTCGAACTTGACGGATCCGAGGGCTCCGAGCATGCGTCGTGGTACTTATCAAAAACAACATCGGAGGTAGTCGTACATGAAGAGGAACTTGGCGGATCCAGTCGTCGCGGTACTTGACCTCCGAGGCCCTGGGATAAACAACAATAGCAACAAAAAGGCGATGGGCTGCGGGGTGCTCGTCTCCCGCGCAGCTCGGGCGTGAGAGAGGTCGAGGAGGCACGCGCGGGGCAGCGGCCTCGCTGGAGGTCGCTCAGGGCGACGAGGGGAAAACGCGGTTGCTGGCTGCGCGGCTTGAGGACGGTGAGGACGGGGCGCCAGGGAGCTGCTCGAGGGGGCTGCTCGAGGGGGCTCCTCCCCTCGGCGAGGTGGCGGCTCGGGGCGAGGCAGGGGATGGCGCACGGGAGGAAGAGGCGACCGGAGGGGCGCCTTGGGCCCGGGCTCGCGCGACGAGGAGCATGGCCTGCGCGGCTAACTGGAGAGGAGGGGCGCGGCGCGCGGCGCTGTAGAGGAGGGGGCGCTGGGGAGGGAGGCGCTCGGCGCTGTGGGAGAAAAGGGCGAGGGGAGATCGAGAGATGGGGACGAGGGAGCGAGGGTTCGGGTGAGAGGAGAGGTGCGGCGGGCTGCGGGTCGAGCGAGGAAGAGGGAGGAGCGAGGGGTGAGGAGCGGTCGGCCAGCTAGGGTTAGGACTGGAGTTGGGCCTCGGGCCGTGGGCCTTGGGGCGAAAGGGCCGCCTAGGGAGGCCTGGGCCGCGGGGAGGGAAGCTGAGGCCCAGATGGCCTATCTCTCTCCTTATTTTTTTCTTTAGCAGAAAAAATAGAGAGAGTTCAACATTTAAAAAGAAAAGAGGCCATGAACAAGAAAAAAAATGATGGAACATTTTTGTAAGGCTTTAAGGAATATTACCAACCCAACAAAAGTGGTTCCAACAAAAATAGGGAAGTGCAAACCAAAAATATTTACTTGCATTAAAGGAGTTTGAAAGGAGTCTAGACTTTAGGAGTGTCCAAAAGTGTTGGGAATCTAGGAAGAGCTCGATAAAAGGGAAAGGAAAGTTAGCATGGTCTGAGGCAAAGAATTGAGAGAGAAAAAGGCATGGGGAAGATATGCAAGTGTGTTATGGTTACTTCCAACGAATGGAATATTTTTATAATAGCTCCATAAATATTTAGGAGGATATGTTATAAAGAGAAGTCATCCTTCCCTCGATTTAAATAGACCGAAGGTCCACACAATTTATTTAAGTGAGATGCAAAGATTAAAGACATGATGGCATGATGACATGATGCAATGCAAAAAAATACATAACACAAGCACAAATGAAACACACGGGAGATCCCGGAACATCTGGAATCTCTGGAATCTTCTGGGACGTCGGTCTTTGGGCGTCACAACTCTCCCACACTAACAGAAGATCTCGACCCGAGATCCTGGAGATGGCACCGGATAAAAAACGGGAGAGGAAGAGGTAAAACAAAGTTGCTTCTTTGACAGATGAGTGAAACCAGGAACCTTGAGAGGTTGAACAAAATGAAAGAAGAATACAACAGAGATGAACGAAGTTAAGAGCACTCCGGTAAAAGGAGGAACAAGGAACATTACGAGAACCTTGAAGGATGAAAGACATGAAACAAGAGCTTACGAACCAAAAGAATATGAAACTGCAACGGTATAACCAAGGAATAAGAATGACAGAATTCGGACAGCACTCCGACTGAAAATGGAAGGAATTAACATGAGCTTGAGGAGATGGAATGATACTTGACGAAATCAACAACATACTGCCTCCGAAACAATTGAAAGAATGGCACAAGGGGGTAAGAAAGATTCAGACAGCACTCCGGTTGAAAAGAGAGGCAAACTTGATAAGATGAGGGAACTAGAATGTAGGTGACTACATTCCAGTTAAATAGACAATCAAGGGAAGAATATGATCTTGATAAAAACGAGATGATGGTCTGGAGAGAGCAACATCACAATGCCTCCGGAATGCAAGAATAGAATATAGATCAATGAAAGAAAAGAATGGAGAAAAAAATATGACAACTTCTCTCAAAATTGAATTTGAAAGAGCATCCTTACGAAGAAGGGTTGAACAGAGTTGTTGGAATTCAACAACGAAAGAATAAGCTTGATGTGGGCTTATGGAAAACATCTCAAAATTATGAGGTGACAACCAGCCACTTACGAAAAACATTTGATTGGATTGAGATCAACAAGGAGACGAAAAACTTATTTCACCGGAATGATAAATGAAGAACTTGGGTCATTTATAAGCACCATAATAGCAACAATCCTTAGGGGAAGCTTTTAGGTGAAATACAGCCCAAGATTACTCCAACAAATAATTGAATGGTTGGAAAGATCTCCTGAACAAAGAAATGATGGGTTTAAATATCTCATTCCTGCCAACTTGTGAATCATGAAACATGAAGGAAAATTGTCAAAAATGGCATACCTTCATCTCATAAAGCCACAGGTCCCAAGGAGAAGTACTAGGCCTGATGTAATGCCCAGGATGGGACTATACCTCCTACGTGTCGAGGCACGACTTAAAGGTATAAGCCCATTCTGGAATGATCTCAAGTTTGGTATCTTTGCACGACTCATGTAAAAGAGGGATGAAAATGCAAAAGGAGATAGTTGGCTTACACTCGCCACTTCAGACAATACATTACATAAGCAAAACATCATTCAAAACATCACAACCCGACTACGGGCGAAGATCCAAATGAAAGATACCAAAACATAAAGCCACAGGTCCGAATCGCCCCTAGTAGAAACCACTACTGATCGTCGAAACATCACAAACATACGGCCAAACTCTTCATCGAACTCCCAGTGAAGTACTTGAACCAGCTCCTGCATCATTCTTGGCTGAACCTGCATCTGGTGTTGTAGTATCTGTGAGCCACGAGGACTCAGCAATCCCATAAACATGGGTATCAAGACTAGAAAAGCTTTATGGGTAGGAAGAGTTAAAGTGGTGAGGTTGTAGCAGCGGCTAAGCATAATATGGTGGCTAACTTACGAGTACAAGAATAAGATGAGCATCTACGCAAACGGTCGCAACTAGTAGTGATCGCTAAAGATCCTGAACTACCTACGAGTCAAACATAACCCCACCGTGTTCTCTTCTCAAAGTGAAAAGAGACAGTCACGGTTACTCACACAGTTGTGTGTTTTACTTCAGATCCTCTGACAAGTTTTCTACAACCGGACATTAACAAATTCCAATCTGCCACATAACCGCGGGCACGGCTTTTGAAAGATTATAACCCTGCAGGGGTGTCCCAACTTAGCCCATCACAAGCTCTCACGATTAGCTGAAGTGATAAATATAATATCATCACTCCTTATCTTAGGGAAATCCGATCAGGCTCGGCATCCCGGTGCACAAGACATTTCGACAATGGTAAAACAAGTCCAGCAAGACCTCCCGGTGTGTCGACACCCTGATAGTAGCCACGCGTATCTCGTCTCAGGCCACGACCGGATGGGCGAAGCTACGAGTAAAACCAAACCTCGAGTTTCCCCGTGGTGGCCCCGCAGGCTCCCCATTTGGGACCAACACCATCAGCACTGGCCCCCCCTGCTATGTAGAAAGAATCCTCGGGTAGCGCTAACTCCCTATGCAATTTAATTAATTAATTAAGTTGTTATTATGAGCAAATTAAAACCAATGTTGGGCCTTGCTGGAGGAGTTTTATTCAAAGTCAATACGTCAAGGGGTCCCCATCCACCCATCGTGTAAGGAACGCAAAATCAAGGAACATAATGTCGGTTTATCGGCGCCTAAGGTGGCATGAGTGGAACAAAACACCGAGCAAAAGGCAAAGCCTTCCACCCATGCCCAGTATATAGGTGTGTTAATAATAATAATAATAATAAATATTGTGATATTCCAACAACAAGTTCCCACCTGGAACGATCTTCATCTTCACCTGTAACTAACAACGCTATAAGAGGGGCTGAGCAAGCGGGTAACATAGCCAAACAATGGTTTTGCTAGGAAGGTGTCAAAAGGTTAGAGGTTTCATGGCAACAAGGAGAGGCTAACATAAAAGGTGGGTAGCGCGACATGTAACGATAGCATCGAGACAACTAAGCATGGCAATGGTAGTAAAGGTATCCAAGGGTATGATCATCTTGCCTGGGATTCCGCAAGGAAGAAGAACAAGTCCATGAAGTAGACGGAGCAACATAGTCGAGCGAATCCTCACAACTCCGGAACGAAACCGAAGCTAGCAAGAGAAGCAACCGGAAAGAAGCAAACAACACGATAAACACACAAGCATAAACATGGCATACGATGCACATCCAAGTATGATGCATGTCCGGTTTAATTATGCATGGCATGGCAAAGTGCACAAACAAGTACTACAAGTTAAGTGGAGCTCAATATGCAACGAGTTGCATATTGACGAAACACCACATTTTAATTATTTAATTGACTCTCGTTTATTTACAAGACAGATTAAATGTTTGTTAACATAGCAAGAGGTGAATCAAAAGTAAACTACCTATCTAGACAATTTAAATGAGGCCGGGAAAATAACAACAACAAAACCGGAAAATCCCCATATGCATGTTTAGCAATTTTAAGCAAACAACAATTCACACATTATAATGTTGTTAACATGATGCGGATGACATGATCAAGTTTATGCAATTTTTTTTAAAATTTAACATGAAGAGTTGAGCAGCATTTGTCACCGTGGTGGAAAGAAAGGGTGCCACGGCAACGATCCGAAAATGATGCAACGGCAACATCTCGGTTCCGGTAACTGGTTGAGAGATCGGTGCAAAAGAAAAGGTGGCGTGAGCGAGTCGAACAAGATGAAAAGGTGGGGTGATCCCGTCACCGGGTTCCCACGGGTCGGCGACGAGGCAACCGAGGAGCATGACAAAAGACGATACGGGCACGGAGTACACAAGTGACACAACTCATACAACACAACAAGCATTCATCCATGGGCATCGTCTCGGGGTTATACCTTCGGAACATTTGTTCTCGGAGGGGTTCAAGGTCGTAGAGGAAGTAGTCGTTCACGTCTCCGAAGAGGTACTCGTTAAGTAGCCGTTCATGCGGCGGTAGTTGTACTCGTCGTGGAAGTAGTGATTCAACTCTGTAGATGTTCGGGGTCGGTGTCGTGGTACTTGGGGGTTCGCGTTCTTGCGACGGTAGTGGAACTTGACGCATTATCTTGTAGTCGTTCTCGTGTGTAGTCGTACTCGAGGGTCGAGCGTCGAGGTACTTGGCGGGTTGTCGTGGTACTTGCCGTAGGGGTACTTGGCGAACAACGGTCATCGTGGTACTCGTTCATGTAGTAGTCGTACACGTGTGGTAGTCGAACTTGACGGATCCAAGGGCTCCGAGCATGCGTCGTGGTACTTGTCAAAAACAACATCGGAGGTAGTCGTACATGAAGAGGAACTTGGCGAATCCAGTCGTCGCGGTACTTGACCTCCGAGGCCCTGGGATAAATAACAACAGCAACAAAAAGGAGATGGGCTGCGGGGTGCTCGTCTCCCGCGCAGCTCGGGCGTGAGAGAGGTCGAGGAGGCACGCGCGGGGCAGTGGCCTCGCTGGAGGTCGCTCGGGGCGACGAGGGGAAAACGCGGCTGCTGGCTGCGCGGCTTGAGGACGGGGAGGACGGGGCGCCAGGGAGGTGCTCGAGGGGGCTCCTCCCCTCGGCGAGGTGGCGGCTCGGGGCGAGGCAGGGGATGGCGCACGGGAGGAAGAGGCGACCGGAGGGGCGCCTTGGGCCCGGGCTCGCGCAACGAGGAGCTTGGCCTGCGCGGCTAACTGGAGAGGAGGGGCGCGACGCGTGGCGCTGTAGAGGAGGGGGCGCTGGGGAGGGAGGCGCTCGGCGCTGTGGGAGAAAGGGCGAGGGGAGATCGAGAGATGGGGACGAGGGAACGAGGGTTCGGGCGAGAGGAGAGGTGCGGCAGGCTGCGGGTCGAGCGAGGAAGAGGGAGGAGCGAGGGGTGAGGAGCGGTCGGCCAGCTAGGGTTAGGACTGGAGTTGGGCCTCGGGCCGTGGGCCTTGGGGCGAAAGGGCCGCCTAGGGAGGCCTAGGCCGCGGGGAGGGAAGCTGAGGCCCAGATGGCCTATCTCTCTCTTTTTTTTTCTTTAGTAGAAAAAATAGAGAGAGTTCAACATTTAAAAAGAAAAGAGGCCATGAATAAGAAAAAAAATGATGGAACATTTTTGTAAGGCTTTAAGGAATATTACCAACCCAACAAAAGTGGTTCCAACAAAAATAGGGAAGTGCAAACCAAAAATATTTACTTGCATTAAAGGAGTTTGAAAGGATTCTAGACTTTAGGAGTGTCCAAAAGTGTTGGGAATCTAGGAAGATCTCGATAAAAGGGAAAGGAAAGTTAGCATGGTCTGAGGCAAAGAATTGAGAAAGAAAAAGGCATGGGGAAGATATGCAAGTGTGTTATGGTTACTTCCAACGAATGGAATATTTTTATAATAGCTCCATAAATATTTAGGAGGATATGTTATAAAGAGAAGTCATCCTTCCCTCGATTTAAATAGACCAAAGTTCCACACAATTTATTTAAGTGAGATGCAAAGATTAAAGACATGATGGCATGATGACATGATGCAATGCAAAAAAATACATAACACAAGCACAAATGAATCACACAGGAGATCCCAGAACATCTGGAATGTCTGGAATCTTCTGGGACGTCGGTCTTCGGGCGTCACACCTGATTAGACCCATACGTTCTTGCTCATCGAGTTGTTTCTTCAGCTCCTTCAACTCATCAGGGGAAATCTTGTACGGACGCCGACATGCTGGCTCGGTACCAGGCTCGAGTTCAATGACGAATTCAACTTGACGATGGGGAGGCATGCCTGGAAGCTCTTTAGGAAAAACATCTTCATATTCATTGACCACCGGAATCTGAGAAATGGCATTAATCTCACCCTTGTCATTGAGAGAGAATAGCCTGATTGTGTTATCTCGACAGGCGAGGATAATCACGTCTTCGTCAGGATGAGTAAGCTTGACTTCCTTATTTGCACAATCAATGTTTGCAACATGCTTGGAAAGCCAATCCATCCCAAGAATAAGATCAATGTCGGAGTTGCCGAGAATAACCGGAGAAACCAGAAAACTGTAATCACGCATGTGAATAGATATGTCCAGAGCATACAAGCTAGAATGCATTTGTTTCCTCGGAGAAGTAATTGCTAATTCCCTTGGTTAAGCCACTGTGCCCACATTGTGCTTGGATGCAAATGGACATGACATGAAGGAATGTGATGCACCAGAATCAAACAAAACTTTAGCAGGTTTAAGGTTAACTGGAAGATTACCAAGTATCACATCTGAAGAATTCTCTGCTTGAGCTGCATTCATCAGATTCACTCTTGCAACCTTGGGATTGTGCTTGTCAATAGCAGTGCTGACAGGTGGAGGAGGCGGAAGGCGCCTTGGGTTGGGACACTTGTTGGCATAGTGACCCTTCTGGCCACACTTGTTGCAAATCACTTCTGAGAGAGGCTGGTGATAAGGACCACTTGATCTTGAAGCTTGAAACTGAGGCTTGGACTGATTGCTTGGGTTCGATGGGTGGGAGAAACCACGGCCACCTGAGTTCTTGTTGTCGTTTGGAGGACGGAGCACTTGATGAGGCGGTAGCCAGAACTTCTGCTGCTTGGCAACCACTTGGGAAGAAAAGGAGGAGTGAACAGCATCTCTAATCCTCTTTTTGGAAGCTTCAATCTTGAGCTGAGCTGCCTCTTGCTTGAGAGCCATACTGTAGAATTGGTCAAATTCATCCGGCTCGAACAAGGTTAGAGCTAGTTGGAGTTCATCTTTCAGACCACCACAGAACTGATAAATCTTGCTCTTGGCATCGGGGATGTCTTGCTTGGCATAACGAGCAAGATTCTGGAACTTGACATTGTATTGATAGACGGACATGGTACCTTGCTTCAGGTTGCGGAATTGCTCATGCATGCCTTCAATGACACTAGTTGGAATGTGTTGAGAGCGGAAATCCTTGCAGAAGTCAGTCCACGAGATCTCACGTCCACCTCTGGAATGTTTGTACTGTTGCCACCAATCAGCAGCTTGATCTTTTAGTTGGAAAGTGGAAAACTTGACATAATCCTCAGGTATCATGTTACTGCATTCAAAGTGCTTTTTGATGTCTGTGATCCAGTCTTCAGCATCTAGCGGATCCACACAATAACTGAACGACTTCGGTTGGTTTGCCAGGATTTGGTTGAGAGTCACAAAGTGAGGTTGATTGAACAGATTGCCTTGGCCTTGGTTCCCATGATTGCCTTGATTTGCTTGGTTGGCTTGAAAGTTCTGCATCATTTGCATAAGCATCTGGGTGTTCTGGTTGGTCGCTTGCATAATTGCTCTCCATGCCTCGGACGGAGGAGGAGGGGAAGGAGGACGTTCAGGAACATGCTCTTCTTCACCCTCTTGGTTAGGGTTGGGAACCTTCTTAGGAGCCATCCTAAATGAGATGACAACTATTAGCCATTGATGGAAAATATATAAGCTGAATCAACGGCTAGAAATTGCAACATAAGTCTTCACAAGAACATTCGAACAAAATGAACGAATGAATTCCACAGTTTAATGGTACAACAATCTTCTCGAGAAGCCACTTGTGAGAACAAAAGGTAATATAAACAACAAGGAGCAGATGGAACAAATACATGATAGAAGCTTCGTCCCACATGTTCGTGTTGAATGCTCATGGAACGTGTTACAAAAGGGCGCTGTAATCCCCGGACCAACATAGCCAAGGACCTTTAAGATGCAACTCCCAATTGGAACAACGCCCATGAAACCTCTTCACTCGTTGTTGAACCCCAACCTCATACCATGCACTCATTGGAAGAATGCCTACGAGCTACTTGAAGAACCCACCTATTAATTCCCGAAGGTTTCCGGTTATGCAATCAGGTGTTGGGGATACAGGGGAAGCACCACGCACTCAACTCTAATCCTACATCCAGCTGTATCAATCCTTCAACACATAACCAGTCATCCTCAAAAATTGTTTACCTCGGACCTTCGAAACGCATCTTCTATACAAGTTGTGGCAATACTCCCGAACTATCCCACCAGTACTGGGTGACGTCGGGGTTATCTCACCACCAACCGCATAGAAGAGTTTTCGATGTCGGACATCTTAAGTATTCTAGAACTGATGCGATACATTTGTGACGACAACACCTCGGAGCTCAACTCCCCGGGACACTGCCAGAACCCCTAAATGATAGGAGGCATCGAGAACAATGTTCTTGTCACAAAGATATCGGAACAATCCAAACAATACTCGCGTGATCCTAAAAAAACTTAGTGAATTTTTGAGAGTAGAAGAGATAGAACAACGTTAGGAGTCCTGACCAGAGCGATGAAGGGATGAGGAGTAAAAAGAAATCCTACTCTCCGATATATATAGGACTCAAAACATTTTTATGTGTGTGCCTAGACTCAACCGTCAATGATTCGATCAATCAGGGGAGCTCCTAGGTCAGAGAAGGCTCTGAATACCAACTTGTAATGCCCAGTATGCGACTATGTCTCCCACGTGTCGGGGCACAACTTAAAGACATAATCGCATACTAGAATGATCTCAAGTATGGTATCTTTGCACAACTCATGTAAAAGCAGGGATGAAAGTGTAAAATCGTAGTTGGCTTACACTCGCCACATCACACAATGAAATACATTAACATTCATCATCCAAATAACATCAGAATCCGACTACGGACGAAATCCACATGAAAGATACCATAAATAAAGCAACACAAGGTCCCGATCATCCTAGTAAGAGCAACTACTGATCGTCGGGATAAGATACATAGTAACATCCATGCTCTTCATCGAACTCCCAATACAACTCTGAACCACCACCTGTGTAGTTCTCAACGATACCTGCATCTGGTGTTGTGTAGAATCTGTGAGCCATAGAGGACTCAGCAATCCCGTTCCCGGGTAGCAATACTATCAAAGCCTTAGGTGTGGAAAAGGCTTAAAACAAGGTTGCAGCAGCACTAAGCACTATCTTACGAGTTTAGAGCGAGAAGAGAACAAGTGCCAATGATCACCAAGTTGATCACGAAGTGATCCTAACTACTCATGAGCAAACATAACCCCACCGTGTTCACTTCCCGAACCCCTTCGGAAAGAGACCGTCATGGTTACTCACGCAGGTAGTGTATTCAATAACATGGTGTCAAGTTATCTACAACCGGATATTAACAAATTCCCATCTGCCAGATAACCGCCGCCATGGCTTTCGAGCGATCAAACCCTGCAGGGGTGTCCCAACTTAGCCCATCACAAGCTCACGATCTGCGGAGTCGCAACTCCAAGGTGGGAAGACCCGGGTATTCTCGGAATCCCGTGCTCAAGATATTCCGACAAAGGTAAAACTAATCCAGCAAGGCCTCTCGGTGTGCCGACACCTTGATAGTAGCCACGCGTATCTCGTCTCAGGCCACGATCGGATGGGCGATTCTACAGGTTATACCAGATACCTCGGGTTTCCCCAAGGCGGCTCTGTAGAACCCCCAGTTTGGACCAACACTCATGAGGAGCACTAGCCCGGGTTGTTAATTAAGTCCTCGGGTTTGCAACACCCTATGCAAGTTTTAGTTATTAGGCAAATGTAAAACCAATGTTGGGCCTTGCTGGAAAAGATTTAGCACTAAGAGAGTTATCGAGGGGGGCCCATAAACCCCAACCGTGTTAGGGACGCAAAATCAAGGAACATAACACCGGTTTAACGGTTCCTAGGGTGGCATGAGTGGAACAAAACACCAAGCAAGAGGTTTAGCCTTCCACCTATTACCAATATATGGATGATTTAGTTTAACAGTTTATATATTGTGATAACCCAACAATAACTTCATCACGAAGCAAGAATCTTCAAATCTTCACCTGCAACTAACAACGCTATAAGAGGGGCTGAGCGATGCTTACGTAGCCAAATGACGGTTTGCTAGGTGGGTGGTTAGAGAGTTCATGGCAACAATAGGAGGGCTGACAAACAGACATAGGCATCGAGGCAATATCTAAAGAGCGAGACATCTAGCATAGGCAAAGATAGTAGTGATATATGGGTATGGTCATCTTGCCTGTTGATTCCACGGAGGGATCATAACCTTGCTCCTCAAACTCAGCCTCGGTAGGAACCTCGTACTCCGAATCATCACTGGGCTCTAACCAACACAACAAGCAACACCGAAACAACAATCAAACATCATGCAATGCTCAAACACATGATGCATGAACATGATGCATATGGACATGGGAAGAAAAGATGCATGGCCTAGGGTCACAAGAGTGCAATGACATCATAGAAAAACAAGAACACTCACATGAAGGAAACAAGCAGAAGAACACTACTAACAAGTTTATGTAGATTATTCAAACAAGCACCCAACAAGTTTAAAGATGTTGGTTAACATGGCAAGGGTGCAACTAAGATTACAGCAACATGCTAGCATAATTAAATGGGCTGGAAATAACAAACAACAATTTCCATAAACCCCCATAATTAATTAAATGCATTTGGGACAGATCTGAAAAACTTCTGATATAAAGTTGTTAAACATGCAAAACAACATCACCACAATATTCTACACATTTTTCCACCCCAAATGCATATAAAGTTTGTTACATTTGGAGTTGTAGATATTTAGTTATGATTTTTCCAAGTTTAAGCATATTTAAAACAAGAATAAATTCAAACAACATTTTAAATGTTTTTAAACATGGCAACAAACAGCATATTCATAATCTACATGAAAAACTAAGCATTTTTCATATACACCTTATTTCCATCAGAGTTATATATCAACAGATATTAAATAAACAACAAAAAGGCAGAAAAAGAAAAACAAAAAGAAGAACAGAAAGAAAAACAGGCGCAGAGGTCAAAGTTGACCCAGGCCTAAACTAGCCAGAGGCGCTGACGAGTGGACCCAGCTGCGCTGAGGTGGCGCCAGCGGGTTCGTGTGTGGGTAGGATGGCAGGAGTGGCTGGCAGGTGGGGCCTGCCTGTCAGCCTCTCGCGAAGCAAAAATGGGGGGATAATTCCCACTGCCCCCGGGCGGATTCGAACTCACGCCTCCCCATTAACTGACGAAGGAACTAGCCACTAGGCTAGCTAAGTGTTCTCGACAGAACACAGTTGCAAAACCTGAAGACATATCTGCAGAGGCTAACGGCTGTTGAAAGCACGAGCTCGTCGGAGCTGCTCATCGGAGTAGCTCCAGCGACCTAAAGGGACGGCGGAGGTGTGCGGGTTGTACCTGGGGGAACACCGCACCCACTCGAAGCACTTGCGGCACCTAGCAGCCACTACAACGCTGGCGGCGAGCACATGTCAGAACAGTGGCGGCGGACAATGACGAGATGATGCAACGGCCTAGGCGGAGCGGCGACTGCTCTGGCAGCATCTACGCGACACGCTGAAGCGAACGGGCAACAAGTGACGGCCTACGGTGGTCGGGGCACTCGCCGGAGACGAGGCCCAACGGCGACGATCTCGGGTGCTCGATGAACTCGAGCCTAGGCGGCGCTAAGGAGGGGGAAAAGGGCACGGGAAGGTGGAGACGCTCACCACGAACACGGCGAGGTGTTCGGCTGGCCCGGAGGTGGTCGGAATCGACAACGGCGAGGCTCGAACAGCTACGGCCGCCGGAGTGGAAGAAGAGGAAGAAGACGACGACGGCGAGGCGATCGGCTCCGCGTAGAGGACATAGTCGACGATGGGGAAGCAGCTTGACAAGGTTGGCGAGGCCGAGGTCGACGGGAGGCACGCCGGCGACGAGCTCGCGCTCCCAGATGCGTGCGGGACTGCTCTGGAGCGGCGGATCTGGTGGAGCTTGGCTCTCCAGACGGCGGGAGGAGGTAGGAGAAACCCTAGGGAGAGGGGTGGACAAGCTGCGGGTTTAAAAGGGGTGCTCTGATCGCGAGGCCTCGACGTCCGTGATCATGGCGCGACGGCGAGCTCGTGCTCTGCCTTAGCAAAGCATGACTGAGGTAGACGGCGATGCGGGGTGTGAGGCTGACGCGGCCCGCGGGGAAACAGGGAACGGCGCGACTCAGCGCTGGCTGGGCCGCTGCGGGAGAGAGGAGGTGGGCTGCGGGGCTGCTGTGGAGAAGGATTGGGCCTCGGGGAGGAGGAGGAGGCCCAAGCCACTTCTGCTGCTGAAGCTAATTCCTTTTCTTTTCTATTTTCCTTCAGGCAGAAATGAAAAGAAAAGTACATGCTCAAAGGAAAAGAGTTAGGAGATAAAGAAAATAACCCCATGCTCCTGGATTTATGCCCTATTTAATAAAATTGGTTTGGACATTTTTGGAGGCAGAAAAATAAAAGGAGTTTGAATATGGTTCAAACTCTTGTCATTTTTTAACCCAATCAAATAAATTCCAAAAAGGCTAAAATTTGGTAGAGAGGGTGTAGACATGGTGCAAGGTTTTTAGGAAAAGAAAGAACATTACTGGACTTGGCTAGGTGACTGCAAAAATAAATAACTAAATAAATAAAGGAAGAGAAGGAAGAAGGAAGAGGGGAAAAACAAAGGAGGGGGGTCTAGGGTTGCAAGGCAAGGTTAGGCACCACACTCACATACATCACAAGGTGCCTCACACACACACATCAACAAAAAGTAAACTAAGATGCCATGATGATGAAGCAATGCATGGATGCAAAAATAAAATAAAAAACATGACAATGCAAAAATAAAATGAGCTCAAATGACAAGAACCCCCAAGGATAAGGACAAGGATCAAAATGAGAATTGCTTTCTTGCCATTATAGGAAAGTATCACATATGGGGTGTTACACTTATGGTGTTGCCTCCGAACCTTTTACCTCAAGGGTAATGTCAACAGTAATAGACCATGAAAACTTACATCCAAGTGGGTATATATGTCAGGATCTTTCCAACACAATGTGCTTGCCAAAGGATAAAATGTAAAAAGGAAAGGTGAGTTTCACCTTGACTCTTATAAGGCAAGAATAATAGATAGGCCCTTCGCAGATGGAAGCAGAGGTTGTCATGTGTTTTTATGGTTGGATGCACAAAGTCTTAGCATAGAAGAACGTCACTTTATATTGCCACTTGTGATAAGGACCTTTATTATGCAGTCCGTCGCTTTTATTACTTCCATATCACAAGATCGTATAAAGCTAATTTCCTCCACACTAATAAATCATACATATTTTAGCGAGTTTGCAACATGACAACTTACTTGGAAGGATCTTTCTCAATCCATAGGTAGATATGGTGGACTCTCATGGCAAAACTGGGTTTAAGGATGTATGGAAGCACAAGTAGTATCTCTACTTGGTGCGAGGAGTTTTGTCTAGCATGAGGGGGAAAGGCAAGCTCAACATGTTGGATGATCCATGACAATATACTTTATTTCGGATATAGGAAAACATAACCCATTATGTTGTCTTCCTTGTCCAACATCAACTCTTTAGCATGTCATACTTTAATGAGTGCTCACAATCATAAAAGATGTCCAAGATAGTATATTTGTATGTGAAGCCTCTCTTCTTTTATTACTTCCTATTAATTGCAACGATGACCAAAACTTTGATTATCAACTCCCAATAACTTTTATTTATCATACTCTTATATATGAAGTCATTACCTCCCATAAGATCAATATGATCTCTTTGATACTCTTTATGATTTCTTTCTTTTTATCATGACCCAAGTGTGGAAATCAAGCCCTTGACTCAACACTAATCTTTATTATATAGCTCACGGACTCGATTACAAAGGGTAAAGATCATAAGGCAAAAGCTCACAACTAGATCATGCTAACTTTATTCTACTAGATCAAGATACTACCAAAAGGATCGAACGAAGAAAACGGTAAAGATAGGAGTGATGATGATACGATACCGGGGTCACTCCTTCAAGCTTGGCAGTTGCCAAGGGGAGTTCCCATACCATATGATTATGTCTCCTTCTTCGGGGGTGGTGATGATGGAGTTGTTGATGATGTAGGCTTGTTGTCCACCTTCCAAGGCATGGGCTCACCATCGTAGAAGGATGATCGAGTCTCCGGGATACTCAAATCTGCAGCCAAACTTATCTTCTTGAATATATATTCATACTAACAGTTTTGGTTTTGCAGGTCATAGATTTGGGCTTGGAGGTGATCGATCTTCTCTTGAAGATTTGAGATAGCTTCCCCGAAGATCCTTGAGTCCAGCTTCAGGTTGTTGGCGATCTCAGAGATCATCATGTGGTTGGCGTTGAGTCCTCGTTCCACCATACCTTGGCACTTGAAAACTTGTTGCTCCATTGCTTCGAGTCTTGTCTCCACGCTTCCGGTCCTCCTCGGCCCTTCAACATCACGGATGTGCAGCACCCCCTCATGTAACTCCATGGTTTTAGTGTGATGTAGCACCTCCACAAGGTAGGGGTTGATGACCTTCTCGAAGAACTTATCCTTGGGGATGTTGGGGGACGCCATGATGATCTAGATCTGTCAAAAACAGCAGCTCGAACAAAAACAGAGGATTTTTTCGTGATACAAAGGTCAAAACCTTCGGAAGTATATATAATGAATTTTTACCGACCAAAAGGAGTAACATACAAGAAATCGGAGTCCGGGAGGCACACGAGCTGCCCACGAGGCGGGGGGCGCGCCCAGGGAAGGGGGGCGCACCCTCCACCCTCATGGATGGCTCGTGTCTCTTCCGGACTACCACTTATTTTTCTATTTCTCCAAATATTCCAAAACGGAGAAAAATTACCTTTAAAACTGTTTTGGAGTCGGTTTACTTACCGTATCACATACCTCTTCCTTTTCGGAGGCTGAATCGTTCTGGAAAGTGTCCCTTATGTATTCCTCCGGGGTTATGGTTTCAATAACATTGGTTTCAACATCTATAGGATTGCCTAAGATATAATGTTTGATTCTTTGGCCGTTCACCACCTTTGGATTTCTGCCTACGAAGTTGTTGATTTTTATGGCACCAAAACGATAGACCTCCTCGATAACGTAAGGTCCTTCCCACTTAGAGAGAAGTTTTCCTGCAAAAAATCTTAAACGAGAGTTGTATAGCAAGACATAATCACCTACATTAAACTCACGCTTTTGTATCCTTTTGTCATGCCATCTTTTAACTTTTTCTTTAAACAGATTGGCATTGTCGTAGGCCTGGGTTCTCCATTCATCAAGAGAGCTAATGTCAAATAACCTCTTTTCACCGGCAAGTTTGAAATCATAATTGAGCTCTTTAATAGCCCAATATGCCTTATGTTCTAGCTCAAGAGGTAAGTGACAAGCTTTTTCGTATACCATCTTATATGGAGACATACCCATAGGATTTTTGCATGCAGTTCTATAGGCCCATAATGCATCATCAAGTTTCTTGGACCAATTCTTTCTAGACCTATTAACTGTCTTCTGCAAAATTAATTTCAACTCTCTATTACTTAGTTCTACTTGACCACTAGTCTGTGGGTGATAAGGGGATGCAATTCTATGATTCACATCATATTTTGCAAGCATTTTACGGAAAGCACCATGAATAAAGTGTGAACCACCATCAGTCATTAAGTATCTAGGGACTCCAAACCTCGGGAAAATAACTTTTTTAAGCATCTTAATAGAGGTGTTATGATTAGCACTACTAGTTGGAATAGCTTCTACCCACTTAGTAACGTAATCAACAGCAACTAGAATATGTGTGTACCCATTAGAGGCAGGAAACGGTCCCATATAATCAAAGCCCCAAACATCAAATGGTTCGATAACAAGTGAATAATTCATAGGCATTTCTTGATGTCTACTGATATTACCAATTCTTTGACATTCATCACAAGATAAGAGAAACTTACGTGCATCCTTGAAGAGAGTAGGCCAATAAAAACCGGATTGCAATACCTTGTGTGCAGTTCTATCTCCCGCATGGTGTCCTCCATAAGCTTCGGAGTGGCACTTGTGTAGGATATGTTCCTGTTCATGCTCAGGTACACAACGTCTAATAATACAATCTACTCCTTTATAAAGATGTGGGTCATACCAGAATTAATGTCTCAAATCATAGAAGAACTTTTTCTATTGTTGATATGTGAAGCTAGGAGGTATAAACTCAGCAACAATATAATTAGCATAATCAGCATACCAAGGAGCAGTACGAGAAGTATTTATGACAGCTAATTGTTCATCAGGGAAGCTATCATCAATAGGTTGTGGGTCATCTAGTATATTCTCTAACCTAGACAAGTTATCTGCAACGGGGTTCTCAGCTCCCTTTCTATCAATAATATGCAAGTCAAATTCTTGTAGCAAGAGAACCCATCTAATAAGTCTAGGTTTAGCATCTTTCTTTTCCATAAGGTATTTGATAGCAGCATGATCAGTGTGAATAGTTACTTTAGAATCAACAATATAAGGTCTAAACTTATCACAAGCAAATACAACTGCTAAAAATTCTTTCTCGGTAGTAGCATAATTTTTCTGGGCACTATCTAGAGTTTTACTAGCATACTGGATGATATTCAATTCTTATCAACGCTTTGCCCTAGAACAGCACCTACATCATAATCACTAGCATCGCACATAATCTCAAAGGGTAAATTCCAGTCAGGAGGCTGGACAATGGGTGCAGAGATCAATGCTTTCTTAAGTATTTCACATGCTTCTAGACAATCATCATCAAAGACAAAAGGAATATCTTTTTGTAAGAGATTAGTCAGAGGCCTGGAGATTTTGGAGAAGTCCTTAATGAACCTCCTATAAAACCCGGCATGACCAAGGAAACTTCGTATACCTTTGATATCCTTGGGGCACGGCATCTTTTCAATAGCATCAACTTTATCTTTGTCAACTTCAATACCTCTTTCAGAAATTTGTCCCAAGACAATTCCTTAATTAACCCTAAAGTGGCACTTCTCCCAATTCAAGACAAGATCAGTGTCTTCACATCTCTGCAAAACTCGATCAAGGTTGCTTAAGCAATCATAAAAAGAAGCCGTAAACGGAGAAATCGTCCATGAACACCTCAACAATCTTTTCACAAAAATTACAGAATATAGCCATCATGCATCTTTGAAAGGTAGCAGGTGCATTACATAAACCAAAAGGCATACGTCTATAAGGAAAGGTACCGAAAGGACAAGTAAAAGTGGTCTTTTCTTGATGCCCTTTTGACACAGGTATTTGAGATAAAACAAAATAACCATCTAGAAAGCAAAAATGAGTATGCTTGGATAACCTTTCTAGCATTTGATCAATAAATGGCAAGGGGTAATGATCTTTCTTAGTAGCTTTGTTTAACTTACGGAAATTAATTACCATCCTATAACCTGTAACTATTCTTTGTGGGATCAATTCATCTTTATCATTAGGAACTACAGTCATACCTCCCTTCTTAGGAACACAATGGACAGGACTTACCCACTGGCTATCAGCAACTGGATAGATAATACCTGCCTCTAGAAGCTTTAGTATCTCCTTCCTTACCACTTCTTTCATCTTATGATTTAACCATCGTTGATGATCAATAACCGGTTTAGCATTCTCTTCCAATTTTATCTTGTGTTGGCATAAGGTGGGACTAATGCCCTTAAGATCTTCCAGAGTATATCCAATAGCAGCACGGTGCTTCTTCAGAGTTTTCAATAGTTTTTCCTCTTCCTGCTCTGAAAGGTTAGCACTAATAATAACAGGATATATCTTCTTTTCATCAAGATAAACATACTTAAGATTATCAGGTAAAGTTTTAAGTTCAAACACGGGATCACCCTTGGGTGGAGGAGGATCCCCTAGGATTTCAACAGGCAAGTTGTTTTTCAATACGGGTCCCTGATTAAAGAATATTTCATCTATTTCCCTTCTCTCATTCATATGCATATCATTTTCATGGTCTAGCAAGTATTGTTCTAAGGATCATTAGGAGGCACATCAATAGAAGCAAGACCAATAATTTCATCCTTACTAGGTAGTTCTTTATCAAGGGGCTGTCTACGGAATTTAGCAAAGTTAAAATCATGAGACATATCCCCTAATCCAACAGTAACAATATCTTTCACGCAGTCTATTTTAGCATTAACAATATTCAAGAAGGGTCTACCAAATATAATGGGACCAAATTCATCTTGTGTGGAACTAAGAACAAGAAAATCAGCAGGGTATTTAACCTTCCCACGCAAGACTTCAACATCTCTAACAATCCCAACTGGTGAAATAGTGTCCCTATTAGCTAGCTTAATAGTAACATCGATCCCTTCTAGCTCAACAGGTGCAATGTCATGCATAATTTCTTGATATAAGGTATGAGGGATAATACTCACACTAGCACCTACGTCACATAAACCATGATAGCAATGATCTCCTAACTTAACAGAGATAACAGGCAAGCCTACAATAGGTCTATGTTTATTCCTAGCATTGGGTTTAGCTATCCTGGCAGACTCTTCTTGGAGGTAAATAACATGTCCATCTAAATCTTCTACCAAGAGATCTTTAACCATAGCAACACTAGGTTCAACTTTAATTTGCTCAGAGGGTGTAGGTGTTCTAGTATTACTGTTACGAACTACAGTTGAAGCTTTAGCATGATCCTTTATCCTAACAGGGAAAGGTGGTTTCTCAATATAAGCAGTAGGAATAATAAGATCAACATTATAAGTAATAGTATTTTCTTCAACTTTAATAGGTTCAACTAATTTTACTTCAATAGGGGGATGGTATTTAAACCACTTCTCATTAGGGAGATCAACACGAGTAGCAAATGATTCACAGAAAGAAGCTACTATCTCAGAGTCAAGTCCATATTTAGTGCTAAACTCACGGAAAACATCGGTATCCATAAAGGCTTTAACACAATAAAACTTAGGGGTCATACCTGACTCCTTACCTTCGTCGAGATCCCAATCTTCAGAGTTGCGTTTAATTCTTTCCAATAAATCCCATTTGAATTCAACAGTCTTCATCATAAAAGAGCCAATACAAGAAGTATCAAGCATGGAGCGATTATTGAGAGAAAGCCGAGCATAAAAATTATGAATGATCATTTCTCTTGAGAAATCATGATTGGGGCATGAATATAAAATTGACTTAAGCCTCCCCCAAGCTTGAGCGATGCTTTCTCCTTCGCGAGGCCAAAAATTATAGATATAATTACGATCACGATGAACCTGGTGCATAGGGGAGAACTTCTGATCAAATTCCAACTTTAGACGATTATAGTTCCATGATCCAATATCATCACATAGCCTAAACCATGTCAATGCATCTCCCTTGAAAGATAAAGGGAAGACCTTCTTCTTGATAACATCCTCGGGCATACCTGCAAGCTTAAATAATGCACAAACTTCATCCACATAGATTAGGTGTAAATCGGGATGCAGTTTTCCGTCTCTTGTAAAAGGATTTTCAAGCAGTTTCTCTATCATACCCGAAGGAATTTCAAAGCAAACATTTTCAGTAGGTGCAGTAGGTTGAGGAGCAACTCTTTGCTCTTCTGATCGGGGTGAAGATACCCCGAAAAAGCCCCTCAAAAGATTATGAGCCATAGTAACAAGTGACAATAAATTTCAGCACACTATATAAATTTTTCCTTACCAAATTCCACTTACCAAAGGCGCTGCACTCCCCGGCAACGGCGCCAGAAAAGAGTCTTGATGACCCACAAGTGTAGTGGATATATCGTACTCCTTTCGATAAGTAAGAGTGTCGAACCCAACGAGGAGCGGAAGGAAATGATAGGCAGTTTTCAGTAAGGTATTTTCTGCAAGCACTGAAATTATAGGTAACAGATAGTTTTGTGATAAGGTAATTGGTAGCAAGTGACAAAAGGGTAAAAGTAAATAAGGTGCAGCAAGGTGGCCCAATCCTTTTTGTAGCAAAGGACAAGCCTGGACAAACTCTTATATGAAGGAAAGCGCTCCCGAGGACACATGGGAATTATCGTCAAGCTAGTTTTCATCACGACCATCTGATTCGTGTTCGGTACTTTGATAATTTGGTATGTGGGTGGACCGGTGCTTGGGTGTTGTCCTTACTTGGACAAGCCTCCCACTTATGATTAACCTCTAATGCAAGCATCCGCAACTACAAAAGAAGTATTAAGGTAAACCTAACCATAGCATGAAACATATGGATCCAAATCAGCCCCTTACGAAGCAACGCATAAACTAGGGTTTAAGCTTCTGTCACTCTAGCAACCCATCATCTAGTTATTACTTCCCAATTCCTTCCTCTAGGCCCAAATAATGGTGAAGTGTCATGTAGTCGACGTTCACATGACACCACTAGAGGAGAGACAACATACATCTCATCAAAATATCGAACGAAGACCAAATTCACATGACTACTAATAGCAAGACTTCTCCCATGTCCTCAGGAACAAAAGTAACTACTCACAAGACATAATATTGTTCATGATCATAGGGGTATTAATATGCATAATGGATCTGAACATATGATCTTCCACCAAATAAACCAACTAGCATCAACTACAAGGAGTAATCAACACTACTAGCAACCCACAGGTACCAGTCTGAGGTTTGGGTACAAATATTGGATACAAGAGATGAACTAGAGTTTGAGAGGTGATGGTGCTGGTGAAGATGTTGATGAAGATAGCCCTCCCCAAGATGGGAGAGTTGTTGCTGATGACGGCGATGAAGATTTCCCCCTCCCGAAGGGAAGTATCCCCGGCAGAATAGCTCTGTCGGAGCCCTAGATTGGTTTCCGCCTCGGTTCCACCTCGAGACGGTGGCGTCTGGTCCCGAAAGCCTCCTCCTCATTTTTTCCAGGTCAAAACACCTCATACAGGAGAAGATGGGCATCGGGGGGCATCGGTGGGCCCACGAGACAGGGGGCGCGCCCAGAGAGGGGGGCACCCCCCACCCTCGTGGACAGCAGGTGGCCCCCCTTGTGAACTTCTTTCGCCAGATATTTTTTATATTTTCTGAAACGGAGTTCTGTGAAGTTTCGGGGCTTTTGGAGTTGTGCAGAATAGGTTTCCAGAGTTTGCCCCTTTTCCAGCCCAGAATTCCAGCTGCCGGCTTTCTCCCTCTTCATGTAAACCTTGTAAAATAAGAGAGAAAAGGCATAAGTATTGTGACATAACGTGTAATAACAGCGCATAATGCAATGAATATCAACATATAAGCATGATGCAAAATGGACGTATCAGTTCCCCATGGCTCTCAAGGACGGCACGCGCTCGTGGCTCCTAAACCTGCCCGCGGGATCGATCTCCTCCTGGAGTGAGAAGTGCGAGCCCTGGGCGCAGCGACCGAGGCTACGGCCATGTAGGAAGCCGAACTGGGGGGCACTGGGACGACCGCGGCCCCCGTCGAGAGTGGCGCGATCAGCCTCGTGAGGAGCACTGGATCGATCAGTCTCGCAAGGGCGCATGGAAGGACCAGCCTCGTGAGGACTGTCCTCAGGTCAAGGTCGGCCTCCCTTCGCTGCCACCGCCAACGAGGAACGATGACCAAGACGAGGGGGCTGGGGGCTTCGAGGAGCCTCGTGCCATCGCCTGCATCTTGGGCGGTGTTCAGGCTCCAGTCTCTCAGCGCATCTTCAAGCTGTTCACTCGAGAAGTAAACGCAGCTCTTCACAGGATAGGAACCACACGACTGCTCAAGAGGTTCAAGTACACCATCACCTTCTGCTCTGCTGACCAGCTCAAGTGCGCGGCAATCGCCGGCGCTCTCCCAATGCTCTGCTCACCCGTCATCAGCAACGTCCAAGTCACCAAGACCCTCATCGATGGAGGCGTAGGGCTCAATGTCCTCTCTGTCGACACGTTTGACCGTCTCCAAGTGTCGTATGACCAGCTGCAGCCCACCAGGCCTTTCTCAGGAGTGAACGACGGCTCCACCACCCCAATCGTGCAGATCCGGCTCCCCGTTACCTTTGGCACCCGCGCCAACTACCACACCGAGCTCCTCGACTTCGATGTCACTCACATCCGTCTCCCATACAACGCCATTCTTGGGTATCCAGCCCTAGCCAAGTTCATGGTAGTGACTCACCATGGTTACAATGTCCTCAAGATGCCGGGGAGCCGTGAAATCATCACCATCGCGTGCGAAGAAAAGGACGTTGTGTGCTCCCTCGAGCGCGCTTAGCAGACTGCGGCAGTCGAGTACCTAGACAACAAAAACACCATCTACCCCCTGAAGCTATCCAGAAGAAGAAGAAGCAGTTGCTCGCCCTGGAGCCTCATGAATATGCAGCACCCGGTGGCCACGCCTCAGGATCCGCACCCATGGAGAGGACGCCTCCCTCCCTCGCATAGGAAGGCGCGCCCAGCGCCCCTCTTAGGCTGGGCTCAGGGGCTCTCCTCTCGAGGGCCTCCGACCTGGCCAATATCACGAGGAAGGCACTCGGGCACCATGTGGAGGCATGCTTCACCGCACGTTTCCCTCAAGAGAGCGCACGGCGCAAAGCGCCAAGCGCTCAGGAGTTCATCGACCAGACCATCGAAGACTTGCAGGTAGCAAGGGCAATGCGGGGCGAGCGCCGCCCTGCACCACGAAGTGCAGTTGTCGTCCCAAGCTCGGGCGACGGGCTGCGCGTCTGCGTCAACATCCCAGGACTCAACAGAATCGCATCTCACGAGCTCTACTGGTCGTCTCAGGTGGGCCAGTGCGAGGGCTGATACGTCCATTTTGCATCATGCTTTTATATTGATGTTTATTGCATTATGGGTTGTCATTACACATTATGCCATAATACTTATGCCTTTTCTCTCTTATTTTACAAGGTTTACATGAAGAGGGAGAATCTCGGCAGCTGGAATTCTGGGCTGGAAAAGAAGCAAATATTGGAGACCTATTCTACACAGCTCAAAAAGCCCTGAAACTCCACGAAAGTCAGTTTTGGAAAATATAAAAAATATCTGGCGAAAGAAGTACAGGAGGGGGGCCACCCACCGTCCACGAGGGTGGGGGGCGCGCCATGCCCCCTGGGCGCGCCCCCTGCCTCATGGGCCACCCGGCAGCCCCCCGATGCCCATCTTCTGCTATATGAGGTGTTTTGACCTGTAAAAAATCATAGGGAGACTTTCGGGACGAAGCGCCCCCGTCTCGAGGCGAAACCTTGGCGGAACCAATCTAGGGCTCCGGCGGAGCTGTTCTGCTAGGAAAACTTCCCTCCGAGAGGGGGAAATCATTGCCATCGTCATCACCAACAACTCTCCCATCTTGGGGAGGGTTATCATCATCAACATCTTCACCAGCACCATGATAACCCACAAGTGTAGGGGATCGCAACAGTTTTTGAGGGTAAAGTATTCAACCCAAATTTATTGATTCGACACAAGGGGAGCCAAAGAATACTCTTAAGTATTAGCAGTTGAGTTGTCAATTCAACCACACCTAGAAACTTAGTATCTGCAGCAAGGTAATTTAGTAGCAAGGTAATATGGAAGTAACGGTAACGGTAGCAAAAGTAGCGATAGTGTTTTTGTAGTGATTGTAACAGTAGCAGCGAAAAATAAAATAAGCAACAAGCAATATGTGAAAACCTCGTAGGCATTGGATCGGTGATGGATAATTATGTCGGATGCGATTCCTCATGTAATAGTTATAACATAGGGTGACACAGAACTAGCTCCGGTTCATCAATGTAATGTAGGCATGTATTCCGAATATAGTCATACATGCTTATGGAAAAGAACTTGCATGACATCTTTTGTCCTACCCTCCCGTGGCAGCGGGGTCCTAGTGGAAACCAAGGGATATTAAGGATTCCTATTAATAGAGTACCGGACCAAATCATTAACACATAGTGAATACATGAACTCCTCAAACTACGGTCATCACCGGGAGTGGTCCCGATTATTGTCACTTCGGGGTTGCCGGATCATAACACATAGTAGGTGACTATTGACTTGCGAGATAGGATCAAGAACACACATATATTCATGAAAACATAATAGGTTCAGATCTGAAATCATGGCACTCGGGCCCTAGTGACAAGCATTAAGCATGGCAAAGTCATAGCAACATCAATCTTAGAACATAGTGGATACTAGGGATCAAACCCTAACAAAACTAACTGGATTACATGGTAAATCTCATCCAACCCATCACCGTCCAGCAAGGCTACAATGGGATTACTCATGCACGGCGGTGAGCATCATGGAATTGGTGATGGAGGAAGGTTGATGATGATGATGGCGATGATCTTCACTCTCCGGAGCCCCGAACGAACTCCAGATCAGCCCTCCCGAGAGAGATTAGGGCTTGGAAGCGGCTTCGTACCGTAAAATGCGATAATTCCTTCTCTCTGATTTTTTTCTCTCCCCGAAAGTGAATATATGGAGTCGGTGGATACATCGGTGGAGCAAGAGGGGACCCACGAGGCAGGGGGCGCGCCCCCCACCCTCGTGGACAGGGTGTGGGCCCCCTGGTCTGGTTCTTTCGGCAGATATTTTTTATATATTCCAAAATAATTCTCCGTTGAATTTCAGGTCATTTCGAGAACTTTTATTTCTGCACGAAAATAACACCATGGCAGTTCTGCTGAAAACAGCGTCAGTCCGGGTTAGTTCCATTCAAATCATGCAAGTTAGAGTCCAAAACAAGGGCAAAAGTGTTTGGAAAAGTAGATACGTTGGAGACGTATCAACTCCCCCAAGCTTAAACCTTTGCTTGTCCTCAAGCAATTCAGTTGATAAACTGAAAGTGATAAAGAAAAACTTTGACAAACTCTGTTTGCTCTTGTTGTTGTAAATATGTAAAGCCAGCATTCAGGTTTTCAGCAAAGATCATGAACTAACCTGTAATGCCCAGGAAGGGACTATACCTCCTACGTGTCGAGGCACGACTTAAAGGTATAAGCCCATTCTGGAATGACCTCAAGTTTGGTATCTTTGCACGACTCATGTAAAAGAGGGATTAAAATGCAAAAGGAGATAGTTGGCTTACACTCGCCACTTCACACAATACATTACATAAGCAAAACATCACAACCCGACTATGGGTGAAGATCCAAAAGAAAGATACCAAAAACATAAAGCCACAGGTCTGAATCTCCCCTAGTAGAAACCACTACTGATTGTCGAAAACGTCACAAGCATACGGCCACGCTCTTCATCGAGCTTCCAGTGAAGTTCTGATCCATCTCCTGCATCATTCTCGGCTGAACCTGCATCTGGTGTTGTAGTATCTGTGAGCCACGAGGACTCAGCAATCCCATAACCATGGGTATCAAGACTAGCAAAGCTTTGTGGGTAGGAAGAGGTAAAGTGGTGAGGTTGCAGCAGCGGCTAAGCATAATATGGTGGCTAGCTTACGAGTACCAGAATAAGATGAGCATCTACGCAAACGGTCGCAAAAGTAGTAGTGATCGCTAAAGATCGTGAACTACCTACGAGTCAAACATAACCCCACCGTGTTCTCTTCTCAAAGTGAAAAGAGACAGTCACGGTTACTCACACAGTAGTGTGTTTTACTTCGGATCCTCTGACAATTTTTCTACAACCGGACATTAACAAATTCCAATCTGCCACATAACCGCGGGCACGGCTTTCGAAAGATTATAACCCTGCAGGGGTGTCCCAACTTAGCCCATCACAAGCTCTCACGATTAGCTGAAGTGATAAATATAATATCATCACCCCTTATCTTAGGGAAATCCGATCAGGCTCGGCATCCCGATGCACAAGACATTTCGACAATGGTAAAACAAGTCCAGCAAGACCTCCCGGTGTGTCGACACCCTGATAGTAGCCGCGCGTATCTCGTCTCAGGCCACATCCGGATAGGTGATCCTACAGGTTATACCAGATACCTCGGGTTTCCCTGAGGCGGCCCCGCAGTCTCCCCGTTTGGGACCAACACCATCAGCACTGGCCCCCCTGCTATGTAGAAAGAATCCCTGAGGGTGCGACCCCCTATGCAAATTTAATTAATTAATTAAGTTGTTATTATGAGCAAATTAAAACCAATGTTGGGCCTTGCTGGAGGAGTTTTATTCAAAGTCGAACTGTCAAGGGGTCCCCATCCACCCATCGTGTAAGGAACGCAAAATCAAGGAACATAATGCCGGTTTATCGGCGCCTAAGGTGGCATGAGTGGAACAAAACACCGAGCAAAAGGCCAAGCCTTCCACCCATGCCCAGTATATAGGTGTGTTAATAATAATTATAGATATTGTGATATTCCAACAACAAGTTCCCTCCCGGAATGAATCTTCATCTTCACCTGCAACTAACAACGCTATAAGAGGGGCTGAGAAAGCGGGTAACATAGCCAAAAAGTGGTTTTGCTAGGAAGGTGTCAAAGGTTAGAGGTTTCATGGCAACAAGGAGAGGGCTGACAATAAAAGATGGGTAGCGCGACATGTAACGATAGCATCGAGACAACTAAGCATGGCAATGGTAGTAAAGGTATCCAAGGGTATGATCATCTTGCCTGGGATTCCGCAAGGGAGAAGAACGGGTCCATGAAGTAGACGAACAGAACCTCACAACTCCGGAACGAACCCGAAGCTAACGAGGGAAGCAAACCGGAAAGAAACAAACAACACGGTAAACACACAAGCATAAACATGGCATACGATGCACATCCAAGTATGATGCATGTCCGGTTTAATTATGCATGTCATGGCAAAGTGCACAAACAAGTACTACAAGTTAAGTGGAGCTCTATATGCAACGAGTTGCATATTGACGAAACACCACATTTTAATTATTTAGCTGACTCTCGTTTATTTACAAGACAAGATTAAATGTTTGTTAACATGGCAAGAGGTGAAGCAAAAACAAACTACCTATCTAGGCAATTTAAATGAGGCCGGAAATAACAACAGCAATTCCGGAAAATCCCCATGTGCATGTTTAGCAATTTTAAGCAAACAACAATTAAACATTTTAGTGTTGTTAACATGATGCGGATGACATGATCAAGTTTATGCAATTTATTAAAAATTGACATGAAGATGATAAGGAGTATTGTCACCGTGGTGGAAGGAAAGGGTGCCACGGCAACGATCCGAAAAATGATGCAACGGCAACATCTCGGTTCCGGTAACTCGTCGGGAGACCGGTGCAAAAGATGACGGAGAGCGAGTCATGCAAGAAGAAAAGTGGGGTGATCCCGTCACCGGGTTCCCACGAGTCGGCGACGAGGCAACCGAGGAGCACGACAAAAGACGATACGGGCACGGAGCACACAAGGGAAACATCTCATACAACCCATGCATTCCACGGGTCATCGTCTCGGGTATACCTTCAAAACATTTGTTTCGGGGCGGCTCAAGATCGTAGAGGAAGAAGTCGTTCTCGCGAGTCATGGTACACGTTCGTAGAGGGAAGTAGACGTCGCGACGGTAGTGGAAGTAGTGGTACACGGCGACGGTAGTGTCATTCACGGAGCTCATTTTGAAGATGAACTTGACGTCGAGGGTCTTCGAGGTCGACGGTAGTGGTACTTGGCGTCTCTCCTTGTTGTCGAACTTGACATTGCGCGTCGAGGTACTTGGTGGTTCGTAGTGGTACTTGTCGCGTCACTGTGGTCGTCGTTGAACTCGCCGAATCCAGAGGCGTTGGTGGTACTTGCGGTCTTGGTCACACCGGAAGAGACACTTGGCGAAACCATAGGCAGCAACTTGGTGGTTCTGTCCACGGCTGAGACGGCGAGGCGCAGGCACCAGGGGCTTGGCGCGACCCACGCGCTGGCGCTGGTCAACGCGCGTAGTTGGACGAAGCGGGCGAGGAGGCAGGGCTCGGCGACTCACGCGATGCAGGGGAGCTTGGCGCGAGGCTTCGGTCCCTCGTCTCCCTTGCAGACGAGGCGAGGCAGGAGGTCGGGCAAGGAGGAGCTCGGGCGGCTCAGCGATGCTAATGGCCTCGCAGGCCATGGCGGGCGACGGGCGCGATATGAGGAGGGCGGTCTCAGGCGAGGCCGGGCGGCGACGGCGACGGCTTCTGGCCGGTCGGGCTGGAGACGTCATGGCGCGGGGAGAGGAAGGAGGCTGGGGACGAGGCCCTTGCGAGGCGGAGGAAGCCCGCAGGCGCTGGAGGGAGACGACGACCTGCGGCCGGCGGGGAAGAGAGGGAGAGCGAGGGTCGAGCGAGATGGGCGGCGCGAGGGAGGAAAAAAAAGGAGCGATGCGGGAGAGGGACGCGGTGGCCAGCGAGAGGTGGATCGAGGGTTGAGGAGCCAGATGAGGAGAGGGATCGAGGGAATCGGATTCCAGCGAGCGAGAGAAGAGATGGCGGTGGACAGGGAGAGAGCGATGGGGAGGTCGCTGGCTCGGGCTAGGGTTGGAGGAGGTGCGGTTGGGCCTAGGCCTATTGGGCCGGCCTGGCTACAGGGATGGCCTGGGCCAAAAGGAGGCCTGGAGGCTGAGCTCTCCTGCCTCTCTCTCTTATCTCAAAAAAATAAACAAAACAAAGAAGAGAAAAAGAAAAGAAGGAAGGGTTGCAAAAAGAATTTGGACAAGGGGTAAAATTCCTTGGACTCACAAAAATGAGGGTGACCCCAGAAAATATAAGTGGGCATGAATGAAACATTAAATTCAAATTCCTTTGAATTTAATTCAAAAGGTTTGAACAAAGACTAGATTTTTGAAGTGTCCAAAAATGTTCACATTTTTGGAGGAGCCTCAATACAACGGATAAGAATTATAGGCAAGGTTGACGGAGAAACATGAAGTAGAAAAGGCATGGGGAATAATTGCAAGTGTGTTTGGGTTAATTCCCAACAAACGGAATATTTATTTATAATAGCTCCCTAAATATTGGGAGGATATGTTATAAAGAGAAATCACACTTCCCTCGATTTAAATGGATCAAAGATCCACACAATTTATTTAGTTGAGATGCAGAATAAAGATTAATGACATGATGGCATGATGACATGATGCAATGCAAAAATAAATAACGCAAGCACAAATGAAACACACGGAAGAACCCGGAACATGTGGAATCTTCTGGGAATCTTCTGGGACGTCGGTCTTCGGGCGTCACATAACCACATTCACAATAACTTTCAGGTCTCATGTCTACTCATACTAATGGCATAATCAACTAGCAAGCAATAATAATCAACCTCGGATGACAACACTTTCTCAAAACAATCATAATATGATATAACAAGATGGTATCTCTCTAGCCCTTTCTGAGACCGCAAAACATAAATGCAGAGCACCTTTAAAGATCAAGGACTGACTAGACATTGTAATTCATGGTAAAAGAGATCCAGTCACAACCCCATAAACCCAACTGCGTTAGGAATGCAAAATCAAGGAACATAACACCGGTTTGTCGGTTCTTAGGGCGGCATGAGTGGAACAAAACACTGAGCAAAAGGCCAAGCCTTCCACCCATTGCAAAGTATATAGGTGTGTTAATTATAGTAATAGATATTGCGATATTCCAAAACATCCAAGTTCCGACATGGAGCAATCTTCATATTCGCCTGCAACTAACACCACTATAAGAGGGGCTGAGCAAGCGGTAACATAGCCATACAACAGTTTGCCGGGATGATGTAAAAGGTTAGAGGTTTCATGGCAACAATGAGAGGCTGACAACAAATAGATAGGTAGCGCGACATATAGCGATAGCATCGAGACAACTAGCATAGCCATGATAGTAATGAGATCCAAGGTGACGGTCATCTTGTCTGGAATTCCACAAGGAAGAAGAACGAGTCCATGAAGAATACGAAGAAGAAGCCACGAAGACGAACCAAGCTTAGCCGAACGAATCCTCACGATCGCAACAAAACATGAACTAACGAGAAGAAGCAAACAACATGGTAAACACACAACACATAACAAGACAGGATGCTCAAGCAAGTATGATGCATGACAAGGCTACATGATGCTTTACATGGCAAGGGATGATGCATACAAGAACAACACAACCAAACAAGTTTAAATGAGGCCGGAAACAACATATAACAATTCCGGTAAGTCCTCATATGCAAATTTCGAAATTGGTCCTGATCTGAACAAACCTTAAGTTCAAGTCGTCAAACAGAAAGTTAACATGCAGCATGATGATCTACACGAAATTCTAGTCAAGTTACATACAAAGTTCATTTAATTCGGAGCTACGGCGTAGAAGATATGAGCAAAACGAGTCAAGCATGGCATTGATGCAAAATGCATTCAAACATCAAGAACTACACTCCAAAACATGGATGCAACATGGCATGATGCATCTACATGCAAAACCAAGCAAGTTTCATATAGAGCGCGCTCAAAACGGAGCAACGGTTCAACACATACACACGAAAAAAGTTTAAAGGACAAGCTGTCCAAAACAGCAACTAGGCATATCACAAGCATCAAAACTACAAGCTAAAAGTACAAGATAGGTACAAGCATGGCATGATCTCAAATTACTAATTACATGCTTCAAGAATCAACAAGGATAAGGTTCATAGGCATCAAGAGTAATTCAACATGATCAAGGCAACAGGCAACACTATATCACAGATTATCACTTAGTGGAAAACAAAGCATATACATGAGCGGAGTTAATATGTTGACATGTTGAAGGCAATAAATAAATAAGCTACATCACAAGAACATGGCAAGCAAAAGCATGTCATGCTAGAACACAATATGGAGCTCAAGGAACGCAAGATGACATATACATGGGATCAACAGGTTCATGGCATTTATCAAAACAAGATGCAAACATGTTATAGCAGATTCTCACACTTAGTGAAAATCTGGGAAGGCAAACAACAACATCATGATGCCGATTTCGGAGGCACATAACAGCAAGCATATCAATTGTAATTAGCAAGCAAAGGTCATGAACATGTAGTAGGCACGACATACTCCAATTAACTCCATTGGAACAACTCCAAAAGATGCATAGAATGATTACAACAAGCTTTGCCAAATTGAACATGTTATTGACATGCTGACAGATATATTATCAAGCAACTTGAGAGCAAGAAAGAGACAAGCTACAACAACCTATAATTGCAAACAAGGGCATGGATGGATATATCATAACATGAACTTCAAGACATGTTCACTGGACATTCCAAAACATGCATGGATCTGAGTGCAGCATCAAACAAACATGGCATCACAATATAACAGTTTCAGACTTGGCAGTTTTTAACAAGTCTCAGAAAACAGCAAACAACGAGTAGGTCACTTTGCAAGCTTGTTGCACTCACCGCAAGGCATATCATGAAAAGTGGATTGCACCACAACAAAGATGACATGATTGTGCTCCCAACACATGTTGACATGATGCTCAAACAAAAATCACACAAACAGATATGAAAAAGACAAATCAACAAGTTATATCAAGTTTTAGCAGTTAACATCACTTAGCACTTTTGCAACAGAGATAAACATGGCAATATGCATCATATTATGTATGCAAATGCAACCATCATGTAGAGCATTCAGAGACGAACATTTTGACACATTATATGCTTCATTTGGATACATATGCACAAAGTTATGAGCTCCACAAGATGCCTATATGTTGTTTTAGAAAAAAGGACTTAGTCATATCACCTCGCGGGAAAAACTAGGACGGAGGGGTACTGGGATGAGGTGGTTCCGTGGGTTGGGGGTCATGTTTGGTTGGCGGGACGGAGGGGTCCAGGGACGAAGCTGAACGCCGCGATGCCGGAACGACGGTGTACCAAGGACGAAGTGCCTGCTTGGATGAAGGGCTCGGGCCGTGCATGGACGGGGCGATGCAGATCGGCGCCGCGGGGCAGCTGGCCGGCGGCGACGGGCGCGACTCCGGCAAGCTCCAAGGATGGCGTGGCGGGCAGATCCAGAGCGAAGAACCTCGGATCTGATGTGGGGCGGCCAGATCCGGATGTTCGTTGGTGCGGGGTGGCGAGTGCGGAGCTCCAGCGGCGCGGGGCGGCGATGACAACGCGCCGGTGGGGAGGCGCTGGTGGCGAAGGTGCGAGCGACGGCGGGGCTCGGCGAGGGCACCGCGCGCGCGGGATCTGGCGAGGAGGGGCTCGGCGGGACGGGGAGGCGCAGCGGCGCAGTCGGCGGCGGTGGTGGACTCCGGTGGCGGGGAGATCGGCGGCGGCGAGGTGGCCACGACGGAGGTGCGCCGGCGGCGAGGGGCGCGGGGTGGACCAGTTGGGCGGCGAGGCGAGGCCTGGAGATGCGGGTGCGGAGTGGGTGGCTCGGGCCCGGCGCGGCCCGGGTGGGCCTGGCCCGGGCCGGCGGCGGTGGGAGGAGGCAAGGAGGCCACGTGGCTTCGCGGGATAGGGTGAGAGCGGCGGCTGGCGGCGGAGCCAAGTGGAGGGGGGAGGTGGAGGCGCCGGATCCGAGGGAGAAGGCTAGGGGGCTAGGGTTAGGCTAGGTTAGGCCAAATTTGGCATGGGGGAGGTGCTTAAATAGGCAGGGGCTAGGTTAGAGGGTTTTTACTCCGTTTTTGGACCGTACAATCTCGATCGTGGGGCTCCGAGCGGAGGAGGGGGTAGCTGGACCATAGGTGGGCTGTGGACTGTTGTGGAGGGGTGCTGGGCTGCAAGGAGAAAGGGTCCGGCGGTTAACGCGGTTAACCGTTGGGGCATCAAACAATCTTCAAATGGAACGAAATTTGACAGACGGTCTACCGGTGATATACCAAGGCCACTCGACAAATCTCGGCCCATTCTGAGAACGTTTTTACCCCGCTCACGAAACAAGATTTGAGAGGTGCAACGGGTGCATGAGAGAGTGTCGGATTCTGAAACGGACAACGGAGAAGGAGACCGGATGCAAGTTTTGAAAAACATGCAGATGAAATCCACACGATGACATGGAAAAATGCAACACGCAAGCAAATGACATGGCAATGACAGGGAATAACTGGAAGACACCTGGCGCATCGGTCTCGGGGCGTCACATACCAAGCACATCGAAGTTGACTATCATTTTGGGAGGGAACGTGTTGCACAAAAGCTTCTTCATATCAAGTTTATCTTCTCCAAAAATCAACTTGCTGACATCTTCACGAAGCCACTTCCACAACCTCAGTTTGAAGGTTGTAGGTGCAATCTTAACTTGCTTTGTACTTCAGGCCACAGTTAAGATTGATGGAGGATGTTAGACTGTATTTTATATAGAGCTTCTATGTGTATTTGTATATTGTATTTGTGTACAATATGTACCCATATATATAAAGAGCCACGCCCGCATTAGGGTGTCGAGTAACTTCCAAAATACCCTAGCGTTTACAGACATCTCCTTCCTATTGAGCACCTTTAGATCGCTAAGAGGCATGACGAATAGACTACTCGAAACGATGAGTAGTTTAGGAATTAGATCTATATTTACATTCTTTTACATTCTTTGTCTAGTTTGTTAAGTGGCTCGATGGATAGACAACTGACTACTGACTATAATCCGGGATGAGTCATGCCTTTAATATAATCGGTGGTTACCTTCAGAAAAATATCCTCAATGCTAATTAATGGAGTGCTAAAGAATGCTTAAACACAACATTGCTTAATACTGTCGGTCCTGACAGAGTTAAGCAATTTTGTTCCTGTCACTAGCAGTACAAAATGTTTGGACAGTCCTGTTGCTTGGGAACCCCCACCGGACGGACATGTCAAACTGAATTTCGATGGCTTGTTCGTTGTCGCTGATGGGTCTGCGGGAGCGGACATGGTACTGCGTGATCACTTGGGCCAAGTAATTTTTGCGGCGTGTAGATGGTTGTATGATTGCCCTGGACCACTGGAGGCTGAGATTGCTGCATGTGCTGAATGGCTTAACCTAGCTCTACATTGGTCCCAGAAACCCATCTTGGTGGAAACAGACTGAGCTGAACTTGTGTCCATGATCAAGGCTGGACCGGCAGATCGATCTAGTAGCATGTACCTTATTTCAGAAATCACGGAGATGCATGCTAAAGGAGCGACACTCCCAAATTCGGAAAATCACTCGTGCGGAGAACAAGGTTGGACATGCTATGGCAGCGATAGGGCGTGGACAGCAAAGGACGGCTTGTTGGTTTGCAAATGTTCCTCGGGAGATTAGCATTGTCGTTATGAATGATTGTAACATTATGATCAATTAAGTAATGAAATGGTT
>LR738711.1:871515829-871547234 GCA_902687465.1 Secale cereale | reverse complement strand
CCCCCCCTCCAAAAAAAAATGTATATGTAGCACAATGTGAACTATATTGCTAATTCCATCGGAAGAATGTACTACATGGAGCCAGCAACAAAGAATAAAGACACACATGCACTCCACCACACAATTCGTAGAAAAAACAATCACTGTGACATTGTCATTGTCTGCTTATACAAATTACAATATTTTACAACATGTACTGTACTGTATTGTATCCTAAAGATGCCCGTTTTCGATTCAATCGGCCAAATCTAAGCCCTGATTAAACCCAAAAAAAACTCTAAAGAAAGAAAGAAAAGAATTCAGCTAACACTAAATTAACACACCTGCCCAAACGAACAGCGAGAACTGCTGATGCATGGGGCGTGGGTTTCTTAGACTTGGATGAAGGAATGGCATGGCACCCCCATGAGCTGTGCGAGGCTGGTGGACCTGAGCTTCCTCTCGGTGACGGCGGGGTCCTCTAGGAGGAGCACCTTGTCCTTGTCCTGCACGCCGGCCATGTGCAGGTGGTCGCCGTCGTCCCGCTCCCGGCCCCGGTACAGCAGCCGCTGCTCCCTGGGCCACAGCCCGGTGGCCAGCGACAGCAGCACCTTGAGGTCGCCGAAGGTGGCGGTGGCGTCGATGGACACGTCGTGCTGCCACCCGCCGCAGCCGGCGGACACCCGCACCAGGATGGTCTCGACGGCGTCGTCGCAGCCGTCGTCGTCGGGCCCCCGGCGCTTCTGCACCAGCATCCCGCCCGGCCGCACCTCCCACTCGATCCTCTCGTGCTCGGCCACCATGGCGCACATGTCCACCCCGCCGCCGATGCCCACCGTGCTCCTCGACCGGCTCCTGAACAGCCTCCTCGGGCTAGGAATCTTCACCATCTCTGCTCCTCTGCCTGCCTCCTGTTTGTGCAGTGCAGTGTGCGTGATGCTGGATGATCGATCACACGATGGATGGATATAGCTAGCTGCTCTCTGCTCTGTGGGTGTTGTGGTGCGTGAGGCTTGATGGAGAGATGCTTGGGATTTTAAAGGGGGGAGAAGGTGTCGAGGATGAGGACAAGGTCGGCAGTCGCGGCAGGGACGAGAGCCATGCGCGGGTGGTGACTAGGCGAAGCTTCGAGCGTTGTTAATTACGCTGAGTCGCCGCACCTGAGTGAGGCGACACATGTCTGCTGTTGCTGAGGCGACGAGATCGGCAGCACATGGGGAGGTGGCAACGCGGTCTCCGCCGTGCATCTGCATGAATGGCTCGAGCCGACGGAATCATCCCACCAGCTGCAGGTTGGTTGGTTTTGTTTTTTTTCGAGGGTACGCCAATGACGTACCATAGCTTTATAGAAGGAAGAAAATATGTACAAAAGTTATACAAATGCGCTGGTCGACGGTCACAAGCCGACCCAACCTAGCCTCCACCCCACTCCTAAGGTTACTCTATCCCTCGGATATCGGTCGTCCTGCAAATGCTCCTGCCGTAGTCCAGGTCGTCGAAGATCAGGTCCACGGTCTCCCATTCATTCATGATAAGCCTTGATCGAAACACTCTCGCGTTCCTTTGCTTTCAAAGTGTCCAGTAAATAAGCATCACGAATGTGTCAAATCCTTTCCGATTTTACTTATGTACTAGACAATCGAAGGCGCGCGTTGCCGCGCCCGTACGTTTTTACAATGGATTGGTAGGAATTCCCATCAATACATTAATGTATGGAACACAAAAGTTAAATTAACATAGATTGACCCATATAGTGCTAAGTCATGAGTTTAATCAGTTTGCTATGCAGCACAAAGGAATTTGTGACGCGTTATTGCGTCCATCTATGTGTGGCGAGATTAAAGTCCGCTACAAGTTCATCTATCATCGTGTTTTGGATATGAGATCCCAGAAATCAACACATTTATATTCATAAAAAGAGTAGAAATAATCTCATGCTTGAACTAAGTATTTCCAAACCATTGTGGTAGTACATAAAGTTTTAAAAATCTGAGAAAGATGATACAAGGCCTTACTCATTAATCACATTAGAAATGTATTGGGGGAAGAAAAGCATATGAAAATACAACCAAAATGTGCCAATGGAAACACATTTGTATTTGTAAGTTGAGTTACAATTTTCCTTTCAGGAAGATAAATACATGTTCTTGACTTCGAAACTATCGTTTGGACAAAAGTGGAACCTGATTGGATGTTGTTTCCCTACAAAAGAAATCAAAAGTTAGCCATTCAAATGACAAAGATTGTACAGAAGAGATTTGCAAGCACGACAAATGGATCAGACTACCTAAACAGTAAAACACTCACTTCTGGAACCAGCTAGCTAGTAGCACTATGGAGGATGTATCACTTCAGCATTGGCATCCATAAAAAAAACATCCATATATCTCAGAAAGAAAATCAAACATTTAGCTGCCGAACGAGCTTTGATGAAGGCAACAGTATGAATTGTTGAAATACATCTAGTTGGTACAACTTACCATTATACGTTAGACGCATGCCAAAATTTGACATCAAGGCAGGAAAGCATCATGCATTCACCAAGAAAATGGAGGATTCAGATCTCGCTTGCTCTGATGCGTACATGTATCAGAAGTTCAGAACATCGGCAATGCCCTAATTAAGAATTTCTAGGTAATTTGCTGATAGCATAAGCAAATCAATTGACATAATCAAAAGGAGAGATCTCTACCTGCTCTAACAAGAATTGAGACGAAACTGTAACTCTTCTGACATCAATCATGGAACCTACAAAAAAACCTTACAAAACAAACCACATAATTAAACCAGCAAGAACATTTGTGGCCCATAGAGCATACAAAGATTGTGGTGGATCCATGGCTAACAGGAAGTGGTGTCAGTCCACAGGTGACAGTTGCGATGATGTTGTACCAAGGTCATTGTTGAGAAGGAAACACATGCCAGTATCTTAACTTCCATGAACACAATACATAATAATTATGATAGTGAAGGTCACAAACCGAAGAGGCAAACTATCATATTACAACAACATCATACTGAAATACACTACATAGAACTAATAAGGTTGATATGGTATTATCTATGTCATGCAGCATGTAATTTGTGAGCAGGGCTGGCTCCTTCGTGACTAAAATATTTAAATCCATGTAGCATTCTGCGATAATTGATGTAAAGCTTAAAAGACATATTTTGTCACCATTTCACAAACCGAATCTGCAGATTGTAGAAGAGATTCAGGAGATGTTTACCTTCTCAAGTCTTATGCCAAGAAGTTCCAAACTACAACTTAATGATAGACTGCAACTGTACATTTTTGCATGGGTCCTGCCAATTATATATACAAAAAGTGTCTCTTTAATTTTCTACGTGGTTAGGATTCAAAATGGATACATGTGTAACATCTCGCAATACTTTAGTTCACAGGCGTAGGTTCAGCTGAGAGGATTCAAACTGAATACGTGAACTGTAATGGTGTTGAGAGGGTCTACCTTACAGTTACTCTTAAAATGGCACAAGACAAGACAAGAACCGCAAGCTGCGGCGCCACTGCCTGGACGAGATGTGGGATGGTGGCCGAGGGTATGGAAGTCGCGAACAGCGTCTCCGGTGAGCTGTGAGACGGAGCGCAACACGGGAGAGAAGTAGATGTTGCCGTAGTCAGCGGCCGCCGCCACCCACACTCATCCTGCCTCGTCCTCGCCTCACCCCGTTACCAAGATCTTCGCCCCACCACGCAGCGCTGTTGCCCGCCTATTCCCTTCGGGGATCATCTACAAAGGATCTATAAATAAAGAAGTTAGATGTAGAATAAATTGGAAGTTGCACATGAAGGAATCTATCTTACAGCGATTCGAGCCCCTCGAAGTGACGCAACCGATAGGCTCCAATTGAAATTGGTCAGATGTCTGTACGTACCTCCGGCTGGTTGCTCGACGCGGTAGATCTGGCGACGGCGTCCCCGAGGACTCCAGATATGGCTTGAAAAATCAGACACATGCTTCAGGGATGTAGCGCGCCGCTGATTTGGGGATGGAGGCATGGAGCTCGTCGCCGGCTCGAGAAGAAGATGTGCCCTGCTGCGCCTTTAGTGAATACAGGAGGAGGACACCGGCGGGTAAGCGCGCGTAGATGGAGGCGCCGCTCCGACAGGGTGGTTGCGGGGCTGCGAGATGAACACCATGGCGGCGGCGGCACACCTAGGGCTGGCGAAGGTAGGTCGTGGGGTGAGACGAAAGGAGCTTCGTGTTATTTTACAAACATGAGCGTCGTGGGGGTGTGGGCACCCAGTAGGCCCAATTCCACACCAGGCCGCCAAAATAGTTACCGGAGCAGCGGCCCAGCAAGGAAAACTCGGTTTTAGCGAAGACAACGATTCCAGGCGGGATTAGGAGTAAATCTGACGGTCGAAAACGTCCTGAACTAACGATCTAAAGGCTGAAATGCTAATAGCCTGAGAGGGCTGGAAAGGTGCTCAGTTATAATGTATCTAAATGGTAAAAGAGATCCAGTCACAATCATACTCAATGCAAATTAATAGCAATACATGCAAATGACAACGGTGCTCTCCAACTGGTGCTCTTTAATAAGAGAATGATGACTCAACATAAAAGTAAATAGATAGGTGCTTCACAGAGGGAAGCAGGGATTTGTAGAGGTGCCAGAGCTCAATTTTAAAATAGAGATGAATAATATTTTGAGCGGTATACTCTCATTGTCAACATAACAACCAAGAATCTTGATATCTTCCATGCTACACACATTATAGGCAGTTCCCAAACAGAATGGTAAAGTTTATACTCCCCCAACCACCAACAAGCACACTCCACGGCTAGCCCAAAACAACGGGTACCGTCCAAACCAGCAACAGCCCTGGGGGAGTTTTGTTTAATTATTATGATTTGAGCATGGGACTGGGCATCCCGGTTACCAGCCATTTTCTCATGAATGATGAGTGGAGTCCACTCATCATGAGAATAACCCACCTAGCATGGAAGATATAGACAGCCCTAGTTGATACATGAGTTGTTTGAGCATACAAAACAAAATTTCATTTGAAGCTTTAGAGTTTGGCACATACAAATTTACTTGGAACGGCAGGTAGATACCACATATAGGAAGGTATGGTGGACTCATATGGAATAACTTTGGGGTTTATGAAAGTGGATGCACAAGCAGTGTTCCCGCTTAGTACAGATGAAGGCTAGAAAGAGACTGGGAAGCGACCAGCTAGAGAGCGACAACAGTCATGAGCATGCATTAAAATTAATCAACAATGAATGCAAGCATGAGTAGGATATAAATCACCATGAACATAAATATCGTGGAGGCTATGTTGATTTTGTTTCAACTACATGCGTGAACATGTGCCAAGTCAGACCACTTGAATCGTTCAAAGGAGGATACCACCATATCATACCGCATCACAACCATTTTAATATCATGTTGGCACGCAAGATAGACCATTATAAACTCCTAGCTAATTAAGCATGTCATAAGAAGCTATGATCTCTAATTGTCATTGCAAGCATGTTTCATTCATAATAGGCTGAATCAGGAACGATGAACTATCATATTTACAAAAACAAGAGAGGTCTAGTTCGTACCAGCTTTTCTCATCTCAATCAATTCATCATATATCGTCATTATTGCCTTTCACTCGCACGACTGAACAGTGTGGATAATAATAATAGTGCACGTGCATTGGAGTAAGCTGGAATCTGCAAGCATTTAATACCAGAGAGAAGACAAAGTAATATGGCTCAAGGTTAAATCAACAATAAAGAATATAAGAGCCACTAAACATTTTCATCATGGTCTTCTCCTCTTGACCCCCAAAGAAAAGAAAAGAAACTATTTACACGGGAAAGCTCCCAACAAGCAAAAGAAGAACGAGAAATCTTTTTGGGTTTTCTTTTAATTACTACTACTACAGGCATGGAAAGTAAACTAGCTAAAAGGTACAACTAATTTTTTTTGTTTTTCTTAAGGTTTTTCTAACACACAAGAAAAAGACTAAGAAAAGAATTGAAACTAGCATGGATAGTACAATGAAAGAGTGTGAGCACCGACTACTGGAATAAGTGTGTGAACATGAATGTAATGTCGGTGAGAAATACGTACTCCCCCAAGCTTAGGCTTTTGGCCTAAGTTGGTCTATTGCCACGGATCAAAGCTACTCTCTCCGGTGCACGGAGGAGCATCCTCTGGGAGCCACTGGTTGGCAATTTCATCCGGATCCCACCGATAAACAGACTGCCGGTAAGGGTCAAGTGGCGGTTCCGGCTCCGGCTCTGAAGCTTGTTCCTGGCTCCCGTATTTATAGACGGCATCTGGCAAAACGAGGTACGTGCCTGAAAATAAATCAAATAGAGATGGTGCAGGCAAGGTAATGATCTCACAATATTTTTCATCAAACCTCAATTTATACTTAAGCGACTTCTTCTTGTCTTTAATAATAAAATCATGTGCTATCATACTCTTATAATCTAGAAACACCGGGGTCCACAACTTTTCTTCCTTCTCATGATGCCTAATAGGTATTCTAAAGTGTTCAGCAAGGCGTGAAGCAAAGATGCCTCCAAAGATTTGACCTTTTGTGTGGTTCAAACTTAATCGTTTAGCAACGACGACACCCAAGCTAAAGGTTGTGTCTTGAAACAAAGCATGACGCAAAATGAAAATATCAGGGGCACTAAGATTCCCACTCTTCCCGCGACCAATTAAACATCTACTAGAAAATATAGCAAAGTAGCGTAGAACAGGAAAATGTATACTAGTAATTCTTGCCCCTGAAACTTGCCTAGTTTCTCCTACAGCTAGCATATCAATACACCCCTCAACATCCTTGCGATGGGGTTCCTCAAGACTACCAGAAAAGGGTATCTTACATACTTGACAAAAATCATAGAACGACATCTCCTTAACCTCATCATATAAACGAAACTCCACTGAAGGTGGTGATTTCATAGCATGAAAATGAAAGTCTTGCGTGAAAATATTAGTGAGCAAGAGATACTGTTCACGCTGGTCGTGGAGGAAGTCGATGAGGCCTGCATTATCCGCCAAATAATAAAAGTCTTCATAAATCCCGGCGGCTTCCAAGAACTCATTACATGGCCATTCACACGGCCGAACTTCCGCAGTGCGAGGAAGATTATATTTGGGCTTCTTATTCTCTTCCTTCTGCTTATCCTTTGAACTTTGACTAGAAGAGACTCTCAACAATCTCCTCATCATTTTCCTCCTTTGAAAATTTCTGAAATTTTAATAACTCAAAATAAAAGTGAACCAAACTCAACAAGATTGATAGCAACTACTCCTACAAGTGCCTAGAGACTATATCATGCATTAGAACTACTTGGGACCACATAAATTTGACATGCAAGCTCGATAACAGGGTCACCTAAGCAGCAAAAATTTGCAATAAATAAAGCACTAGAACAAAAACTAATTGGACCAATGGAGGAGTCACATACCAAGGAACAATCTCCCCAAACATTTTTGTGAATGGAGCTTTGAGCAAGGAGATCGAAAATGGCAGCAAGATGAGCTAGAACTCGTGCTTGAGCTGGATAGTAATTGTTTGGGAGGAAGAAGGAGTGTGTGGGTGCAGGAATAAGTGGAGGGGGGCATGTGGGGCCCACGAAGTAGGGGGCGCGCCCTGGACCCTCGTGGCCAGGTGCTGGCTCCCCCTGCTGTGTTCTCAGTGCCAAATATTCTCAAATATTCTAGAAAAAATCATATTTCATTTTTGGGGCATTTGGAGAACTTTCATTTTCAGGGTATTTTTTATTGCACGGATAACTCTGGAAATAGACAGAAAATACTATTTTTGCTTTATTTAATCTAATTAACAGAAAGTAAAAGGAGGGTACAGAAGGTTGTGCTATCTAGATTCTCCCATCTCATGCTCATCAAAAGGAATCCATTAACAAGGTTGATCAGGTCTTGTTAATAAACTCTTTCCAAATAACATGAAACCGAAGAATTTTTGAATAACACTAGGTTATCTCAATGGGGATATGCATCTCCCCAACAATAAGAATATCATATGTCTTTTTGACAGTAGGAAGAGGAAATTTAAAACCTCCAATACTGATAGTTGAAATTTTCCCAATAGAATTGATACTGTGGACCTGAGGTTGTTTCCTCGGAAAGTGTATCGTATGCTCATTACCATTGACATGAAAAGTGACATTGCCTTTGTTGCAATCAATAATAGCCCCTGCAGTATTCAAAAAGGGTCTACCAAGGATAATAGACATACTATCGTCCTCGGGAATATCAAGGATAACAAAGTCCATTAGAATAGTAACATTTGCAACTACAACAGGCACATCCTCACAAATACCGACAGGTATAGCAGTTGATTTATCGGCCATTTTCAAAGATATTTCAGTAGGTGTCAACTTACTCAAGTCAAGTCTACGATATAAAGAGAGAGGCATAACACTAACACCAACTCCAAGATCACATAAGGTAGTTTTAACATAGTTTCTTTTAATGGAGCAAGGTATAGTAGGTACTCCTGGATCTCCTAGTTTCTTAGGTATTCCACCCTTAAAAGTGTAATGGGAAATCATGATGGAAATTTCAACTTCAGGTATCTTTCTTTTATTAGTAATGATATCTTTCATATACTTAGCTTAAGGATTTGTTTTAAGCATATCAGTTAAGTGCATACGCAAAACGATAGGTCTAATCATTTCAGCAAAGCGCTCAAAATCCTCATCATCCTTTTTCTTGGATGGTTTAGGAGGAAAAGGCATGGGTTTCTGAACCCATGGTTCTCTTTCCTTACCGTGCTTCCTAGCAACAAAGTCTCTCTTATCATAACGTTGATTCTTTGATTGTGGGTTATCAAGATCAACAGCAGGTTCAATCTCTACATCATTATCATTGCTAGGTTGAGCATCAACATGAACATCATCATTATCATTATCACTAGGTTCATGTTCATTACCAGATTGTGTCTCAGCATCAGAAACAGAGATATCATTGTGTAATGCCCTAGATGTAATACTTTCCCATTAGGGCAATATATAAACTTTGGCTTCACCAATTCCTTTCCGGGCTCTTCTGTAATGCCCCAGATGTAACACTTTCCCAATATGGTAATATATAAACTTTGCCTTCATCAATTCCTTCCGGGCTCTTCTGTCTTTTCGGGTTCTTCGTTTTGTCGTGTGCGTGTGTGCATTTCATCCATGTCATGTTGTCATGTGCATTGCATTGCATTTGTGTTGTCACTTGCATCCGGTCCCACTCGTCTCTTCCCGTTATCCGTTTCGAGTTCCGACGCTCTCACACGTGCCCGTGGCATCCCCGAGTCCTTCTTCCGTGTGTGGCCGTGTAACATTTCCGGAATGGCGCGGGACTTGTCGTGCGATGTTGTTTTGGTACGTGTAGGCCGCCTGTCAAGTTTCGTCGCGTTTGGAGTTCGTTTGGTACTCCAACGGTTAACCTAGTGGGCTAAAAGAACCTCTTCTTTAAGGCCCAAGACCCCCTCCACAACAGCCCACTAACCCAGCACAACCCTTCCCATCATCTCGGTCGTCGATTTGTGATCGCGTGGCCGAAAACCGCTCCCCATTTGGAGTCTCCTATCTCCTTGTGCCTATAAAAACGTCCCCCCCCCTCCATTTTGCGTCGAAACCCTAGCTCCTCTCTTATTTTTTTCCGTTTTCTCAGCGTCCCGCAGCCCCTCCGCGCGCCGGACGTGTCCGCCGGCGCCGGACACGTCCGCCGCCGCCCCCGCGTCCAATCCGCGGACGCCACGTCACCGCGGCTGCCCCGCCTCCCACCGTGGCCCGCCGGCCCGACCGCGGCCCTCCGGGCACGTCCGCCTCCGCGCCCCTCCGCTCCTCGGCTCCCGTCCGCCGCCGCCCGCGCGAGGGTCGCCGGCCGCCGTGCCCGCCGCCAGCAGGCGCCAGATCCGCCGCCGCCTCCGCCGAGCTTCCATCCCCGCCCTTAGGAGCTCGCCGCCGCCGCCCTTCGGAGGTCGCCGCCCGAAGCTCACGCCGCGGCCCTCCGCCGCCGGGTGCCCCTCGCCGGCCTCCTCCGGCACCCTCGCCGGCCGGAGTCGCCGAGGCCGCCGGCCGCCGCCGATCCAGCCCACCGCCCGTCGCCAGATCCCGATCCGGTCGGATCTCCAACCGGGCCGAAACCCTAACGGGTCCCGCGCCCATAACCCGCTCCGCGCCCGTGCCCGATCAGCTGGGTCAACCCTATCCGTGAGGTAGCCCTCCTTTTTTCTCACTAAGTCCTTTTGATCTTGTTGTCTGATGGCATTTTGTGATGGCGATAACTTTGTGTGTGTATGTCCGATTTGTGCATATGATATGTCAAAATGATCGTGGTGAAGTGCTCTACGTTTTGTTCCATTGTGTCATGCATGTTTGAGTTCATCTAGATGTCTTAATCTTCGTGACAAGAGTGCTACATGTTATAAACTGCTGCTACTTGTTATTTTCATGCCATGTTTGAGATGTGATAACTTGGTGCATGTTTATTCAAATGAAGCAAATGATATGTCAAAATGTTCATCATGAGATGCTCTACATGTTGGTTGCTATAGCATGCATGTTAGAGTTCATTTTTCCATGTTTATCTCTGTTGCAAAAGTGCATGTGGCTGTTAGGTTTTGTAACTTGTTACGAGATGCCTAGTTGAGGAGCTCGTTGCTATTGATGTGTTTGTCCCCATGTCGCATGCTCATATGTTTTAGATTCCCCATCATGTGTTCTTTCTTGTGGTGCAAACCGTTTGCCATGTTATGCTGTAAGATGACTTAAACATGCTCGCAAACATGCCATGCTAATGTTACTGTTTTAACACTTTGTGAAATTTCACTAAGTCTGGAATCTGTAATATCCTGATGCTATGTTCGCTTGATGCCCTAAGCAAATCCATGTTAGTTTTGGGGTGGCCATTGATCATTCCTTGTTGTATATGTTGTTGACTATCCATCCATGTCCTCACTTGCTCATTTGGGTTGCTGTAGCTTATTTAATTCTTGCTCCCAAGTTGCTATAAAATATTACTGTCAGGTTTTTAGTGTCATGATCAAAATGTTATAGCTTGTTGCTATTGATCCATGCCTCCTATGGGGATGCTCCAATGGAGTTGTTTGCTGTAGGATATGTCTACTTCATATCCATGCTTCTTGTCACCATGTTTGAGTACTGTAGAGTATATATTTCATGCTCCAAAGTTGCTATGTGGCTGTTAATTACAGCTTTGCATTGTTTCTTGTTTCGAGTGTATGTTTTGATCCGTTGCTCCGTTTTGAGCGTGCCCTACATGAAACTTGTGTGATTTTGCATGTAGAATCATAATATCATTTTGTTAACATGTTTGGAGTATGTTTGCTTGATGTTTGGGTGCATTTTGCACCGTTGCCATGCTTAACTTGTTTTGCTCATATCTTCTAGACCGTCGCTCTATTTTAAACAAACTTTATATGAAACTTGACTAAAATTTTGTATAGATCATCATGGTCCATGTTAACTTGCTGTTTAACAACTTTAACTTAAGGTTTGTTCAGATCTGAACTAATTTCAAACTATGCATATGAGGACTTACCGGATATGTCTTAAGTAGTTTCCGGCCTCATTTAAACTTGTTGTTATTATGTTGTTTCTCTGTGCTTCCTACCTTGCCATGTTTTGCATCCTAAATAGACTTGTCTTGCATCCTACTTGCTTAAGCATATTGTCTTGTTCTTGTGTTGTTCTGGTGTGCTTCCTACCTTGACATGTTAGGCATCCTAAGTGCATCTGCAGTGCATCCTAAGTGCATCATACGTGCATCCTATAGTTTGCGCATTGCACCTTATTTGATTCCGTGCCTCGTGTGTTCTTGTGTTGAGTAGAGCCGGAAGCCGAGAACGAGAACGAGAACGAGGTTACTACCGAGGTGGAGTACGAGGAGCCGTCTTACGATCCCATCGACGACTCGACATGCAAGATGACCTGACCCAGATATCATTACTATCTTTGCCTATTGCTAGAAGTCTCGCTCTTTAGCTTATTGCCTCGATGCCCATGTTTGTTTGTCAGCCTCCTATTGTAACCATGAATCTGTCTAACCACCCAAACTAGCAAACCTCTGATTGGCTAAGTAAGCTTCGCTCAGCCCCTCTTATAGCATTTCTAGTTGCAGGAGAAGATTTGAAGATTCTTGCTTCATGTTGAAGTTATGTTGGGATATCACACTATATAAACTCTTAAACTAAATCATCTATATATTGGTAATGGGTGGAAGGCTAAGCTCTTGCTTGGTGATTTGTTCCACTCATGCCGCCCTAGGAACCTTATAAACCGGTGTTATGTTCCTTGATTTTGTGTTCCTCACACGGTTGGGGTTATGGGACCCCCTCGATAAACCGCTTAGCGCTAAGTCTTTTCCAACAAGTCCCAACATTGGTATTATTTGCCTAATCAACTAAAAACTTGCATAGGGAGTTATAAACCCTCTTCTTAATCAACAACCCGGGCCAGTGCTCCACATGAGTGGTGGTCCAAACTGGGGAGTCTGCGGGCCACCTCGAGGAAACTCAAGGGCTGGTAAAAACCTGTAGAACCGCCCATCCGGTCGTGGCCTGAGACGAGATACGCGCGGCTACTATCAGGGTGTCGGCACGCCGGGAGGATTTACTGGATTAGTCTTACCTTAGTCGGAGTATCTTGAGCACGGGATTCTGAGAATACTCTGGCCTTCCCACCTTGGAGTTGGGACTTCGCGGATCGTGGGCTTGTAATGGGCCAAGTTGGAACACCCCTGCAGGGTTTTGAACTTTCGAAAGCCGTGCCCACGGTTATGTGGCAGATGGGAATTTGTTAATATCCGGTTGTAGAATACTTGACACCATGTTCAGAACACACTAGCAGCGTGAGTAACCGTGACGGTCATTTTCCAAAAGGGGTTCGGGAAGTGAACACGGTGGGGTTATGATTGATGTGTTTAGATAGGATCACTTCGTGATCAATTTAACGCTCGTGGCACTTCTCTTCTCGCTCTAAACACGTAAGGTAGTGCTAGTGCAGCTGTAACCTTTTATCTTTCTTCAGCCTTGTTCCACACCCAAGGCTTGGATAGTTTTGCTACCCGGGAACGGGATTGCTGAGTCCTCCGTGGCTCACAGATTCTACACCACACCAGATGCAGGTACTATGGTGAACTACTCAGGTAACGGCACGGAGTTGTACTAGGACTACGATGAAGAACGTAGTCGATACTATGTGCACTATCCCGATGATCAGTAGTGGTTTCTACTAGAGGCGATTCGGACCTGTGGCTCTCTGTATTTGGTATCTTTCATTTGGATCTTCGCCCGTAGTCGGGTTGTGATGTTATTGGATGATGTTTTGCTCATGTAATGTATTGTGTGACATGGCGAGTGTAAGCCAACTATCCTTTTGCAATTTCATCCCTATTTTTACATGAGTCGTGCAAAGATACCAAACTTGAGATCATTCTAGAATGGGCTTATACCTTTAAGTCGTGCCTCGACACGTAGGAGGTATAGTCCCATCCTGGGCATTACAAGTTGGTATCAGAGCCTTCTCCGACCTAGAAGCCCCCACTGATTGATCAAATCGTTGACGGTTGAGTCTAGGCACACACTTAAAATGTTTTGAGTCCTATATATATATATCGGAGAGTAGGATTTCTTTTGCTCGTCATCTCTTTTCACTCTGGTGAGGACTCCTGACGATTACTCTTGCCTCTTCTACTCTCAAAAATTCACCAAATTTTTTTAGGATCACGCGGGTATTGTTTGGATTGTTTCGATGTCTTTGTGACGAGAACATTGTTCTTGATGCCTCCTGTCATTTAGGGGTTGTGGCAGTGTCCCGGGGAGTTGAGCTCCGAGGTGTTGTCGTCACAAATATATCGCAGCAGTTCTGGAATACTTAAGACGGCCGACATCGAAAATTCTCATATGCGGTTAGTGGCAAGATAACCCCGACATCACCCAGTACTGGGGAGGTAGTTCGGGAGTATTGCCATAGCTTGTATAGTAGATCCGTTTCAAAGGTCCGAGGTAGACGGTTTCCGGAAATAACTGGTTATGTGTTGAAGGATGGATACAGCTGGATGTAGGATTAGAGTTGAGTGCGCGATGCTTCCCCTGTATCCCCAACACCTGATTGCATAACTGGAAACTTTCGGAAATTAATAGGTGGGTTCATCTTGTAGTTCGTAGGCATTCTTCCAACGAATGCATGATATGGAGTTCGGGGTTCTACATTGAGTGAAATAGTTTTATGGGCGTTGTTCCAATCGGGAGTTGCATCTTAAAGAGTCCTTGGCTATGCTGATCCGGGGATTGCAAAACCCTTTCGTAACACGTTCCATAAGCTTTCAGCACGAATATGTCGAACGAAGCTTCTATCTTGTATTTGTTCTATCTGCTCCTTGTTGTTTTATTTACCTTTTGTTCTCCCAAGTGGCTTCTCGTGAAGATTGTTGTTACTATTAAACTGTGGATTACATTCGTTCATTGTTGTTCGAATGTTCTTGTGAAGACTATGTTGCAATTTCTAGCCGTTGATTCAGCTTATATATTCTTTCAATCAATGGCTAATAGTTGTCATCTCATTCAGGATGGCTCCTAAAAGGGTTCCTAGCGCTAACCCAGAGGGTGAAGAGGTTCCTGATCGTCCTCCTTCCCCTCCTCCGTCTAAGGCCTGGAGAGCAATTATGCAAGCGACGAACCAGAACACCCAGATGCTTATGCAAATGATGCAGAACATTCAAGCAAATCAAGCAAATCAGGGTGCTCATGGGAACCAAGGCCGAGGCAATTTGTTCAACCAACCTCACTTTGCTACGCTCAACCAGTTCCTGGCAAACCAACCGAAGGCATTCAGTTACTGTGTGGACCCTCTAGATGCTGAAGACTGGATAACGGATATCAAGAAGCATTTCGAGTGCAGTAACGTCACGTCTGAGGACTATGTGAAGTTTGCAGCCTTCCAACTCAAGGACCAAGCCGCTGATTGGTGGCAGTAGTACAAAGACTCCAGAGAAGGGCGTGTAATCTCCTGGGATGACTTCTGCAAGGACTTTTTCTCTCACCACATTCCAACAAGTGTCATCGAAGGTATGCATGAGCAATTCTGCAACCTGAAGCAAGGCTCAATGACTGTCTACCAATATAATGTCAAGTTCCAGAACCTTGCCCGCTATGCCAAGAAAGACACCCCAGATGCCAAGGGCAAGATCTATCAGTTCCGTGGTGGTCTGAAGGATGAACTCCAACTAGCTCTCACCTTGTTCGAGCCTGATGAGTTTGATCAATTCTATAACATGGCACTTAAGCAAGAGGCAGCCCAGCTCAAGATGGAAGCTTCCAAAAAGAGGATCAGAGACGCTGTTCACTTCTCCTCTTCTTCCCAAGTGGTCGCAAAGCAACAGAAGTTTTGGCTTCCACCTCCTCCAGTGATCCGACCTCCCAACAACAACAACAAGAATTCTGGTGGCCCTGCTTTCTCCCACCCACCCAACCCAAGCAATCAGTCAAAGAACCACTTTCAAGCTTCAAAGTCAAGTGCTCCTTATCACCGTCCTCTCTCAGAAGTGGTTTGCAACAAGTACACTCAGAAGGGTCATTATGCTAACAAGTGCCCCAACCCAAGGCGCCTTCCGCCTCCTCCACCTATCAGCACTGCTATTGTCAAGCATAATCCAAAGGCAGCAAGAGTGAATCTAATGAGTGCAGCTCAAGCGGAGAATTCTTCAGATGTGATACTTGGTAACCTTCCAGTTAACTCTATTCCTACAAAAGTGTTGTTTGATTCAGGTGCATCATGTTCTTTCATGTCGTATCCATTTGCATCCAAGCACGATGTTATCACCAAGAATCTACCCAAGAAGTTGCAAGTTACTTCTCCGGGGAAACTAATGACTTCTAGTGTGTATGCTCCAGATGTATCTATTCGCATGGGTGATTACCGCTTTCTGGCTTCTCCGGTTGTTCTCGGCAACTCCGACATTGATCTAATTCTCAGGATGGATTGGCTTTCCCAGCATGATGCTCACATTGATTGTGGAAATAAGGACGTCAAGATTACTCATTCCAACGAAGACGTGATTATCTTCACCTCTCGAGATAACACAATCAGGCTATTCTCTCTCAATGACAAGGGCGAAATTAATGCCATCTCTCAAATTCCAGTGGTCAATGAATATGAAGATGTTTTCCCTGAAGAGCTTCCAGGCATGCCTCCGCATCGTCAAGTTGAATTCGTCATTGAACTCGAGCCCGGTACTGAGCCAGCATGCCGGCGTCCGTACAAGCTCTCCCTGAAGAGTTGAAGGAGTTTAAGAAACAACTCGATGAGCAAGAGCGTATGGGTCTAATCAGGCCTAGCACTTCTCCTTGGGGCTGTGGTGTCTTATTTGTCAAGAAGAAGGATGGCACGGAGCGCCTTTGCGTTGATTACCGGCCATTGAACAAGAAGACAATAAAGAACAAGTATCCGCTCCCCAACATCAATGAATTGTTCGAGCAGCTCAAAGGAGCAAAAGTGTTCTCAAATCTCGATCTCCGGATGGGTTATCACTAGATCCGTATCCGAGAAGAAGATATTCATAAGACTGCATTCAGAACAAGCTACGGCTCCTATGAATACACAGCCATGTCTTTTGGCCTCGCTAATGCTCCACCCACCTTCTCGAGAATGATGCACTACATATTCAACCCCTACACCAACGAATTTGTGCTTGTTTATCTGGATGACATCTTGGTGTTCTCCAAGAATGAAGAGGATCACGAAAAGCACCTCCGTCTGCTTCTCGACAGACTCTGTGAACATAAGTTCTATGCCAACTTCTCCAAGTGCGAATTCTGGCTCGATAAGGTCTTGTATCTGGGCCATATCATCTCCGCTGACGGTATTGCTGTCAACCCCGAGAAAGTTGAAGCGATTGTCAACTGGGAACCCCCTCAGAACGTCAAGCAACTCCGAAGCTTTCTTGGTCTTGCTAGCTATTGCAGAAGGTACGTTGAGAACTTCTCCAAGATTGCCAAGCCTCTCTCCAACTTGCTGCAGAAGAATGTCAAGTACAACTGGTCTCCGGATTGTGATGTGGCATTCAAAACTCTCAAAGAAAAGCTCATCTCTGCTCCGGTTCTTACCCCTCCAGATGAGTCCAAGCCCTACGAAGTATTCTGTGATGCTTCTCTACAAGGACTTGGTGGTGTGCTAATGCAGGACAAGAAGATTGTGGCATACACTTCTCGTCAACTGAAGCCAAGTGAGAATAATTACCCAACACATGATCTCGAGCTAGCAGCTGTGGTACACGCCTTGATCACGTGGAGACACCTTCTGTTGGGCAGAAAAGTCGACATCTTCACCGATCACAAGAGCTTGAAGTACATCTTCACACAGCCGAACCTGAACCTTCGCCAGACTCGTTGGGTTGAGATGATCCAAGAGTATGATCCAAGCATCGAATACACACCTGGCAAGGCCAATGTCATTGCAGATGCCTTGAGCAAGACTTGTCTTATCGCGAGCACCCCGTTGCTATTCTTGAAGAAGCTGAGCGCAAGACCCGCAACAAGTCAATCAAGTTCTTAAAAGTTAAGTGGTCACACCATGCCGACCGAGAAGCTACGTGGGAACGAGAAAATCACCTTCGTTCCGAGTATCCTTCCTTCTTCTAGTCCTAGATCTCAGGACGAGATCTTTTCATAGTAGAGGAGAGTTTGTAATGCCCAGATGTAACACTTTCCCAATATGGCAATACATAAACTTTGGCTTCATCAATTCCTTTCGGGCTCTTCTGTCTTTTCGGGTTCTTCGTTTTGTCGTGTGCGTGTGTGCATTTCATCCATGTCATGTTGTCATGTGCATTGCATTGCATTTGTGTTGTCACTTGCATCCGGTCCCACTCGTCACTTCCCGTTGTCCGTTTCGAGTTCCGACGCTCTCACACGTGCCCGTGGCATCCCCGAGTCCTTCTTTCGTGTGTGGCTGTGTAACGTTTCCGGAATGGCGTGAGACTTGTCGTGCGATGTTGTTTTGGTACGTGTAGGCCGCCTGTCAAGTTTTGTCGCGTTTGGAGTTCGTTTGGTACTCCAACGGTTAACCTAGTGGGCTAAAAGAACCTCTTCTTTGAGGCCCAAGACCCCCTCCACAACAGCCCACTAACCCAGCACAACCCTTCCCATCATCTCAGTCGTCGATTTGTGATCGCGTGGCCGAAAACCGCTCCCCATTTGGAGTCTCCTAGCTCCTTGTGCCTATAAAAACGCCCCCCCCCTCCATTTTGCATCCAAACCCTAGCTCCTCTCTTATTTTTTCCCATTTTCTCAGCGTCCCGCGGCCCCTCCGCGCGCCGGACGTGTCCGCCGGCGCCGGACACGTCTGTCGCCGCCCCCGCGTCCAATCCGCGGACGCCACATCACCGCGGCTGTCTCGCCTCCCACCGCGGCCCGCCGGCCCGACCGCAGCCCTCCGGGCCCGTCCGCCTCCGCGCCCCTCTGCTCCTCGGCTCCCGTCCGCCGCCGACCACGCGCTGGTCGCCGGCCGCCGCGCCCGCCGCCACCTCCGTCGAGCTTCCATCGCCGCCCTTAGGAGCTCGCCGCCGCCGCCCTTCGGAGGTCGCCGCCCGAAGCTCACGCCGCGGCCCTCCGCCGCCGGGTGCCCCTCGCCGGCCTCCTCCGGCACCCACGCCGGCCGGAGTCGCCGAGGCCGCCGGCCGCCGCCGATCCACCCCGCCGCCCGTCGCAAGATCCCGATCCGGTCGGATCTCCAACCGGGCCGAAACCCTAACGGGTCCCGCGCCCGTAACCGCTCCGCGCTCGCGCCCGATCCGCTGGGTCAACCCGATCCGCGAGGTAGCCCTCCTTTTTTTTCACTAAGTCCTTTTGATCTTGTTGTCTGATGGCATTTTGTGATGGCGATAACTTTTTGTGTGTATGTCCGATTTGTGCATATGATATGTCAAAATGATCGTGGTGAAGTGCTCTACGTTTTGTTCCATTGTGTCATGCATGTTTGAGTTCATCTAGATGTATTAATCTTCATGACAAGAGTGCTACATGTTATAAACTGGTGCTACTTGTTATTTTCATGCCATGTTTGAGATGTGATAACTTGGTGCATGTTTAGCCAAATGAAGCAAATGATATGTCAAAATGTTCATCTTGAGATGCTTAACATGTTGGTTGCTATAGCATGCATGTTAGAGTTCATTTTTCCATGTTTATCTCTGTTACAAAAGTGCATGTGGCTGTTAGGTTTTGTAACTTGTTACGAGATGCCTAGTTGAGGAGCTCGTTGATATTGATGTGTTTGTCCCCATGTCGCATGCTCATATGTTTTAGATTCCCCATCATGTGTTCTTTGCTGTGGTGCAAACCGTTTGCAATGTTATGCTTTAAGATGACTTAAACATGCTCGCAAACATGCCATGCTAATGTTACTGTTTTAACACTTTGTGAAATTTCACTAAGTCTGGAATCTGTAATATCCTGATGATATGTTCGCTTGATGCCCTAGGCATATCCATGTTAGTTTTGGGGTGGCCATTGATCATTCCTTGTTGTATATGTTGTTGTCTATCCATCCATGTCCTCACTTGCTCATTTGGGTTGCTGTAGCTTATTTATTTCTTGCTCCCAAGTTGCTATAAAATATTACTGTCAGGTTTTTAGTGTCATGATCAAAATGTCGTAGCTTGTTGCTATTGATCCATGCCTCCTATGGAGATGCTCCAATGGAGTTGTTTGCTGTAGGATATGTCTACTTCATGTCCATGCTTCTTGTCACCATGTTTGAGTATTGTAAAGTATATATTTCATGCTCCAAAGTTGCTATGTGGCTGTTAATTACAGCTTTGCATTGTTTCTTGTTTCGAGTGCATGTTTTGATCCGTTGCTCCGTTTTGAGCGTGCCCTACATGAAACTTGTGTGATTTTGCATGCAGAATCATAATATCATCTTGATAACATGTTTGGATTATGTTTGCTTGATGTTTGGGTGCATTTTGCACCGTTGCCATGCTTAACTTGTTTTGCTCATATCTTCTAGACCGTAGCTCCGTTTTAAACAAACTTTATATGAAACTTGACTAGAATTTCGTGTAGATCATCATGGTGCATGTTAACTTGCTGTTTAACAACTTTAACTTAAGGTTTGTTCAGATCTGAACTAATTTCAAACAATGCATATGAGGACTTACCGGATTTGTCTTAAGTAGTTTCCGGCCTCATTTAAACTTGTTGATATTATGTTGTTTCTCTGTGCTTCCTACCTTGCCATGTTTTGCATCCTAAATAGACTTGTCTTGCATCCTACTTGCTTGAGCATATTTTCTTGTTCTCAGGGACGGATGCAGGGGGGACGAGGGGGGGCTAGACCCCCCCCCCCAACGATCGCCTCGTCCCTTGAAAGGTATGACTTATTCGCTGATTTTTTTGCCTGTTCGCTTGATCGTCATTGCTTCGCCCCCCCTATCCCTCTTCAGCCTGTTAATTAACGTGAAGCCCGAGCCCATGTACAGCCCAATGCTAAGAATGCTAAGCAGGCCATCGTGGATGTTAGTTGCAGTGGGCTAATAAAATTATATTAGCAGCCATATCGGCTTGGAAAAAGGACATCGTGGATCTACGCACGCACATATGGCTGCTAACTTCTTCGTTTCCAAGCCGCCAGGGACTGCTGCGATCGGATCTTCGCATCGCGCGGTCGCGCTGCCGGGGATTGCTGTGATAGAATCTTTCCCATCGTCCGGCCGCGCCGCCACCGAGAAGCGGAGAAGAGAAGGGGACGCCCGGACAGGGAGGTGTCGATCTACCGTCTACGGACCACAGACATGTTGCCCGGCTTAACGCACTGATGAGCGGCAAAAACATGAGGGGAAAAGGTAGTTTATGTTCAAATTAGATTAGTTCGTGCCTTCACAAATTGTAGAAATATAGTCATACAGAATATAGGCATTAAAAATCAATTATACATTTTCTGTTTTTATTTGTGCTTGTGTAGACAGTAGACATGAAGAGGAAGAAAGCGGAATTGATTCAAGTTCTCACCATCGAAACATGATGCCACTGCAAACGACGCGCAACCTAGCGAAGGGGAGCAGCCTAATCCAAACTAAGTCCAATTTTTTATATTGATGTCATGAGGTAAGCAAGAATGATTTAATTCCAAACATTTATAATTTCTATGTCTTTTTAGAGGAAACGATGAATCTGAGGATTCCAAGAACCAAGGTAATATCCGGACCAATATTAAATTGATATGCAAATTCCTAATCCAAAAATTATGCCTCTATAAAATTTCACAAATCTACATCTCTTATGTCGTTGTATTCCTACTTTAAGAGGGGGGTTAATTTTGTTAAGAAATTGGTGTAAAGGGGGTTAACATAAGGTGAAAAAAAAATATCATGTGCATGTGCCATTGTCTTGGGCTCTTGCCCCCCCCTATGCTCAAATCCTGGCTCCGTCCCTGCTTGTTCTTGTGTTGTTCTGGTGTGCTTCCTACCTTGACATGTTATGCATCCTAAGTGCATCCTCAGTGCATCCTAAGTGCGTCATACGTGCATCCTATAGTTTGCGCATTGCACCGTGTTTGATTTAGTGCCTCGTGTGTTCTTGTGTTGAGTAGAGCCGGAAGCCGAGAACGAGAACGAGAACGAGGTTACTACCGAGGTGGAGTACGAGGAGCCGTCTTACGATCCCATCGACGACTCGACAGGCAAGATGACCTGACCCAGATATCATTACTATCTTTGCCTATTGCTAGAAGTCTCGCTCTTTAGCTTATTGCCTCGATGCCCATGTTTGTGTCAGCCTCCTATTGTAACCATGAATCTGTCTAACCACCCAACCTAGCAAACCTCTGATTGGCTAAGTAAGCTTCGCTCAGCCCCTCTTATAGCATTTCTAGTTGCAGGAGAAGATTTGAAGATTCTTGCTTCATGTTGAAGTTATGTTGGGATATCACACTATATAAACTCTTAAACTAAATCATCTATATATTGGTAATGGGTGGAAGGCTAAGCCTCTTGCTTGGTGATTTGTTCCACTCATGCCGCCCTAGGAACCTTATAAACCGGTGTTATGTTCCTTGATTTTGCGTTCCTCACACGGTTGGGGTTATGGGACCCCCTCGATAAACCGCTTAGCGCTAAGTCTTTTCCAGCAAGTCCCAACTTTGGTACTATTTGCTTAATCAACTAAAAACTTGCATAGGGAGTTATAAGCCCTCTTCTTAATCAACAACCCGGGCCAGTGCTCCACATGAGTGTTGGTCCAAACTGGGGAGTCTGCGGGGCCACCTCGAGGAAACTCAAGGGCTCGTAAAAACCTGTAGAATCGCCCATCCGGTCGTGGCTTGAGACGAGATACGCGCGGCTACTATCAGGGTGTCGGCACGCCGGGAGGATTTTCTGGATTAGTCTTACCTTAGTCGGAGTATCTTGAGCACAGGATTCCGAGAATACTCGGGCCTTCCCACCTTGGAGTTGCGACTCCGCGGATCGTGGGCTTGTAATGGGCCAAGTTGGAACACCCCTGTAGGGTTTTGAACTTTCGAAAGCCGTGCCCGCGGTTATGTGGCAGATGGGAATTTGTTAATATCCGGTTGTAGAATACTTGACACCATGTTCAGAACACACTACAGCGTGAGTAACCGTGACGGTCATTTTCCGAAAGGGGTTCGGGAAGTGAACACGGTGGGGTTATGATTGACGTGTTTAGATAGGATCACTTCGTGATCACTTTAACGCTCGTGGCACTTCTCTTCTCGCTCTAAACACGTAAGCTAGTGCTAGTGCAGCTGCAACCTTTTATCTTTCTTCAGCCTTGTTCCACACCCAAGGCTTAGATAGTTTTGCTACCCGGGAACGGGATTGCTGAGTCCTCCGTGGCTCACAGATTCTGTACCACACCAGATGCAGGTACTATGGTGAACTACTCAGGTGACGGCACGGAGCTGTACTGGGAGTACGATGAAGAACGTAGTCGATACTATGTGCACTATCCCGATGATCAGTAGTGGTTTCTACTAGGGGCGATTCGGACCTGTGGCTTTCTGTATTTGGTATCTTTCATTTGGATCTTCGCCCGTAGTCAGGTTGTGATGTTATTGGATGATGTTTTGCTCATGTAATGTATTGTGTGACGTGGCGAGTGTAAGCCAACTATCCAATTGCAATTTCATCCCTATTTTTACATGAGTTGTGCAAAGATACCAAACTTGAGATCATTCCAGAATGGGCTTATACCTTTAAGTCATGCCTCGACACGTAGGAGGTATAGTCCCATCCTGAGCATTACATCTTCTTTCTTTTCGGGTTCTACATTTTGTCGTGTGCATGTGTGCATTTCATCCATGTCATGTTGTCATGTGCATTGCATTGCATTTGTGTTGTCACTTGCATCCGGTCCCACTCGTCTCTTCCCGTTGTCCGTTTCGAGTTCCGACGCTCACACACGTGTCCGTGGCATCCCCGAGTCCTTCTTTCGTGTGTGGCCATGTAACGTGTCCGGAATGGCATGAGACTTGTCGCGCGATGTTGTTTTGATACGTGTAGGCTGCCTGTCAAGTTTCGTCGCGTTTGGAGTTCGTTTGGTACTCCTACGGTTAACCTAGTGGGCTAAAAGAACCTCTTCTTTGAGGCCCAAGACCCCCTCCACAACAGCCCACCAACCCAGCACAGCCCTTCCCATCATCTCGGTCGTCGAATTGTGATCGCGTGGCCGAAAACCGCTCCCCATTTGGAGTCTCCTAGCTCCTTGTGCCTATAAAAACGTCCCCCCATGTCATTTTTTCGTCCAAAACCCTAGATCCAACCCTCCACCGCCGCCGGACATGTCCGCCCGGCCGCGCCGGACCAATCCGCGCCTGCCACGTGGCCGCCGCCGCCGTCCCACCGCGCCGGCCCGCGAGGCCCGACGCGGGCCCGCCGCCGCCGCCGATCCGGCCCGTCCGCCTCCACGCGCCCCGCGCCGTAGCGCCTCGTCCCCGCCGCCTCCGGTCGCCGCCCCGCCGCCAGGTCGCCGCCCCGTCAGCCGCCGTCGCCGGATCCGCCGCCGCCTACCGCGAGCTCGCCGCCCCTCGCGTCCCCGTCGCCAGGAGCTCTCCGCCCCGCCGCCTTCCTCCGCGGCCGCAGCCGCCGCCGCTCCGGCCCTCGCCGCCGGTGCCCCACCGGGCCCCCGCCGGCCACCTCGCCGCCGAGCCCCGCAGCTCCATCGCCGGAGCGAGGCCGCCGTCCTGTCGCCCGATCCGCCGTGCGGGCTCGAACCCTAACGGGTCCTGGTCGGATCCGCACCCGATCCGCCTCCGGCCCGATCCGCTAAGCCGATCCGGATCTGAGGTTGACTTTTGCCTCCAGCTCATTTTTTATTTTTTGTTGTCTGATGGCTTATTGTGATGGCGATAACTTTTTGTGGGTATGTCCAAATTGTGCTTATGATATGTCAAAATGACCGTGGTGATGTGTACTACGTTTTGTTCCATTGTGACATGCTTGTTTGAGTCCTTCTAGATATCTTAATCTTCGTGACAAGAGTGTAACTTGATATAAACTGCTGCTACTTGTTATTTTCATGCCATGTTTGAGATGTGATAACTTGGTGCATGTTTATCCAAATGAAGCAAATGAGATGTCAAAATGTTCATCATGAGATGCTCTACATGTTGGGTGTTGTAGCATGCATGTTAGGGTTCTTAATGCCATGTTAATCTCTGTTGCAAAAGCGCATGTGGCTGTTAAGTTTTGTAACATGTAATGAGATGCTGATTTGAAGAGCTTGTTGCTATTGATGTGTTTGTCCCCTTGTCACATGCCTAGATGTTTTAGAATCTCCATAATGTGGTCTTTGCTGTGGTGCAAACCATTTGCCATGATATGCCTTGAGGTGACTTAAACATGCTTGCAAACATGCCATGCCAACTTAACTGTTTTAACACTTAGTGAAATTTCACTAAGTCTGGAGTCTGTCTTATCCTGATGCTATGTTTGTTTGATGCCCTAGGCAAATCCATGTTAGTTTTGGGGTGGCCTTTGATCATTCCTTGTTGTACATGTTGTTGTCTATCCATCCATGTCCGCACTTGCTCATTTGGGTTGCTCTAGCTTATTTAATTCTTGCTCCTAAGTTGCTATAAAATATTGTTGTCAGGTTTTTAACGACATGATCAAAATGTTGTAGCTTGTTGCTATTGATCCATGCCTCCTATGGAGTTGCTCCAATGGAGTTGTTTGCTGTAGGATATGTCTACTTTATGTCCATTCTTCTTGTCACCATGTTTGAGTGCTGTAGAGTATATATTTCTTGCTCCAAAGTTGCTATGTGGCTGTTAATTGCAGTTTTACATTGTTTCTTGTTTAGAGTGTATGTGTTGAACCGTTGCTCCGTTTTGAGCGTGCCCTATATGAAAGTTGTGTGATTTTGCATGTATAATCATAATATCATATTGTTTAGATGTTTGGAGGATGTTTGCTTGATGTTTGGGTGCATCTTGCACCGTTGCCATGCTTAACTTGTTTTGCTCATATCTTCTAGACCGTAGCTCCGTTTTAAACAAACTTTATATGAAACTTGACTAGAATTTCGTGTAGATCATCATGGTGCATGTTAACTTGCTGTTTAACAACTTTAACTTAAGGTTTGTTCAGATCTGGACCATTTTCAACATATGCATATGAGGACCTACCGGATTTGCTTATGTAGTTTCCGGCCTCATTTAAACTCGTTGTCTTGTGTTATTTCTCTGTGCTTCCTACCTTGCCATGTATTGCATCATATATAGACTTGTCTTGCATCATACTGCTTGAGCATATTGTCTTGTTCTTGTGTTGTTCTGGTGTGCTTCCTACGTTGACATGTAATGCATCATAAGTGCATATGCAGTGCATCCTAAGTGCATCATACGTGCATCCTATAGATTGTGCATTGCACCTTGTTTGATTTCGTGCCTCATGTGTTCTTGTGTTGAGTAGAGCCAGAAGCCGAGACCGAGAACGAGAACGAGGTTACTACCGAGGTTGAGTACGAGGAGCCGTCTTATGATCCCATCGACGACTCGACAGGCAAGATGACCTGACCCAGATATCATTACTATCTTTGTCTATTGCTAGAAGTCTCGCTCTTTAGCGTATTGCCTCGATGCCCATGTTTGTTTGTCAGCCTCCTATTGTAACCATGAATCTGTCTAACCACCCAACCTAGCAAAACCTTTGTTTGGCTACGTAGGCTTCGCTCAGCCCCTCTTATAGCATTGCTAGTTGCAGGAGAAGATTTGAAGATTCTTGCTTCATGTTGAAGCTTGTTGGGATATCACACTACATAAACTCTTTAATTAAATCATCTATATATTGGTAATGGGTGGAAGGCTAAGCCTCTTGATTGGTGATGTCTACACACGCTTCTACTCTTGTAGACTATGTTGGGCCTCCAAGCGCAGAGGTTTGTAGGACAGCAACAATTTCCCTCAAGTGGATGACCTAAGGTTTAACGAACTCAGGGAAGTAGAGGTTGAAGATGGTCTCTCTCAAGCAACCCTGCAACTAAGATACAAGAAGTCTCTTGTGTCCCCAACACACCTAATACAACTAGGAGTTGTATAGGTGCACTAGTTCGGCGAAGAGATGGTAAAATATGGATGATAGGAGTGGCAAAGCAAAGTAATATAAATCTGTAATAAAAAGTGCAGCAAGCAAACAAGTGGTAAACGTGAGCACAAACGGTATTGCAATGGTGGAAACAAGGCCTAGGGATCATACTTTCACTAGTGGCAACTCCCAACAACATTAACATAATCAAACCACATGATATTTCCCATAAAACATGCAATGGAGACGCACCCGGAGGTCATCCCTTCGTGGTCAAGAGAGGACGAGAATTATGTAGGGCTACAAAAGCACACCTCAAAGTTCGTAGTTCTCAATCTAAGGATTTCCCAATGTCACCGCGGCCATCCAAAGAGAGTCCCACAATCACCACAACATATCTAAATGATAGTCAAAGACAAGCACCAAGAGACTCTCAATCTTCAATCAACACACAAGAGAGGAAATCACTCATGAAAATATTTTTCTAATCCATGTCCAATAGACCGCTGTCACCTTGGTCTCGGGGATTATACTAGATAAAGACAAGTGAGTACATCAATCCAATACATAGAGGAAGGGGAAATATCATGGGATCACCCTAGATTAACATAGCCTATGATCACAACGAATATCACATCATGGGAGAGAGAATTGACCACATAGCTACTAGTAGAAACCTCAGCCCCAAGGAGGAACTACTCCCGCGTCATGGAGGGAGGAAGCAACGTCGATGGAGATGAATCCGGGGGCACTTCCCCGTCCCGGCAGGGTGCCGGCACCGGAATTCTGGTCCCCCGAAGCTTGATGGCGATGGCGGCGGAGATCGGAATTGCGTCTGGAGAAAAGGGGTCTGGAATCAGAGTTTCTGCGACGGGTGTTAAATATATGCCAAAGGGGGGCATCAGCGGAGGCCTGGGGGGCCCAGGCGCCCCCCCGGCGCGGCCAGGAGGGGGGCGCGCCACTAGGGCGCCTGGATCCCTGGTGGCCCCCCTCCGGCCCTACTTCGGCCGTGTGGAAGCTTCCGGAACGCTGATTTTTTATATAATTTTTCCGGGATTTTTCTGGCAGTTTACGTGATGGGAAAACCTGAAATACAAAAACAGCAGAAAACAGAAACTGGCACTGGGGTGCACTGAGTTAATAGGTTAGTCCAAATATGATCAAAAGTGTATGGAAGTGTATAAATATCATAGCAATATCACCCAAAAGAGGCATGGAGCAAGCAGAAATTATAGATACGTTTTGGACGTATCAACATCCCCAAGCTTAATTCCTGCTCGTCCTCGAGTAGGTAAATGATAACAAGAATAATTTCTGTGGTGACATGCTATTAACCATATAGGACTTTTCATAGTCATATGACAAAAGCTTACTGAGACAATGAATCTGTAGTAATTAAGTTGCCTCATGAGAAAATCACAAAGAACTGAAAGTTTTACAACATGATACTGAAACATCAAATAGATTTGTAATGAGCATGGTGCGCAAATATGATAAAGTGATATCTCGCTTGCCCCCTTTAGTGAAGCAAAACATAAATGCAGGGGCACCTCCAAGGTTTAAGTGATGACTAGATACAATGATTTCAAAATAAACGATATCACAATCATGCAAAAGACAATGCTACTTTGGGACAATGCACATTACACTCAGAATGACAATCATGCTCTCAGTAGTTGGTGCTTTAAAAAGAAGGTGGAGACTCTCGAACCGTGGCTTTTGTTGGCAAGTTTGAAAACCCGTGGTCGGAAACAAAGACAAAGCATGTACCAGAGCTCTTGGTTTTAAAAACAGAAGTAATAATTATTATTTTTTAGATTATGCATGTTCCGTCAACGAATGCTAGCAGACAACTCAATCACTTCTTGAGATGGACAAGTTTCGAGGAACGGCTCCCGAATGAGGACGATCACATCCTCTTAATCTCCTTTGTTTATCACTGCCAAAGTTTTTTGATTTCTCATGAACAAAGCGTGAAGGAGGGTTTGTTTGTTATATTATTTTTGAGCCGGGCGCACTCTTTGCCAGTTCCTTCTCGTATTATGGGTTTGCACATTAGACATGCAATCCCGGGGTGAAGCTTGTCCAACTTAAAAAGATCATGAATTAACTACTACTACCTCATGAACTAAAACAGAGGCACAAAATAGGAATGCTTTTTTGAATAATTTCGAGATGGTACATGAAAGTCTTCGTTAGGAATGTCAGGTAAATACCATGTATAGGAAGGTATGGTGGACTCATTTGGCATAACTGGTTTAAAGGATTTTGGATGCACAAGCAGTCAGTCCGCTTAGTACAGGTGGAGGTTAGCAAAAGACTGGGAGCGACCAACTAAAAGAGCAATGACGGTCATAATCATGCAGAGCGACAAAGCAACATTGAATCAGGCATGGAAGTTATATCGCTACTCAGAAATAAAAGATCATCAAGGCTTGACAGACTTTCTTTACAGTCTTAAATATGCGTGAGCATACGCCAAGTCAATCAAAATAAATTCTCGAAGGAAGATATCACTAAACCATACCACATCATAGGCAAACAAATCATGTTGGTACTCCAATAACACATTGGGAACCCCCCAGCTATTTGAGACTAACCATAAGAAAACATGAACTACTAAGCATCATTATGCACATAGCATTTTATCATAGACATATCAACCAATGCAACAGAAGCCAACTCTCTTAACAAGATAAGCATGATAACTAAAGAGAGTTCCAGTGACCAACTAAACAAAAACTCTTTAAAAAGATAAGCATAAAAACTAAGAGCTGAACATGACAGTAGCTATTGAAAGACCAAGAACATACACAGCAAAGATAAACATGAAAATTCTATGTTGTGTTCCAGGTTGAAGTGGAGCGCGTTTCTCTCCCACACAAAGGAAGCTGAGTTCCAACTCGTTATGAAAACCAAGCAAAGCTAAAGAAAACTAAATAGGAAACTAAAAGCAAGACGCTCCAAGCATAGCACATAACACATGAAGTGATAAAAATATAGTGGAACGAAAGACGAACTGATAATGTTGATGGAGAAGGGGATGCACGGGGGCATCCCCAAGCTTAGACGCTTGAGTCTCCTTGAATATTTCTTGGGGGTGCATGGGGGCATCCCCAAGCTTGAGCGTTTGACACTCCTGAATCTTTTTATCATCTTCCCTCGCACACTTGAAAACTCCCTTCATACATAACTCATCATAATCTGATTAGCGAGGTTAGTACCCATAATAATATAATTGTTCCTTGCTGGAAATAAGGATATTCTTGAAGGTCTACTGTTTCTCAAGATTGCCAAAAGGTTTTTGCAAAGAAAAAGCAAGCTCGAGGTTTGCAAAATGAAGGAAAGGCAAAACAGGACAGAATCTGTGAAAAACAGACCAGCAGGTAGTAAATAATTTTTTCGGCGCACTTCTGCAACTCAAATCAAAAAACTCAGAACAGACGCCCGAAAGACAATTATATAGAGCACGCTGTCAAAAAAAATCAGACCAAAAAGATGACCTGGTGATTTTATACGAATTTTTCTGTCCAAGGACAGAATCTGTTTCCTGGACAGCACGTCACAACTTTTGAACTTTCTTTCAATCAGAGGCTAAACTTGGCACAAAGCTGAAAAATAAAGATACAATGATGTTGCTACAGTATTAAAAAACATCAAGACCACTAAAACTGAAAGCAAAGATAACAAGGGTTGTCTCCCTAGAGCTCTTTCTTTATAGCCATAAAGATAGGCTTAAGACTTAAATGATGCTCTCGTAGGAATAAGAGTTGAAGAACAAAAGAGAGCATCAAGAAGCAAATACCAAACACATTTAAGCCTAACATGCTTCCTATGCATAGGAATATTGCAATAGAATAATTCATTGAAGCACAAAGCAATAAGCATAGGAAGACAAAACAAGTGCAGCTTCAAAACCTTCAACATAAAGAGAGGGAACTTAATATTATTGAAATATCTACAAGCATATGTTCCCTTCTCATAATAATTTTCAGTGGGATCACGAATAAACTCAACAATATAAGCATCACATAAAGCATTGTTACCATGATCCACATGCAAAAAGGTACTCTTACTCTCCACATAAGCATAATCTTTCTCATTGGTAATAGTGGGAGTAGGACTATCATAAACAACTTGAACACTATAGATTAATTGTGTATTAGGAAGATGGTGTTCAACAAGGGAGTAATTCCCTCCATGATTATGACAAGTTTCATAAGGATAATTTCTCCTTATGTCATAGATACCTTTATAATCACTATAGATTGGAGTTATAACATCATCATGGTAGAGAAGAGCATTATCATTGCTAGCAACTATACTTGTAAACATGTTGTCTTTATTCTTACTAGCAAAAGAATTATCAATTATCACATCACTAGTGGGTAAAGGATTTGCAATCCTATCATCCCCAAGCTTAGAGCTTTCCATATCATCACTTTCAGAGTTGGTACCAAAAAGATTTTCAAGATCATAAGTAGCATTATCATCATTTTCCCAATCACAATAAGTAACATGCATATCATAATCAAAATCATCTTCAATAGTACCTACGGACGTATCATCAAGATGATAATTAAGGCAATAAACTTCACCTTCTTCTTTAAACTTACAACCGTTAGGATAAAATTTGATGGGAGGAATATGCTCAGGCCAGGTTGATACCCACTCTTCTTCTTTCTTGCTCCTCTTCCTCCTCCTCTTCTTTTTCTTCTTCTTAACCTTAGGAGGGGGTGGTTGGAGATGAAGCTTCTCCACATATCCTGGTTTATCATTAGAAACAATAGGGGAAACTTGGGAGAAACTCTCCTTTTTATTAGCAGAAATATAAGAGACATTTTTATACTTTGGTAAA
>LR738711.1:871445416-871515819 GCA_902687465.1 Secale cereale | reverse complement strand
CAATACTTCTCTTCTTCAATCATAGGCCTTTCACAAGGTCTATCCACTCCACAAAAATTAACATGCTTATATAAAACTTCATTTTTAGGAATTGGATCATGCATGTTGCAATCATCATGAACAATTTCATTTTCTTTGCAAGTCTCTTTAAAAGGTTTATGATACTTGATCCAATCCTCCTTAGGCATATTAAGATGTGAAGCAAAAGATTTGAGGAAATCAATAAGGAGTTGAGAATCAAGCCCAAACTTAGCACTAAACTTATTAAAACTTGTAGTTTCAACAAAGGACTTAATGCAATCATACTCATAAATTATACCTGACTCTTTACCTTTGTCGATCTCCCAATCTTCAGTGTTGCGTTGAATTCTTTCAAGGAGTTCCCATTTAGCATCAATCTTTTCGTTTGTGAAAGAACCCATAGAGGAAGCATCGAGCAAATCTTTATCCTGTCGAGAGAGCCTCGCATAGAAGTTAGTAATAATCATATCTTTGGGGAGCCCATGGTTAGGACATTTTAGCATTAACGTTTTCGGTCTCCCCCAAGCTTGAGCTATGCTCTCTCCGTCATGAGGATAGAAATTATAAACATAATTCCTATTCTCATGGACTTTATGAAGAGGATAAAACTTGCAGTAAAAGAGAGACACAAGCTCTTGCCAATCAAGCAAGTGGGAGTTATCGAGAAGCTTATACCAATCTGAAGCTTTATCTATAAGTGATACGACGAATAATTTCCTCATGACAAACTCCATTGATACACCTGCAAGCTTAAATAATGAACATAATTGTGACAGATATAGCAAGTGTTCACCGAGATGTCTGTCTCCTGCGTAACGATTAGCCAAAACATAATCGATAATACCAGCTGGTATTTTATAGGGCACAATTTCAGTAGGGGGAGGAGCAACCACCACAGGTGTGGGGCGTCTTCCCGCAAGCAACGATCCAATAGCAAGGTTGTCCATAAGCATAACTAGTGAAATAAAAACAAGAAACAACAAGATTTAATTGCAAGATCTAAAGATATACCTTCAAGCACTCACCTCCCCGGCAACGGCGCCAGAAATAGCTTGATGTCTACACACGCTTCTACTCTTGTAGACTATGTTGGGCCTCCAAGCGCAGAGGTTTGTAGGACAGCAGCAATTTCCCTCAAGTGGATGACCTAAGGTTTATCGAACTCAGGGAAGTAGAGGTTGAAGATGGTCTCTCTCAAGCAACCCTGCAACTAAGATACAAGAAGTCGCTTGTGTCCCCAACACACCTAATACAACTAGGAGTTGTATAGGTGCACTAGTTCGGCGAAGAGATGGTAAAATATGGATGATAGGAGTGGCAAAGCAAAGTAATATAAATCTGTAATAAAAAGTGCAGCAAGCAAACAAGTGGTAAACGTGAGCACAAACGGTATTGCAATGGTGGAAACAAGGCCTAGGGATCATACTTTCACTAGTGGCAACTCCCAACAACATTAACATAATCGAATCACATGATATTTCCCATAAAACATGCAATGGAGACGCACCCGGAGGTCATTCCTTCGTGGTCAAGAGAGGACGAGAATTATGTAGGGCTACAAAAGCACACCTCAAAGTTCGTAGTTCTCAATCTAAGGATTTCCCAATGTCACCGCGGCCATCCGAAGAGAGTCCCACAATCACCATAACATATCTAAAGGATAGTCAAAGACAAGCACCAAGAGACTCTCAATCTTCAATCAACACACAAGAGAGGAAATCACTCATGAAAATATTTTTCTAATCCATGTCCAATAGACCGTTGTCACCTTGGTCTCGGGGATTATACTAGATAAAGACAAGTGAGTACATCAATCCAATACATAGAGGAAGGGGAAATATCATGGGATCACCCTAGATTAACATAGCCTATGATCACAACGAAGATCACATCATGGGAGAGAGAATTGACCACATAGCTACTGGTAGAAACCTCAGCCCCGAGGAGGAACTACTCCCGCGTCATGGAGGGAGGAAGCAACGTCGATGGAGATGAATTCGGAGGCACTTCCCCGTCCCGGTAGGGTGCCGGCACAGGAATTCTGGTCCCCCGAAGCTTGATGGCGATGGCGGCGGAGATCGGAATTGCGTCTGGAGAAAAGGGGTCTGGAATCAGGGTTTCTGCGACGGTGTTAAATATATGCCAAAGGGGGGCATCAGCGGAGGCTTGGGGGCCCAGGCGCCCCCCCGGCGCGGCCAGGAGGGGGGCCGCGCCACCAGGGCGCCTGGAGCCCTGGTGGCCCCCCTCCGGCCCTACTTCGGCCGTGTGGAAGCTTCCGTAATGCTGATTTTTTATATAATTTTTCCGGGATTTTTCTGGCAGTTTACGTGATGGGAAAACCTGAAATACAAAAACAGCAGAAAACAGAAACTGGCACTGGGGTGCACTGAGTTAATAGGTTAGTCCAAATATGATCAAAAGTGTATGGAAGTGTATAAATATCGTAGCAATATCACCCAAAAGAGGCATGGAGCAAGCAGAAATTATAGATACGTTTTGGACGTATCACTTGGTGATTTGTTCCACTCATGCCGCCCTAGGAACCGTATAAACCGGTGTTATGTTCCTTGATTTTGTGTTCCTCACATGGTTGGGGTTATGGGACCCCCTCGATAAAACGCTTAGCGCTAAGGCTTTTCCAGCAAGTCCCAACATTGGTACTCCATTTGCCTAACAACTAAAACTTGCCGAGGGAGTAATTAACCCGAGGATTAATTAATCAACCCCCCTGGGCCAGTGCTCGATTTGAGTGTTGGTCCAAAATGGGCGAACTCCAGGGCCACCTTGGGGGAACCCGAGGGCTGGTATTTTCCTGTAGGCTGACCTATCCGGTCGTGGCCTGAGACGAGATACGCGCGGCTACTATCAGGGTGTCGGCACGCCGGGAGGATTTGCTGGATTAGTTTTACCTTAGTAGGAATATCTTGAGCACGGGATTCCGAGAATACTCGGGCCTTCCCACCTTGGAGTTGCGACTCCGCAGATCGTGAGCTTGTAATGGGCTAAGTTGGGACACCCCTGCAGGGTTTTGAACTTTCGAAAGCCGTGCCCGCGGTTATGTGGCAGATGGGAATTTGTTAATATTCGGTTGTAGAAAACTTGACACCATGTTCAGAACACACTACCAGCGTGAGTAACCGTGACGGTCATTTTCCGAAAGGGGTTCGGGAAGTGAACACGGTGGGGTTATGATTGACGTGCTTAGATAGGATCACTTCGTGATCACTTTGACGCTCGTGGCACTTCTCTTCCCGCTCTAAACACATAAGCTAGTGCTAGTGCATCTGCAACCTTTTATCTTTCTTCAGCCTTGTTCCTCACCCAAGGCTTAGATAGTTTTGCTACCCGGGAACGGGATTGCTGAGTCCTCCGTGGCTCACAGATTCTACACCACACCAGATGCAGGTACCATGGTGAACTACTCAGGTGACGGCGCGGAGTTGTACTGGGAGTTCGATGAAGAACGTAGTCAATACTATGTGCACTATCCCGATGATCAGTAGTGGTTTCTACTAGGGGCGATTCGGACCTGTGGCTTTATGTATTTGGTATCTTTCATTTGGATCTTCACCCGTAGTCGGGTTGTGATGTTATTTGGATGATGTTTTGCTTATGTAATGTATTGTGTGACGTGGCGAGTGTAAGCCAACTATCCTTTTGCAATTTCATTCCTATTTTTACATGAGTCGTGCAAAGATACCGAACTTGAGATCATTCCAGAATGGGCTTATACCTTTAAGTCGTGCCTCGACACGTAGGAGGTATAGTCCCATCCAGGGCATTACACATTGGGATTCTCAGGTGTGTCAGCTACAGGTTCACTAGAAGCATGCAAAGTCCTATCATTTTTCTTTTTCTTCTTCTTAGAAGAACTAGGTGCATCTAAATTAGCTCTCTTAGAATCTTTCTCAATTCTCTTAGGGTGGCCTTCAGGATACAGAGGTTCCTGAGTCATTTTACCACCTCTAGTCATAACTCTAACAACATTATCATTTTTCTTACTATTTAATTCACTGAGCAAATCATTTTGTGCTTTAAGTACTTGTTCTACTTGAGTGGTAACCATAGAAGCATGTTTAGTAATGAGTTTCAATTCACCTTTAACTCTAGACATATAATCACTCAAGCGTCCAATCATATAAGCATTGCATTGCAATTGTCTACCAACATAAGCATTGAAGCTTTCTTGCTTCACAATAAAATTTTCAAACTCCTCTAAGCATTGGCTAGCAGACTTATAACGAGGAATATCACCTTCATTAAATCTATAAAGAGAATTTACCTTTACTACCTGTGTCGGGTTATCAAGACCATGTATTTCTTCAATAGGCGGTAAATTCTTGACATCTTTAGCTTTAATACCTTTTTATTTCATAGATTTCTTTGCCTCTTGCATATCTTCAGGACTGGGAAATAGAGCACCTCTTTTCTTTGGAGTTGGCTTAGGGGCTGGTTCAGGAAGTGTTCAATTATTTTCATTGGTCAACATATTATTCAATAGTAATTCAGCTTGATCAACTATTCTTTCCCTGAAAACACAACCAGCACAACTATCCAGGTGGTCTCTGGAAGCGTTAGTCCATTATAAAAGACATCAAGTATTTCATTCCTCTGAAGAGGATGATCAGGTAAAGCATTAAGTAATTGGAGAAGCCTCCCCCAAGCTTGTGGGATACTCTCTTCTTCAATTTGCACAAAATTGTATATTTCCCGTAAGGCAACTTATTTCTTATGAGCGAGAAAATATTTAGCAGATAAGTAATAAATCATATCCTGGGGACTACGCACACAACCAGGATCAAGAGAATTAAACCATGTCTTAGCATCACCCTTTAACGAGAATGGAAATAACTTAAGGATATAGTAATAACGGATATTTTCCTCATTGGTAAACAGGGTGGCTATACCATTCAACTTAGTAAGATGTGCCACAACAGTTTCAGATTCATAGCCATGGAAAGGATCAGATTCAACCAAAGTAATTAACTCAAGATCAACAGAGAAATCATAATCCTTATCAGTAAAAAAGATAGGTGAAGTAGCAAAAGCAGGGTCATATTTCATTCTAGCATTCAAAGACTTTTCTTTCAGCTTAGCTAATTATTTCTTAAGATCATATCTATTGTTGCAAGCAAGAAAGTCTCTAGCAGTTTCTTCATCCATAACATAACCCTCAGGAATAACAGGCAATTCATATCTAGGGGGAGAATCTTCATCATCACTTTCATCAATATTATCAGTTTCAATATTTGCATTCTCCCTAACCTTAGCAATTTGTTCATCTAGAAATTCACCTAGTGGCACAGTATTATCAAGCATACAAGGAGTTTCATCATACATAGCAGAAGTGGCATCATCAAGAACATGCGACATATCAGATTCAATAGCAGGAGCAGGTGTTGCAAGTTTACTCATAACAGAGGGTGAATCAAGTGCAGAGCTAGATGGCAGTTCCTTACCTCCCCTCGTAGTTGAGGGGTAAATCTTGGTTTTTGAGTCTTTCAAGTTCTTCATAGTGATCAACAGATATAAATCCCAAGTGACTTAAAGAATATAGCTATGCTCCCCGGCAACGATGCCAGAAAATAGTCTTGATAACCCACACAAGTAGGGGATCGCAACAGTTTTCGAGGGTAAAGTATTCAACCCAAATTTATTGATTCGACACAAGGGGAGCCAAAGAATACTCTTAAGTATTAGCAGTTGAGTTGTCAATTCAACCACACCTGGAAACTTAGTATCTGCAGCAAGGTAATATGGAAGTAACGGTAACGGTAGCAAAAGAAGCGATAGTGTTTTTGTAGTGATTGTAACAGTAGCAGCGGAAAAGTAAATAAGCAACAAGCAATATGTGAAAAGCTCGTAGGCATTGGATCGGTGATGGATAATTATGTCGGATGCGATTCCTCATGTAATAGTTATAACATAGGGTGACACAGAACTAGCTCCAGTTCATCAATGTAATGTAGGCATGTATTCCGAATATAGTCATACGTGCTTATGGAAAAGAACTTGCATGACATCTTTTGTCCTACCCTCCCGTGGCAGCGGGGTCCTAGTGGAAACTAAGGGATATTAAGGCCTCCTTTTAATAGAGTACCGGACCAAAGCATTAACACATAGTGAATACATGAACTCCTCAAACTACTGTCATCACCGGGAGTGATCCCGATTATTGTCACTTCGGGGTTGCCGGATCATAACACATAGTAGGTGACTATTGACTTGCAAGATAGGATCAAGAACACACATATATTCATGAAAACATAATAGGTTCAGATCTGAAATCATGGCACTCGGTCCCTAGTGACAAGCATTAAGCATGGCAAAGTCATAGCAACATCAATCTTAGAACATAGTGGATACTAGGGATCAAACCCTAACAAAACTAACTCGATTACATGGTAAATCTCATCCAACCCATCACCGTCCAGCAAGCCTACGATGGCATTACTCACGCACGGCAGTGAGCATCATGGAATTGATGATGGAGGAAGGTTGATGATGACGATGGCGACGATCTCCACTCTCCGGAGCCCCGAAGGGACTCCAGATCAGCCCTCCCGAGAGAGATTAGGGCTTGGCGGGGGCTCCGTATCTTAAAACGCGATAATTCCTTCTCTCTTATTTTTTTTCTCCCCGAAAGTGAATATATGGAGTCGAGGGATACGTCGGTGGAGCAACAGGGGGCCCACGAGCACCGTCGTGGACAGGGTGTGGGCCCCCTGGTCTGGTTCTTTCCGCGGATATTTTTTACATATTCCAAAATAATTCTCCGTTGAATTTCAGGTCATTCCGAGAACTTTTATTTCTGCACAAAAATAACACCATGGCAGTTCTGCTGAAAACAGCGTCAGTCTAGGTTAGTTCCATTCAAATCATGCAAGTTAGAGTCCAAAATAAGGGCAAAAGTGTTTGGAAAAGTATATACGTTGGAGACGTATCACACCATCTTCTCTCAAACCCTAGTTCATCTCTTGTATCCAATCTTTGTATCAAAACCTCAGATTGGTACCTGTGGGTTGCTAGTAGTGTTGATTACTCCTTGTAGTTGATACTCGTTGATTTATTTGGTGGAACATCATATGTTCAGATCCATTATGCATATTAATACCCTTCTAATTATGAACACTAGTTGACCCGTTGCGCCAAATGGCGCAGAGACCCACTAAAGCCATGTTGCCGATGAAAATAGTTTCATGCTGCAAGGACCATCCGCTAAACCATGATTTTTTTTGAACATGTCTATCGTGCTATGAAATAATAGTTTAGTAAAAGAAAATATTTCTATAATATGGATATGTTTAGTTTGAATATATGGGTATTATAATGAGAAACTTAAGTTGGCATGTTTGTGTTTTTTTAGTAATGGGTCTAGGGAAAAAAAATAGTTGTGGAACATGAATAGGTTTAGTCTGAAAACATATTTTTCATGATGAGAAATCTAAGTGTGTATCCTTTCCCTGCAAAGAAGAAGGAAAAAATGAAAAACCTAAGGGCAAAAACATCTTTCTATTCTGCATACATGGAGATATATGTGTTAGGATGGCCCATATGTTATTTAGCCCAGCCCAGCCCATGCACAGCGATGCCTACGGCCCGCGAGGCGCAAAATATGAAGGGGCGGGGAGCGGATCCACCGAGACTGTCTATCTCCTTTCTTGGCTCCTTTCGCTCTCGGTTCCTTAGCTGGGCAACAGAGGCGTTCCCTGAGCCGTTGACCCGTTGCGCCAAATGGCGCAGAGACGTGCCGATTCCATGTTAGCGATGAAAAGAAACCCATGGTTTAGTTGATTTAGTTTCGGGCAAGGACATATGGCGACAAATTTAATGAATCGTGTAATAAATAAATATAACACATAGATCTGTTTGAACTTCAAATACTATTTAATTAAAATAGAAAGAAATGACATGTACACCATCTCATTATTGAAAGGAGATAACACAAATGCAATATAACATTTATATATCTTTGTTATATGCTGATAAGACCTTGTTGTATTCTTAAACACAACCTAGCTATTAATTTGTACTTGGATGTGACCTTTTCGCACCATTTGCATTTTTAATATGGCTCAAATTATACGCATGAAACCATGTTTGCAGTGGAAATGACGCGCTACAATCAGGCCGTAAAGTAATAATCAAACCAGTTTCAAAAGTGTGAGCCAAAGCTCACCTTGCTCGAATTTCTTTCATTAATCTGACCTACTCTTGTCTCCTTGAAAGAATAGACTAACCTACACTCACAGGTAATGGAACAAATTTTAAAAAGAAAATGCTATAAGTATTATCAAACAAATTTTCTGAATTGTGTATATGACATCATGCACTAATCTCTGCACTGAAGAAATGCATACATATACTATGTACTACACAAACCAATGGTCTAAAGCAGTTTCAGATATGTAACTTATATAACCTCTGCTGCTTTGCCAGCCTCGAGGACGTGTTCTTCTAGTGCAGAAGTCTTTTTGGGGTCAGCCACAAACAAGACGTGTCTGGCACTGTGCCTAGGGCATGGCGATTTGCTAGAATAGAAAACAGACACATGAAGCGCAAGCAAGCAGTCTAAGTATAAATCACTATTCAATTGCAGCAGCAGTGCTGCTGGAAGGAGACCATCACTGATTTTTGAAGTGGGAGTGCGTGCATGTAGACAGAAATGCAATCAGGGAAAAATGAAGCCATACATTAGCTGGCGGATCAAACAGATAGAATAATGCAGAGCAAATAAATTCAAGTGCATACCTCGCCTGCTAGTGTTTGGTAACCTACAGCAAGGCTTCCTGAGGAGCAGTCAGCTTGTGTCTGACTGGACTATCCTCTAAAGATTTTTAAGGATCGGCTACAGATGCTTTTACATCCACTAACCAATTGGCTGAAAGTTGACATCCTAAATATTGTGGGATACTCCATCCGTAAAGAAATATAAGAGTACTTCGCTCTTATATTTCTTTCCAGAGGGAGTATAACTTAACTACTCCATAATATAAGCACCAGAGCAATGCAGAGTCAGCTGATATCTTCTACTCCCTCCGTCCGGAAATATTTGTCATCAACATGAATAAAAAGGGATGTATCTAGATGTATTTTAGTTATAGATACATCCTTTTTTGTTTATTTTGATGACAAGCATTTCCGGAAGAAGGGAGTACATTGGAAAGAATACGCAATGGAATACGCAATGTAACATATACTAAAACTGTTCAACAAAAATATATCATCTTTGCCCACTGAGGGATGACGGTCATTTTCAGACATTGAAAGAGTGTGCATGTACATCCATAAGTATTTACAAAAAAAAAGGAAATATAATGTACAACAGAGGATAATCGGATCATTTCTGATGGACACATCGTCTCCAAGTGTTAGCCAGTAATGACCAAACTTTCAGTCATCATCCTTGAACTCCCTGTCAACGAAATTCACAAAACATCAGACATCTCGCGGCCAACGGCAAACTGAAACTATTTTGACTACTTAGAGCATCTCCGACAGCCGCGCTACGCGCCGCGCCCAAAAAAAGCGTTTGCCGCGCGCGCTTTGGCAGGTTTAGCGCGGGGATAGGCGCTGGCTCCAACAGCCGCGCTATAATGCAGCGCGCGCGCGCCGCTCCAGCAGTGCCAAAAAATGCAGCGCGCGCATAATATTTTTTAATACATAAAATTGCATTGAAATAAAAAGGATACAAAGTTATTTTACATATTGCAACTAGATAGGTAGTTCGAAAACTAGATAGATAGTTCGAAAACATAAAAAAAACTAATCCTAGTCGCTCCCGTCATCTGCACCATCATCGGCTTCGTCGTTGGTGTCGTCGGAGGTTGACAGCCAGCAGTCCAACCAACGGTCATCTTCTTCAGTGAAGAAGGACCTCCCGCCTGCATCGCGGATGGCGCACTGCTGACACGCCAATGCCTTCCGACGACGCCTGTCCAACCGCTCCTCACGGCGCTGGCGCGTGTCCTCCTCGCGGCGACTTGCCCAATACTGCTGCTCGTAGGCGACGTCCTCCGGGTGGAGCCGGCGCCACTCCGCCATGCGCCGCTCGTCCTCCTGGGCGACGAGGAGGCGGTTCTGCAGCGCAGTGTGCTCCGCACGGTCTCGTGCGGAGTTTAGACGAGGCGGCGGGGCGAGCTCTAACGCCTGCTCGAGCGTGTAGACGTCGTCGAAGTTCATTTGGCGGCGCGGCCTGCCTAGGCGCCACGCCGCCGCGTCGAACGCGCGGGCGGCCTCGTGCGCCGTCTCGTACGTTCCGAGTGGAAGCCAGAGATCGCCGGAGCGTATCTCGACGTAAAACCCGGCGTCGTTCGGGCGCTCGCGGACGCCGCGGTAGCCCGACGAAGAACGGTGGTGCGGCGGCATGGTGGCGCGTCGGGGGCGGCGCTCTGGAGCGGTGACGGTGGCGCGAGAGACAGGGAGAGAGAGAGCTGTGGAGAGCGAGGGGAAGCGCGCGTGCTGCGTTTTATAGGCGCGCGGGAGGAGGCACCGCAAAAATGGCGCGCGAGAGGCCGCCATTTCACGCGCGCGCAAGCGGTTCCCGCGCGCGCGGTTTTCCCGCCGCCGCTGGAGCGCGCCATTCTGCCCCGCGCGCGCGAAAACGGAAGTTTAGCGCGCGCGCGCCTCTTTTTGCGCGGCTGTTGGAGATGCTCTTATTCATTAGCAATGGACCTCGTGACCTTTATTGTCAATCTACATTTCTCTCTTATACATCATATCAATGTACAGAATCTAAACCTGCAAATAAATATCCTCCAATATGTGCATTGAGTATTTTTGCTGTTATTATCCCAGCAGGAGCCCCCTATCTGATCTTCTACTATTCGTTTATACCTAAAAGTAAAATACACGACATTGATCTTGATATATACATGTCAATAATTATTATTTTTCGAAAGTAGCATAATCCAAATTAGCGGATGTGGAATCCTTCAGAACTAATCGGCAGAGATAAAGCCGGTGAAATCAATAACACAACAGAACAATAATTAAATGCTTAGTTTTACTTAAAGGCATAGACCTGAAACGTAGTTATCCAACCAATTAGATAAAAGAACTTGATTTGAGTATACCTGCACTTAAACCTTTCATTAGCAATCGTTTTGTTGTTGGTCTGCACCATATGAACCCAAAGTAAGTTTTCCCTTTTACTTTTGTTTTTTCATCCAAATGTGTAACAGAGAGAGGGTCTGAAAAGAGAGATAGTTCAGAGGAAAGAAAGGGCACAGAGGGGAAGGGGATTACCTGTAAGTAGAGGTGAGGATGGAATCACAGGGTTCCTCATGTACTGGTTGGGCTGCTGCGGGACCTCACGGTGCACGTTGCCGCCGGCGTGCTCCAAGGCACACCTCCTGTGCGTCGGACGCGCGCATTCTGAGCCATCGGGCACGCCATCCTGAAACGCCTGCGGGGAGGCCGTGCCCATCTTACCAAGCTTCGCGCATCATGCGTGTTGCCGTCGCTGCCGACGCCATTTGCTCGTGGTCGCTTGCCCCCGATTCCTCACACATGGTACTATGCGGAGCAAGCTGGATGCAGAGGTGGCAGCGGCGCTCACGACGCAGCAGATACGAGCCCATCCACCTCCCTGGCTGGCATATATACACGATGTATAAAGCATGAACCTGGCAAGAAAAATACAAGGGATTACCTAAATATATGATGCTGCAGTACACCTATTTATCTAACTGAAATTAAGCCTACCACTTCCTGCTCTCTATTACTTCAGAATTATATGTATGAGAAAACATTGATACCATTACTTTATAGTTTATACTGATAAACTGCATGCTCCAGGACAAGGTCGCTCACCACGGCACGCCGACAGCTTCTTTCTCTTCTTGAATCAGCATCTTGATTTTGAGATGCAACATATAACCAGGTTTTTATCTTACAACATAAGGGAATCCTCGCAATCTGCTAGATACAACAAGGTACTTTGGCCCTGTTTGGTTCAGCTTTTATCGACGGATTCAGCTGCCGCGCAGCAGAATCTGAACCAAAGGGCGAACCCAGCAGAATCCGATTCCAGAAATCCGCTGTCAAAATCTGAACCAAAAGCGGAAGCAGCCCAGGACGTGCTTTCCAAAATCTGATTCCGCTGCGGGCCAAAATTTGAAAAAGCTGTATCAGCTGGTTTGCCAAATGACCTACATTTTTTCACATCAGATTTTCCACAGCTGTTTTTCCACAGCAGATTTTTCACAGCTGCTTCTAGAAATCCACAGCCGAACCAAACAGGGCCTTTGTATGATGTGCCTGAGCCATCAATTTGCCGGTCCTTTTCTTCTTGAAACCAGCATTGACAGCAGCAGCTGATTTTCCAGCATGCAATAGCTTCCCCTCAACTTCTTTTTCTTCCTGGAAAAATAAAATAAATATTTTACAGCATGTCAAATAACTATTAAAATAAAGTAAGAGTGAAAAGACAAAGGTATGCATAAAATTAATCAAGCCTTATGATAATATTCTAGCAAGAAACTGGCCAAAGCTTCCCTTTGGGGGCAAAATTATAACCAAGCAACCTGAAAAGTACGTTCAGATTCTTCAGAGCAATATCTAGACAACATCACAATAACTCTGACCCTAAACTAATTCTAGGAACCTCTTAGAGCAATATCTGGACAACATGACAATAATTCTGATTCTAAACTAATCTTGGAAACATTTTGTACCCAACAAGCTCCAATTTGTACTCAGAGCGTCAAAGGAAACAAAAACTAAATAACACCTAGTCGTATAAATGCAGGGGCACTAAATTCAACCAACTTTTCTACTCGCTCCGTCCGGAAATACTTGTCATTAAAATGAATAAAAATGGATGTATCTAGATGTATTTTAGTTTTAGATACATCCCTTTTCGTCCATTTTGATGACGAGTATTTTCAGACGGAGGGAGTACTTAGTACACACTTGCACTCCTATAATATTAAAATGACTGGAAGGTAAGTAGTGGTCCTTTTATCTTGCCAATTGAGATATTAGCATACCAACTTCCAGTGATCCTTCTCAAACACCAAATTCCTTATTACAGTACATTGCATCATGCCGCAATAAAATTTAGACGATGGCCCTACTAACACTGACACTTGATATTCCATCAGAGTTATCGCCCAGTTGCCGTAAGGCAGACATTGTTTGATAGTATGTGCTTTGTGAAAGTCCAATTAAGCGTCTTGATCTATCTCTATAGATCTTGATGCCTAATATATATAAGCAGCTTCACCGAGGTCTTTCATTGAAAAACTCTTATTCAAGTATCCTTTTATGCTATCCAGAAATTCTATATCATTTCCAATCAACAATATGTCATCCACATATAATATTAGAAATGCTACAGAGCTCCCACTCACTTTCTTGTAAATACAAGCTTCTCCAAAAGTCTGTATAAAACCATATGCTTTGATTACCTCATCAAAGCATATATTCCAACTCCGAGATGCTTGCACCAGTCCATAGATGGATCGCTGGAGCTTGCATACTTTGTTAGCACCTTTTGGATCGACAAAACCTTCTGGTTGCATCATATACAACTCTTCTTTGAGATATCCATTTAGGAATGCAGTTTTGACATCCATTTGCCAGATTTCATAATCATAAAATGCGGCAATTGCTAACATGATTCGGACAGACTTAAGCATCGCTACAGGTGAGAAAGTCTCATCGTAGTCAACTCCTTGAACTTGTCGAAACCCTTTCGCAACAAGTCGAGCTTTGTAAACAGTAACATTACCGTCTGCGTCGGTCTTCCTCTTGAAGATCCATTTATTTTCGATGGCTTGCCGATCATCGGGCAAGTCAACCAAATTCCATACTTTGTTCTCATACATGGATCCCATCCCAGATTTCATGGCCTCAAGCCATTTTTCGGAATCTGGGCTCATCATCGCTTCCTCATAGTTCGTAGGTTCATCATGGTCTAGTAACATGACTTCCAGAACTGGGTTGCCGTACCACTCTGGTGCGGAACGTACTCTAGTTGATCTACGACGTTCAGCAGAAACTTGATCTGAAGTTTCATGATCATCATCATTAGCTTCCTCACTAATTGATGTAGGAATCACTGGAACAATTTTCTGTGATGTACTACTTTCCAATTCAGGAGAAGGTACAATTACCTCATCAAGTTCTACTTTCCTCCCACTCACTTCTTTCGAGAGAAACTCCTTCTCTAGAAAGGATCCATTCTTAGCAACGAATATCTTGCCTTCGGATCTGTGATAGAAGGTGTACCCAACAGTCTCTTTTGGGTATCCTATGAAGACACATTTCTCCGACTTGGGTTCGAGCTTATCAGGTTGAAGCTTTTTCACATAAGCATCGCAGCCCCAAACTTTAAGAAACGACAACTTTGGTTTCTTGCCAAACCATAGTTCATAAGGTGTTGTCTCAACGGATTTAGATGGTGCCCTATTTAACGTGAATGCAGCTGTCTCTAAAGCATAACCCCAAAATGATAGTGGTAAATCGGTAAGAGACATCATAGATCGCACCATATCCAATAAAGTACGGTTACGATGTTCGGACACACCATTACGCTGTGGTGTTCCGGGTGGTGTGAGTTGTGAAACTATTCCACATTGTTTCAAATGAAGACCAAACTCGCAACTCAAATATTCTCCTCCACGATCAGATCGTAGAAACTTTATTTTCTTGTTACGATGATTCTCTACTTCACTCTGAAATTCTTTGAACTTTTCAAATGTTTCATACTTGTGCTTCATTAAGTAGATATACCCATATCTGCTTAAATCATCAGTGAAGGTCAGAAAATAACGATACCCGCCGCGAGCTTCAACACTCATTGGCCCACATACATCAGTATGTATGATTTCCAACAAATCTGTTGCTCGCTCCATAGTTCTGGAGAACGGAGTTTTAGTCATCTTGCCAATGAGGCATGGTTCGCAAGCACCAAGTGATTCATAACCAAGTGATTCCAAAAGTCCATCACTATGGAGTTTCATCATGCGCTTTTCACCAATATGACCTAAACGGCAGTGCCATAAATAAGTTGCACTATCATTATTAACCTTGCATCTTTTGGCTTCAATATTATGAATATGTGTATCACTACAATCGAGATTCAATAAGAATAGACCACTCTTCAAGGGTGCATGACCATAAAAGATATTATTCATAAAAATAGAACAACCATTATTCTCTGATTTAAATGAATAACTGTCTCGCAATAAACAAGATCCAGATATAATGTTCATGCTCAACGCTGGCACCAAATAATAATTATTTAGGTCAAAAACTAATCCTGAAGGTAGATGTAGAGGTAGCGTGCCGACGGCGATCATCGACTTTGGAACCATTTCCCACGCGCATCGTCACCTCGTCCTTAGCTAATCTTCGTTTAATCCGTAGTCCTTGTTTCAAGTTACAAATATTAGCAACCGAACCGGTATCAAATACCCAGGTACTACTACGAGCATTAGTAAGGTACACATCAATAACATGTATATCACATATACCTTTGTTCACCTTGCCATCCTTCTTATCCGCCAAATACTTGGGGCAGTTCCGCTTCCAGTGTCCAGTCCCTTTGCAGTAGAAGCACTCAGTTTCAGGCTTGGCTCCAGACTTGGGTTTCTTCGCGGGAGTAGCAACTGTCTTGCTATTCTTCTTGAAGTTCCCCTTCTTTCCCTTGCCCTTTTTCTTGAAACTAGTGGTCTTGTTAACCATCAACACTTGATGCTCCTTTTTGATTTCTACCTCCGCAGCCTTGAGCATAGCGAAGAGCTCGGGAATTGTCTTCTGCATCCCTTGCATATTATAGTTCATCACGAAGCCTTTATAGCTTGGTGGCAGTGATTGAAGAACTCTATCAATAACACTATCCTCGTCAACTTTGCAACCAAGTTGAGTCATATGATTGTAGTACCCAGACATTCTGAGCAAGTGTTCACTGATAGAACTATTCTCCTCCATCTTGCAGCTGTAGAACTTGTTGGAAATCTCATATTTCTCAATCCGGGCATTTGCTTGAAATATTAACTTCAACTCTTGGAACGTCTCATATGGTCCATGACGTTCAAAACGTCGTTGAAGTCCCGGTTCTAAGCCGCAAAGCATGGCACACTGAACTATCGTGTAGTCATCAGACCGCGTCTGCCAGACGTTCAAAGCGTCTACATTAGCGGGAGGGGGCTTGTCACCTAGCGGTGCTTCAAGGACATAATTCTTCTGTGCAGCAATGAGGATAATCCTCAAGTTACGGACCCAGTCCGTGTAATTGCTACCATCATCTTTCAATTTAGCTTTCTCTAGGAATGCATTAAAATTCAAAGGAATGGTAGCACGGGCCATTGATCTACAACAACATAGATATGCAAAAACTATCAGGACTAAGTTCATGATAAATTAAAGTTCAATTTAATCATATTACTTAAAGAACTCCCACTTAGATAGACATCCCTCCGCTCATCTAAATGATCACGTGATCCAAATCAACTAAACCATGTCCGATCATCACGTGAGATGGAGTGGTTTCAATGGTGAACATCTTATGTTGATCATATCTACTATATGATTCACGCTCGACCTTTCGGTCTCCAGTGTTCCGAGGCCATATCTGCATATGCTAGGCTCGTCAAGTTTAACCCGAGTATTCTGCGTGTGCAAAACTGGCTTACACCCGTTGTATTTGAACGTAGAGCTTATCACACCCGATCATCACGTGGTGTCTCGGCACGACGAACTTTCGCAACGGTGCATACTCAGGGAGAACACTTATACCTTGAAATTTAGTAAGGGATCATCTTATAATGCTACCGTCTTTCTAAGAAAAATAAGAAGCATAATAAGATAAACATCACATGCAATCAAAATATGTGACATGATATGGCCATCATCATCTTGTGCTTTTGATCTCCATCTCCAAAGCACCGTCATGATCACCTTCGTCACCGGCGCGACACCTTGATCTCCATCGTAGCATCGTTGTCGTCTCGCCAACTATTGCTTCTACGACTATCGCTACCGCTTAGTGATAAAGTAAAGCAATTACATGGCGATTGCATTTCATACAATAAAGCGACAACCATATGGCTCCTGTCAGTTGCCGATAAATTTACAAAACATGATCATCTCATACAAAACCGTATAACTCATCATGTCTTGACCATATCACATCACAACAAGCCCTGCAAAAACAAGTTAGACGTCCTCTACTTTGTTGTTGCAAGTTTTACGTGGCTGCTATGGGCTTAGCAAGAACCGTTCTTACCTACGCATACAAAACCACAACGATGTTTCGTCAAGTATGTGATGTTTTAACCTTCACAAGGACCGGGCATAGCCACACTTGATTCAGCTAAAGTGAGAGAGACAGACACCCGCCAGTCATCTTTAAGTAACGAGTGCTCATAACGGTGAAACCAGTCTCGCGTAAGCGTACGCGTAATGTCGGTCCGGGCCGCTTCATCTCACAATACCGCCGAAGCAAAGTATGACATGCTGGTAAGAAGTATGACTAGTATCGCCCACAACTCATTGTGTTCTACTCGTGCATATCATCTACGCATAGACCTGGCTCTGATACCACTGTTGGGGAACGTAGTATTTTAAAAAAATTCCTACGATCACGCAAGATCTATCTACTAGATGCATAGCAACGAGAGGGGAGAGTGTGTCTACGTACCCTCGTAGACCGGAAGCGGAAGCGTCAAGTGACGCGGTTGATGTAGTCGAACTTCTTCGCGATCCAACCGATCAAGCACCGAACGTACGGCACCTCCGCATTCAGCACACGTTCAGCTTGATGACGTCCCACGAGCTCTTGATCCAGTTGAGCTTCGCGGGAGAGTTTCGTCAGCACGACGGCGTGGTGACGGATATGATGTATCTACCGGCGCAGGGCTTCGCCTAAGCACTACAACGGTATGACCGAGGTGTGTTTCTGTGAAGGGGGGCACCGCACACGGCTAAAACAATTCAACTTGTGTGTCTTTGGGTGCCCCCCTGCCCCCGTATATAAAGGAGCAAGGGGGAGGCTGGCCGACCCTCTATGGTGCGGCTAGGGAAGCAATCCTACTAGGAATAGGATTGCAATCCTATTCCTAGTAGGAGTCCACCAAGAAGGAGAGGGGGAAGGAAGGAGAGGGAGAGGGAGAGGGAAAGAGGGGCCGCGCCCCCTCCCCTAGTGAAAGATCGTGGATGTCGCCTAGAGGGGGGGGTGAATAGGCGCTTTAAAATAATTACGGTTTAGGCTTGAACAAATGCGGAATAAACCTAGCGGTTAATTTGTCAAGCACAAAACCTACAACAACTAGGCTCACCTATGTGCACCAACAACTTATGCTAACTAAGCAAGATAATCAACTAGGTGATAACAAGATATATGACAAGAAACAATATGGCTATCACAAAGTATAGTGCATAAGTAAAGGGCTCGGGTAAGATATAACCGAGGCACGTGGAGACGACGATCTATCCCGAAGTTCACACCCTTGCGGATGCTAATCTCCGTTTGGAGCGGTGTGGAGGCACAGTGCTCCCCAAGAAGCCACTAGGGCCACCGTAATCTCCTCACGCCCCCGCACAATGCAAGATGCCATGATTCCACTAAGGGACCCTTGAGGGCGGTCACCGAACCCGTACAAATGGCAACCCTTGGGGGCGGTCACCGAACCCGTACACTTTGGCAACCTTTGGGGGCGGTCACCGATACCCGTCAAATTGCTCGGGGCAATCTCCACAACCTAATTGGAGACCCTGACGCTTACCCGGAGCTTTACACCACCATGATTGAGCTCCGAACAATACCAACCGTCTAGGGCGCCAAGGCACCCAAGATGAACAAGCTCTAGGGTGCCCAAACACCCAAGAGTAATAAGCTTCTCAAACTTCACTTCCACGTATCACCGTGGAGAACTCAAACCGATGCACCAAATGCAATGGCAAGGGCACACGGAGTGCCCAAGTCCTTCTCTCCCAAATCCCACCAAAGCAACTAATGCTAGGGAGGGAAATGAGAGGAAGAACGGAGAAGAGAACACGAAGAACTCCAAGAACTAGATCCAAAGGGTTCCCCTCACAAAGAGGAGAAAGTGATTGGTGGAAATGTGGATCTAGATCTCCTCTCTCTTTTCCCCCAAAGACTAGCAAGAATCCATGGAGGGATTGAGAGATAGCAAGCTCGAAGAAGGTCAACAATGGGGGAAGAACACGAGCTCAAAGGATAAGGTCCAATGGGGAAGAAGATCCCCTTTTATAGGTCCCCACGAATCTGCCCATTATGTGCAGAAAACTGTAGGACTGGTACAACCGGTGCACGAACCGGTACAACCGGTCAAGGTAGAGGAAAAACCAACCTGTAGGAAAAAGCACTAAGCGGTACAACAGCCCGGGGAACCGGTAGTACCGGTTAAACTAAACTAACCGGTACAACCGGTCAACAACCGCCCAAGAACCGCTCCAAAACAGAAACTATTCCGGTGGTAGGGTGGTACATGGCTGGTACAACCTTCAGACCAATTTTGGACCAGTACTACCGCTCCAAACACCGGTAGTACCGGTCAACCGGTACAACCTCTCTATGGGGCGGTACAACCTCTCTATGAAAAACAGGTAAGATCAAAACAGCCACAAGTTTTGCATACGAACTCCGAATTCGACGAAATCAAGTTTGTTGGAAAGCTAAGGACAAGAGAAAACACAATCTTGATAGAAATATCAAGAAAAAGCAATTGAGAAAAATATCCAAAATAAAATGGTGAGAACCCTTTCTCAATTAAGACTAGTAAAAACTCCAACACCGAAAACATCATAGAAGACGCATGTGAACTCCATTTTCGATGAACTCAAGCTTGTCATCAAGATGACCATAAGCTCTAAGACTCACAAAGAGAACCAAACAAGAACCAAGAAACATGATGCAAGGATGCAATGGTTTGAGCTCTCTACTAACGATATGATCAAGCTACCAACTTGAGAGCCCCCCTTGATAGTACGGCAAATGATCCTATAACCCGGTCTCCCAACTACCACCACGAGACCGGTAAAATAGAAAACCTATCAAGGGCAAACCTTTGCTTTGCACAAAGTCCACTTGAGCTAGATGTAGATGATCTTGACTTCCTCAAGTTCGACCACCTTTCTTGATTGCGTTGTCTCGGTGAAGACTAGTAGATTGCTCCCCATACTCCACTATGGGTGAGTGATACGTCCAAAACGTATCTATAATTTCTGCTTGCTCCATGCCACTTTTGGGTGATATTGCTATGATATTCATACACTTCCATACACTTTTGATCATATTTGGAATAACTTACTAATCCAGTGCACCCCAGTGCCAGTTTCTGTTTTCGGCTGTTTTTGTATTTCAGGTTTTCACGTTTCGAGAACTGCCCAGAAAAATCCAGAAAAATTATATAAAAAATAAGCGTTCCAGAAACAACACTGCGTCCGAAGGGCAGCCTGGGGGGGCACCAGGGCCCTAGGCGCCCTGGCGGCGCGCCCCCCCCTGGGCCGCGCCGGGGGGGGGGGGCGCCTGGGCCCCCCGAAGCTCCCCCGATGCCCTACTTTGGCATATATTTAAAGGGCCCTCCGAAACCCTCAGAAAAGGAACTCTTTTCGCGATCCCATCTCTATTCCGCCGCCGCCGCCGCTTCCAAGATCGGGAGCACCAGGAGAACTCTTCCCGGCACCCTGCCGGAGGGGAGGATCACCACCGGGAGCTTCTCCACCACCATGGACGCCTCCCGGATGACTCGTGAGTAGTCTCCCTTGGACCATGAGTCCATGACCAGTAGCTATGTGATGTTCTCCTCCCGTTCTTGTGCTTCACTAATTAGTCCTCGCGAGCTGCCCAACATGATCGAGGCGCCTATGTAATCCTTATGCTGTTGCTATGTTGAGTTTGCTGGGATCCGATGGATTATGAGATTATGTTCAGATTGATCTTGAGTAATATATTTGATCTACCTCTTTTATATTTTTGTTCATAAGTAATTCTTGCATGTTCTCCGTTGTTATTTATTGCTTTGGCCGAGTAATAGGTAGTGACTCCAAGAGGGAACGTTATGCTCGATTGTGGGTTCATGCCCCTCGATGATTAGCTTGAGTGACAGAAACATGAGTCTAGGGGATGTGCTGTTGCCACAAGGGGGAAAACAACGGTGCTTGTGCCTGCGGGTGCAAGGATTGTTTACTTTACGCAAAGTTCTTTTAATGCAGTTGTCTGTTGCATTGAGTTTACACTATGGGTGGGACTCGCAACTTAATACCAGCGAGATGTTCTGGATAGATATCTCAAGGTGGATGATTAGTAGTAGATATTGATGGATTTCGGTCTACTTACTTTGGCGTACCACCCATGCTTTGAACCTCAACCTTTCTTGCAATGTAGTCAGCATTGGTTTGCGTTCGTGGTCCTGTCAATTGCCCAGCTGTAATTTGTTTACCTCACATAGCTGTTTTATCGTCTTTTGGGAGAGAGACATCACTAGTGAACATCATGAGACTCCGGTCCATATTACCATCATTGATCACATCCGCTATTTACTTTTCGCTTTTATTTACTATTGCAAAACACTATCTATCACTACTATCATTGCTTTTAATCCTTTGTGAACTACAAGGCCGGAGGGATTGACAACCTCTCTGTACTCGTTGGGAGCAAAGTTATTTGTATCTGTGTGCAGGTCCACGTTGATTGCTACTAATCTGGCGCCGTAGCAGTTGACACCTACTTGTTGAACCTAGGAGTCTCTGGGGATTCGATCCTTGGCATCTTTTGCTAAGGGAAAAACTTCCACAACACTGCATCTTACACCTTCCGCTTGGGGTAACCAACGAGGGGTTAGAGGCCCATCAAGGAGTATTTACTGGCGCCGTTGCCGGGGACTCCACTCTTCAGGATAGGGGAGTTGCACGCTATCTTTTACCTTTGTTTTTAGTCTTGTTAGTTTACCTTTCATTTTTGCTTTAGTATCCTTTATCGAAAATCACAAAAATAGTTATCTTGCTTGCTTGCTACTATGGGTTCCACCGAAACACCAAGTTGTGTGACTTCACTAGTCACAACAACAATGACTTTATCAGCACACCTATCACTACACCTGCCACTTCAGCACCTTCATATGAAATTAAACCTGCTTTACTGAACTTAGTTATGAAAGAACAATTCTCCGGTGCTGGAGATGATGCTGCTTTACACTTGAACAACTTTGTTGAACTTTGTGATATGCAAAAGTACCAAGAAATAGATGGTAATATTGTTAAGCTTAAGCTTTTTCCTTTCTCCTTGAGAGGAGGAGCTAAAATTTGGTTTCAGTCTTTGCCTAGAAATAGCATAGATTCTTGGGACAAGTGCAAAGATGCTTTTATCGGAAAATACTATCCACCTGCTAAAATTATCCAACTTAGAAGTAACATAATGAATTTTAAACAATTGGATAATGAACATGTTGCCCAAGCTTGGGAACGTATGAAATCTCTTATCAAGAACTGTCCTACTCATGGTTTGACTACTTGGATGGTTATCCAAACTTTTTATGCAGGCTTGAACTTTACCTCGCGGAACTTGTTAGATTCGGCCGCGGGAGGAACTTTTATGTCAACTACACTTGGTGCTGCCACAAAGCTTCTCGATGAGATGAAGACCAACTATTCCCAATGGCACACCGAACGCACTCCAACATGTAGGAAGGTAAACTCTGTCGAGGAGATTTCCTCCCTTAATGAAAAAGTTGACTTGATCATGTCTCTACTTTCGAAGCAATCTTCTGTTGATCCTCGTTATGATCCTTTAGATTCTGTGATTGCTGATGCTTATAGGAGTAACTTTGGTAGTAATCCTAGACCGTTCCCCTCTAATTCTTATGGGAACAATAATGCTTATCCTAGTACCAGGAACTCCATCCAAAAAGATAGAGATTTGCCTGGCTATGAGAAACTGCTAGAGATAGAAAAGGCCACGAAGAATTACATGCACACCCAATATGAACAAAACAAAACCTTCTCAAGGCAATTGAATGAGCACACTGCTATCTTGCAAGACATTAGTAGACGATTAGAGAACATAAATATTGAGATTTCTAACCTCCAGACTAGACTCACTATCACTGAGACCCAAGTCTCCAATATGTCTCACACACAAGCCACTTTGATAAACCAAATGGCAGCTAAACCCGAAGTGGTTGCATCCCTAAGGGAGGAAGAGGAAAGAATTAAGAGCCTTCCTACCCACCACACTGTTGCTACTATCCAAGTTGTTGAAGATGTTCACACTCTTAGCACCCAATGTACTCCTGGTCCCAATGGACCTATTAATGGTGATGCTATGACTATAGAAACTACCAAACAAGAGAACCTTAAGGACACCACTACCACTTTACTTGATGCTCGTGACCTTGATTTTGATAATTGCACTCTTACCGAAGTTATTGATTTCCTTCACAAGATGTCTAGAGATCCCCGCACTAGCACGCTTAACCTTGCCTTCACAGAGCATATCACTAATGCTCTCATCAAAGCTAGGGAGGAGAAATCATAGTAGAAGCCTCCATACCTAGAAAGCTAGAAGATGGTTGGGATCCTATGATAAAAAGTAATTTGAATGACTTCTCTTGTTATGCATTATGTGATGTTGGTGCTAGTACCTCTGTTATGCCCAAAAGAATATATGATATGCTTAAATTAAAACCTTTTGATTCTTGTTCTTTTGGTGTTCATCTCGTTGATTCTTCCATAAAGAAACCTTTGGGGAGGATCGACGATGTTTTTATTGTTGTCAATGATAATTATATTCCCGTTGATTTCACTATTATGGATATTGAATGTGATCCTTCTTGTCCAATTATTTTGGGACGTCCCTTTTTGCGCACCGTTGGTGCTATCATTGACATGAAAGAGGGTAATATAAAATTTCAGTTTCCTCTCAAGAAAGGGATGGAACACTTCCCTCGTAAGAAGATCAAGTTACCTTTTGAGTCCGTTGTACGGGCTAGTTATTCTTTTACTCTTGATAAAACTTGATCTATGCATTATGCCTAGCTTAAAGGCATAAAAGAAAGCGCTTTTGGGAGGCAGCCCACATGAATAAATTTTTGCTTTTGTTGTGTCTTGATATTGTTTACTGCTGTAGCATCATCATTGTATCTTTGCTTTTCATATTTGTGCCAAGTATAGCCTCTGATTGCTAGAAAGTTCAAAAGTTGTGAGGTGCTGTCCAGGAAACAGATTCTGTCCTTGGATAGAAAAATTCGTATAAAATCACCAGATTATCTTTTTGGTCTAAATTTTTTCGACAGCGTTCTCTACATAATTGTCTTTTGTGCGCCTGTTCTGAGTTTTTTGATTTGAGTTGCACAAGTATCCCGAACAGATCAATTACTACCTGCTGTTCTGTTTTTCACAGATTCTGTCCTGTTTTGCCTTTCCTTCACTTTGCAAATCAAGAGCTTGCTTTTTCTTTGCAAAAACCTTTTGGCAATCTTGAGAAACAGTAGAACTTCAAGAATATCTTTATTTCCAGCAAGGTATAATTATTTTATTAAGGGTACTAACCTCGCTAATCAGATTATGATGAGTTATGTATGAAGGGAGTTTTCAAGTGTGCGAGGGAAGATGATAAAAAAGATTCAGGAGTGTCAAGCGCTCAAGCTTGGGGATGCCCCCGTACACCCCCAAGAAATATTCAAGGAGACTCAAGCGTCTAAGCTTGGGGATGCCCCCGTGCATCCCCTTCTCCATCAACATTATCAGTTCGTCTTTCGTTCCGCTATATTTTTATCACTTCATGTGTTATGTGCTATGCTTGGAGCGTCTTGCTTTTAGTTTTCTTTTTAGTTTTTCATAACGAGTCGGAACCCAGCATTCCTTTATGTGGGAGAGAAACACGCTCCACCTCTACCTAGAACATAACATAGAATTTTCATATCTATCTATACTGTGTGTGTTCTTTGTCTTTTAATAGCTACTATCATGCTTTGCTCTTAGTATTCATGCTTATCTTTTCAAAGAGCTTTTGTTTAGTTGGTTGCTTGAACTCTCTTTAATTATCATGTTCACCTTATTAAGAGAGTTTGCTTCCGTTGCATTGGTTAATGTGTCTATGATGAAGATGCTACTTGCATGATGGTGCTTAGTAGTTTAGGTTTTCTTATGGTTAAACTCAAATAGCTGGGGGGTTCCCAATGTGTTATTGGAGTATCAACATGGTTTGTTTGCCTATGATGTGGTATGGTTTAGTAATATCTTCCTTCGAGAATTTATTTTGATTGACTTGGCGTATGCTCACGCATATTTAAGACTGTAAAGAAAGTCTGTCAAGCCTTGATGATCTTTTGTTTCTGAGTAGCGATATAACTACCATGCCTGATTCAATATTGCTTTGTCGCTTTGCATGATTATGACCGTCATTGCTCTCTTAGTTGGTCGCTCCCAGTCTTTTGCTAACCTCCACCTGTACTAAGCGAACTAACCATGCAATACATAGCTCATGGGAAAGTAGCCTAAAAACTATTGTGGTAAAGAATATGTTGCCTATGTATCTTATTTCTTATAAGTTGCTTGCTGAGCGGTAACCATGTTTCTGGGGACGCCATCAACTGTCACACTTTTGTTGAATATCATGTGAGTTGCTATGCATGTTCGTCTTGTTCGAAGTAAGGGTGATTTACCGTGGGTTGAATAACTGTGCATATTGTTAGAGAAGAACATTGGGCCGCCAACCAAAGCCATGCATCATGGTGGAAGTTTTAGCTTGGACCTTAATCCTCAATCTCTTATGAGAATATGCTTATGCATTTAAGAGGAGTCCATCATCTATTTTCTATGTTGTCCCGGTATGGATGTCCTCAAGTTGAGATCTATCAAAAACGAGAAATCAAATGCGATCTATCTCCTTGGACCTTTGTACATGTGGCATAGAGGTACCCCTTTGTGACACTTGGTTGAAACATATGCAATGCAATGATAACCCATGGAAATCCGAGCTAATTAGGACAAGGTGCGAGCACTATTGGTATTCGATGCATGAGGCTTGCAACTTATAGGATGTCTTATGCATGACACATATGAAGTACTACTACCGTTGACAAAATTGCTTCCATGTTTTCAAAATAAAAAACTCTAGCACATAACCATTCTTTTACTTTTATGTTGAAGCACCAACTACTGAGAGCATGATTGTCATTCTGAGTGTAATGTGCATTGTCCCAAAGTAGCATTGTCTTTTGCATGATTGTGATATCGTTTATTCTGAAATCATTGTATCTAGTCATCACTTAAACCTTGAAGGTGCCCCTGCATTTATGTTTTGCATCACTAAAGGGGGCAAGCTAGATATCACTTTGTCATATTTGCACATCATGTTCATTGCAAATCTTTTTTGATGTTTCAGTTTCATATTGTAAAACTTTCAGTCATTTGTGATTTTCTCATGAGGCAACTTAACTACTATAGAATCATTGTCTCAGTAAGCTTTTGTCATATGACTATAAAAGGTCCTATATGGTTAATAGCATGTCACCACAGAAATTATTCTTGTTATCATTTACCTACTCGAGGACGAGCAGGAATTAAGCTTGGGGATGTTGATACGTCCAAAACGTATCTATAATTTCTGCTTGCTCCATGCCACTTTTGGATGATATTGCTATGATATTCATATACTTCCATACACTTTTGATCATATTTGGACTAACTTACTAATCCATTGTATTTCAGGTTTTCACGTTTCGAGAACTGCCCAGAAAAATCCAGAAAAATTATATAAAAAAACAGCGTTCCGGAAACAACACTGCGTCCGAAGGGCAGCCTGGGGGGGGGGCACCAGGGCCCCAGGCGCCCTGGCGGCGCGCCCCCCTGGGCCGCGCCGGGGGGGCGCCTGGGCCCCCCGAAGCTCCCCCGATGCCCTACTTTGGCATATATTTAAAGGGTCCTCCGAAACCCTCAGAAAAGGAACTCTTTTCGCGATCCCATCTCTGTTCCGCCGCCGCCGCCGCTTCCAAGATCGGGAGCACCAGGAGAACTCTTCCCGGTACCCTGCCGGAGGGGAGGATCACCACCGGGAGCTTCTCCACCACCATGGACGCCTCCCGGATGACTCGTGAGTAGTCTCCCTTGGACCATGAGTCCATGACCAGTAGCTATGTGATGTTCTCCTCCCGTTCTTGTGCTTCACTAATTAGTCCTCGCGAGCTGCCCTACATGATCGAGGCACCTATGTAATCCTTATGCTGTTGCTATGTTGAGTTTGCTGGGATCCGATGGATTATGAGATTATGTTCAGATTGATCTTGAGTAATATATTTGATCTACCTCTTTTATATTTTTGTTCATAAGTAATTCTTGCATGTTCTCCATTGTTATTTATTGCTTTGGCCGAGTAATAGGTAGTGACTCCAAGAGGGAACGTTATGCTCGATTGTGGGTTCATGCCCCTCGATGACTAGCTTGAGTGACAGAAACATGAGTCTAGGGGATGTGCTGTTGCCACAAGGGGGAAAACAACGGTGCTTGTGCCCGCGGGTGCAAGGATTGTTTACTTTACGCAAAGTTCTTTTAATGCAGTTGTCTGTTGCATTGAGTTTACACTATGGGTGGGACTCGCAACTTAATACCAGCGAGATGTTCTGGATTGATATCTCAAGGTGGATGATTAGTAGTAGATATTGATGGATTTCGGTCTACTTACTTTGGCGTACCGCCCATGCTTTGAACCTCAACCTTTCTTGCAATGTAGTCAGCATTGGTTTGCGTTCGTGGTCCTGTCAATTGCCCAGCTGTAATTTGTTTACCTCACATAGCTGTTTTATCATCTTTTGGGAGAGAGACATCACTAGTGAACATCATGAGACTCCGGTCCATATTACCATCATTGATCACATCCGCTATTTACTTTTCGCTTTTATTTACTATTGCAAAACACTATCTATCACTACTATCATTGCTTTTAATCCTTTGTGAACTACAAGGCCGGAGGGATTGACAACCTCTCTGTACTCGTTGGGAGCAAAGTTATTTGTATCTGTGTGCAGGTCCACGTTGATTGCTACTAATCTGGCGCCGTAGCAGTTGACACCTACTTGTTGAACCTAGGAGTCTCTGGGGATTCGATCCTTGGCATCTTTGCTAAGGGAAAACACTTCTACTTACTGCATCTTACACCTTCCACTTGGGGTAACCAACGAGGGGTTCGAGGCCCATCAGTGAGCCACTCTTCGGCATATCTTCACAAGTACATTGTCACCACAATGGATGGCAAGCTTCAAGCACTTGATCTCTTTGTGATGCTCCACTTGAACTTGCACACCACAACCCAACCCCACAAAGAACTCTCACGAAGACCATGGGTTAGTACACAAAGCGTGATTGACAATGCTTACCATACCATGGGATTGCTTGATCCCTCTCGGTACATCTTCTACACTTTGTGTGTTGATCAACTTGATTCATTCTTTGACTTAGTTTTGATCAACCTTGAATCTTTCCAACTCTCTTCATTTGGATGATGTCTTCAAGGTAAACATGAATGATCACAAACTTTTCTTCTTCAAGACATGCTTGCAATAAGCTCAACACCCACAAGACCAATCTTTGGATAATTCCTTAATAGCACCTTGGTCATCACAAACTCTCCTTGAAACCAACAAATGAACTCCAAGAAAAGCCTATGGACAAACCCTTCAAATATAACTCAAGGCAACCATTAGTCCATAGAGATTGTCATCAATTACCAAAACCAAACATGGGGGCACCGCATGTTCTTTCAATCTCCCCCATTTTGGTAATTGATGACAATCACTTTCAAGAGAGTTTATATAAGGAATTATGCATCACCATACCATGCAACAATAATGTATGCGCATGAGATGCAAAAGCTTAGGAACAAACCAAAGAAAGAAGAGAGAAGAGACAACTCTCTAAACTTCCTCACAAAACTAAACTCTCTGAAACTTCTCCCCCATTTGCATCGATTGCCAAAATGGGCGAATAGCTTAGAAGGCCAATATAAATTGTGTTCCTCCATAAATTGCGTATTCCTCAAAATAGAGAGTGGAATGCAATACATATATCCAACAGTAAATACTTGGAGGAAGACAAACTATATTGAGGCCCAAAGATTGCAAAAGAATAATATGCCACAAAGGCATAACAAAGGGAGAAAAACACGCAAACAAGCAATCAAATGATACCAATTGAATCAAGCTATCAAAATATACCAATTGACCCAACTAGACCAATGATCCTACATGCCAAATGAATAAAAGATATTATGATAAGAGCAAAGGAGTGTTCTAGAGAAACTAGAGAAGCTCCCCATGATTTGTGCACAATTTAGTTTTGTATTTGGATACAACGGGCACAAAATAGGATCGTCGCTCCCCCAAGACCAATAGAACCTCACGACATAGCAACAGAGTGTTCTAAAGACACTAGTGAAGCTCCCCATAATTTATGCACTCCTTAGAATATTTTCATTAGGATACCAAGTGCACAAAATAGGATCATCACTCCCCCAAGATCAATAGACACTCACACCAAGTGCAAGTGAGCATGAAGGAAACAAAGCCTAGCACTTGCAACAAACAACTGGTTGAGCAATATATAAAAGAGTCAACTTAAGAGAAGGCTCAACCAAAATGATGTGTGTGAGTCATGGCAAAGCACTTGAGAAGATTAATGTATGGATGAACATTAAGCATCAATATACTCTTGAATGAATGAGATACACAGTGCAAGGCCTATCATTCCCACACACAACAGCAAATGGGTTCACAAGCTCACTACTAATCATATAAATAACCTATGCTTGTGACAACCTGTGGTGAATATATAAAAAGGATAGCTTTGTCATGAGGAGGGATACCAATAGAAATGACAAAAGCCTCGTCAAGACAAGCAGGAGAAAAAAATGATCTTCACCACAAAAGAGTGCATCAAGATGCAACGATATAAGATCCGCACTCGAGACACACACCTTCACGGAGCCACCAAAGAAATAAAACAGGAACGAAAAGGTGGACGTGAAAGAAGGGGATATCAAATAGATATGCAACTTCTCTCAAGTGTATAAGATTCTAGGTAGACGAAGATCAAGATGATATCAATCCACAAAGAAGGATGTACACACGAAATTGTTGCAAAAAGGAATGAATAAGATATCCCCATGGAAGTCATAAATATACCAATAAGATATTTGCTTGAAGGCATATCACATGGCTAGATATGTTCTTATTGTATATAAATGAGTTCCAACCACACGAGCATCAAAGACATCACAACTAGCAACAAGAGATCATTGTTGGGATGCTTAGAGAAAGGAAACAAGTATCAAAAGAAGGAATGACTAACATGCCATGATACAACCTACACAAGGTTGGTGCAAGAAATGTGTTCATGAAGTAGATGGTGATACTTGTTACCGAGATACCATTGGAAGAATGTAGTAGATACCAATTGAAGGTAGATAGTAGTTCATTGATCATCCTAGCTTGACTCCAATAAGCACATGGTGACACCACCTTCCTTTTGAATGAGCCGAGCATCCAATGCATCTCCAATTGTTCCTAGAACACCAACACAAACAAAATGGTACCCAAACTCATTGGGACCAAAGAGTTAGAAACACCAATACATAGAAAAAACTCCACAAACATATGTGCATTTATATATGAAAAATGAATTTCATGCACATCTCATCCAAATTGAGACTAGGTGGAGTTTCCCTTATATATTGGGTTAAAGAAAGAAAGCATGCCAAAGAAAATACATGAAGTAAATATGCATGCTCAAGACTTTCAAGAAACGAAACAAAAAAAAAGAAAAAGAAATACCAAGTGAAAATAGGATACCAAATGGAGAAATCATCACTTGGAAGATATCTATTAGAAGATACATCAAGGAATGAGATATCCATTGATACACGCAAAAGGAAAGATATCGGACTCCCAAAAGAGAGGATGGTTCCAAACAAACCAACCCATCTACAAGGTTTCATGATGGCACAAGTACCAAAAAACGGCTTGCCTTCCATCAACACACACTTGATATGGATCACAAGGTGAGTGTTCTATCGAAAATAGGATAGCTCCCCCACAAATTGTGCATTTAAAGAGAATTTGCATTCGAGTACAAAATGCACAAGGTGGGGTCACCACTTTCACTATATCTAGAAAACACTCGACAAAAACAATAAAACACGAGATCCACAAGTGGCATGGAAGGAAATGGGAGTTGACACAAACTTGTCAAGAGATAAGACAAATAAAACGAAAAGACAATGTAAAGATGATCAATAATTTCCACCACATAAATGATTACCAATTGTCAAAGACAAGAGGTATTTGGAAATAATTCCCGGTGATAGATAGCAATGATATCCAACATCATCTTCACACCAAACACAAGTAAAATGCAACTTGTAAAGCTAACATGCCACCTAGGAACAACATAATTTATAATATAAACACTAGGTGACAATATCTCAAATTTACACATTTTCTAGGCTTGTAATATACACATAGCATATTACTCCCCCATAATGTGATACCAATGAAAAACTTAACAAGCTGCAAAAGAGAAGCAACAAGAGATAATTAATGGAACATTTCGAATTTGAATTTCTCATGAGAAGACATACCACATAGAGACTAGATAATCTTGTAATATCAAAGCTAGATGATATTCCTCATGTACACACATTTATAGGATTGTGAGGTGCACAAAGCACATCACTCCCCCAAAATGGGATGTTCCATTAATCTCTCACAAGAGCCAGCTAAGATACAAACAAGATACACAAAGGCTCAAATCACTACACACACGTACATGATGTGCAAACCAACATACACATACTTGATTTCTCAAGATAAGCAAATTGGGAGCATAACATATACACACACATGCAAGGTACAAAACCATAACATGCTAAGGAGCAAGTAACTTTCAATGTAAAGTTGTAAACAATTTAAGCACGAGTTACCGCAAGGAGGAACATTGGATATAAGATAGAAACTTGATAATCCGAATGACTTGGCTTGAGACAATATGAATGATGAAGACCCCTTAATTCTTCATAATGTAGCCAAGTCTCCAATGCCCTCCAACAACGCCTATTGATCAAGTTTTAGCTTGTTGGTCCCCAACCAAGTTGGGTCCTAAGAGGTTAGTCACAATAGGCTTGGTAACCCAAATGGTTCTTTGCTTGACACCACTTTGTGTACCAACAAACTTGGCAAAACACATTGCCAACATTATCCTTCCCAAGAGAATAGATATCATCAATAATAATTGGGTTGGATAAGTTACTACTAGTGCATGAAGAAGCGACGTGACCTTTCTCACGACATAAGTAGCAACGTCTACTCTTCACTTTCTTCTCACTTGATTTCTCAACAAGAGAGGCATTAACTTGAGTCTTCTTGGGAAGTGGCCTTTCTTCAACTTGCGGTTGAGCATGGGATTGAACTTGTGGCCTCTTCCCTTGTTGCTTGTCACTAATGGTCTTCTTCTTCAATGGGCAAGATCTAATATGGTGCCCTTCAATTTTGCACTTGAAGCAAACAATCTTGGCCAAATTCTTTACTTGTTCTTGGCCCTTCTTCTTCTTATGAATTTTGGACTTCTTACTCTTATTGGAGTTAAATCCAAGTCCACCTTTGTCATTGGGGGATTTTTGCACACTTAAGATATTGTTGAGAGTGGACTTCCCTTCATGACACTTTTCCAAGTCTTTCTTCAAAGAAGTGACTTGGGCCTTGAGCTCTTTGACTTGCTCTACATGGTTAGTGTGAACACAAGTACTAGAAGAAGTATAAGCTTCATTGCTAGAGCAACAAGGCAAGGAGAGCAATTCATCACAAGATGTACTAACATTGTGAGTAGATGAATTACGATGACTAGCACATGGCAAGATAGAATTTTGACTTGAAGTAGTGCTAGTAGCCACATGAGGCTTACTAGATGTTACCTTGATACTCATAGCCTCATGAGCTATCTTTAGCACATTATGGGATACTAGAAGATCATCATGAGAGCTTGTGGGCTTTACATGACTTTCTTCCAATTTCCCATAATTGCTAGATAGCAACTCAAGTTGAGCCCTTAGCTCAACATTCTCCTTCAGAATGGATGCTTCACTAGAAATAGAGTTAGTAGCACAAGCATCATCAATAATAGCAAGAGGAGAAGGCAACTTGGCAAGCTCTTTAGAATATGAAGCTTTAAGTTGAGCATGAGACTCGGTGAGTTTTATGAGCTCACCCTTAATGACCCTTGAGCCATTTTCGAGGTGCTCAAAATCCTCAAGGAGTTTAGCATGTGCAACTTCAAGCTTCTCATTTTTAGTTTCAAATCATTAACCACCTCGAGAGCTCTATCACGGGATTCCTTTATTCTAGATAGTTCTAGAGAAAAAGTCTCCTCAAGAGATTCCTTGGTGGTTTGTTCAAGTTCAAGAGCTTGCGAGAGGTCGGCGATCTCATTAGCGTAATCACGCTCATGACCTTCCATTTTCTCAATGGTGACCTCATGCTCCTCTAGATGAGATTCCAACTCCTCTATATATTTCTTGCCCTCAATGGCAATAGACATGATTTCCATGAAGTCGGAACGAGCAATTGTATTCTTATGAAGAGCTTTAAAAATCATTCCCCCCTTAATTTTTAAGGAGGCAACATTATCATTCTCTTCATCATTATCAACATCATCATCATTGTCATCATCACTATCATCACAAGATATATTGGGATTCAAAGTGGGAGATACCTTTGAAGCCTTAGCCATAAGACAATATACAATAGATGATGATGTTGGATCCCTCGATGCACCATTCAAGGCCACATCTTGTTCCATGGGGCGTTGGATTTCCTCTACATTGTTAGCACAACAATTCGAGGAAATATATGCATTTTTATCATGGCAACGAGACATAGCAAGCATATCATCAGGAGATTTAGTCAAGCAATTTCTACATGATATGCAAGGACTATCAACACAAGCATGTGAAACATTTGGAGTGCTCAAAGTGCTAAAGTCCAAAGATGAAGCATTGCAATAAGAAAGTGATGAAGCATCATCAACAATAATCCCACTATCATCATTGCAATGAACACCACTACTCACCATATCATTACCTTGTGGCAATCCACATGTAGGTGAAGTAGAAGAAGTTAAGAAAGCAACCCGGCCGGGGGTGGAGGGAGAACAATTATCCCCACAATTCTTGGACACACCATATTTATCTTGAAGCTTTGTCCACAACTCATGAGCATCCCGGAACGGCATGAGTTGAAATATAACTACATCGCTCAAAGCATCGAAAAGCACATTAGAAGCTTGATCATTGAGATAAGAGTTTTTCTCATCCTCTAAAGATAATCTTTGGGGATCCTTTGGAGGAGAAAAACCCATATCTACAATTCACTCTAAATTTGGGTCCATGACCCTAAAGAGATTAAGCATGCGAATTACCCAAACATCAAAATTTGTGCCATCGAAACTAAGAGTGTCAGAGAATCCTAAACCCCTAGTCGACATCCTTACTCTCAAGGCGGTTAAGCCCTATAAAGAGAGACGAGGCTATGATACAAATTGAAAGATCGTGGATGTCACCTAGAGGGGGGTGAATAGGCGCTTTAAAATAATTACGGTTTAGGCTTGAACAAATGCGGAATAAACCTAGCGGTTAATTTGTCAAGCACAAAACCTACAACAACTAGGCTCACCTATGTGCACCAACAACTTATGCTAACTAAGCAAGATAATCAACTAGGTGATAGCAAGATATATGACAAGAAACAATATGGCTATCACAAAGTATAGTGCATAAGTAAAGGGCTCGGGTAAGATATAACCGAGGCACGTGGAGACGACGATGTATCTCGAAGTTCACACCCTTGAGGATGCTAATCTCCGTTTGGAGCAGTGTGGAGGCACAATGCTCCCCAAGAAGCCACTAGGGCCACCGTAATCTCCTCACGCCCTCGCACAATGCAAGATGCCGTGATTCCACTAAGGGACCCTTGAGGGCGGTCACCGAACCCGTACAAATGGCAACCCTTGGGGGCGGTCACCGAACCCGTACACTTTGGCAACCTTTGGGGGCGGTCACCGGTACCCGTCAAATTGCTCGGGGCAATCTCCACAACCTAATTGGAGACCCCGACGCTTGCCCGGAGCTTTACACCACAATGATTGAGCTCCGAACAATACCAACCGTCTAGGGCGCCAAGGTACCCAAGATGAACAAGCTCTAGGGTGCCCAAACACCCAAGAGTAATAAGCTTCTCAAACTTCACTTCCACGTATCACCGTGGAGAACTCAAACCGATGCACCAAATGCAATGGCAAGGGCACACGGAGTGCCCAAGTCCTTCTCTCCCAAATCCCACCAAAGCAACTAATGCTAGGGAGGGAAATGAGAGGAAGAACGGAGAAGAGAACACGAAGAACTCCAAGAACTAGATCCAAAGGGTTCCCCTCACAAAGAGGAGAAAGTGATTGGTGGAAACGTGGATCTAGATCTCCTCTCTCTTTTCACCCCAAAACTAGCAAGAATCTATGGAGAGATTGAGAGATAGCAAGCTCGAAGAAGGTCAACAATGGGGGAAGAACACGAGCTCAAAGGATAAGGTCCAATGGGGAAGAAGATCCCCTTTTATAGGTCCCCACGAATCTGCCCGTTATGTGCAGAAAACTGTAGGACCGGTACAACCGGTGCACGAACCGGTACAACCGGTCAAGGCAGAGGAAAAACCAACCTGTAGGAAAAAGCACTAAGCGGTACAACAGCCCGGGGAACCGGTAGTACCGGTTAAACTAAACTAACCAGTACAACCGGTCAACAACCGCCCAAGAACCGCTCCAAATCAGAAACTATTCCGGTGGTAGAGCGGTACATGGCCGGTACAACCTTCAGACCAATTTTGGACCGGTACTACCGCTACAAACACCGGTAGTATCGGTCAACCGGTACAACCTCTCTATGGGGCGGTACAACCTCTCTATGAAAAACAGGTAAGATCAAAACAGCCACAACTTTCGCATACGAACTCCGAATTCGACGAAATCAAGTTTGTTGGAAAGCTAAGGACAAGAGCAAGCATAATCTTGATAGAAATATCAAGAAAAAGCAATTGAGAAAAATATCCAAAATAAAATGGTAAGAACCCTTTCTCAATTAAGACTAGTAAAAACTCCAACACCGAAAACATCATAGAAGACGCATGTGAACTCCGTTTTCGATGAACTCAAGCTTGTCATCAAGATGACCATAAGCTCTAAGACTCACAAAGAGAACCAAACAAGAACCAAGAAACATGATGCAAGGATGCAATGGTTTGAGCTCTCTACTAACGATACGATCAAGCTACCAACTTGAGAGCCCCCCTTGATAGTACGACAAATGATCCTATAACCCGGTCTCCCAACTACCACCACGAGACCGGTAAAATAGAAAACCTATCAAGGGCAAACCTTTGCTTTGCACAAAGTCCACTTGAGCTAGATGTAGATGATCTTGACTTCCTCAAGTTGGACCACCTTTCTTGATTGCGTTGTCTCGGTGAAGACTAGTAGATTGCTCCCCCATACTCCACTATGGGTGAGCCACTCTTCGGCATATCTTCACAAGTACATTGTCACCACAATGGACGGCAAGCTTCAAGCACTTGATCTCTTCGTGATGCTCCACTTGAACTTGCACACCGCAACCCAACCCCACAAAGAACTCTCACGAAGACCATGGGTTAGTAGGGGGGAGGGGGTGCCCCACTTGCCTTGGGGGGCAAGGACACCCCCCTGGCCGCCGCCCCCCTGCAGATTGGATCTGCAGGGCCCTGGCGCACCCCCATGGCCCCCTATATATATGTGGGGGGGAGAGGGCAGCCGCACCCTGGCCCTGGCGCCTCTCCCCCTCCCGTCACACCTCCATACTCCCAACGCAGGGCGCCCGGCGAAGCCCTGCTGCGATCTCCACTGCATCCACCACCACGCCGTTGTGCTGCTGGATCTCTGACGACTTCTCCTCCCCCCTTGCTGGATCAAGAAGGAGGTGACGTTGCTGTACTGGACGTGTGTTGAACGCGGAGGTGCCGTCCGTTCGGCGCTAGATCATCGGTGACGAAGAACGCGAAGAGTACGACTACTTCATCCACGCTTCTTCGAAAGCTTCCGCACGCGATCTACATAACGGTATGTAGATGCACTCTTACTTGCTCGTTGCTAGATGTCTCCTTAGTTGGATCTTGGTGAAAGCGTAGAATTTTTTTGAATTCTGCTACGTTCCACAACAATGGCATCTGAGCTAGGTTTTATGCGTAGCATCTTGCACGAGTAGAACACAAAGCAGTTGTGGGCGTTTGAGTTTGTTCAACTTTCTTACCATTACTAGTCAATCTTGATTCGGCGGTATTGTGGGATGAAGCGGCCCGGACCGACTTTACACGTACACTTACGTGAGACTGGTTCCACCGACAGACATGCACTAGATGCATAAGGTGGCTGGCGGGTGTCTGTCTCTCCTACTTTAGTCGGATCGGATTCGATGAAAAGGGTCCTTATGAAGGGTAAATAGAAGTTGACAAATCACGTTGTGGTTTTGGCGTAGGTAAGAAACGTTCTTGCTAGAAATCCTATAGAAGCCACGTAAAAATTTGCAACAACAATTAGAGGATGTCTAACTTGTTTTTGCAGCATGTGCTATGTGACGTGGTATGGCCAAAACGAAGATGTGATGAATGATATATGTGATGTATGAGATTGATCATGTTCTTGTAATAGGGAATCACGACTTGCATGTCGATGAACTTGACAACCGGCAGGAGCCATAGGAGTTGTCTTAATTATTGTATGACCTGCGTGTCATTGAATAACGCTATGTAATTACTTTACTTCATTGCTAAACGTTAGCTATAGTAGTAGAAGTAATAGTTGGCGTGACGACTTCTTCGAGACACGATGATGAAGATCATGATGATGAAGATCATGGTGTCGAGCCGGTGACAAGATGATCATGGTGCCCCGAAGATGGAGATCCAAGGAGCAAGATGATATTGGCCATATCATGTCACTTTAATTGATTGCATGTGATGTTTATCATGTTTATGCATCTTGTTTACTTAGAACGACGGTAGTAAATAAGATGATCTCTCACTAAAATTTCAAGAATTGTGTTTCCCCTAACTGTGCGCCGTTGCTAAAGTTCGTTGCTCCGAAGCACCACGTGATGATCGGGTGTGATAGGTTCTAACGTTCGCATACAACGGGTGTAAGCCAGATTTACACATGCAATACACTTAGGGTTCACTTGACGAGCCTAGCATGTACATACATGGCCTCGGAACACGGAAGACCGAAAGGTCGAACACGAGTCGTATAGAAGATACGATCAACATGAAGATGTTCGCCGTTGATGACTAGTCCGTCTCACGTGATGATCGGACACGGGCTAGTCGATTCGGATCGTGTATCACTTAGATGACTAGAGAGATGTCATTCTGAGTGGGAGTTCATTAAAATTTGATTAAGATGAACTTAATTATCATGAACTTAGTCTAAATTCTTTACAATATCTCTTGTAGATCAAATGGCCCACGCTCCAGTTTCCCTCAACTTCAACGCGTTCCTAGAGAAAACCAAGCTGAAAGACGATGGTAGCAACTATACGGATTGGGTCCGTAACCTGAGGATTATCCTCATAGCTGCCAAGAGATCATATGTCCTTGAAGCACCGCTAGGTGATGCACCTGCTCCCGATGCGGCCCAAGACGTTTTGAACGTCTGGCAGTCGCGTAGTGATGATTACTCCCTGGTTCAGTGCGGCATGCTTTACAGCTTAGAGTCGGGGCTCCAAAAGCGTTTTGAGCACCATGGAGCATATGAGATGTTCGAAGAGCTGAAAATGGTTTTCCAAGGTCATGCCCGAGTCGAGAGATATGATGTCTCCGACGCATTCTACAGCTGTAAGATGGAGGAGAACAGTTCTGTCAGTGAGCACATCCTCAAGATTTCAGGATTGCACAATCGCTTGTCTCAGCTGGGAATGAATCTCCCAGATGAAGCGGTCGTTGACAGAATCCTCCAGTCGCTCCCACCAAGCTTCAAGAGCTTCGTGTTGAACTTCAATATGCAGGGATGGAGAAGTCCATTCTCGAGGTGTATTCGATGCTGAAATCAGCGGAGGTGGACATCAAGAAAGAACATCAAGTGTTGATGGTCAATAAAACCACTAAGTTCAAGAAAGGCAAGGGTAAGAAGAACTTCAAGAAGGACGGCAAGGGAGTTGCCGCGCCCGGTAAGCCAGTTGCCGAGAAGAAGCCAAAGTATGGACCCAAGCCTGAGACAGAGTGCTTTTATTGCAAGGGAACGGGTCACTGGAAGCGGAACTGCACCAAATACTTAGCAGACAAGAAGGCCGGCAACGTCAAAGGTATATATGATATACATGTTATTGATGTGTACCTTACCAGCACTCGTAGTAGCTCCTGGGTATTCGATACCGGTGCAGTTGCTCACATTTGTAACTCAAAACAGGAGCTGCGGAATAAACGGAGACTAGCGAAGGATGAGGTGACGATGCGCGTCGGGAATGGTTCCAAGGTCGATGTGATCGCCGTCGGCACGCTGCCTCTACATCTACCCTCGGGATTAGTTTTAAACCTCAATAATTGTTATTTAGTACCAGCTTTGAGCATGAACATTGTTTCTGGATCTCGTCTTATGCGAGATGGCTACTCTTTCAAATCGGAGAATAATGGTTGTTCTATTTATTTGAGAGATATGTTTTATGGTCATGCCCCGCTGGTCAATGGTCTATTTTTGATGAATCTCGAACGTGATGATACACATATTCATAGTGTAGATGCAAAAAGATGTAAAGTTGATAATGATAGTCCCACATACTTGTGGCATTGCCGCCTTGGTCATATTGGTGTCAAACGTATGAAGAAGCTCCATTCAGATGGACTTCTAGAGTCTCTTGATTATGAATCATTTGACACGTGCGAACCATGCCTATTGGGCAAGATGACCAAGACTCCGTTCTCCGGAGTAATGGAGCGACCAACCAACTTATTGGAAATTATACATACCGATGTGTGCGGTCCAATGAGTGTTGAGGCTCGCGGAGGCTATCGTTATGTTCTCACCCTCACAGATGACTTGAGTAGATACGGGTATATCTATTTGATGAAACACAAGTCTGAGACCTTTGAAAAGTTCAAGGAATTTCAGAATGAGGTTGAGAATCAACGTGACAGAAAAATAAAGTTCTTGCGATCGGATCGTGGGGGTGAATATTTAAGTCATGAATTTGGCACACACCTTAGGAGCTGTGGAATTGTTTCACAATTAACACCGCCCGGAACACCTCAACGTAACGGTGTGTCCGAACGTCGAAATCGTACTCTGTTGGACATGGTGCGATCTATGATGTCCCTCACCGATTTACCGTTGTCCTTTTGGGGTTATGCTTTAGAGACTGCCGCATTCACTTTAAATAGGGCTCCGTCAAAATCCGTTGAGACGACTCCGTATGAACTTTGGTTTGGCAAGAAACCGAAGCTGTCGTTTCTAAAAGTTTGGGGTTGCGATGCTTATGTCAAGAAACTTCAACCTGAAAAGCTCGAACCCAAATCGGAAAAATGCGTCTTCATAGGATACCCAAAGGAAACAATTGGGTACACCTTCAGATCCGAAGGCAAAGTCTTTGTTGCCAAGAATGGATGCTTTCTGGAGAAAGAGTTTCTCTCGAAAGAAGTGAGTGGGAGGAAAGTAGAACTTGATGAGGTGACAGTCACCCCTCCTGTACCGGAAAGTAGCGCAGCACAGGAAACTGTTCCTGAGGTGCCTGCACCGACAAGGGAGGAAGTTAATGATAATGATCATGAAGAAACAGATCAAGTTACTACTGAACTTCGAAGGTCCACAAGGGCACGTTCCGCACCAGAGTGGTACGGCAACCCTGTCCTGGAAATCATGTTGTTAGACAACGGTGAACCTTCGAACTATGAAGAAGCGATGGCGGGCCCGGATTCCAATAAATGGCTTGGAGCCATGAAATCCGAGATAGAATCCATGTATGAAAACAAAGTATGGACTTTGGTGGACTTGCCTGATGATAGGCACGCCATAGAAAACAAATGGATATTTAAGAAGAAGACAGACGCGGATGGTAATGTGACCATCTATAAGGCTCGGCTTGTCGCTAAGGGTTATCGACAAGTTCAAGGGATTGACTACGACGAGACTTTCTCACCCGTAGCGATGCTGAAGTCAGTCAGAATCATGTTAGCTATTGCCGCATTCTATGATTATGAGATATGGCAAATGGACGTCAAAACAGCATTCCTTAATGGCTTCCTCAAGGAAGAGTTGTATATGATGCAACCGGAAGGTTTTGTCGATCCAGAGAATGCTAACAAGGTATGCAAGCTCCAGCGCTTGATTTACGGGCTGGTGCAAGCATCTCGGAGTTGGAATATTCGCTTTGATGAAGTGATCAAAGCGTTTGGATTTATACAGACTTATGGAGAAGCATGTATTTACAAGAAAGTGAGTGGGAGCTCTGTGGCATTTCTCATATTATATGTGGATGACATATTGCTGATGGGAAATGATATAGAATTCTTGGAAAATGTAAAGGCCTACTTGAATAAAAGTTTTTCAATGAAGGACCTTGGAGAAGCTGCTTACATATTAGGCATCAAAATCTATAAAGATAGATCGAGACGCCTCATTGGTCTTTCACAAAGTACATACCTTGACAAAATATTGAAGAAGTTCAATATGGATCAGTCAAAGAAAGGATTCTTGCCTGTTTTGCAAGGTATGAGATTGAGCAAGGCTCAGTCGCCGACCACGGCAGAAGATAGAGAAACGATGAGTGTCATTCCCTATGCCTCGGCCATAGGTTCTATTATGTATGCCATGCTGTGTACCAGACCTGATGTGAACCTTGCCATAAGTTTGGTAGGGAGGTACCAAAGTGATCCCGGTACGGAACACTGGACAGCGGTCAAGAACATCCTGAAGTACCTGAAAAGGACTAAGGATATGTTTCTCATTTATGGAGGTGACGAAGAGCTCGTCGTAAAGGGTTACGTCGATGCTAGCTTCGACACAGATCTGGATGACTCTAAGTCTCAAACCGGATACGTGTATATTTTGAATGGAGGGGCAGTCAGCTGGTGCAGTTGCAAACAGAGCGTGGTGGCAGCATCTACATGTGAAGCGGAGTACATAGATGCTTCCGAAGCAGCGCAGGAAGGAGTCTGGATGAAGGAGTTCATCACCGACCTAGGAGTCATTCCAAGCGCGTCAAGCCCGATGACTCTCTTCTGTGACAACACTGGTGCTATTGCCATTACCAAGGAGCCCAGGTTTCACAAGAAGACCAAGCACATCAAGCGCCGTTTCAACTCCATCCGGAATTATGTTCAGGATGGAGATATAGATATTTGTAAAGTGCATACGGATCTGAATGTCGCAGACCCGTTGACTAAACCTCTTTCACGGGCGAAACATGATCAACACCAGAACTCTATGGGTGTTCGATTCATCACAATGTAACTAGATTATTGACTCTAGTGCAAGTGGGAGACTGTTGGAAATATGCCCTAGAGGCAATAATAAAAGTATTATTATTATATTTCCTTGTTCATGATAATCGTCTGTTATTCATGCTTGAATTGTATTGTATGGAAACAGCGATACATGTGTGAATACATAGACCAAAATGAGTCCCTGGTAGGCCTCTAGTTGCCAGCTCGTTGATCAACAGATGGTCACGGTTTCCTGACCATGGACATAGGATGTCAGTGATAACGGGATCACATCATTAGGAGAATGATGTGATGGACAAGACCCAATCCTGAGCATAGCACGAGATCGTATAGTTCGTAATGCATAAGCTTTCCGGTGTCAAGTATTTATTCCTTAGACCATGAGGTTGTACAACTCCCGGATGCCGTAGGAATACTTTGGGTGTGCCAAACGTCACAATGTAACTGGGTGGCTATAAAGGTACGCATCGGGTATCTCCGAAAGTGTCTGTTGAGTTGGTACGAACCGAGACTGGGATGTTGTCACTCCGTGTGACGGAGAGGTACCTCTGGGCCCACTCGGTAAGACATCATCATAATGAGCTCAATGTGACTAAGTGGTTAGTCACGGGATGATGGATTACGGATCGAGTAAAGAGACTTGCCATGACGAGATTGAACAAGGTATCGGGAATACCGACGATCGAATCTCGGGCAAGTACCGTACCGATGGACAAAGGGAATAACATACGGGATTAAGTGAATCCTTGACACGGTGGTTCATCCGATGAATATCATCGAGGAACACGTGGGAACCAACATGGGTATCCAGATCCCGCTGTTGGTTATTGACCGGAGAGTGGTCTCGGTCATGTCTACGTGTCTCCCGAACCCGTAGGGTCTACACACTTAAGGTTCGGTAACGCTAGGGTCGTAGAGATACATGCACGTGGAAACCCGAAAGTTGTTCGGAGTCCCGGATGAGATCCCGGACGTCACGAGGAGTTCCGGAATGGTCCGGAGGTAAAGATTGATATATAGGAAGTCCAGTTTCGGCCATCGGGTGATCTCCGGGGGTCACCGGGAGCGTCCCGGGACCACCGGAGGGGCCCCGGGGGTCCACCGGGTGGGGCCACCCATCCCGGTGGGGCCCCTAGGCCGCAAGGGGAAGTGTCCAGCCCTAATGGGCTGGCGCACCACTAGGGGCCCACCTCCCCATGCGCCTAGGGTTGAAACCCTAGGGGGGAGGGGGCGCCCCACTTGCCTTGGGGGGCAAGGACACCCCCCTGGCCGCCGCCCCCCCCTGCAGATTGGATCTGCAGGGCCCTGGCGCACCCCCCTGGCCCCCTATATATATGTGGGGGGGAGAGGGCAGCCACACCCTGGCCCTGCTGCCTCTCCCCCTCCCGTCACACCTCCATACTCCCAACGCAGGGCGCCCGGCGAAGCCCTGCTGCGATCTCCACTGCATCCACCACCACGCCGTTGTGCTGCTGGATCTCTGACGACTTCTCCTCCCCCCTTGCTGGATCAAGAAGGAGGTGACGTTGCTGTACCTGACGTGTGTTGAACGCGGAGGTGCCGTCCGTTCGGCGCTAGATCATCGGTGACGAAGAACGCGAAGAGTACGACTACTTCATCCACGCTTCTTCGAAAGCTTCCGCACGCGATCTACATAACGGTATGTAGATGCACTCTTACTTGCTCGTTGCTAGATGTCTCCTTAGTTGGTTCTTGGTGAAAGCGTAGAATTTTTTTGAATTCTGCTACGTTCCACAATAGTTAGAGCATAAGGTATTTGTAGAGTGTCAACCTTTGTGTGGAGGTCGGGGGCGCGCGATGGTTAACTCCTACCAACCTACCCCCTAGGAGCATGCGTTGATTGCTTTGTTTTGATGACTCGTAAATTTTTGCAATAAGTATATGAGTTCTTATGACTAATGTTGAGTCCATGGATTATACGCACTCTCACCCTTCCACCATTGCTAGCCTCTCTTGTACCGCGCAACTTTCGCTGGTACCATACACCCACTATATACCTTCCTCAAAACAGCCACCATATACCTTCCTCAAAACAGCCACCATATCTACCTATCATGGCATTTCCATAGCCATTCCGAGATATATTGCCATGCAAGTTTCCACCGTTCCGTTCATATGACACGCTTCATATTGTCATATTGCCATGCATGATCATGTAGTTGACATCGTATTTGTGGCAAAGCCATCATGTGTAATTTTTCATACATGTCGCTCTTGATTCATTGCACATCCCGGTACACCGCCGGAGGCATTCACATAGAGTCATACTTTGTTCTAGTATCGAGTTGTAATATCGAGTTATAAATCAATAGAAGTGTGATGATCATCATTATTAGAGCATTGTCCCATGTGAGGAAAGGCCAAACAAAAGAAAAGGCCCCTCCAAAGAAAAAAAAGAAAAAAAAGGAAAAAAAGGAAAAAAAAAGAAAAGAAAAAAAGGACAATTGCTACTATCTTTTTCCACACTTGTGCTTCAAAGTAGCACCATGTCCTTCATGATAGAGAGTCTCTTATTTTGTCACTTTCATATATACTAGTGGAAATTTTTCATTATAGAACTTGGCTTGTATATTCCAACAATGGGCTTCCTCAAATGCCCTAGGTCTTCGTGAGCTAGCAAGTTGGATGCACATCCACTTAGTTTCTTTTGTTGAGCTTTCATACATTTATAGCGCTAGTGCATCCATTGCATGACAATCCCTACTCACTCACATTGATATCTATTGATGGGCATCTCCATAGCCCATTGATACGCCTAGTTGATGTGAGACCATCTTATCCTTTTTTGTCTTCTCCACAACCACCATTCTATTCCACCTATAGTGCTATGTCCATGGTTCACGCTCATGTATTGCGTGAAAGTTGAGAAAGTTTGAAAAAAATAAATTATGAAACAATTGCTTGGCTGAAACCGGGGTTGTGCATGATTTGGGTATTTTGTGTGACGAAGATGGAGCATAGCCAAACTATATGATTTTGTAGGGACGAACTTTCTTTGCCATGTTATTTTGAGAAGACATAATTGCTTTGTTAGTATGCTTGAAGTATTATTATTCTTATGTCAATATTAAACTTTTTTCTTCAGTCTTTCAGATCTGAACATTCATGCCACAATAAAGAGAATTACATTGAAAATTATGTTAGGTAGCATTCCACATAAAAAAAATCAGATTTTATCATTTACCTACTCGAGGACGAGCAGGAATTAAGCTTGGGGATGCTTGATACGTCTCCAACGTATCTATAATTTTTGATTGTTCCATGCTATTATATTATCCATCTTGGATGTTTTATATGCATTTATATGCTATTTTATGCGATTTTTGGGACTAACCTATTAACCTAGAGCCCATTGCCAGTTTATGTTTTTTTCTTTGTTTTTGAGTTTTACAGAAAAGGAATACCAAATGGAGTCCAATTGACATGCCAATTTTTGATGATTTTTTATGGACCAAAAGAAGCCCCCGCAGTAAAAGAGTTGGGCCAGAAGAGTCCCGGGTCATCCACGAGGGTGGAGGGCGAGCCCTACCCCCTGGGCGCGCCCTCCTACCTCGTGGACAACTCGGAGACCCCCCTGACTTGTGCCCGGCGCAAAAAATTCCTATAAATACAGAAACCCCCGAAAAGAAATCTAGATTGGGAGTTCCGCCGCCGCAAGCCTCTGTAGCCACCAAAAACCAATCGGGGCCCTGTTTCGGCACCCTGCCGGAGGGGGGATCCCTCACTGGTGGCCATCGTCATCATCCCGGTGCTCTCCATGACGAGGAGGGAGTAGTTCACCCTCGGGGCTGAGGGTATGTACCAGTAGCTATGTGTTTGATCTCTCTCTCTCTCTCTCTCTCTCTCTCTCTCTCTCTCTCTCTCTCTCTCTCTCTCTCTCTCTTGTGTTGTTGATTTGGCAGGATCTTGATGTACCGCGAGCTTTGCTACTATAGTTGGATCTTATGATGTTTCTCCCCCTCTACTCTCTTGTAATGGATTGAGTTTTCCCTTTGAAGTTATCTTATCGGATTGAGTTTTTAAGGATTTGAGAACACTTGATGTATATCTTGCGTGGGATACCCGTGGTGACAATGGGGTATTCTATTGGTTCACTTGATGTAAGTTTTGGTGATCAACTTGCGGGTTCCATGACCTTGGGAATCTATGCATAGGGGTTGACACACGTTTTCGTCTTGACTCTCCGGTAGAAACTTTGGGTCACTCTTTAAAGTTCCTTGTGTTGGTTGAATAGATGAATCTGAGATTGTGTGATGCATATCGTATAATTATACCCACGGATACTTGAGGTGACAATGGAGTATCTAGGTGACATTAGGGTTTTGGTTGATGTGTGTCTTAAGGTGTTATTCTAGTACGAACTCTAGGATAGATCGAACGGAAAGAATAGCTTCGTGTTATTTTACTACGGACTCATGAATAGATCGATCCAAAAGAATAACTTTGAGGTGGTTTCGTACCCTACAATAATCTCTTCGTTTGTTCTCCGCTATTAGTGACTTTGGAGTGACTCTTTGTTGCATGTTGAGGGATAGTTATATGATCCAAATATGTTATTATTGTTGAGAGAACTTGCACTAATGAAAGTATGAACCTCATGCCTTGTTTCGAAGCATTGCAATACCGTTTGTGCTCACTTTTATCATTAGTTACCTTGCTGTTTTTATATTTTCATATTACAAAAACCTATATCTACCATCCATATTGCACCTGTATCACCATCTCTTCGCCGCTAGTGCACCTATACAATTTGCCATTGTATTGGGTGTGTTGGGGACACAAGAGACTCTTTGTTATTTGGTTGCAGGGTTGTTTGAGAGAGACCATCTTCATCCTACGTCTCCCACAGATTGATAAAACTTAGGTCATCCACTTGAGGAAAATTTGCTACTGTCGTATAAACCTCTGCACTTGGAGGCCCAACAACGTCTACAAGAAGAAGGTTTCGTAGTAGACATCACACCGCTTCGCGGCCAAATAAAAAAACACGACTCTGATTATCTTCCTCTCTGCCTCCTCCGCCTCTTCTCCTCCCACATCCTAGTCGCCCCCAACGTTTCGCGATCACCCCTCCTCCCAATGGCCGGATCGCATGGCCGGCGCTCTCCGCCGCCGATCCGTAGCTCGGATCTGCGCCACCACACATGCCGTGCCGCATCCTCCAGCCACTATCCCGCTGCCATCACGTCCCCCACCTGCTTCTCCAACTTCTCGGACTCCCCTCTGCTGCGGGAGCCGAAGAGGAAATATCTCTGCATCCACCAGCACGCATGGAGACCTTGAGTTGCGTAGATCACGGCTCGGAAGGACCGGGAGGCTAGGGAACGCCTCGCGGCGGAGGCCGTTGACGAGGAATACATGGCGGAACTTCGCCGGCAGCACCTCGAGCTCTTGGAGGCGGACTGAGTTATCTTCGTGGAGCGGGCGGTCAACGACAAGGTCATCGTCATCTGCGACGACGAGGAGCAAGGCGGCGGCGGCCCGGAGGAGGAATTCGACGCCGATGAGTGGTGGCGCATCTTCCCCGACTTCGGCGACGATGATACCGGCCCGGACCCAACGGGCAGTGGCATGTTGAGGCAAGATTGGCTCGACCTCTACCATGGCAAGATTGGCTCGGCCTCGGATGACGATTAGTTTAGTTTAGGTTTAGGTTTAAATTTATCTTTAAATTTCGCTTGTCAAGACTATATTGAAACTAGGTTGAACTTATGATTAAATTTATGCAAATTTCGGCTGAAGGTATGTTGAAACTAGGTTAAATTTATTTTTACTTGGTTATATATAGGAGATCGGCTAGGTCCGATCAAATCTTAGTGGAATAAAAATACTCCACTAAGGGTTTATTTCGCCGGATAGTCCGCTATTTTTAGGGGAACGTGTAGAGTTGCCCTTATGCATTTACAACCATCAATGCAGGGCGTACCGAATTTTACTCTCTTAAAGCAAGTGCATAACCCTGAATAAGGCATTATGGTTACCAGTTTGAATGGTGAAACCAAGCATACTTCAACTCCTTAGTTTACGTGAGAGTTCACAAAACATTACATATGAGTAAAAATGTTACACAATTCTTATAATATTAATGTCTTACAAGGTTAGTGATAACATGGCATGTGTCACAACTCACAAGCCTTCTGCCATGAATTTGCCATATGTTAGCACTCGTTCATTCAGTATGTATAAATGAACTAGCGTCCAATTTATCCGACCAACTCCTTTAATTTGGTTTTATCGAAAAACTCCTTTAATTTGGAGAATTTGACTAGCATCCAAATCCTTCAACGGGTGCGAGATCTTGCGGTTTGGCGAAATGCAACAACTCACAGTTGACAAGAAGTAATGGATAGGCGAAAGTGGAAAACGTATATACAGTTTGCACTAAAGCAAATAGCACTTGGCATTGGGCTGGGACACAACAAAAGATAGGTAGAAGGGTTTGATTTACTCCAATATCTCAGTCATGAAACACCGATATACAAAAGTCCAAATACTTCTTGATTCCCTCAAAAATAATTCAATCAAGGGTGAAAAACTGGGACATGCTCAAACCTGAACCTCCAAATAGAGCAACTATATGTACCACTTATATGTCCGGAGCATGCAATTCATTTGTTCATCACACCCCAGATCATGCGAATTTTGATGGATTAGTCATGCAGAATGCAACATGAGGCGATGGGCACCAGAACGTATTGGACGGGTGCAGGATTACTATCCCCCGTGCTTCCTAAAGTGCTAATTCCTAGTTCGTATAATCTGAACAAGAATGTGGTAGTAAACCGGAGACACGTGTGATTGTACAAAAGGGATATGGGGTTGTCATGATCTAGTTTGTTCTTAATTTTCATTTTTTTCACCAACATTTTCAATGTACAACTACAACCCCTGGTTAAGAAGCAGGTCATCAGGAGATTGATTGTTTTGATGGATAGGCAGGTCGACATCCGATGCTTACGCAGTTGAACGTAACCGTGGCACACTCACTAGCCTGACCGGAAGGCAAAAAAACCTGCAGTGGGCACCATTTTGCAGTGCCTTTTTTTTTCTTCACTGTAACAAGTTTGTGCATTTGCTGAAAATCGGGGTTGCCCATTATATTTGCAAGGAGTTATGTCCACCGCTCATACATATTCCATCATTTGAACTAGTCTGCAAGGGCATCCAATGGTAAGTTGGTCACTAACGATATGTGATGCACACTTTACTGAACCATCCGCTTTAGAATTATGAGACATCGACATGAGCACGTAGATGTAAGCCATTAACTTTCTTTTTAAAAAGAAATATATTAATATCAAGTAGATACCAATTATACCTAGTCTCTACATCAACAAGATGCTTAAAAACATTCATGATGCACACAGCCAAAAAAAATTTTAAGGAGAAAAAACGACCCTGTCATGGTGATCAATCACCTCTAGTTAGACCTGGCCATCCTCCGGGCCGGGCCTGACCAAGCCCGAGGCAAAAAACTCAGGCCCGAGCCCAACCTGGCCCGGCCATCGGGCCTACTTTTCAGGCCCGAGCCCGGCCCGTCACTGCAAAAAACACACCGGGCCTCGGGCCTCGAGCCGGGCCTCTTCAGTAAACAGCAAAATCAGCGGTCCCGGGCCTGGCCCGACCTTGTCTTCGGGCTCAAAATATAGGCCCGGGCCGGGTCGGGCTTTTTCGAGCCGGGTGTACCTCCAGTAGTAGCACTTTAACCATCACCAAACTCGTGCCCGGTTTGAACGGAAACATACCCCGCAAGCCAAGTCTGAACAATTGCCTATGAAACAAAGTCTTCATCACTTCCAAGACCCCGACATCGCCGCTTGGAGGTCCTCCAATGACGCCATGGCATTCTCCGCATGTGTTGATCGCTTGGAAATCTTGATGCAGACATGCCCCAAGGTGTCAACAAAAACAGAGCTTCGCGATACCCCCGCCGAAGCTAGTTATGTTGATATAGCGGGTGCGCGTGACCGGGCCCAATCCAAACAAGGTATCCAAAGAACGCTATATACGCCAGTCATTGGTCCTTCGAAGGAGAATTCTGGAATTCATCGATGGCCAGATCATATAGGATTGATCACAGGTAAAATGACGACTTCGCGTGAAGACCACTAGGGCCACCCAGATCAGCTCCGCGCCAGCCCCCAACCACGCCGCCGTACAATCATGGGTTGCGTCGTCGACGGAAGCCAAGACCCGCAACACGCACTGCAGCTCGGGGGAGGATCGGAGACTAAGAGCGGTGTGCACCGAGGTCAAAGTAAGGGTGTGTTTGGATCATAACCAAAATATACCATACCAAAATTTTGGCTTGCCCATGGAATTTGGTGGTCTTTTGGATTGTTGCCAAATAATTGGCTCGCCAAAGCCAGCCGCCGCAAGACCATGTAATTTCAGCCAACTAGTGGGCGAGCCGTGGACGCGGCGAAGCTCCGCCAAAAAATTAGCATCACGCCCTGCCCTCTCTGCCACAGAGGGTCTGTTAGAGATGCTCTTAGTCCAGCTAAGCATCTCTAATACCCGTATTATAAGCCCACGAGTGTAGCATCGCTTCCCTTTCTCGCATCAGGTGCGTACATATGTACTTGTAGCCTACAATGGACAATCGCAGCTATAGCGGGCACTTTTCCAATTGGGAGTGAGGATTTTTGTACTAGGTCGTTGCGGAGTTTTGGGACGTTAAGATGGATTTCCGGAGCATTTCGCCGCGGTGGCCATAAAGTCGCGCGTGGCAACTTCACGGGAGATTTAATTTCACGTTCATAAGTCAAAGTCTGGTGTAATATGACTGCAGTTTTTCATCATTCTGTCATAAATATTGACCCTGATATACACAAGCCAAAGCATGTGAGTTGTGACATCATTATTATTATACTTTGTCAGCCTTGAAGAAAACTACTATATCCCTGCCTGCACTCCTCCACATACTACACACTTGCATCCTCGAGGAATGCACACATCTGGATTTTCAGGGAAGGGCGAAACTCTAGGAATCTTATCACAGTAAGCTTTACATTCATTGATTTGACATGGGCCATCTTTGTAGACAAACCTGCATTGGAGCGAGCTTGCCATATCTACATATATCAAAAGAGAAAATGCGTAAAGTTAGAGCAAACCACCGATTAGTTGTATTGTTGCATGGCCCAACAACATAAATATACTACAATCCCCCAAGAGTAGATATTGAAAATAACAGTGCAAAATCCCTAGATACCTGAAGATAGCACGAGGAGCGCAAGAGCGAAAAGTAAGATTGTCCCGTTCTTCATTATTTGGTTGCAAACTTATAAACGTCCAGACTAGGGTACAAACGAGATGCTTGTGCCTCTATGAGTTGTTGGTGCTAACAAAATGATAAGTAGGCTCCTTTTATAGTGGATGTTCGCTAGTAGTATAATAGGGGAATATTAATTGTAATTAATACAAATAAATACATATCCATGGAAATACGCTAAATTAAGAATGAAGTTATTGAGCAAGATATGAATATATTGATATATTTCATGATGGTAAAGATATTGTACTAAATCTAGAAAGAAATAAGTGCAGATATAATCTTACATCTACTATATCTAAATAGGAGCTCCCCACTAGATGATTTTCCTCCCACCTCAAGGAGCCACGTCACCCGAATTATTATATGCGTTGATGCAATGTAGCTCACAGTCTACAGCCGTTCGATCAAGATTTTCGGGAAATTTACTGAGGGTTGCAACCCCGAAGTGAAAAATAACGGTTCGTTTATTCTCCTCCTCGCACCGCTAACACGCGCCGTCAAACTCTCGCTACAATCCTGCATGTGGGCTGTGGGCTGCATGTAGCCACTTCTTGAGTTTTTGCACATGGCAAGGATCGAAGCTTTCTAACGTGGGCTGGACTGGCTGAAAAAGGAATAGCCCATGTTATCTTCCCCAAAGCATCTCCATCCTGTGTCTTGCCGACTGAAAAATAAATAGCACGCTACGTCGCCACTAATAGGATGCAGTAACATCCTGAAAATTGTCTCGCTATATAAATCTGTATACAATGCGTCGTTAATAGCACGCTATTAACGTATTTTAATACCGACGCTATTTTGCTGTAGCATGCTATTTTTTTCCTTGCTCTTGCCCTATCTCCTGCCCATCCACCAGCCAGCCGACGGCACCAGCACGCATTCCGGTGGCACAGCCAACACTCACGGCCTCCCAGCCCGTCCAACGACCATCTGATGCTGCTAAGCTCCCCAGTCTGTACCCCGGCCAGCCGCCGCCGCACCCGACGCACTCTCCAGGCCAGCCGTCGCCACAGCCGACGCTCCCTCGGCCAGGCTCTGCCACGGTCGACGCTTCCCCGTCCATGAATGCACATTAACGATTATTTTCATTTATTTTCCATGGTCGTGCATGTTAGAGTCGTGCCCGTGCTATTATGTTGGCATAGGTTACATCGTGTGTCTACCCTCGCTATATAAGAAAGGCCTAGGATACAAGTGTCCTACTAGGACACGACTCAATATCCTATATAAACACAATACTACTCAGAGTCCAACTGTAACCTACCTTGTACACAATATTCGACACAACTCTAACAAACTCCACCTTGGCGAATATTCTCCACCACCTTGGATTTGTCAATGCGTCAAACTTCCATGTACATTGGACTTGAGCTTATCACATGAGTACCGCTACTACTCCAAAGACTCCATATGACTCCACCTGCAACTTGTAATCCCTTCTTTTCTTGACCACAGTCAACACTCGAGCAAAATTAAGTTCCACATTGCTCTAGTTAGCGCTCCCAACTTCCAGAGTATCAGTCCAATGCCATCACACACTGATCACTGACCTGCGTGAAAGTGAATAACTCACATATTGGGTGTCACACATAAGAGTTATCTGAACTCAACATCACAACTCCTTTCTTGACCGCCTGTCTGAAACATGAAGAAATTTCACCGTTGCTTGAGTCATCCCGAGTCAAATTCGCAGTTGTCTCACCACATGTATGACCACCAGAGCCCTGGCCCGTCTCCATGTCCCATGCACACCGCATGCCTCGCCGCTATTACTGCGTCGAGCCTCCGCTGCCCGGGTCGAGTCTCAAGGGTCGCGAAACCACACCACTCAACCCCCACTGCAGAGTACCATCGATCATCACCGACCGATGACAAGTTTCACGCTTCCATCTGACCACTGTGCTCCAGTCCGAATTACGTGTCTTTCGCGTTCTCCCTCGCAGCTGAATAGGCTTCGGTTCTCTGGATCCTTACACCGTAGCCCCTCAATCCAGCTCCACCTTCAACATGACTCCATGGTAGGTGATCAGTCCACCCTGCGCCCTGTCGACATCAAGCTTCGTGTGCACCGTCTTGAATCAACCCCGCGCCATAGTCTTGTCGAAGCCATACAAGCCCTCAGGCCTGCGCCATGTGTTTCCACGCCCAGAAGTCGGCGACCATCAGCACCACGCTCCTATGACGTCGTCGCCGATCCCACCACCGTCTTCTGTACCAACCGACTCATGTCGATCCGTCAGATTGCTTAGTCCGACCCAGCCGAACTCGTTCAACTGCACGACACGCTCGAGGCTCACAAATCGTCTTCCACGAATTTCCATCCATCACATGATAATTCCATCTTAGCTGACATGACTTCCCGCAACACCTTCAAGCATCCTTGTTGTGCCAACAATCTTTCACCCATGTCTGCCATAACCCAAGGTTTTCAGTTCCGTGAACTTCTCCACCTCAAACCTGGTACCTGTTGGCGCCATGATTCTTTGTATGGCTGACCCTGCGAAACAAATATACCCAAGCTTCCATACACGATGCCTTGCAATCCGGGTGCACTTAGCAAAGCACAAACTCCCTGGTACACTTCTCGTGTGCAAGCAGCAGAAACACCAGATCAAAGATTGATTGAATTTTGCTACTCACGAGAGCTCATGTACTAGTACTTGATGCTTCACCAAAACTTTTTTTGGACTGCCGCTTCGATATTCTGCCTGCTAGGCGCGAACCAATGCTAGCTTTGCTTTGCCCTGCTCTCTCCTCGATGATATCATGCTGATTTTCTCTTCGCTCGATTCGACCTGACTGCCTCCGTCGGTGTCATTTGGAGACTCGGTCTCCTTTTGGTCCAAAACAAATCCCGTAAGATCCCAGACTCGGTCTCCTTTTGGTCCAGAACAAATCCCGTAAGATCCCTTTGTACACGACCCTGATGATCGCCTCTGCATACGCACACGTACGCCTGAGCTGTCGTTCGGCCCGAGACTTGCCCGCCTGCTGCAGCCGTGCGGCTTCCTCCACCTGGGCCGCAGCCCACGCAGCCAGCGTCCCAGATCGACCGATCACCGATCCGCTGTCTGCCAATCCACGCGCGACACGCCGCCACTGTCGATTGCATCTCGCCGAGTCCACGCCTGAGTCGATTGAACCGATCTCACCAAGAACTCATCCGATCATCGAATCAACCAAACAATCTGCTGCTCAAAGCCTGCGACTCGCCGCCGCAAGACATCCAACCACGTTACTGCTTCTTCATTCTTTAGATCAAGACAACGTGACCTCTGAACAACCTAGCTCAAACATAATAGCACGGGCACGCGGGGGAGCCGGCGGCGTGTGCCGGCGCCCGGGCGACCGGGGTGCGGTATTGTAGCGGTGTCATGGGGAGGAGCGCCCGTAGTCATGCCCCGGGGATGTAGCCATGATGGTGAACCTCGTTAACAAATCTCGGTGTCGTGCTCGTGTGATTGCTTGGTCCTTGGTAGATCGACGGAGCGCCTCGGATTAATTCTAACAGTGCAGACCTTATTGTCTTCTTCGGAGCCATATCAATTTTATTTCAATTTATTCCCATCGATTGGTTTCTTTTATCTGCTCAATTACTAACCACCGATTGGTTTCCTCTTGATCTTCTTAGTCTGTAGAAAAATCCCTTCCTCTTCATCTTCTCCACTACTTTGTTGCAAGAGAAACAAATTAATTTCTTCTCCCGTCTCTCCTTGCCCTGTCTACATAAGCCCCTTTCTCTCCCCTGTTCGTTACCATTACCAATGTCGCTTCATTTGCCTGCTCCACATTCGTCCCTAAATCCTTGACACAGCAGCCTTCCCGTAAGCTTGCCGGAGCTATCGCCGTCTCCGCACAAGAGCCCCTCCTATTGGAGCTGCACCATCTGTCCACATGAGGTGCAACAATCCCATGGTGTCCTTGCTTTCGAGCCGGAGCTGTGCTTGCTGCTGCCATGCATGTCCACATATGTGGCTGGCCTTACTGCTGCTACCTAATGTGATTTTGGCACAGGCAATGCTAACGAGGCATGTGATAATTGCCATTTTCCCGTTCATCTTACATTGTTTTTTTTCCACATCCGTTCATCATGCTTGGTTACGGAGATGAGATGCCATGTTAAAAATGATTAATCATCAAGAGGTGTATAAGGTAAAGTAAGGAATACCTATATTCTTATGCTGCAAGAGGTAGCTTATTTTTTCTGTATTAGAGGTTCACGTTCCAATTAAATCCATTAGGTAATATTAAGAAGGGGTCGAACCGTTTCGTGCTCTTGCGACAAGAAAGGCGATCTAGGTCAGCGGCCGCGCCGGCCGCCGCTTCGGCGGCGGCGTCGCCGCCGCTGCCATGTTCCAACCCCTTCGCTTGGCGTAGGTGTGTCATCTTTGATTCCAGTCGGTCTGCTCGTCAGATCGTCTGTATTGTGTCCGACTCTGCGTGAACTATCGCGGCAGCTGTCGTTGTCAATTCAGCCGGCTTGCTTCTCCAGACTCCAGGTCGCTGCATGTTGGTTCTATGGATGGATGATCTGGTTTCTAACTGATTGTTTATCTGAGGTGTGATCTGTTCGTACAAGGGCAAGTGATCTGTACGTACAATTATTGGCGGTTGTTCTGCACGTGCAAGTTCAAGATTTGTTCGTGCAAGTTTTGCTTGTGGCTAGGAGTGGTTGGCGTACCACCAAGGATAATGAAATTCATAAGCTGGAACTGTCGGGGCCTCCTTGGTGCCCCGACAGAGAAGGCATAGCCTGGATGTGTTCTTCATGTCTGAGACGCACCTGGATGCTCTTCAGGGAGATGAGGTTAAGAAGAAACTAAAGATGGACCACAAGATAGTTGCTCCAAGTCTAGATGGTCGAAGAGGTGATCTCTTGTTAGTCTGGAAGAAGGAGGTGAGGATCTACTCCCAGACAACTACATTAGACTATATTGATGTGTCAGTTGAAGAATCGAATGGGGACACTTGGAGACTGACTTGTTTATACGGAGAACCTAGTTGGAATAACAAGGACCGTACCTATAATAATTTACGTGAATTGCATTCACAAATAGATCTGTCTAAGGCACTGCGGCGAAAAGCCCACCAACACAACCTTACCCTCCCTCGAGCGCACGACGCGGAGTGAATTACGGGTGGGTCGAAAATGTGAGTAATGCACCAATGGAATACATACACGAATCCCGTGCGCGAAGTCTCTTTTACCGGTGCTGGGAGCTACCGGCTAACCATCCACCGTTCACATACTTTGTGATGTGCGTCTAAGCGGGACCCGTTCATATGTATAATCATGTATTGTGCCAGTTAACCTTTTGTATATAGTCAAATCAATGTCAAATTAATAGGGTCCATGTCAGGAGTGGGATGTACATCCCTCCTCTCTCTCAAACAAGTCCATGCATTTTATTTTTTTTACATTTTTAGATGGCCAATATTTTTTACAACATTGTTCTATTATTTAAATTTTTCATATATTCAAATTATTGAACATAAGATGTTTAGAATGAGACCAATCTAGCATATATATAAACTTGTTTAATTTTTACTATTTCGGTCATATAAAAATATTAATATCATTCATTTCAAATTACAATTTTCGTCATGGTTGAAATCAGTTATCTAAATGAGTGAAATCAGTTTTTCAAATCAGTGAAATGCATTTTTTCAAATTTGTGAAATACTTATTTTGGAAACTAGTGAAATGAGTGTAATACGTTTTCTGAAACTAGTGAAATGGATGGAATCTATATTTTGTAAATGAGTGCAGTGTTTTCTGAAATGAATAAAATCAGGTATTTGAATAAAAGTGTTTGAAACTGATAGTTTTAATGAGCGGAATACATTTCAATATATTTTGTAAATTTGCAGTGAAATTGGTATTTGCTAATGAGAGTAATGTGTTTTATGAAATGTATGAAATCTATTTTTGAAACGAGCGAAATGGTTTTTTAACTATTATCGGAACTGTCAAAAATACTTTTATGAAATAGCTGATCAATCTTATGCTTTATAAAAGCAATTTAAAAGACAATTGAAATATCAAAATTAAAAAAATAGTGAAATATATGAAATTGATTATTTAAAATATATGAAATTGACTATTTCAAACACGTCTAAGTTGTTGTCCACATATTTCACTCATTTTTTTAGTGTGATTGTCAACGTGCTTATTCTCCGCGCTAAAATATGTGAAATTAGCTATTTGAAATATGAGAACTTGGTTGTTTCATTGTGTTGAATTTACTACTATATCAAATATATTTGAGTCTTTGTGAGTTCCATATTCTAGTTTGTGAAATGAGCGATACATTAGAAAAAACTTTTATGAAATAGTGAAACAATTTAGAGTTTTATGAAAGTGATTTTAGAGATCAATGAAATGAAACATATAAAGTAAAATATATTTCAAACATATCCGAAATTGATCTTGGTCTGAAGGTCATGTCACCACAAATTCAAATATACAAAAAGTTTCAATAATGGACATTTGGTTGAAAAGATATGAGTCATTAAAAATATGAGGATAAAAATAAAATGGATGTCATATGTATGGCATGAGTGAATGCATGCATGCACCATTGTCTCCACTCTAACTCTCTCTTCTCTAAAAGCTGACACTATATGACACTAGTACATGTATTGCTATGTGTAGTATGATATTTAAAAATAGACTATAAAACATGCACGGATCTTGACAAAAGCGATGGATGGTGGATTGCCCACCGGTACATCCCCGTAAAAAAAGCGGAATCCCGTGTTGCTTGAACCCAACTAACAACAACGAAAAAGGGATGACGACAACACATGAGTGATGTCGATGGTGGTGCCACTTGAGCACCCAACTCGATCTCCAGGGTGAAAGCTTAGGTTATAACCAAGTTGGTTATACCTAAAAAATGGCAATGTTTTTACGTCGTTACCTTGTTAAAGTCATTGTCCGGGTATGCTCGAACTGGTTCTTCAGGATGAAAACCTAGATTTCTGACTCGATGCGATGACGATGGCGCTTGAGTGTCACTCGCTTCCTGAAGGCGTTGTTGACAAAAAACCACAACATTTTAACACGGGGTTACCGGTCTGTTCTGAAGTGAGCCATAGCTGCTCCACCTTCTACTCAGCCTCGGCCCTGCCACAAGGCCAAGGGTATTTTGCAAACAAGTACTCCCTTCGTCCCATAATATAAGACGCTTTAACATTATATTAGTGTTAAAAACATTTTACATTATGCGGCGGAGAGAGTAAGTAGGCAAAATCTTTGTTCACCGGATTTAAGAAGTCGGTATATGACAAGTTTTGTTTTGATCAAAATGTATTTTTATGCATTTTTTTGTCGAGAAGGTATTATTAGGGCAACTCTAACCGACCCAACTGGTTAGAGGAGTAAAACCGGTTTTGTTCCTCTAACTAGCCGATCCCCAATCTGCCTTAGAGGAGTACAAAGTAGGTATAATAAAAACTTCCACATGATAATTGTGATCGTTTTTAGATATGAGGATGGTAATATTAGAATCATGCTAGTAGTAAATAGTAGTGTAGATAAAATAATTGTGTTAAGGTTCGTGATTCCCGAAGCATGCACGTATGGTCTCAAAAAAGTGCAACCGAAACGAGATGCTTGTGTCCTGATTGTTCACCTTTGTGTGAAGGTCGGGGGCCCGCGATGGTTAACTTCTACCAACCTTTCCCCTAGGGGCATGCGTAGTAGTACTTTGTTCGAGGGCAAATAAATATTTTGCAATAAGTATGTGAGTTCTTTATGACTAATGTTGAGTCCATGGATTATACGCAATCTCACCCTTCCACCTTGCTAGCCACTCTAGTGATGCGCAACTTTCGCCGGTGCATAAAACCCTCCTTATACCTTCCTCAAAACAGCCACTATACCTACCTATTATGGCATTTCCATATCCATTCCGAGATATATTGTCATGTAACTCCACCGTTTCATTTATTATGATACGCATCTTCATTGTCATATTGTTTTGCATCATTATGTAGTTGACATAGTATTTGTGGCAAGGCCACCGTTCATATTTTTTATACATGTCACTCTTGGTCATTGCACATCCCGGTACACCGCCGGAGGCATTCATATAGAGTCATATCTTTGTTCTAGCATCGAGTTGTAATATCGAGTTGTAAGTAAATAAAAGTATAATGATCATCATTATTAGAACATTATCCCATGTGAGGTTATCAAAAATAAAAGAGGCCAATGAAGCCTGAATAAACAAAAGAGGCCAAAGAAGCACACACAAAAAGGCCAAAGAGCCCAAAATAAAAACAAATAAATAAATAAATAAATGAGAGAAAAAGAGAGAAGGGACAATGTTACTATCTTTTTTCACACTTGTGCTTCAGAGTAGCACAATGTTCTTCATGATAGAGAGTCTCCTATGTTGTCACTTTCATATACTAGTGGGAATTTTTGTTATAGAACTTGCCTTGTATATTCCAACGATGGGCTTCCTCAAATGTCCTAGGTCTTCATGAACAAGCAAGTTGATGCACACCCACTAGTTTTCTTGTTTGAGTTTTCATACACTTATAACTCTAGTGCATCCGTTACATGGCAATCCCTACTCGCTCACATTGATATCAACTGATGGACATCTCCATAGTCCATTGATTTGCCGAGTTGATGTGAAACTTTCTCCCACTTTTTTCTATCACCGCCTTCTATTCCACCCGTAGTGCTATATCAATGGCTCACGCTTATATATTGCGTGAAATATTGAAAAGGTTGAAGCGCGTTAAATAGTATGAACCAAATGCTTGGCTGATACCGGGGCGGGCATGATTACCTTGTGTTGAGAAGAGGGAGCATAATAAGACTATATGATTTTCTAGGGATAACTTTCTTTAGTCATATTGTTTTTTAAGCTTGATGATTTACTATCTAGTATGCTTGGAATATCATTGTTCTCATGTCAACATAAATTTTTGCTTGAAACTTACGGATCTGAACTTTCATACAACATTAAAGAAGAATTGCACTGATAAATATGTTAGGTAGCATTCCACATCAAAAAATATGTTTTTATCATTTACCTACTCGAGGACGAGCAAGAATTAAGCTTGGGGATGCTTGTTATGTCTCCAACGTATCTATAATTTTTGAACATTCCATGCTATTATATTATCTATCTTGGATGTTTTATATGCATTAATATGCTATTTTATATGATTTTTGCGACTAACCTATTCACCCAGAGCCCAGTGCCAGTTTCTGATTTTTTCTTGTTTTTGAGTTTCGCGGAAAAGGAATATCAAACGGAGTCCAAACGGAACGAAACTTTATGAGGCTTTTCTTGGACCAGAAGACACCAGAAGGACTTGGAGTACACGTCAGGTGAGCCTCGAGGCAGCCACAAGGGTGGAGGGCGCACCCTAGGGGATAGGGCGCATCCCTACCTTGTGGGCCCCCCTGACCTACTTCTTTCGCCTATAAATTTCCAAATATTCCATAACCCCAGAACATCCATCGAAACCACTTTTCCGCCACCGTAACCTTCTATTCTCACGAGATCTCATCTGGAGGCCTTTTCTGATACTCTGCCTGTGACGCCCCGAGACCGATGCGCCAGGTGTCAGCCAGTTATTCGTCGTCGTTGCCATGTATTTTGCTTGCGTGTTGCTCTTTGCCATGTCATCATGACATCATGTGCATTTCATCAGCATGTTTTCAAAACTTGCATTCGTTCGGGCTCCCCAGTTCTCTCCGTTGTCCGTTCTGAGTCCAGACACACTCGCACGCGCCTGCGGCACATCCGAATATTTATTTTATAAGTGGCCGGAAAATGTTCTCAGAATGGGATGAAACTTGACGTGTGGTCTTATTATAGTGTAGGCAGACCGCCTGTCAAATTTTGTCGCATTCGCAGTTCGTTTGATAGCCCAACCGTTGAACATATAGCGGCACTATAGCCGGATAAACGTCAGACGTTTCAGTGCTCTGAAACCTGTTGCCGGGCCGCCTTCTCCCTCTCTTCTCAGCCTACTCACTTTCTACACATTCCGTTTTTCCTCTCCTCACTACTTGTCCGAAACTGCCCCGGACCCGACCCGGGCAGTCGTGACCGATAGGTCCGGATCATCCCCAAACATCCTTAAAATATCACAAGTTTCTCATTTGGACTCCCTAGCCTATTTTTCTCGAGCCGTCTGATTTCAATCGAAGGGACCGAATAGCCCCTACCCAAATCCATTTGATATATATAAGACCACCACCTACCAAATGAACCCAACCCTAATTTCTAGGAGGTTTGTTCCCATCGTGCCGCCGGGTCTCAATCCACCTCGGGATCCCCTTCCCCTCGTTTTTTCCTCCACCCACCAACAGGAGCCCGAGCTCCTTCTCCCCGACCCGAGCACGATCCACCTCGCCGTTCCCTCCTCCTCCAAATCCGATCGGGAGAGGAGCTCCCGATCTGAAGCTGCCTTGCGCCCGGCATCCGCGCACCCGAGGAGAGGAAGCGCTCGATCCTCGAGCACGACGCCAGGAGCCCCGCCTCGATCTGCCTTCTCCAGCATGCCCCAAGCTCCTCCTGCCTCATTTGCTCGAGCGCCGCCGCCGCCGGAGACCACGACCAGAGCCAGCGTCCGCCTTTGCTCGTCCCCGCGCCTGCCTGCTGCGTTCACCTGCCGGAGGAGCCACCGGAGCAGCCGGCCTCGTCCCCGTCACCCGTGGCTCTCGCCGCCTCGAGCCACCTCTCTGCGGTTGTGGTGTCGCTGGAGGTTCCCTACCCCTGCCTCCTCGCCTCCCCGACATCGAACTGGTACGGATCCGGCTACCCCGACGCCCTGCTCCCCCTAGCCGCCGCCGAGTTCCTTGCTTCGCCCCGGCCCCCTTCTGCTTCGTCCACGCGAGATGAACGACAGAACGAGAACCAGCAGCGCCCGTTGACCACTACGTTGCCTCCAGATCCGGCCTGGTCAGCGCTTCCACAGCCGGCCTGCCTCCTCCACCAACTGGGCTTGGCCCATGGTGAGGCCACCTCCAGCGCCCCACCTTATTTATTTTTTCTTCCTTCTCTGTTGTGAAGCCCAGTTCCAGTTTTGGCCCGGTGTTGTTATTTTTTTCAGTCCGGCGATTTGTCTATTTAACCAGGAAAAACTGTTTACAGATTAGACCCTCTAGATCATGCATTTAATAACTAAATAACCATGCATCATATGTAAAAACTTTATATATGAAAAATGCTTAGATTTTTGTGTAGATTCATAATATGCCACTTTCACCCCTGTTAAAAATGTTTAACTTGCTGTTTTCATTAATTTCTGTAAATAACTTGCTAAAATGGTTTAATTCATAACTAAATAACCGTAGCTTCAAATTTAATAAACTTTATATGCAATTGGGGTAGAAAAATGTGTAGAATAACATGGTGCACTTTGTTTTGCTGTTTAACAACATTAAAATGTGGTAGTAGGCAGAACAGTACTAAATTCAAAATATGCACATGGGGATTTTCCGAAATTGTTGTTTGTCATTCCGTCCTCATTTAAACTTGTCTAAATAGTTAGTTTAATTGTGTTGCACCTCTTGCCATGTTAACAAACATTTAATCTTGTCTTGTAAATAAACGAGAGTCAACTAAACAAATAAAATGTGGTGTTTCGTCAACATGCAACTCGTTGCATATTGAGCCCCACTTAACTTGTAGTTTTGTTTGTGCACCTTGCCATGCCATGCATATTTAAACCAGACATGCATCATACTTGGATGTGCATCGTATGCCATGTTTATGCTTGTGTGTTTACCGTGTTTTTTGCTACTTTCCGGTTGCTTCTCTTGTTAGCTTCGGTTCCGTTCCGGAGTTGTGAGGATTTGCTCGACTATGTTGCTCCGTCTACTTCATGGACTTGTTCTTCTTCTTTGCGGAATCCCAGGCAAGATGACCATTCCCAGATCTCACTACTATCTTTGCCTATGCTAGATGTCTCGCTCTTTAGATATTTCCTCGATGCCTACATCTGTTTGTCAGCCCTCCTATTGTTGCCATGAGACCTCTAACCTTTGACACCATCCCAACAAACCGTTGTTTGGCTATGTTACCCGCTTGCTCAGCCCCTCTTATAGCGTTGTTAGTTGCAGGTGAAGATGAAGATTGCTCCATGTTGGAACTTGTTATTGGAATATCACAATATCTCTTAAATATATTAACACACCTATATACTTGGCAATGGGTGGAAGGCTTGGCCTTTTGCTCGGTGTTTTGTTCCACTCATGCCACCTTAGGACCCGATAAACCGGTGTTATGTTCTCGGATTTTGCGTTCCTAACACGGTTGGGGTTTATGGGTCCCCCCTCGATAACCCGCTTAGCGCTAAAGCTTTTCCAGCAAGGCCCAACTTTGGTTCAACATTTGCCTAGCAACTTAAACTTGCCGAGGGAGTAATTAACCCGAGGATTTATTAATCAACCCCCTGGGCCAGTGCTCGTTTTGAGTGTTGGTCTGATACGTCCAAAACGTATCTATAATTTCTGCTTGCTCCATGCTTCTTTCGTGTGATATTGCTATGATATTGATGCACTTCCATGCACTTTTGGTCATATTTGGACTAACCTATTAACTCAGTGCACCACAGTGCCAGTTCCTGTTTTCTGCTGTTTTTCTATTTCAGGTTTCCCCCATATTAAAAGTGCTCCAAAAATTCCAGGAAAAATATAGGAAAAATCAGCGTAGAGTAAGCCTCGCGAAGAACCAAAGATGGGCCAGAGGGGAGCCAGGGGAGGCCCATGCGGCCACCTGGCGCGGCCCCACCCCTGGCCGCGCCAGGGGGGGTGCCTGGGGTCCCTTCTCCGCCTCTGGCTGCCCCCCTTCGCATATATATCCCTCTCGTCCCGAAACCCTCGAGGACAGAACCCTTTTTCGCGATCTCGCCTCTGTTCCGCCGCCGCAGCGCTTCCAAGATCGGGAGCATCAGGAGAACTCTTCCCGGCACCCTGCCGGAGGGGAGAACCACCACCAAGAGCTTCTCCACCACCATGGACGCTTCCCGGATGAGTCGTGAGTAGTCCACCTTGGACCACGGGTCCATGATCAGTAGCTATGTAATGTTCTCCTCCCCTCTTTGCTCTTCATGGTTTAGACCTCGTGAGCTGCCCTACATGATCGAGGCACATATGTAATCTTTTTGCTGTTGCTTTGCTGAGTTTGCTGGGATCTGATGGATTATGAGACTATGTTCAGATTGTGTTTGAGTAATATATTTGATTCACCTCTTTTATATCTTTGTTCTTGAGTAATTCTTGCATGTTCTCCGTTGCTGTTTATTGCTTTGGCCAAGTAGTAGGTAGTAACTCCAAGAGGGAGCGTTATGCTTGATTGTGGGTTCATGCCCCCTGATGACTAGCTTGAGTGACAGAAACATGAGTCTAGGGGATGTGCTGTTGCCACAAGGGAGAAAACAACAGTGCTTGTACTTGCGGGTGCAAGGATTGTTTACTTTACGCAAAGTTCTTTTAATGCAGTTGTCTGTTGCTTTGAGTTTACACTTTGGGTGGGATTCGCAACTTAATACCAGCGAGATGTTCTGGATAGATATCTCAAGGTGGATGATTAGTAGTAGATGCAGATGGATTTCGGTCTACTTGCCTTGGCGTACCGCCCATGCTTTTGAGCCTCTACCTTTCTTTGCAGTATAGTTAGCATTGGTTTGCGCACATAATCCTGTCAATTGCCCAGCTGTAATTTGTTTACCTCGCTTTGCTGTTTTATCGTCTTTTGGGAGAGAGACATCACTAGTGAACATCATGGGACCCCGGTCCATATTACCACCGCTGATCACACCTTCTATTTACTTCCTGTTTTTATTTCCTAGTTGCAGTCATATCTATCATTATTATCTCTTGTGTTTGATCCTTTGTAAACAACAAGGCCGGAGGGATTGACAACCTCTCTGTACTGGTTGGGAGCAAAGTTATCTGTATCTGTGTGCAGGTCCCGTCAACCGCTAAGTCTGGCGCCGTTGACACCTACTTGTCGACCCTCGGAGTCTCACGGGATTCGATCCTTGGTATATTTGCCAAGGGAAATTTGCCGCTACGCTACATCTCAACCTTCCACTTGGGGTAACCAACGAGGGGCGAGAAGCCATCAAGCAAGTTTCTGGCGCCGTTGCCGGGGACTCCACTCTTCAAGATAGGGGAGTTGCATGCTATCTTTTATCTTTGCTTTTTAGTGTTGTTAGTTTACCTTTCAGTTTTTGCTTTAGTGTCCCTTACCAAAAATCACAAAAATAGTTATCTTGCTTGCTGCTGCTATGGGTTCCACCGAGAACACCAAGTTGTGTGACTTCACTAGTCATAACAACAATGACTTTATCTGCACGCCTATTGCTACACCTGCCACTTCAGCACCTTCTTATGAGATTAAACCTGCTTTGCTGAACCTAGTTATGAAAGATCAATTCTCCGGTGCTGGAGATGATGCTGCTTTGCACTTAAATAATTTTGTTGAGCTCTGTGATATGCAAAAGTACAAAGAAGTAGATGGTGATATTGTTAAGCTTAAGCTTTTTCCTTTCTCCTTGAGAGGAGGAGCCAAAATCTGGTTTCAATCCTTGCCTAGGAATAGTATAGATTCTTGGGACAAGTGCAAGGATGCCTTTATTGGGAAGTACTATCCCCCTGCTAAAATTATCCAATTAAGGAGTAACATAATGAATTTTAAACAATTGGATAATGACCACGTTGCCCAAGCTTGGGAACGCATGAAATCTCTTGTCAAGAACTGCCCTACTCATGGTTTGACTACTTGGATGGTTATCCAAACTTTTTATGCAGGCTTGAACTTTACCTCGCGGAACTTGTTAGATTCGGCCGCGGGAGGAACCTTTATGTCAACTACACTTGGTGCTGCCACGAAGCTTCTCGACGAGATGATGACCAATTATTCCCAATGGCACACTGAACGCGCTCCAATAGGTTGGAAGGTAAACTCTGTCGAGGAGATTTCCTCCCTAAATGAAAAAGTTGACTTGATCATGTCTCTACTTTCCAAGCAATCTTCTATTGATCCTCATGATGTTCCTTTAAATTCTTTGATTGCTCAAGATCAAGTAGATGTGAACTTTATCTCTAGAAACAACTTCAATAACAATGCTTATAGGAGTAATTTTGGTAGCAACCCTAGACCGTTCCCCTCTAATTCCTATGGGAACAACAATACTTATCCTAGCACCAAGAACTCCACTTCTGAACTAGAGATTATGCTTAAAGACTTCATTACTACCCAAAAGGCCTTCAATAAGAGTGTAGAAGAAAAACTAGACAAACTAGATAATCTCTCTTCGAAGGTAGACAATTTAGCCCATGAGGTAGAGTTGCTTAAAATTAGAACTTCTCCTCTTGAGGAGAGGAAGACCACTCCTATGAATGCTATTCAAGTGCAAATTAATGAAAACATTAGGATGATGGCTAAACTTAAAGAGAGATGGGCTAGAGAAAAGGAGGAAGAAGATAGGATTAAGAGCCTTCCTACCCACCACACAGTTGCTACTATCCAAGTTGTTGAGGATATCCAAACTCTTAGCACCCAATGCACTCCTAGTCCCATTGGACCTATTAATGGTGATGCTATGACCTCAACCGTAGAAGAAGAAACTCCTATAACCATAGAAGCTACCAAACAAGTGAGCCTAAAGGACACCACTACCACTTTACTTGATAGTAGTAACCTTGATTTTGATAATTGCACCCTTTCTGAAGTTATTGGTTTTCTTCACAAGATGTCTAGAGATCCCCACACTAGCACACTTAATCTTGCCTTCACGGAGCATATCACTAATTCTCTCATCAAAGCTAGGGAGGAGAAGCTTAGGGTAGAAGCCTCCATACCTAGAAAGCTAGAAGATAGTTGGGATCCTATGATTAAAATTAAGTTGAATAACTTCTCTTGCTATGCTTTATGTGATGTTGGAGCTAGTACCTCCGTTATGCCCAATAGAATGTATGATATGTTTGAATTGAAACCTTTTCATCCTTGTTCTTTTGGTGTTCGTCTTGTTGATTCTTACGTAAAGAAACCTTTGGGGAAGATCGACGATGTTCTTATCATTGTCTATGACAATTATGTTCTCGTTGATTTTACTATTATGGATATTGAATGTGAACCTTCATGTCCAATTATTTTGGGACGTCCTTTTCTTCGCACCGTTGGTGCTATCATTGACATGAAAGAGGGGAATATAAAATTCCAATTCCCTCTCAAGAAAGGGATGGCTTCCCTAGAAATAAGATTAAGTTGCCTTTTGAGTCCGTTACACGGGCTAGCTATTCTCTTACTCTTGATAAAACTTGATCTTCTCTTTTTGCATCATGCCTAGCTTAAAGGCATAAAAGAAAGCGCTTTTGGGAGGCAGCCCACAACGAATTAGGTTTTATTTTGCTTTTGTTGTGTCTTTATGTTTGTTACTACAGTAGCATCATCATTGTATCTTTTCTTTTCAGCTTTGTGCCAAGTTTAGCCTCTGATTGCAAGAAAGTTCAAAAGTTGTAATGTGCTGTCCAGAAAACAGATTCTGTCCTTGGACAAAAAAATTCGAATAAAATCACCAGATCATCTTTTTGATCTAAATTTTTCTGACAGCATGCTCTATACAATTGGCTTTCGAGCGTCTGTTCTGAGTTTTTTGATTTGAGTTGCAGGAGTGCCCCGAACAAATTATTTACTACCTGCTGGTCTGTTTTTCACAGATTATGTCCTGTTTTGCCTTTTCTTCGTTTTGCAAACCTTGAGCTTGCTTTTTCTTTGCAAAAACCTTTTGGAAATCTTGAGAAACAGTAGCTCTTCAAGATTATTTTTATTTCCAGTAGGGAAAAATTATTTTATTGTGGGTACTAACCTCGCTAATCAGATTATGATGAGTTATGTATGAAGGGAGTTTTCAAGTGTGCGAGGGAAGATGATAAAAGAAGATTTAGGAGGGTCAAACGCTCAAGCTTGGGGATGCCCCCGTGCACCCCCAAGAAATATTCAAGAAGACTCAAGCGTCTAAGCTTGGGGATGCCCCCGTGCATCCCCTTCTCCATCAACAATTAGCAGTTCGTCTTTCGTTCCACTATATTTATCACTTCATGCGTTATGTGCTATGCTTGGAGCGTCTCGCTCTTAGTTTCCTTTTTTAGTTTTCGTTAGCTTTGCTTGCTGTTCATAACAAGTTAGAACCCAGCTTTCTTTGTGTGGGAGAGAAACACGCTCCACTTCAACCTAGAACACAACATAGGATTTTCATGCTTATCTTTGCTGTGTGTGTTCTTTATCTTTCCATAGCTGCTGTCATGTTTAGCTCTTAGTTTTCATGCTTTTCTTTTTAAAGAGCTTTTGTTTAGTTGGTTGCTGAACTCTCTCGAGTTTTCATGTTTATCTTGTTAAGAGAGTTTGCCTGTTGCACTGAGTTGTGTGTCTTAACTTAAAGTAGGTAATTGAGGTTGCTATTTAATTTTAGTAGTAACTTGCAATAGTTTTGAGGTATTGCCATGAGTAATGTCTGAACTTTTGGTGTCAAGAGCTTTAGCCTATTAGTGATAGATGTCGTATTTTGGGCAATCCGTATTTATTTTCGAAAACCTACAAAATAGTTGAGAACTTTAGCTACTAGATGGATCACTAATCTTTGGAGGGATCGAATATTAGAGTACACTCACGTACCATGAGTCGAGGATGCGCAAGGATAACCAAACCCCCATACACTCCTCCTCGGGGTACTTGTCTCTTTGTGAACCTCCTAATTAGATTGAGAGTTACCGATAATAAGTGCATGAGTTCTTCGGACTAATGTGAGTATTCGAAAGTTGACACTTCCACCTAGCCATATTTTTTTAGCCTCTTCGGTACCGTGCATTGCCCTTTCTCACCTCGAGAGTTGGCGCATACTTCGCCGGTGCATCCAAATCCTTGGCACGATACGCTCTGTCATCATAAGCCTCATTATATCATTCCTCAAAACAGCCACCATACCTACCTATCAAGGCATTTCCATAGCCTTTCCGAGATACATTGCCATGCAACATCCATCTTCTCATGACTTGGTCTTCATGTCATACATGCTTTTGCTTGATCGATGAGCCGCATGCTAGTTGGGCCTTGCCCTAATCATTGCTACATGACGGGCTAGTATCATTGCATATCCTGCTACACCGGCAGAGGCATACATTTGCATACATCATGATAGTTTCATTTTCTTTATGTTGAGTACTTTTGTAAAGTGTGAAAGATCTTCTATACTTCTTGTAATATATAGAGTGTTGCCCCTAAAGTGAGGAAAAGATCCCAAAGAGGACAAAATCAAAAGATCCCAAAGAGGACAAATGAGAGTTAAATAGAAAGAGCCATTGAGGCCACAAAAAAATAAAAAAATAGAAAAAAGAGAAAAAGAAATAAAAAGAGAGAAGGGGGCACACTACTATTCCTTTTGAGAGATCCACACTCGTACTCCATCTTATACCTTGTACTCCATAGAGATTATCATTCATGCATATAGCTATGTGGGGACCTTCACACTATAGAACTTGGCTTGTATATTCCAATGATGAGCCTCCTCAAAAGAGCTCT
>LR738711.1:871394201-871434462 GCA_902687465.1 Secale cereale | reverse complement strand
ATGTGCGGGAGAAAAGAAAAAAAAAACAGCCACAGCCCGTCCTCTGCCTCCCGATCCCACCTCCAGCCCGCCGCCACCTCCTGCCATGGCCCGTCCCGCCTCACCGTGCGCCGCCGGCCGCCACCGCGCGTCGCCACCGCCTACCCCGCTAGCGGGCCCACCCTTATCTATGGATCGAGGTGGGTCAACGGGCGTGTGGGACGGCAGACGGCTCTCCCACTTGATCTGATCGAGTGAGGTCTGCACAGGGCGGTGGCAGATGGGCTGGACGCGCGGAACGACGGCGGCGTCCAGATCCAGGCGAGCGGCAGATGGACCTTGCAAGGCGTCTGGGTTCTCCTGGGTGGCGCCATGCTACTGAAAGAAAACGAGGAAGCATGAGGGGGGGAGAGGAAGAAAACCAAGAGAAGGGAGAGAAACGAGGGGTGACACGGCATGGCGAGCATGGCGGCGAGAACCCAAGCTGCTCCCTCCAGCGCGCCCTCTCCATGGCTCCCACACTTCTTTTTTGTTAAAAATAGTGATTTCTCTGTGAGGATTAGAACTCAAAAATAGTCCCACCTCGCTCCTGTGCATCCAATTCAATCAATTTATATGCACGAGCGACTTTGCCGCATCAGAAATCAACCAGTGAAGGTGGAACAGAACGAAGGAACTTAATCCTTTAAAGAGGGAAGAGGGGATAATACACGCAATCCATAGGATCGAAGAAAGAACTCTCAATCAGATAAGCGCACAATCGGCAGCCAACAGAACATGACGGCCTGGGAAATCGGATCTGCAGGGCATGGTCATCACCACCGCGAGGCAGGGCCCGGCCGGGAGCACGGCCTGCACGACGGACACTACCAGGCGCTTCGCTCGATGGATCCGCGATTGGAGAGGAGGCCGGTCCGACCCCGCCCCTCGCCAGCTCCGGCGTCCTCTCCTGGCACCCGAGGATCATCAATCAGGGCGGGACGGAGGAGTGTTGGTTGGTTGTGGAGGGCGACGGGGCTATGGCTGGAGCACACCACGGGCGCGCATGGGTGTGTGTGGCTGCATCACATCGCGCGTGGGGAGGTGGGTAGGGGCGGAGAAGAGGAGCCAACGCTCCTGTGGTGATGAGGAGTCGGTGTGTGTGGCTGCATCACATCGCGCGTGGGCAGGTGGGTAGGGGCGGAGAAGAGGAGCCAGCGCTCCTGTGGTGATGAGGAGTCCCACGCAGGAGATAACAGATAACTCTCGGTGGGGATTCTTTTGGTGCTGCTTTTTTTAATGGCTCCACCGACCAGAAGCTGCTGGATATTGCCAGGTGTGCTATGGATTGCAAAAAATAAAATCCTGGATGAGCACCTATTATAATTGTACTTGCTGTTGTCCGTTGTCACTTTCATTGTTTAATGTTCATGCCTATCAAATGTTATCACATTATCACATACAATAAATTGAAGTGGGTGAACTATTAGAACGTACATGGTGTGACCTTCACATGAAATTTACCAGAAAATTTTGCCCTTTTTATGGTGATGATGAGAGTGCGTGAGGTTTGATCTTTCTGCTAAGTTCAAATAGTGCAAAAGAAAAAGAACAGAATATAATCTTGCAAACCAAGTGACCAACATTTTCTATAAAAAAAGTCAACATAGTCAAACCTATTTGCTTTCGAATATTAACAAAAAAAAGGTGTATATAAACAATCTCACTTGAATGCACCTCTACTCTTCCACCCAAAATAAATTCATGCCTACCACATCTTATGAACACATTATCAGATACTATAATTAAAAGTGAGTGAAATATTAGACAAGGAGTACACGGCGTGACCTCCACATGAAATTTACTAGAAAAATTTGCCTTTTTATGGTGATGATGGGGAGTGCGTGAGGTTTGATCTTTGGGTCAAGTTCAAATAGTGCAAAAGAAAAAGAACGGAACATAATCTTGCAAACCAAGCAACCAACATTTTCTAAAACAAAATCAACATAGTAAAAACCCATTTGCTTTCGAATATTAACAAAAAAATTGTATATAAACAATCCCACTTGAATGCACCACTACTGTTCCATCCAAAATAAATTCATGCCTTCCACATCTTATGAACACATTATCAGATACAGTATTTAAAAGTGAGTGAAATATTAGACAAGACGTACACGGCGTGGCCTCCACATGAAATTTACTAGAAATGTTTTCCTTTTTATGGTGATGATCGGGAGTGCGTAAGGTTCGATATTTGGGCCAAGTTCAAATAGTGCAAAAGAAAAAGAACGGAACATAATCTTGCGAACAAAGCAACCAACACTTTGTATAAAAAAATCAGCATAGTAAAATCCTATTTGCTTTCCAATATCAACAAAAAATGTATATAAACAATCCCATTTGAATGCACCACTACTCTTCCATCCAAAATAAATTCATTTGCATTTAAATCATTTAAAAATTCTAAGAAAAAACTTTTGGATTAGTTATTAAACTCTACATAGTATACAACAATTTCACCGTCTGTATATCCCACTAAAAACACTTACATCATTCCTCTTCCACCCGATGATAATGCCAAGATGAAGGAGAAGCCATCAAATGACATCCCGAAGATTTTCTCAACTTTATACTACGTCTGGACACCAACAATCCTTTTTTTAAATGCGGACACCGAGCGTGCGTGTTTTTTTAAGATAAAGAGTGTTTCAAAATTTTCTTACTTTACAAAACTTCATGCTTTTAAATATGTTCACACTTTTTTTCTAAATGCACAAAACTCCCAAAAAATGCTCCGACCTTTTTCAGAAAATTGTTTAGAAATGATCACAAAATTTCAAAATTCATATTTAAAAAATATGTGTTCAAAAAAATGTTCATCATCAAAAAAAGTTTCAATTCTAATAAAAAGATAAAAAATAAAAAAAATACTTAATTATTTTAAAATAAAGAAATTCTTTTGTTTTCCAAAAAGTAAAAAATAGAACTGATTACTAGACTATTCCATGCACTACTACTCTTCTATCGGATGAAAGATGTTATGGTGGCTTTCACGACATACTCCGAAAAGCATAACATTATGAAATTATTACTGATGTTTATCAAAACTAGATATAAGATATGGAGCGTACTGTCACACGGAGCAGATTTTACGATATGTTTAGCCCGTTGCAACGCACGGGCATTTGTACTAGTCTTTACCTAATAATAAAGAAAGTTGGGTTTCAGCCCGTCCGTCGTGGCTGTTTTGCAAAAAAGCCCCTCCGTTTACCTGAAATCAACCCGCAGTCCCTGTTTTAGTGACACTTTGGGAAAACGTTTCACTTTTACAGAAAAAACCCTATAGTCATTTCAATTCAGTCCGCAGTCCTCCCCTTCGTCTTATCCATTCTGTTCTGCGCCGGCGACTTCGCCCATCCCGTCGTGCGCCAGCGGCCGCTGTGCCTCGCGGGGAAGGATGGAGGGCGCTCGCCGGGAGGATGGACGACGCGGAGAGGCGCACTCGCGCCCGACCTCCTGTGCCCATGCCTCGCGCCTCCTTGCACCGCTCCAGCAGCCCCTCGCCACCCGCCGTCGCTGACGACCACCGGCAGCGCCCGTCGCGCCACCCCGAGTCCCCAGCGAGGCCGCGCCGCCGTCCTCCACAACCCCGGCCTCCTCCTCGACCTCGCCTCTCCGTGCGACAACCGGTGTCGCCGTTGGCTGCCACGGGTACAGTGCCGCCTTCATCCTCCAGCTCCTCCTAAAGCGCGCGTTCGCCGCGGGCGCTGGTGGTGGCGCGGCGGTCCTCGCCCTCGAGCTCACCGAGGACGGCATCCTTGCCGAGCAGCTCAACGAGAGCAAGAGGCTCGCCTCGCTGCCAATCTCGCTGAACTGAATCGTCAGCCATCTCGGCCACGTCTTTCAGCACGCAGCCAGTGAACCCATTCAGCAGCTCCTGGGCAAACAACTTTTGACCGCTGTTAACACGTTATGAGGATTCATGGCCTCTTCTTCTATCTCTTCAGTGCTACCATCTTGCTCGTCAGAGGAAACCGGTGCAATTTCTGCTGCATCTTCCTAACACTGGTCCTCAACCAGCTTGTTTTGCTCATTGTTCTGAAGATCCATGGTCTGCTTTTCCAATTGTTGAGTGGGTACAGTAGTCTTCATATCATCACCTAATTGATTGCAAACAAAATTCTCACCAGTTTCACATACGACAGTCAAGACACATAACGCAGGACACTGCAACTACAGAAAGACATCTGACACGCACCGATTTAAGTCCATGTCAGGGGCATCACCTGTCTCACATTCGCAGGAGGAAGAAGCCCCGAGTTCGCCGGAGGTACACAAACATCCGTCGAGCACTCGCATGTCGCCTACGGCGTCTACACCAGAGGTATGCTTCCACTTGACCCCTGTTAACAAGCATCGTGAGCCGAGTAGACACCGGCCAAGTCCAACATTTGATTCAGCCATGTATGCACACCAGACCTGAGCGTCAATCATCCTCCAAATCCAATACATTGCGTTAATTTTCATGTCTAGAATTGACCCTCGAGGTGATGCTTTTTCATGTGTAGAATTCAGCATGTTAGGCAAGAGCGTCAATCAATCTATACTATAATATCAGACATGAGAGACCAGTCCAATTTTTCTTGTATAGTGCATGTTGTTTCAGGTCCTCTAAATCAAATTAGATAAAGTTAAACTCTTAAATGCTCATGTCTGCCTCAGTTTCCTGAATCTTGTTGATTGGAAGATATTCTTGGTTCTGCTTAGTTGATAAGCACCTTGGTTTCAGTTTCAATTCCTCTGTTGATTATTCCAGTTTCGATCTGGTTGAACCTTCTTGAAGAATTTGTTATTCTTTTGGTCATGCGGCGTAATTGCCTCTGCTTTTCGAATTTTCATCACTCTTTCCTTACTTTCAGCCATCAGATGTTTCAATACAAGTCAAACACAACTGTCACAAAGATTCATGTGAAATCATGCTGAATAGTAGAAGCATCTTAATTGTAAGCGTTGCACTGAAATGCAAACATGAAAAATGACACATAATTTATAATCCAATATAAATCTGAGCGTGCGCACACTCGGTTCAGTTTCCATTCTTTTGTTAAGTCCACTGGATTCCTGGCGAGCTCGTGCGCGGCATGCTGATTCTGAATTTTGGCATGATCTTGAAGTGTAGGATGATTGGTTTTGATGTCTCTGTTGTTTGTGCGTGTGTAGGTGCCAAAGGCATCTCAGGTGGAGGCGAAGGAGGTTCTTCTAATTCCTAAGGCACCAGACTGAACATCCCTATGTTGACTACCATTTATGGTCAATAAAGTTGTCTTTGTTTGTTTTTGATTGCTCAACTAAATATCTGAAGCCAAATGATGTATGCATTCATGTTTCTCTTCTAAGGCACAAAGACTGGACATTCCTATGGTGACTCTACCATTCATGCTCAATATAGTTGTCTGTATTTGTTTTCGATTGCTCACCTGAATATCTGAAGCCAAATGTTTTTTTATCATTGGCTATATCAGATAATCATGTCTTTTTTTTGTTTAAGTTTGTCTTTCTCTTGAGATAATCTGAAGAAATTTAAGTTATTTCCAGTGGCAAAGAGCAACATAAACTATTGTTACAAGTCTATCATATATTTCTCAAATTTTATAAGATATTCATTGCCATGCATTTTAAATGATGATTAAGGTATGTCACAATATGTCCTGTTATTTTACTGCTGGGATTTTGCACGTATTCTGATTTCTAAACAACTCTCAATTTCTCGATTTCTATGCGGAAACAATAATTATCCAGAAGTAGCCTAATTATATGTATTTGTGTTCGCACATATACATCGTAATTTCTATGATAAGGGGTATTTATATGAACTTGGTTTAGGGCCAACAATACCAGCTGTAGTGCTGAAATAGGCTAATTATGTAAGCACGATTTCATCATTTCTTACCGGTTCCTTTTGCTCGATAGCAGGCTCTTTTTGTTGGATGTGGTATAATTATATGCCGACAGATATTGACAGGTGTATACTGTAGTATATATTCCTAATTCCTCCAATGTCTTAATAGTATGAAGAATGTAGCACTTCATGTCCTCATCAAGTAAGGTTTCCACTTAAGCATGGTGTCCATGCATGCTATTGGTAACTTTGCCGACAATGGCAGCTTAGTGATTACCGTGTTTGTTAAATTTAATTTTCACCTCCGTGTAATGTATCATAGTACTATGCACAAAGATACTTCAACACTAAAGCTCGCACCTAACTTGCTCGGGTCTCGGCTCATGATTCTTTCAACTTTCTTGTAGTGCTACTGAAATATTTTGTAACACTAAAATTTGATGATATTTTGAATGGGCACAACTGTGCCGGTAGAGATTGACAGTTAGTGTTGTGCTGAAGTATTTTGAACAAGCTTATCCTTTGCCTTATGCTGGAACAAGGCACCTTCTATTCCCCATTGGCACCAAGAATGTGAAAACATTGACGATTCGAGCAAATGTAGGTTCAGGCTTCAAGATTGAGCCGAGCGCCCTACCAGCAGCTCTAGATAATGCATACAAGAATGAGAAAGCATATCAGCGATTGGATATTTCTGGCCCTATAGTTAACCCTTTTATTTTTTTCCTGTACGGCGAGGGCGAGATAAAAGATATGCTTTCTGTTTGTGCTGAGCATGGAGCTTGGGTAGTGATAGACACCTTCTCTGGTCTGAAGTTCCACAACAGAGATGGCTGGATTTTGCGGAACGGGTAATTTTTTATGACCTTTCCTTGGTCGAACATATTTCACAAGTACTTTTTTTCTTCAAAAAGGAGGATATTTTCACAAGCCCAAGTCGACATATTTCACAAGTACTTTTTTTCTTCGAAAAGGAGGATATTTTCACAAGCCCAAGCCCACCACATCGCACTTTGAAATGCACTTATAGGAAGTTGTTGGTTTTGAAGAACAAGAGGGATCAACATTTCTCTAATCTCATCATGCCAACAAACTGACAAAGGTTAGTCCCTGACATACCTCCCAAACATTAGTTCAGAGATAAAGGTTGGCATCTCAGAGAAATTCAGTATTTGACATGCATGCTATCCTTTTTGTTGTTTTTCTCTGGTTTCATGCGATGAACAGACACTCGAGAGTTGTGGTTGGGATGTCGTCAGGTACCACTGTGGTATTTAGATGCTGGCGAAACCGACGGCGTACATCGTCAAATCGTTCAGGGTGGACGATTTTGAAGGCGAGCTCGATGGCTGCAATATCAGGGAAGCCCTACTGAACTACTGCAGGTTCAGCTTACCGTGTAGTATTTTCTTTACTACAAGGCCTCACACGAGCAAAACTTTCATCTTGTTGTTTAGTTTTGGCCCGGGACTGCAATTTTTCCCCTTATTGCATTCTTTAGTGCATAAAATAAAATATATAATGTGCATAAAAGCCGAAAACAACTATTACGATCATAGTAGGCGAACTGAAATTGTAGGGATATAAAGCAGTACCTGAACATACAAAAGCTGGCCACAACTCTGTCTTCAATTCCATATTGTTTCCAGATTTCAGGAGTAGATCATCACCACCATCACCATGATCAGGCTCTTTGTCCGTGCAAATAACAGACTGACACCACAAGGACTTCATTAACCTTAGCCACTTCTTATGGATACATGAGAACTAAAAACATTCATCTGTTAAAATTTGTTTTTGTGACTGTTTGGACTAATTCATGTGAAGAATTTATATTTTCAATTAGATTGATTTATTGTAGTTTTAGCAACGACTATAGTATATTAAGACGTGGGCATTATATCGAAAGTGTTGTTCTACACCCGAGGTCATGTGAGCTCGGGTGAACAGTAAAATAAATAAATAAAATGAAAAAACAATTCAAAAAATTTGATTTCTTTTTGTGTGGGACACCGAAAAAATGTTTATTGGCTTGCAAAATTTCAATACTATCTTTCTTGACTGATTGTTTGTGGGCGGCCCGCTCAAGGAGAATATTTTTCAGTTTCAAACAGCCCGCTCAAGGAGAATATTTTTCAGTTTCAAACATTTCCTTTCAATGACATGTGTCTCGTGTGATGGTCTTTTTTTTTTGCAAGGAACTTGGAATTGACAAGTTGGGGTTTTGAGCCGTACTTCTTGGATTGGTGGTGTGATTTTTTCTCATTGAATTAGAAGTGTGATTTTTTTTCTCCCGCTGCAACGCACGGGCATCTTTACTAGTGCGAACTAAAAAAAGACCGGAGGAAGTAACAACTTGCTCGTCTTATTACTGAATAATTTTTACATGGATAGAAAAAAAATATGATGTGCACAGTCAAACATGTTGACTGGCTTCTAGACATACAGCGCAACGAGCTAAGTTGTGGCTTCTTCATTGGATTTTCTCCCTCATTGACAAATGTGACTTTGTCGAAACTAATTCTTCGTGCTTCGGTCTCTCGGATAACAGATGCACAAATGCCATCAGAGCCTCTATTAATATCATTCACGACCAGCTGACAACCTGAATCAACTCGAAGAAGGCGGAGGGACAAGTCTTCAACAAGGGCCAATGCTTACCGACAAGCTAAAGCTTTCAAAGTTGCAGGTTCGGTGAGAGCTGACCTCGCTCTAGTACTACTGCTTTCAGGAAGACTCACGCGGCAACAAGCCCAACTAGCCTTGACGTACAAGCAGGCTAGGCAGACTAAGTGAACGCCGTCATCGCAAGTACTACGCAACTACTTAATCACAGGCAGGGTGGTCCGTATGAGGTATCTGTTCAGCTCACTAGTTTGGCATTGGTATTGTTCCAGCCTCTGTAGCATCCTTGTATCGCCTAGTCCCCTTCCTGCAAGTAATCACCGGAATTCGTGTGTGACTATTCTCGCAATAAATCATAGAGGACTGCTACACACACGATGGATTGTGCCCGATTTGTGGACGACAAGCTATGGCAGCCATCGATCAGTTGGGTTCACCTGGGCCGCAGCCATCGATCACCAGGTCGTCTGCGAATCGTCCAGCACATTGTCGTCTTTATAGTAATTTCGTAAACCATATAGAGAGCAAGATCCTCGAAAAGATGGAGAGTAGAAAGGGTGCACATGGACTTAACAATAGTGTACATGAGGGGGCTTGGTTTACTCCAGTATCTCAACCTGCAGACATTAGTATGATGTACTGGCACATCTCACTTGTTTCAAAAGATGGCTCGGCTAACCAGGGCCGAAAATTTTGGGCAGTTTGCTAGGTTTTATATAACTTGGACTCCTTGAGAGAATAACCACACCTCATTCATATGACCTGAGCATACGGTTCATTTGATCGTAACACACTCACACCAAACTATATTTGCAGTTTTGACTCATTTCTGTTACACCTCAGTTCATGCAGATTTATATTCGATAGGTCATTCACATGTGATGCAACATGGGACGGAGGGCAGATACCATACTACATACTGCACCAGTCATGTATGCTATTCATGTCAAGTCACTCTAGGGACATGGTTTTTGTGTCGCACGAAGCTGCATACATGGCAGCGATACTTGGTTCTAACTTTCTTAAATATTTGCTGAGATGACATATTACACAAGCCATTATCTTTTTATTGCAAGGTAATTCGGCCACCGCATAATTAGAGCATCTCCAGCCGTTGGCCCTCCAGGAGGCGATCAAAATTGCCGACTGGGGGCGTACCGGCGCTAAAATTGGCGTGGGGGCTTTCGGGCCCCGAGCCGCCGGCCTCAGGGTCGTCCCCAGGAGGTGCAATATTTTTTTAATATAAAATAGAAATGCGTCTAAAGTAGGGCGGAAAAACATTTTATAGCATAGTTTAGTACATAAATATTTTATTAGCGCATCTACGGCGCGAAGAACGCGGTGAGCGCGGCGAAGTCGTCGTCGTCATCGGCCTTCTCCTCCTTCACGCGGACGCCGCCGCCCCTGCTGGACCCCTGGCCGGCGTCGCCCTGACGGACCGGTGCCGGTGGTGCGCCGTTGTCGCTGTCGTCGTCGAGGACGACGACGCCTCCCTTGTCGCGGCCTCGCCGACTCCGGTGCCATGGCGAGCTCTTCATAGGCGTGGCACATGCGCTCCATCTTAGTCCGCGCCCACTTCAATGCCGCCGCGTCGTCGATCGTCTCCTTGTCGCCGCCGGCGAGCCCAGGCTCCATCTTCACGGGAGCGAGCCCAGGTTCCTTCTTCACGGCGGCGAGTCCCGGCTCCTTCTTCGCCTTGACGAAGTGGGGAGGAGCCAAGGAGGAAAGGCGCCCGCCTTCGTTGATGAAGATGCCGGCCGAGCGGGTTCGCCAGCTGAGCGGGGTCTCAGCCGTGGGCTCGGCCTTGACCCCGAACACCGCCGCGAGCCGGAGGAGTGCGAGGAGGAGCGGGAGGAGGAGGACGAGCCGGAGACGAACCTTCGGGGCATCCACTGCTCGGCGCCGCGGTAGGGGGCCGGGGCGACGGCCGGGTAATAAGTGAGCGGCGGTTCATTGCCGCCCTCGAGGTACGCGAGCACCTCGTTGAGCGTCCGACCGGGTGCGGACCACCAGAGGGGTCGCCCGTCACCGTTCCACCGCCCCCACCACCGGTGCGCCGTTGGTGGAGGCGAGGCACTGCTCCTACCGACGCTGGAAGTACACCGCCCACGCCTCGTGGTTGTCGTCGGCGTACTGCGGGGAGGCGAGCTGCTCCTCGGTCAGCGTCGACCGGACGCGGTCGACCTCGCCGGCGAAGTAGTCGGGACGCGCGTCAGCGTTCGGCAGGGGGGGGGGGACGAGGACGCCTCCGGCGCTGAGCTTCCATCCTGACGGCGCGGCGCGCATGTCTGTAGGCGTCGGAATGTTCGCTTCGAACAACAGGTGCGACTCCCACGCGTGCAGCGAGCGGCGGCCGAAGCTATTGGCCGCCGCTCCGTCTCCGCCTCTCCGGGGTACCGCTCGCACATTGTCGCGGTGTGATGAGGAGAGGGGAGGTGCGCCGGCGGCTGAGAGAGCGGTGGTGAGAGAGAGATGCAGAGAGCATGGCGTGTGTGGCCAGCGGCGGGGGCGGGGTGCCGCTTTTTATAGCCGCCGGGGGACGTGTGTACGCATGCCGGGGAGTGAGGCGTCGCCGCGCCGCCCGTGAAGAGGTGCCCCATGGTGAGGAATCAATGGAAGGTTGACCGGTGACAGCCTTGGCATTGATTCCACGCGGGAAACCGAGGAGTTTTGAGGACGACGAGGCGAGTGTCGCTGACTCGGTGGGCCCGCGGCTCTTTCGCCCCAAAACCGTTTCCCCCGACGGCCCCGAGAGTCCCGAGTGCGCCGGTTCGGCTTGGGTTCGCCGGCGCCAAATTCGACACGAGCCGACGAAAATTGGGCTTCTGAGAACACGATTAGGCCAATTTTTTAGCGTGGCGCAGAAAAATCGTCTGAAGAAGACGTGTCGAGGACGCGGCTGGAGATACTCTTACGCAAAAGGTTTGCGCGCCCATGTATTACAAGAAGAAAAGAGCGATTACAGAGTATCTGGTGGCGGCATGCCTTGGACCCATGGTTACAAGGGACAACACCGAGACAACCGGCGTGCTAGCTAAATTCTGCATGATAACACCCTAGTACTACCACTCTATCTCCAGATATCACACAATCCCTTCGCACTAGAGAGCTTCCCTCGGCGCAAGTTGGCAATACCACACTGAGAAAGAACAACATGGCATACCTCCCTGGCGAACACGCAGACCAAGTGAATGTGGCTCGTGGACTCAGAGTATCTCCAGCAGTTCGGCCTCCCAAGGGCACGAAAAAGCGCCGTCTGGGGTGAGCCGGCGTTTATTTCGGCGTGTGGGCGAGCACGTTCCCAGCCGCCGCCCCAGATCGTCCCCAGACGCTCCCATAGTTCGGCCAAATTTCAATAAACACGGTCAAATTTGAACAAACACGGTCAAATTTTGGCGAAATTTAGGCTTTTTTTTTACAGAAAAAAGGGACGAAAAAAACCCCCTAAACTACGGCCGATGCTTCTCCTCCTTGACACGGCCGCTGCTCGACCCCTCGCCCCGGCGCGCTGCTTCACTCGAGCGGCGGGTCGTTGCCGCCCTCGACGTGCGCGAGGACGCCGGTGAGCGTGCGGCCAGGGACGCCTCACCACAGGCGGCGGCCCTCGCTGTTGTTGCGGCCGCGCGGTATCGGCGCGTTGTTGGTGGAGACGAGCCGCTTCTCCTGCCGGCGTTCGAAGTACGCCGCCCACGCCGCGTGGTTGTCAGTGGCGTACTCCGGGAGCGCCCGCTCCATGGCCGCCAGGGACGCCCGCGCACGCTCGATCTCGACGTGGAAATAGGGCGTCTCGGGGACGGGCAGAGGGGGGACTGGGACCCCGCCGGCGCTGAGCCTCCACTGCGACGGAGCGCGTACGTCGGGCGGCGCGGGGTAGTTGGCCTCGTGCAGGAGGTAGGCCTCCCACTCATGCAGCGAGCGGCGGCCGGGGAACCTCGCGCTCATGTTTGCCGGGGGGGGGAGAGAGGGGCTCGAACGGCGGAGAGATGGGAGGAAGTGCGGCGGCGAGGAGGGGGAGGACTACCGATGAATGGGTACCTCACCGGCGCGAGCAGGGGCGCTTTTTATAGCGGCTCGGGGGCGACCGCGTGCGAACGCGTGGCGGAAGGCGGAACGGCGTCGCCGCACTGCGCCGCCCGTGAATCAATGGCAGGCTGACCGGCGGCAGCCTTGGCATTGATTCCGCGCGGGAAAACCGAGACGATGAGGACGATCAGCCTTCGTCTCGCTGACGCGCCGGTCCCGCCACTCTTTCGCGGCAAAACGTTCGCGCCGGGTTCGGGTTGGGTGCGCCGGCGCCAATTTCGGCCCAATCCGACGAAAAACAGAATCGTTGGGACACCACTGGACCGATTTTTCGACACAGGCGCTAAAAAACGCCCTTGGAAGGGCCTGTTGAGGGCGCGGCTGGAGATGCTCTCAGCCTCCTGATCACATGGTGGGTACAAGGTATGTGACTCAAGCCGTGTCGCAGCCACCGATCTATTGTCCAAAATCCATTCCGCATCCACCGATGTGTTGTCCAAAGCCGTCGTCATCATGGCCAACTAGGGATGTAAGTGGCAAATAAATGGTGTCCGCAAATCCCGTTTACTTAGCTTTTCCTAGCTTCATAGTTCATTTCTTCACAAAAAAAAAACTTTTGAACTGTTTGATTATATAGTGGGTTTAAACGGGATTAAATGGGACCCGGTTGACATCCCTATGGCCAACCAAGCGTGTAGCTTGCACCTTGTCGGAGTCCAAGTTTTCCAAATCACCTTGCCGCAAGGATAGCGCTCACGGTTGTCAAAGAAAACCTTGTAGGTGGAGCTAGCGGAATAAACCTCTCACACGGTCCACTTCCAACAAGTTCGTGAGCTCCAAGAACTGCGTGATCATCCGTACACTGAGCGCACCTGTGATGTCCCTGGTCAACATTGCTGAATTTAGTAATGGGCTTTAGGCCCATAAGAGAATTTCAGAAAAATCTCCAAGGGCCCATGTAGGTGGTGGGATGACAAAGTGGGAAGTTTAGTCCCACCATGCTAGTGGAGAAGGAGTTGGACTCCTTTATAAGGGTCTCTCTTCTACATGCTATTGGAGAGTGAGAAGAGAAGGAGCCCTCGCGCACTCCTCCTCCGCCGCCCGCCTCGCCGCGCCGCGCCGCGCCGCGCCGCGCCGCGCCGCGCCGCGCCGCGCCGCGCCGCGCCGCGCCGCGCCGCGCCGCGGCGGTTGCGGGAATGAGCCGAGCCGGGCTCATACCTACGCGCTTATTTTTGTCGGTCAGGAACGGAGAATACGTAACGGACACGACACGATCCGAGACGTCGGATCGTGGGACTGTTACCGACTCGGACGTGGGTTCGGCCCACGTCTCTCCGCCCAGCCGCCTATATAAGCAGCGTTAACGCAACCCTAGCCGCCACGAGAATCAGATCACATCTGCCTCACGCGCCTTTGTTCCTTTGCTGCTGCTGCCGCCGGCGACTCCATCCCGTTCGCCGCGTACACGGTCGACGGGAGAGCAGGCCTCCGAAACCCCGCCTCTCCGGTTCCTGTACGGGGAAGAGGGGCGATTAGGTTTTTGGGGAGCGATCACGCGACTGCTCGCCTCCGTCCGTCTGCTTCGTCTACGTCCGCGTCGTCCTCTTCATCGCCATGGCTTCACCAAGCGAAGCTGACCGTCTCGCCCGCGAGAAGGCCGAATCCGACAAGAAGGCGGCAGAGGATGCTCCCACTTCTATTTCAGAAGCGTATGCCTCTCCAGAATCTGACTACTGGAAGGAAGCGGTCCGTAGCGAGATGGATTCCATCATGGCTAACGGGACATGGGAGATTACTGAGCGTCCCTATGGTTGCAAACCATTGGGATGTAAGTGGGTGTTCAAGAAGAAGCTTAGGCCCGATGGTACGATTGAAAAGTACAAGGCTAGGCTTGTGGCCAAGGGCTATGACCAAAAGGAAGAGGAAGATTTCTTTGATACTTATTCACCTGTGGCCAGACTGACCACCATTCGAGTATTACTCTCGTTGGCGGCCTCGCATGGTCTTCTCGTCCACCAAATGGATGTTAAGACAGCTTTCCTAAATGGAGAGCTAAACGAGGAAATCTACATGCAACAGCCAGATGGCTTTGTGATAGACGGTCAGGAAGGAAAAGTGTGTAGGTTGATAAAATCTTTATATGGCCTGAAACAAGCACCTAAGCAATGGCATGATAAGTTTAATACAACACTGACATCTGTTGGCTTCGTTGTTAATGAAGCTGACAAATGTGTATACTATCGCCATGGTGGGGGCGAAGGAGTTATACTGTGCTTGTATGTTGATGACATACTGATATTCGGAACCAACCTCAAAGTAATTGAGGAGGTCAAGTCGTTTCTATCTCAGAACTTTGAGATGAAAGACCTTGGTGTGGCTGATGTTATCTTGAACATCAAGCTACTGAGAGATAATGAGGGTGGGATTACACTTTTGCAATCCCATTATGTTGAGAAGGTGTTGAGTCGTTTTGGATACTTGGACTGCACACCATCTCAAACACCATATGATCCTAGCGTGTTGATTCGAAAATCCAAAGGCACGGTTATAGATCAATTGAGATACTCTCAAATCATTGGCTCACTGATGTACCTAGCTAGCGCTACGAGGCCTGACATCGCTTTTGCTGTGAGCAAACTGAGTCGGTTTGTGTCAAAACCGGGTGATGTACATTGGCATGCTATTGAAAGAGTTATGCGTTATCTGAAGGGTACTATGAACTATGGACTTCACTATACCGGATACCCGTCGGTACTTGAAGGGTATAGTGATGCGAATTGGATCTCTGATGCTGATGAGATGAAGGCCACAACTGGGTATATGTTTACTCTTGGAGGTGGCGCTGTTTCCTGGAAGTCTTGCAAGCAAACGATCTTAACGAGATCGACAATGGAAGCAGAATTAACAGCATTAGACACATCTGGTGTCGAAGCGGGATGGCTTCGAGATCTCTTGTTGGACTTGCCATTGGTTGATAAACCGGTTCCGACTATCCTTATGAACTGTGACAATCAGACCGTCATCACCAAGGTGAAGAGTTCAAAGGACAACATGAAGTCCAACAAACACATAAGAATGAGATTAAAAGCTGTCAGAAAATTGAGAAACTCCGGAGTGATAGCGTTGGAATATGTCCATACGGCTAAGAATCTGGCAGATCCCTTTACAAAAGGGCTATCACGTGTTGTGATAGATAATGCATCGAGGGAGATGGGCATGAGACCCACATGAGTTGCCATGGTGGTAACCCAACCTATGTGATCGGAGATCCCGTGAAGTAGGACCTGGGAAAACAAGCCAGTGGTGAACTGAGGAGAGTAACTATACTAACCCACTCCGCTGGAGATGCAATACTCTCAAAACTGTATGGGAGGATGACTACTGTCTTAATGTGTTCCAAGGCTTATATGTATAAGCAAGATGCTATCCTACAGAGCGATCTTTGGAGGAACACACCTATATGAGCCCGACTGCTGGTCACAGTCTATGAGATTGGGTTGATCTCTAGTAAACTCATGAATAGGCCAGGAGTGTGACTTATATGCTCCACCCGAGGGGTCGGCCTTCGGTAGCCTAGTACTAGTAAGACTTGTGGTGAAGCTTCTTTACGCCAAACTGACAATTCAAGGCATAGTCCATTGTTCAGTTGTAAAGGAGTGTAGCTACTTGTTCTAGGTGAAGCTCAACCTTAACAGGTCTTCACTGAAATGCTGGTATATTAAAACAGTGAATGGAACGAGGGAACACGATGTGCCCTTGAGATCTGGTGGGGGATTGCTGAAATTAGTAATGGGCTTTAGGCCCATAAGAGAATTTCAGAAAAATCTCCAAGGGCCCATGTAGGTGGTGGCATGACAAGGTGGGAAGTTTAGTCCCACCTTGCTAGTGGAGAAGGAGTTGGACTCCTTTATAAGGGTCTCTCTTCTACATGCTATTGGAGAGTGAGAAGAGAAGGAGCCCTCGCGCACTCCGCCTCGCCACGCCACGCCACGCCACGCCACGCCTCGTCACGACGCGCCGCGGGTTGCGGGAATGAGCCGAGCCGAGCTCATACCTACGCGCTTATTTTTGTCGGTCAGGAACGGAGAATACGTAACGGACACGGCACGATCCGAGACGTCGGATCGTGGGGCTGTTACCGACTCGGACGTGGGTTCGGCCCACGTCTCTCCGCCCAGCCGCCTATATAAGCAGCGTTAACGCAACCCTAGCCGTCACGAGAATCAGATCACATCTGCCTCACGCGCCTTCGTTCCTTTGCTGCTGCTGCCGCCGGCGACTCCATCCCGTTCGCCGCGTACACGGTCGACGGGAGAGCAGGCCTCCGAAACCCCGCCTCTCCGGTTCCTGTACGGGGAAGAGGGGCGATTAGGTTTTTGGGGAGCGATCACGCGACTGCTCGCCTCCGTCCGTCTGCTTCGTCTACGTCCGCGTCGTCCTCTTCATCGCCATGGCTTCACCAAGCGAAGCTGACCGTCTCGCCCGCGAGAAGGCCGAATCCGACAAGAAGGCGGCAGAGGATGCTGCCGCCGCCACCGCTGCTGCTGCTACGGCCAACTGGCCGATCGGAGGGTATGTCTCTCTCTTGTTTATGTTTGCACTAGCAGTACTGGTTATACGTGTAGATGTTTCTGCTATATGCGTAGTACTTGCTAGTATACTCCGTGATCAGTATGTCATGTACCCAGTCAATGCCATGTTAGTAATTATTTCCTGGATTAATCTACTCGGAAAATTGCCTATTTATTCAACAAACATGCGGGTCGGCACTCGACAGGGCCTCGTTGACCGTATGTGAGCTTCGCACTCAAGCATCCTCCGCTCCGAAGAGGTCAGGCGCCATGAACCGAATAACGTCAAATTTGTATGAGAGAATTCCTTATTTAACACTGTCTAAATATTATGCCCTATTTAACACCGCTAAATTGTTTCTTTCCTATCTAGCAACGAGTCTAAATTTTATGCCTTTTATGACATTTCTGTTCATTTTGAGCATAAATGATACCTGAAAAGACTCTTTTACCCCTCATGTGGTATGTTTTTTTTGACAGCACCCTCATGTGGTATGTTTGTGCGTGTGTACTGCTGCGTTTGTCTGTTTGCGCGCACATCTGTGTACTACTGATGTTGTGCGTGTGTGTGCTGTTGCGTGTTTGTGTGCGCGTGCGTACATGTGTGATGTTGCGTGTGTGTCGACCGCCTCCTATTCTTCATCTATTTCTACTAGTTCTTGATCTCCATCTATTAATTACTCCGTCGCCCGTCGCTGCCGCTGCTAATCATCATCAGTATAATCGATCCATATTTCTAGTACTACACCATGGTGCTCCTTGCATCCACTATATTTTTCTTTGGTTACTACACGCCTACGTCTATAATCCATCTATCTAGTCTAGCTATTGTTCCTTCCACACGTACACATACACCACTCCATCCATATATCTCCGTCTTTCTAATTCAGCTTTTGTTTTCTTAGCCACTGAATAATTCTTTCACATAAATCTTCTAGCTGTTTGCGTGAGTGCAAGATCAGGGCCACTACATTAAATCGTCTCAAAGCTATTTGAGCCGTATCAGTGTGTGTTACTACCACACACACATATCACATGAGGGGCAAAGGGGTCTTTTCCAGTGTTATTTAGACTCAAAAGGGACGAAAGTGTTATAAAAGGCATAAAATTTAGACTCTTTGTTAGATAGGGAAGAAAAAGTTTTTCAGTGTCAAATAAGGAAACAAAATTTAAGATAGTGTTAAATAAGGAATTGTTTCAATTTGTATTCACCTACAAGTGTCGTCAATATTTTTGGTCATTGGTTGGATGGTATTTCAAATAGGTTGAAAACACTAATAAGGGCGGGAGCGTATGCCTTACTATAATCGCTTTGGCTATGTAGAAATGATTTGGTTTTCAATAACAAAAATGCTTCTCCTTTGTTATTTTTCGTTGTACGCACTCGCTTCATACGTGGTCTACGCTACAACGAGTGGAGTACCAACCGCTGTTCAAGGCGGTGTGTACGCGGTTGGAGTAGGTGGCTTCGGAGGTTTTTACCCAACATGGGTGGCAGCATAATCTCCGGATCGGTCCACCGCCCCTTTCGACATAGGCATAGTATCGGTCTATATGACTCTATTGTCGCCCATTTGTCGTCTTTTTTTCTTGGGTGATTGGCTGTGTGCATCTTAGTTATGCAGAGGTCGGGTGTTATTCATAATGCTTTGTACCCTCTTGATGCTATTTTTGAAATAATAAAAACACCCTTTATCGAAAAAATGAACTGGATGTTAGCGCTTGTCCAACTAGCAATCCGTCCAGAACTGCATCGAAAAAATGAACTGGATGTAGCGCTTGTCCAACTAGCAATCCGTCCAGAACTGCATCGGGCATCCATCTCCAAGGGAGACCTTGATCGAGGCACCGAACACGGCTTGAACCTAGAGCTCAACGAGCATATGAGGTTGTGGCCAACAACAGTATGATCTGCGGTGCAGCCACAACCAGTGGGAAGGAAGCGCATACCCTAGCAGCTCGAGGTTGGGGATTCCATGGCCGCTAAATTACACCGGCCAACATACTTGGTCCCAAGCTACAAGGCAGTGTTCGCCGATGTTCACCTCCATGCCCTTCTAGGAAAAAGCATGGATCCCCTTTCAAACCCATAGATGAGCGATATAGGCAATTGCATGGCAATTGTGTGGTACTCCCTCCGTTCCTAAATGTAAGTCTTTGTAGAGATTCCACTAAGAACCACATATGGATGTATATAGATGCATTTTATAAGTAGATTCACTCATTTTGCTCCGTATGTAATCCATAGTGAAATATCTACAAAGACCTATATTTAGGAACGAAGTAGATTAGGATGGAAGGGAGAACCGTCTTGATGAGCACAAGGCACCTCGCCGAGTGATCATACCCACAATCCATGGCTGCAGGCACAAACACGTCTTGCCTTTGATGTGTTGCATGCACGTTGCACGCCTCGGGCAGCCACTGCTTGTAAAAGAAGGGGATCCCGAGATGGGTGCAAGGGAAGTTGGCGATGCCGCACGGGAAGTGTCACGTTCCAATGGCGAGGGTACACAAGTCATTATCACTGAACTCTAGTTTGACCTTCTCAAGCAAGAAGGGTAGCTCATATGAAATTTATTGCAACTAAGTTATGAGTCGATTTCAATCATTTTTTTTAAAGGAGGTTAAGACCCCCGGCCTCTGCATCAATCGATGCATACATCCATTTTTATTTATTATTCAACAAAGGTCTAACAAGAACGTACATCAAGTCACCCGAAGCCACCACTCACACCTACAAAACTCGATAATGTGGAGTGCTCTCACTCCCCATATCTAAATCCGGCGTTGTTGTCGATCCATCCACATAACGTATCGGAACCAATAGCCGGTGCAGCAGACCTAAAACATACACCACATGCATAAGTTCTAGACGATGCCATCTTCATCAGACCGCTGACCCATCTTCAGAGAGAGATCCGCATCATCCTTGTCAGTCCGTCCATCCATCGACGCCACCACGGCGCCCAATGGTGCCACAGCCCCGCGCTCGTCCATCCAGACGCGCAGATTCTGGAAGATTTGTCGTGCGTAGCACCTGCTGATCAGGCATGACACAACGTAGCACCTGTCGGCCAGGCATGACTTGACATCTCCACCAAAAGCTCCGTGCAAGACGAAGCCGCTCCACCTCCTGCCTCTGACTTCCGGCGCTGCTCGCAGCCATGGACCTCATACCGGTCAACCGCCCTGCAACCAAACAATAGACATCCAACAATGGTCGATGACTCCAAGACGACGCCTCTAAGGAGGTTACGGTGTCAAGAACGTCGTCGTCATCCGATCTAGAAGCTAGATCTTAGGCTTTCGCCCAGAGATAGCACCGGTCAGGCGAGGTGGTGGAGCTTCACGATGGTGCCTCCAAAGAGGAACACGGCGCCCGAAGGCGTAGTCATCATCGGTGTCGACCAAGCCGACACAAGGTTTTCACCTGTAGCATCCCGTCTCACTGCCATCCATGTTGCTGCTATGTATAATGCTACAGAGCACGGGACCTCATCACCTGCCTCATTGGCATCGCATTTCCCAGGCCGACCAGGGGCAGCCATGAGACATCTCCAAGCAAGGATAGGAGCCGAGGCATCCCGCTGGCCACGGCTGTGAGATGCACCCGATCTGGGCGAGACTTGCCCACGCAGGGGCGGGCTAGATCCCCCCAACACCAGGGTGAAGTAGCAAGGGAAGCCGCCGTTCTCACGCCGCCGGTCCAAGGCCCGACCAGATCTGAGGTTCAGGCCCTCCGCCATACATCCACATGCAGCACACCGGCCAGATCCCGTCGCCTCGCTCCAGTCGGAGAAGCGCCCCGCCGCCGCCATCCCCGGAGCCTGCCGGGCTTCGCTGGCCAGCGCCTCTGGCGGCGGCGGTGACGAGGAAGAGGGAAGGTGAAGACGGAGGCTAAACATTGGGAAGATTACTAAACATTGTGTGTGAACTAAGGGACAACAAAACAACCACGGTGGCAGGGCCATGAACCTTGTGTTGTTGCCTATTTAGCCCTACTCTATACCTCAAGAGTCAAGAGAACATTGTCCTAAACACCTAATCTCACCCAACTTGTTTAATTCGTCCAAGTTAGAGGAGCCAATTGGATGGATCTGTGTCCCATTGATAACAAGGAGAGAATTCTTCCATCAATAAGGAGGAATCTAATATGGGTTGCTTCTTCAAGGGGTGGTTTTTGAACTTGGTTACATTGGGTCGAGGCTTGCTTTACTCCATTATCTCAGTTTATAGAGACCAGTAGTAAGCTGTACACATGACAGTTTCAAATGATTTCGAAAAAGAACATGAAGGTTTCAAATAATATCACTTCCCAAAAGAATGATCAGCATCACTCGCCGCTAATCACACAAATGACTATTAAGGGCCAGAAATTGGCCGCATTCATATGTCATGAGCATGCAACTCATTTTATTATCACACCCCAGCTCATACAGATTTCATAACCAATCAAGTGGGAGGCAACACGGGGATGATGGGCACTAACCATACTACACATGATTTAGATGTAGAACTTCGTTACATACAAGCATGGTCCGTACATGCATAAATGATAAGGTTAGGTAGGAGGCTTGCCCTTCTATGATATATAGGAAACCATCCAGCCACAAACCGAGTCACCCTCGACTGCTTGTCTGGCATGCAACAAGCCATGCACCCCAAGCTTAGGAAAGGCATCAATTCAGTGATCATCTGCACATTGTGTTCTATTTAGCTAGAGCGGAACTGTAGCGTGTTAAAGAACAAAAAATCCCTCCCATTTGCTGAGGTGGTAAACAATATCCACAATCATTGTTGTGATTGGTGGATGGTAGGTAACTGTAGTTTCAAGAGAGCTATTCCGTAGTGGTCTGGTGGAGGTGTATTGCCTTTGATCTAGGGCTGCCCTTGTGCTCCATCCTGACCTCTCCCTGTACATTTTGAAAGTTTGTTCTCCCTTTCTTAGTATTTTTTTGAGAATGCCCTTCCTTAGTATTTAGGCACACAAAACACATATGTTTTCTCGAAAAACCAAAGGGAAGTCACACTTGTTGTTTCGTCAGTGAGATCGTGGCAGATTTGCCATGGAAAATATTACATAAGTTGCTGGGGGTCGGTCAGAAGCGATAAGATTTTCGGGAAGGAAGCTCCTCACACTCTGAATTGGAAGTATTATCTCGAAGAGGGACTCACTGCAGCTTCATACAGAGCTAAACCAGCAAAGTCACATAAGATTAAGGCCTGAATAGATAATAATCTGTTACTCTTTATTAATGTTTCCTAGAGGGGCATTGGTTGAGCTTGTACTCTTTTCTTTTCTTTTCTTCTTTTATGTATATACTATTTATTATTTAATATATACCGTAGAACAATTGTTCTATCGTCCAATGTTCAAATAAAAAGAGATTGTGGCAGATTTATGGAGCGACATAAGAGAAGCGACAGTTGCAGTTCAATGTATACTTTTTACGGTCTTGTTGAGGCGTTACCACTTGTCCAAGAACATACTAATGAGAATGATACGTGCTCTAGCTCGCACCATGTGACCAAATTCTAAAAATGACACATTTTACTACGAATTTAACATTTTTTTATATTTACGTGTCTCCACATAATTTAGATATATTAAAACTGAGCACTCTCCTAGTCCTCTCGGGCCATCAGCGATTTTGGCCGGCCGTTTGCTTGATTAAGGGGATCTGGACAGTCCGTTGATGCACTGGCGCACTGTGTGGGCTATTGTCATTGGGGGGCGCTGCTCCTGTAACCTTTTTGGAGCAACGTGGTTGATTGGGCCCTGTAGATTGCACCAGGCCCGTTTAGTGATCTGTAACCCCCTCTCCACCGAACGAGCTCCCCTCTCCTTCCGACCTATCCTCTACCTCCAGGCCAGGCCAGGCTGCAGCGCCGCAACGTCCCGTCAATCCTCGCCCGTCCCTTTACGCCGGAAGGGCAGCCACTTACCTCTCCTGTACGCAGGACCTGCGATGCTCGATCCACGATGCGAGGAACATCTCTTGGCGCCACAAGGACGGGGTGGAAGTTGGTGTGGATCCCCGATGTGAGGAGATTCTCTTGCATAGTTCGTCATTGCTAGACTCGATCTTCCTACTCCTCCCACAGGAACAACTCAAAGGTGTGGCAGCCTTGCTCGATTTATCACATGATCTATTTCTCCAATCTAACTCGTTTCAATCTATTCATCTTTGTTTTTCTTCACACCTGCCCATTTGCCCCTTTACACTGGGCGTCCTTGGAAAAACCTGAAGCGGCAACGATAAGATTATAGCCTCGGCACCAGGTAATCTCGTTCTCTTAATCAAGTGCTGCACATAATGACCATTCTGATGCCCTTTATTCTTGCATCGTTCTGATTCTTAGTTAACATATTCTGGCTGTGACACAAATTTATGTAGTACTCTATACTAAATGTGGCTAATGCATGTGTGTACTCATGAAGCAATAATTCGGGACGATCTATAATGTTTGCACTACAAAGATATTGCACTTTTTTAGGTAAAATATGTGTTTGTTTTAACACATTTTATTTCTTTTAAATAAACTATGAACTAACACATTGTCTGATGCATGCCCATTAATTCATATTACCGTACACTCATTTCAATTTAAAAATGTGAATGCCAATATGCTAGATAATATGAAATTGCATTGATGCTCATGAAGGACATGCAGATGCTACTGCTCAGGATTTGACCTTGTGATGCATTAACTAAAGGATCATGATTTTCACTTTCCATCCCTTCATGTGCTATTTCTATACTTCCGTTCTTGCCATTTCATCATCTAGGTAAATAGCTCAGACCTTGTGAGCCTTTAGAAATTAGCATCATTCCATAGCTTAGGACAAAATCATGAATTTTTAGTGACGGAATAAAGCATGGTGGTTTTAGGTAATATATAGTGGAATTTATTCATTTGCCTCTGTCCAAAGTTATACAAAAGCATGTTCACTTATTGTTTTCTGCAACTCCTTAGGGTTCACGATGAATCTACTAGACAAGCGCGATAAGCTTATGAGATCCTACTAACAAAAGGCTTCTGAGGAACATGAGCACTCTGTGTGAGCAATATTTGCCATGCTATATACTGGGGTCATGAAAGAGAGAAGCTTTGTGAGGCAATAAATGATGTCCAGACAGGAACATAAGCTTTCAAGCGGTATGCCAAAAAATGCAATATACACGCCACCGCGATATCATGTAGTTTTACTGTTTGGTTGTGAATTCGTTCGACAAACAATTAGGAATATGCATCTGGTTGATATAAAGGGAGTACACTGGTATAGTTTTTCTTATATTAGTGAAATTATTCTGGCTTTCAAAGTGCTCGCTATGTCTGTTGCCTTTAAGTTTCTTTTAGAAATTCCTCACCTCTAACTTGGCTTAAATCGACATGTGTGCCTTGCATTTTGATTTTGTTATTTGAAAATCTATGATTGTTATTAGCTGTTATATATAGAGCGGGCTTTTTCAGTTTGATAAGTTTTGGTGCCTTTCATTGTGGTCAGGCCTTGTTCATTTACAACTGCAATATCATGGAGGTTGCTTTGTGGAGGTGATACTGCTATTAGTTTGAATAGAGAGAATCTGTACATAATTTTGAAAAAATATTCGGATCATATTGCAGTCATCCCAGTACCATAGATGATGTATGTGTCGTTTGTCCATAGGTTTGAGTTGATACTGGAAGAAGAAGCAGAAACGTAACCGGAGCCAGCCGACTGAAAGGCGTAAAGTTTTGCCATCATTTGGTCAATTTTCACTATACCTGCACTTGATGGCCTCACCTCAAAAGTTTCTTCATATTTGTAGGCGAAGTAATACTCTTTTCAACAAAGACTTGTTGGGAAAAAAACATAAGAGTAAGCAGAGAATTTACATGCGTGAACGTGCCATATGATCTTTTTCATGCTCACTATAGATATCTCCCCGCTAAAAAAAAATAGGGTAAGTTTCTTTTTGGAAAGAAAAACTCATGATTAATGTGATGGTCTACATGTCTGAAGGCAAATGAGTAAATGTGGAAAGGCACCATAATTTATTATGAGCACCTATACATGCACACAGATACACCGAAAGTGGATCTACATTTCATTTGCCAACTTCAATGATTCGGTAAGGAACATAGCCATACTAGATTTCTAAATCTTATTTTATAGTATTAGGTACATCCAATTTATATGCAACAGAGGCACATAGTCCAAGCTAATGAATGAAGCTTCATGTGTGCAATCTCCTTCGGCCATGGATAAAGGTGGACACGGTAATTCAATCAACTTCATTTCAGTTTGGTACAGTTAGACATGTGTAATAACTTCGGCCATCAATTTTTTTGTTCTCCTCTCTCATGCTAATAGGAAGTAAAGAAAATAGTAAGCCAATAAGCACCCTTTTTGTTCTAATGTCCATTTCAAATAATTGAGGTATGGGGTTGCACTTCCTAAGAACTACTCTCATCATCAAGTAAATAGTGTTTAGTTTTTTTTGGAAATGCAAACTTAGCTAACTGACCTAGATGCATGCCTATTAAATAAAACTATTCAACTCTTGTGATATTTTGTCTTAGAATGTAGATAATGAAGACTTCAGGATGAATGGATAGATTAAACGATCCAAATATTGGATGATTACTTTTGGGTAATGTGAATTCCATCTTATGATTGTCACTAAGAAGAAAGACACGAGTTCACATTTTCTATATCAATTTCCTACAAAATTATTTAATTAAAAATATGCTATTGTCCAACACAAATGCTGACATCTTATCTTGATGGGTTACCTTTATTATGTACTAACTTCCATGCTTGTGCCTTGATATACTTATGAAAATTCTTATTATTGTATCATTTAAATGGATCAGTGGTCGTTGTGTGTTGAATCACTATTTCTTTAATTTCCATGCATAATGATTCCACATATTTGCATCGAGCAATACCATTCAATATTACAAATAGACGGGCGCGGCAACGCGCGCCATCGATGATCTAGTCTGTGTGTATTACTTACCTAACAGGAGTCATGACAAATCATTAAGCATCTTGGCTGAATCATATATATAACATAATTTGTGGCCAGGACATAAATTTAAACTGATGATACCCTACACGTTGTTGCAGAAATGTTTTACAATATACTATTTAAATAAGATTTGGTTTATGAAACACGAATATTTTGGATTATTAATATGAGAATTAAAACTCAATATACATATGATTTATTGTGTTTCATTATTGTATATTTGCAAACTTTTAATTAAATATAAAACTATGAATAGCATAATGTAGCGGACATTATCATGCATGTTTGCATGTTGAGATGACATTTTTCTGTGTTGGTTGCATGTTGAGGTGAGCCCATTTTTAGCATGTTGCATGGTGAGGAGACACAACTGCATGTTGAAATAAGTTAATGGAGCCTAGCTATTTAGATATAGAAGATTATGCCACTTGCCCAAAGTAACCAAATACCTAGATATGCCAAAACATCACAAACACTTATCTCTATTAAAGATGAGTTTGTTGATTCCGCTTCCATCTCTTCTAACCCCCTATCGATTTTTTCAAACCACGCGATAACATTTATTATTATCATTTTCCCAAAACGCCCCCCTTGTTTATGGGGTAAGAAATCCCTTTCAAATCAATCTACAGTAATAAAATTATAAAATAAATCACCAATAGCAAGAAACCCCTTGCAATCAAAGAATAAAATGAACTCACATAGTTATACGTACAAAATATCAATCACATCATATATTTTTCTAACATTTGCCTATGAATTCGCTACTCATGGCATGTCTCAATCTTAACACAATCAATAAAAAATCTACGTTGAACCATCAGAATAAAGTTGCCCCCGTTGCAACACAGGTATTTAGCTAGTAAAAGATTTAATAGTACAATCTATAGCAGGAGTGCGGACACCATTTGATTTATTATCTCTGTTTTTTCCTTTCATTTTGACCATTAATTTCTTGTTGAGTTGTTCTACTTCAGATGATGAATAGATTGGAAGTTTTTCCCACAAAAAAAAGTTGTTGCCATGTGAGTTGTGGAGGCCGTGAGATTTATACGTCTATCTCACTATCTTAGTTACTTGTGTTACTTAGCTGCCGAAATAAAAAATGAGATATATATAAACGCCAGCAACTGCAGCATGAACATCACTCGATTAACAACAGGGTTTTCGATTTATTTATTTTTGCACGGAATAGATGCTTATTTATTGAGAATGAGCGTGTTCATACAGTCATTTTCATGCCCCACGCACGCTAACAGATACCAGTCATGCTTCCTAGAATTAGATTGACACCAGACCGATGGGAGTTTAACATTTTATCAACTAAAGGCACTCAGGATATACAGAAGCTTTCTTGATCTTCTTTGCAATCAACTACAACCCTACTATTATATTCAGTTCATCGCTCGGTACTTAAAATGATTGTTATATAATTAGCACGAGTTTGCAGAAACCTGAAACTGTAGCGTGCATCCTCAGCCTCTAACGCGGACCACTTCTCCGCCTCCACGCCCCAATAAATACCAAGCTTCACGACAACCCAAATCAAGTATAGTGTCCTCGTCTCGCTAAACTTGTAGGTTTGCGCAAAAAATGGTTGCATTGAACCAACATGGTTGTGGTAGGAAGTGGATGAGAACTCCACAAAGTTTGTACAAAGGGGTTTGGTTCACTCCAGTATCTCAGATTCTCTTTCTTCTTCTTTTTTCCGGATAATCCCACATTTTCAATAACCAGTAAGATATACGTATGAAGTTCAAACGCATCTCACTTCCCTCGAAAGAACTAAGACATGTGCTCCTGGGAGAGCAATTAGCATCCCATTTATATGACCTGGCCATGCACCTCGTATGATTGTCATACCCGAGATCATGTAGATTTGATAGCGCAGTAGCTATATGTAAGACCATGCTACATGCATGCTACATCCGTGAGAGACTACAGTGGTCTTCACGTCATCTTAGGACATGACGCGTTTGTTCATTGCTTGCAACGGCCCCCTAAGCCTGGTTCACACCTAGGAAAAAGAACTGCCGCCCGATTGTCGTGCTCTGGACATGATGTGGATTTGTTGTACTACAATATCATTATACCCTCTATCTAGACCATTCGATTTGCATCAAGATTCATGCTCCATTTTAGAAATTTCTAATTTTTGTATCTTCCAAACAAGAGAACATTTGAACTTTACAGGCCAACTATACGCAAGTGACACTCATTGTATACAGTGTTTCTATATATTTTTTCTTTTTTGGAAGAAACATAAATTTGTCAAATTTTTAATTTTGAATGAGTTGTATCATTTTTTAAAATTTCAGTTACGCAAAAACCTCAAAAATATTTCTGCACATGGTAGTACTTGTTTGATGTTGATCTGCAAAGAGAAGTTTGCATGCACGAACTTTGATGCAAAAGACGGTGAGGATAGAGGGCACAGTTGTATGAAAGTACAATCCGACCCCCCCCCCCCTCGTGTTTCCGGCGGTGGGGTGGTGGGGGGGGGGGGAGTTGATGGGTGGGACCTACATCCTTTTTTTAAGTTGCAACGTTCATTTTAACGTCTCTTAGTCAACATTGTCTACCCTTTTGCCATGTTAATTAACACTTCGCCACGCAAAAAATGATCTACATGTGTTTAGTGTTTTTGTTCAATGATTCACATTGCATTTGGTGTGTTTTGCGACCAGCACCTAAAATGATATCTTTTTGCTAATGACAACACAGTTTGCGTTGGTTGTATGGATTTGACTTCATATATATACACATTAACATGAACATGCAACTTTAATGACAGCTATTGCGGTCTTCAAAGCCTTGTATGGTGAGGCGTTTGCAGGTGTCGCTTTCCTTTGTTGTTCCTTCAGTGCATTTTTCAATCTCCGGCGGACGGCGTACAAGCAGAGGAAGAAGAAGATCAGTATGCTTTTTAACGTAATTTTATTTTTCACCGGTCGTTCTACTTCCAGTTGTCTATCCATTATACTCGCCTTTGTTTTCCTCGATGTTAATCAAATCTAAGATGCCTTTTGGATACCTTTATTAAAAAAAACTTAATGACTATCCACACTCAATCTCTATAAAGCTATCCCCAAAAATCTGGAACATTGAGAGGTTTGATGAAAACAGTTCCAAATGGAGTAGAAGTCTCATATTGTTTACCATCATTTTCTTGCCCAGTCATTCGTAGTAACTAGACAGACTCGGTTAATATGTTTATTAAAGACCTTTACGACCAAGCGGGAGGACTGTTGATTTGGTTTGGCTTGCACCGTTGTGCGCGCTAGTTTACCTGGGTCCATTATTCAGGCATGTTCGACCGGAGCGTAGAATAGCTAATTATGTGAACATTCGTTACATGTGCCAAACAACCTTTAATGAGCACCTATTACGATTCTTAGATTTCTTCGTGAAACTTTCTAACAGGGTTTTGATGAGAACAGTTCCAAATGGAAACTAAAAAAAGAGGGTTTTTTTTTTTTTTTTGAAAAGGGGGTTTCCCGGGCCTCTGCATCATATAGATGCATACGACCATATTATTGATAAGCAAATGATCCAATAATAGTCTCGCAGTCTCAAAACAAAGAAACATGTGCTCAAAAAAGAGCACGAAAACAAAAATAGGACCGCCACAACCGGCAGGCAAAAGACAGATAGAAAACTAAACATCTATCATATTACATGACCGCCATCCGAACCGGTTAAAGATATCCCGAGCTACTGTCTGCCAACGGATAGATCCAGTAACCAAATGCTCCATGGCTTCCGACGGAGTGAGTAGCGACCACATACGGATAAGTGTAGTGGCCCTAAAGATAACCTGCAAGAAATGAATATTTGTTGTTCTATTAAAAACCAAATCATTTCTGGAGTTCCAAATTGCTCATAGTAAAGCACATACTCCTACACGGATATGTCTCGCTGTTACTACGTCAATCCCATCAAGTCACGTCCGAAATAATGTGTTGATGAAAATCGGAGGAGTTATAAAGCTATGTGGACTGACCTCCACAAAATCTTTGCCAGAGGGCAATCAAGAAAAGGGTGTCTGATTGATTCATCACTATCACAAAAACTACATCTTTTAGACCCGTCCAATTTCATTTCGCCAAATTATCTATAGTTAAGATGACTTGTTTGTGAACAAACCACATAAACACTTTGATTTTTAAAGGCACTTTGACTTTCCAAACATGTTTCGAACTAGGAATCACGCTAGTGTTGATAATATCCAAATACATGAATTTCACCGAAAACTCCCCATTCTTAGCTAGTTTCCAGCGCAGCTGATCTGGCTGTTGAGTTAGTTGGACATCCATCACTCGTCTCACAAGATGGAGCCAAGCTTCCCAACGGTTTCCCACTAGCGTCCTCCTGAATTGGATATTACGAGCAGTTGATTGTAGTACTATTGCAACGTAAGCGTCTCTTCGTTGAACAATATTATAGAGAGACAAACATTGGATCGCTAGGGGTGTCTCCCCTAGTCATGTATCCTCCCAGAATCTTGTGGAAGTACCATTTCCAACTACAAATTTTGTCCGATTGAAAAAGGCTGATTTCACTCGCATGAGTCCCTTCCAAAAAGGCAAATCAGTCGGTCTTACCGTCACCTGGGACAAAGTTTTGGAATGAAGGTGCTTATTACGAAGAATCTGTGCCCAAGTGGCATCCGTTTCTACAGATAGCTTATACAACCATTTGCTGAGTAAACATCTGTTCTTCACCTCTAGATTTTCAATGCCTAGACCCCCTTGGTCTTTAGGCCAACAAATGATATCCCACTTAGCGAGTCTATATTTTCTTTTTAATTCATCACTCTGTCAGAAGAAGCGCGATCGATAAAAGTCTAGCCTTTTCCGTACTCCAACTGGTACTTCGAAAAACAACAATAAAAACACATGCATACTTGTGAGAACCGAATTAATCAGAATCAATCGAACTCCATATGACATAAGCTTGCCCTTCCAGCAGCTCAGTTTTTTCTCAAATCGATCTTCAATGCTCTTTCACTCTTTGTTAGAGAGCTTGCGATGGTGGATTGGTATACCGAGATACGTGAAGGGTAGAGACCCCAATTCACATCCAAACAATTCTTTGTAAGCTTGTTGTTCTTCTTTAGCTCTTCCAAAGCAGAACAATTCATTTTTGTGAAAGTTAATCTTCAACCCCGACAATTGTTTGAACAAGCATAAAACTAGTCTCATGTATACTGGTTATGGCAAAGGGTAGAGTGCAGCAAAGAAAAGAAAATGCATGGATAACGTGAACTTCTTTGATTTCTGAAACAAAGCAAAGATGTACAAAAATCGTACAAAAACTAATTTCAGGTATAAATGAAGGCTAGAAGACTATATGGAGAAAATTCATCGTCCTACAAGAGCACTGCGATGTTAGTGACTGAGGAAAGGAAAATCAAGAATAATGATCAATGAAAAATAACATCTAAGAATCAGTAACTAAGAAAAAAGAAACAAGAATAATGATGAATGGCAAATGATATCTGAAGAATTAGTAACAAAGTAAATGCTGAATGCAAGATTAAAGACTAAGGATGAAAATAAAGAAGATGAATGAGGATCTGAAATGAGAAACCTAAGAATACAGGATGACTCATTAACTGAACTTAAAGAGCATATGAAAAACTGAACAACTGAACCAAAGAATAACTGAGCTGTTGTACCGAAGAAAATGATTAAACTTGGTAAAAAGAGCTTCATGGACTGAAGACTGGAGGCTGAAAACTGAATAAATAAGGAGAAGAAAAGACCGCTTAGTTGAAGAGTGGATATACTAACCAAAAGAGGCTTGTAACTACGAAAAAGCGACATGGAGACTACAGAAAGAAGAAACAAACTCCTATGCTAATCCCGTAATTTGAATAAACTGAAATAGTGTCAACACCTCCACCACTTTCACGCTCCTCACTTCAACCCTTCAAGCGCAAGAGAGCGGACGGTCTGCAAGAATAGTGTCTTCTCCTCGCCCGATTCGTAGGTTTGTCCCTTGGCTCCCCGCTCCCGCCATGGCAGCCTCTGCAGTTAGGGATCGATGTAGGAATGTTGATCAAGATCAAGTTTCAGCAGTCACATAAGCTGCAATGCATGGGAATTCTCTGCTGTCAGTCACGGCCTTACGGCTAGCTCTGTGATTCCATCTTTTTCGTCGAGATCTGAAGTCTGTCGTACGCAGCTTGTATGAAACCAGGATCGAGAGCTCTGTTTTATTCAGTACACAGATGTAAAGCATGCGCATACATTTCGGTGGCAGCGGTTTCTTGGGACACTGACAACGATGCATACATTTTTTCTAGAATACGCACAACGGCACAAGCGCGCGTGCTATCATACATTAGCAGGATATAATACTAGATCAAGGCCTGAAGAATGCCGGCGGACGGGGACGAGCTGCGGCGGTGGCGTCATGGAAGGAAGTGTCCTTGAGGTGGTCGGGGGCGCTCTCGTACGAGTGCCTCCTCGCCAGCGAGAGGATCGTCTTGTCGGCGGCGACGAAGTATGCTATCCCGGCGACGGTGCATATGACGAGGGCCTGGCCGGTGGGGTTCAGGTTCGCCTTGGCCCACGGCAGCATCCTCACGCTCGCCAGCTGCAGGATTAAACAGTTCAGTTATGACATGAAAACCAGACCAACGTGCATGAAAATCAACAAATCCCTGACGGAGGAGCTCACCGTTGGGACCGCAGACGCGACCGTGGCGATGGCCGCCGCCTTTGCTCCGGCGAACGTCGCCTCTGGGGAAGATTAAGAAAAGAAATGCATTGCATTGCTAGTGTCAGACTATCAGTACACAACCTATAACTGAACTGAAACCTGAAGAAGTGGACCCTGCTTACTACCTCTGGAGCAGCGTTTGGCGAGGGCGAGCTTGTTCTCGAGGTGGCCGCGGGTGACGGTGGCCGTCGACGACATCTTCGCCGTGATCTTGTGCCGAAACGGCTCGGTGCAAAGAGTACGATGATCGAGTGAGATGAGATGGGCTGCTGCTTGATGCTTCCAGGACGAGGAGTTGAGCGGAGCCGTGTATTTATAGCGACCAAAAAGGTACTCTGCTCACTCGTTTGGACTTGGAGTGGTGAACTGAGTTGGTGGGCGGGGAGGGGAGGGGAGGCCACCGCACGCTTTCTTTCCGGGAGCGACAGGGCAGGCAGGTTGTCCAAAACTATGGCCGGGAATCCACAGACCACAGGATTTGATGGTGTTTGTTGGAGGTATCCTCCGTTCCTCCCTCGACCTTTTTTACGCGCCAAAATCCAAAGCTAGCTCGTGAGGAAAAGGAGACCTCGATGGATGTAAAGTTGGGCACAACGGTGCTGATCAGATCACAAGAGCCGCCGGTTTCACTCGTGGTCGTCGGCGCGTAGGTTTTGAGTGGCGCTCCTAGTTTGCGGGCAAAACCGGCGGCATTGCTGTGCCCCCGCCGGACTAGCCCTTCTCCGCCTTTTCTTTTTGTTGACGGGCTACTAGTCCTTCTCCGCCTGATTCTACCGGTAATGCTACATCAACGGATTTTTTTACCGGGTTTCACGGACTGGTTGACGTGGACCATTAGTATTATGAATCAGTTTTGCTAGAACTCATCTAGATGAGATATAATTTGGTCTCATTCACCTTTTATAGTCATTGGATGTGATGCTATAAGATGCGTGTGTGCTGACGTGTGTTGTATCTGTTCTTGTTTTTCCGATGAATGAGACCAAATTATATCTCATCTAGATGAGTTCTAGGTACTTTCATTATGAATTGGGGGGATGAAGAGCCCACACGCCCTGAAAATCAGGGGGGACAGAGAGATTAGTTAGAAGGATGCTCTGTAAAAGGCTCGTAATCGTCCGTGCGTCTAGCATTTTCCTGATTCTACACATCGAAAATGCTAGACACATGGACTCTTACAAACTAATACGGATCATTTTCCTACTAATAAAATGCCCCCCCCCCCCCTCCCGCATTTTTCAGCTGGGGTGGGGCCCTCACCCTAATTTCCACCCAATCAAACAAACCCACGTCAGCCTCTTTGTGAACCCTGTAAACTGGATGTTCGTGGGTGTAGCATCTCTCTTCTACACACAAAGCGTACGGGCTTTTCTCCAAGGCTTTGCAGGTCTAGGCCCACTTGTCGGTTTGATGATCAATTTTTTTGGCATAGTTTGGTGCTCAACCTTTTTTTTTGCGGGCTTGATGATCAACTTATTACTCCTTTGCCTGCCTAGTACTCCCTCCGTAAACAAATGTAAGAGCGTTTAAATCACTAAAGAAAGAAATATATGATAATCTGCTAAAATTATAGGAGTAGTATACCTTAATATGTGCTGAGAAGTATGCCTTCAGTACTATACTACACAGAATAGAACAAACTGAGTAGGAGAGAGAAGAGAACCCCATGACAATATTTAACAGAAATTTTAAACAAAGTCAAAATATAGTAGGTTTTCTTTTGATCTATATGTATTGTTCTTAACTCTGTCCATTGATCTTATAACCCCTTGTTCAATACAACGTAAATGAAATTTGCTCTCGTGCATAACCCCGATGACACTCAAGAGGCATTATTGTTACAAGTTTGGACTACCGGCAAAAAAAAAATATGGAGTGTAAGAAAATGATTTCCTACAAAAATAGTTTTGACTTAAGCAATAGATATTTCATAGGTATTGTGCCACACCCTCATATCTCTCCTACCATCTTCCTGAAGAAATAGCCATCTGTTTGGAGAAATATATTAGCTTCCAATCTGGCAACCAAGAACCCTCGATTTGGACCAGATAGAGTCACCTTCGTTGTTCAACCAACTCACTTAATTTGGACATCTTGCAGCTTGTAGACACCAAACAGATGGGCTACTACAAGACTGCAGCAAAGTTTCGTACAACATGATCGCGCTAGAGCAAATAGTGCTTGGAAGTGGGCAGGGATCCAACAACAATTAACTAGAGGGGCTTGGTTTACTCCAATACCTCAGCTCCGATGGACCATTGTACACAGTCTTAATGCATTGTCAAAAGAAGGCGCAGCAGACCAGAGCAAGAATTGGGATAGGTTAAAACCTGAAACTTCTAGAGAGCAATTATGTGCTACTTATTATATGATCTGGGCATGCAATTCATGTCCTCACCACATTACGGATCATGCAGATTTTGATGGATCGGTTATGCAAGAGGCAATACGGGGCAACGGGCACCAGATCGTGCTGGAGCACATTGTGCTTCTTAGAATTCTAGTTCAGATTTCATACAATTTGTAACAAATGATTGTACGGAAAGGGTGTTGTTGTCATGACCTGGTGAGCCGTTAATTCTCAAACATTTTTATGTGTAACCCATGACTAGCAAACAGGACATCGCGGCCGTCACGCACCTGACGGAACTCAACTCTGCTTGTTGGCCCACCCTTTACCTATATGGCAATAATACTGAGACATCATGCATCCCCATGTGAACATGCGCTTCTTGATTCCGTGAGCAAGCGCACTTGTCCACTCCTTTGAATTACCGGAGAAGTGTGTCTTAAATACTATACTACTACCATTGTCTTAGTTTATTGGTCCCCTTTGTTTTCTGTGTCAAACTTTGATCAAAGATTTAACTAACAAAATATTAATGCACGTCACCAAAAATTGCATTAATATTTTGTTAGTTAAATCTACGGTCAAAATTTGGCATAAAATACGATGGGGGTCAATAAACCATGACGGAGGTAGTACAGAGAGACATTCCCTATATAAGAATAGAACAACGGAGTAAGAGAGAGAAGTGAATCTTTCTCACAACAAGTAAATATTTAACAAAAAAAATTAAAGAAAGTCAAAATGTAGGAGGTTTCCTTTTGATCTAAATGTATTGTTGTTAACTCTGTACATAGATCTTACAACCCCTTGTTCAATGCAGCATGAATGAAATTTGCTCTGCATAACCCCGATGACATTCCAAAGGCATTCTTATTACAAGTTTGGACTACAGGCAAAAGAAAGCTAAAAGGTTGGAGTGTAAGAAAATGATTTCCTACAAAAAGATTTTTGACTTAAACAATAGAGATTTCAAAGGTATTGTGTCACACCCTCATATCTCTCCTACCGGCTAGCCTCCCGGGTCGCTTCCAGCGACTCCGGAGGCGCCACCGCTGTAGCCTCCGGAGGCCCTCCCTTGCAACCCCGTTCACCTTGCCGCCGCCGAAGGAGGCCGGCTGCCCGGCGGACGGTGGCGGCGGGGTGTCTCCGGCCGGTTTCTTCTGTTCTTCCCCCTGGCGGTCGCCTTCCGATCTGGCCACCGCCGTCATCGCTGGCTTCCCGATCTGTTCTTGCCGCTGTCGTCCCATGTCGTGGGCTTCTCGATCTGTTCATAGCATGGTGCATCCCAATCTCGTAGCTACCTTTCCGGCTTCGATCTGGATGATTTCCATGGCTGGGAGTTTGATCAGGAGAAGCACGCGGGTCTGCGCATGAATGCATATACACAAATGCACATGCGTGGACATGCATGTAGATGTTCGGTGGCCGCCCAGACTGCTGGCTAGCTGTAACCCATGGAATTGGCGTCCACCCAGTTGACTACGTCATTGGGGATTGGATCCGAGACGGCGGCGGCCTCACCGCGGATTGTTGTCGCCATCAAAAGATTTTGTGAGAGTTTCATCTCTGCAGATATGGTGGTTCACTTCGGCGGCGAGGTGCAAACTATGGACGATGTCTTGATGCAGAGGGATTGTTGTGCAGTGGCGGCGGTCATATCGCTTGTAGCTGCTGGGATCGTGGAAAAGTGGCGGCGACAACACATGAATGACCTCGATGGTGGTGCTACTTGAGCACCCGGTCTTGAGCTCCGGGGTGAAAGCCTTGGTCTGTCCCAAGTTGGGTATACCTGACAATGGCGATGTTTTGACGTCGTTACCTTGTTGAAGGCATTGTTCGGAATGTTCGGACTGATTCTTCAGGGTGAAAACCAAGATTTACAGCCTTGGGTGGCTGGATCCGGTGACGATGGCACTTGAATGTCACTCCCTTCCTTAAGGCGTTGCTGTTGAAGAACCTCGTCGTCCGCGTGGTGTCATGAGATTGTCGGTGCAGATATGGTCATTGTTATAGTTTGCCGATCGTGATGTGATCGCTTTCGGGCTTTTTTCTTTTTTCCTCGCCTACGCATAGCTTTGGTCTTATATGACTTTGCTATTTGTCAGCGTGTTTTTGTGTGCGTGCGTTGGTGTTGGCTGTGTGCATCCTAGCTATGCAGAGGCCGGGTGTGTGCTCATTGTGTTTGTATCTTCTTGATGCTCCATTTTGAGTCAATAAAATCCATCCTTTATCGAAAATATCTCTCCTACCATCTTCCTGAAGAAATAGCCCTCTGTTTGGAGAAATAGATTAGCTTCCAATCTGGCAACCAAGAACCCTCGACTTGGACCAGATAGAGTCACCTTTGTTGTTGAACCAACTCACTTAATTTGGACATCTTGCAGTTTGGAGACACCAAACAGATGGGCTACTACAAGACTGCAAGAAAGTTTCGTAACATGATCACACTAAAGCAAATAGTGCTTGGCAGTGGGTAGGGATTCAACAACAATTAACTAGAGGGGATTGGTTTACTCCAATACCTCAGCTCAGATGGACCATTGTACGAAGTCTAAATGCATTTTCAAAAGAAGGCGCAGTAGACCAGAGCAAGAATTGGGACACGTTAAACCTGAAACTTCTAGAGAGCAATTACGTGCAAGAATTGGGACAGATTAAAACCTGAAACTTCTAGAGAGCAATTACGTGCTACTTATTATATGATCTGGGCATGCAATTCATGTGCTCAGCACACCACAGATCATGCAGATTTTAATGGATCAATCGTGCAAGAGGCAACATGGCAATGGGCACCAAATCATGCCGGAGGCTGGAGCACATTGGGCTTCTTAGAATTCTAGTTACGGTTTCATACAATTTGTAACAAATGATTGAACGGAAAAGAGTGTTGTTGTCATGGCCTGGTGAGCTCTTAATCCTCATAAACATTTTTTATGTCCAACCCATGACTAGCAAGCAGGTCTCCAGGAGATTGAATGTTCTTACAGTGGCCTTTCTACCTCGGCCTCGGATAATAGTCAAGAGAACTGCGCGACTAGAGGTGCCCGCATCCTTGTAGAGAACAACTAGCAAAAGGACTTATAGAATAACAGAAGTTTTGAACTCACATACAAGTAGACCCTAGATAGAAACAAAAAAAAGTTACCAATATAGAGTGCATACACTATGTCAGGCCAGGATATTACCAAATGATGACTTCCGTCGTTCTCAGCCTATGGTCGAGCCACGGGAGGGGAGGTGTTTTTTAGGACCAATCTAATGTCACTGTTACTCCACATTATCAAATGTGGGACCCACATGTCATTATTGCGGTTAAAATGGCCTAAGCCATCCATCGGTGATTTTTGCAAAAAGATTAGGCTGAGAGTCGGTTGTTTTTGTCCCTAATTCGTAAACCGGTATTTTCTGCAAACTTAGGCGTCAATGTGCTGTTTTTTTGCAACTCACTCCCTAATTTTGAGTTCCGAGCATACCCTTGGATAATGCATGTCTATCATTTCTGTTTCAAAGGGACTGTTCGTGTCACGGTGGACACCCCATCCACAAATTTCGTTCGGAATATCACATTGGCGTTGTTGAACATATACCTTCTTTAAGCAACACAACTATGAACTTCAAAGACCAACTTTAAATTGTCAACTGAAAGGATGAAACAAAGTTCCCAATGCACACATACAGAAGGTAACTTAACATGAGTTGTTACATAATTGGACCATCTAGAGGAGCAAGATTACCTGGGACTGCGGAAAATGTGCCTTTATCATTCTACCAATGTTTTGCTTGTGGCTCATATCAAGGGCAGCAACATGTAGTTCAGGGACATCCAGATCAGTTGAAAAGGAAAAAATGTTTATTTTTTATCTGTCCGTCAAACCAACTTGCAAACACCTCAAACATGGAGCCGTATAGGAGTAAAAAGAAGAAACATGGTAGAATCCGCTTGCTCAAACTCAAGAATATACATCAAAAAATATGGCATGCAAGGACCAAAGGTTCCACCCCCGCAAAAAAGGAACAAAGGTTCCAACCAGAAAGAAGAGGGACTTCTAGATAAACCAATCTATACATAACAAACTATCAATCTTCACAGTCCATACCATGGCGTACTTTCCACCACGGTCTAGAAAAAACTAAATGTTTGCAGCAAGGTTCCATGCAATCATGCTCACGCTAGTGGAATAGTTGGTTTAGTTCAATGTTGGGGATATCGCTTATCGGGACTTATCGGTCGACCCATGATAAGGGGTAAATCGACTAGTTTATCGGCATATCGGCCGATTTATCGCCATATCGGCTCATTTATCGGCCGATTTATCTTATCGGCCAGACGGCGGTAAGCGATAAATCGGCCGATTTATCGGCATATCGGAAGATATCTTGAACAGTGCTTTAGTTCTCTTATTAATTAATACGTGCATACCAAAAGATCAAGTTTCGTTTGTCCTAGTAAAAGAACTTGGTGACGTGATACTAATCGACTTGGACGTGGTAAACATCTGCGTCTAAGCAACTTCTTCCTCGCTCTAGACTGACCCATAAAAAAGCGAAAATGATAAATCACGAACATTTGGATTTTAAGCATGGCAACCTGAACGTATTTCATGGCAACTTTAGTTAATGCTAGGTGGCAAGTTTAGTTGGCAAACATGGCATTTTCTCACAAATGCCAAATTGGGAAAAAAATACCATGTTCACCAACTAAACTTACCACCTCATGTCAACTAAATTTCCCATAAAAATGATCGGGTTGTCATGCTTAAAATTCGAACATTCGGAATTTACGGGGTCCTAGAAAAGAGCAGATGTCCCAGTCGTTTAGACTTTGGACTGAAATGGCAAAATGCACTTTTGCAATGATTATCCTTTACCTTGGTCGAGTTTCGTCCACTCTCTTCTTTCTCTCTCAATCTTTGGTTTTGAGTAATGAAACACGAAGGGGGCTCTTTTACCGTTTTCTTTAGGTCAAAAGAAGTGGCGACCTGGGGCCCATATTAAATAAGAATTCAATATACCTATATGCTTAAATAAATTATTAAAAAGTTTTGCGGAATATGAAATTAACATGGACAGAGGGCATATG
>LR738711.1:871306044-871394169 GCA_902687465.1 Secale cereale | reverse complement strand
CCCCCCCGCGCACACTTTACCACGTTGTATTTATTCAATAGTTATTTATAGTTGAGTTCATTATATGTTACTCTGTTAAACTTATTCTCACCGGCTAGAGCATAGTGTCGTCGAGCCACCGACACGAATCCTGCACGCCGGTGCCCTCCAAGGAGCGCAGCTTCTCGGAGCGTCTGCACCATGACGTCTCTTGGTGCGCTGCAACACCCGTGTTCGCGCATTGTTCGACTCTATGGCATCAAGCTCCTCGTGCCCTTGTTTTGTACCTCTGTGGTGTCCCACGGCTTGGCAGGTAGTGGAAAGTTTGTTCGAATGACCAGTGCAGCTACCTGGAAAGCTCCTACACCCTGGGGAGGTACACCTCTGACACCCTCACGCTGAGCGGCTCGAAAGCCATCAAAGGCTTCCAATTCAGCTACAGCCACATGGATGCCTTCAACCCCGGGCTCGACGGCCTCGTCAAGCTCGATGGCGGTGTGCAGTCGTTCATGTCGTAGAAGGCGGCGACGTACGGGAGCCAGTTCTCCTACTGCCTCCCGCCGACCCCCTCTCCTTCGGGTTCCGCACCCTGGGCGTGCCCACCGGTAAGGGTAAAAAAAAGGACCAAAAATGCCTACATGTATCATGATGCAGAAAATGGGTGGCTAGATAAGGTGTGCCATGAAGCCTGAGCTCCACCACAACATTCTCGGGATTTGAGACTTTTTGTAGCATGTCAAAGGTCACGAATCAAGATCCTCGAGTCTCTGCTCAACCCCACCCCACCCCGTCCTCAAGAAAATGACACTTCATTCATCCGATCTAGAGAAATGGACTACGTCCAATTCAAACTAACTCATTAATTTTGAGAATTTGACTAGCATTCAAATAGTTCATTGGGTCGGAGCCTAGAACATATATATATCTATACTTTGAATATTGATAGTTGCATGAAGTCAATTCGACGGTATAAAGGTAACAAATTTGAGCAATGTTGGTTGTCGCATATCTTCTTCACTTGATCGGGTTTTGCCATGTGTAGTATGTACAAGATTCCACGTTTGAGCTTAATCACAATGCACAAAGCTCAAAACAACTTCATTTTTGTTCTAGAATATTCCATTTAAATTTTACAAAACAATTCCTCTGAACGTATTACCATTCTTTTAGACTTTATAATTTACAACGAATAAAATATGCACAACCATCGAAACACAAACATCCTTTGTTCTAGAATATTCCATACTTCCATTATTCAAACTTTTTCTTTGAATTACCACTCTGTTCTTATGCATTACAATGCACAATATGCAAAAACCTCAAATCAAATGCACTTCTCATTTGTTCTACACTTGGCCATATATTCCCCCAGGTTTGTTTTCCCCTAACAGAATTGATCCTGACTTTTAATTTATGTTTTTTTCGTTGAAGGCTACTACATATCATTCAAAAATTCCATTTATCTTTGAAGATGCAATACTAGCAACTCAAAATTGCAATATGGAATACGTAAAGATAATCAATGATCCTAGACGCACAGAGGAATACGGGCATCTCAACGCTAATTAACCCCCCACCCCCCTTGATTTTCATGGGGGTGAGCCCCGCCTACCTCCTAATCTTCAATCAAAAACGTGCACCTAATTACAATCTATTGAATCCGTAACAACCAATCCGTGCGTGTAGCTTTACTCAAAAATAATTATGCTGGACATATTTCTCATGTGTTTCGTGTAGTATTGTATAGTCTAGTCTTCAAGTATTTTGTAGCTATAATTTGATTTTCAAGGGGATGAACTATGAAAATTAAATCTACAACTAGACATGCATATATGACTCCAAACATACATGTGTCACCTGTTATAATGTGATATGTCACTATTCATTCATTATACTTTGATTATTTAAATTCATACGTGCAATGCATGTGTACTTTACTATATTAGTTATAGGGGGTGGGGGCGCAAAAGAAACCCTTGAAGCTTTTCAAAGTCGAATGACACCAACGACACTAGAAGCTCTAGTTTGCTTACAAGATTGGATAAGGGCCACCGGTAAAGCCATAAAACACAAGTTTCATATTTGTTTCTTATTAATGCTTCAAGTTTACAAGTTTCTTCTTTTTTTTCTGCAGCTAATACTCAGCGTACCTTGGCTTCAGTTCATGACATTATAATGGACTTACCAGGTATGAGAAAACTTCTGATATATATAGTGCCATGTATATGAAAGTATATATTCATCACACTAGTTTCAGCACACTACTAGTTTTGTGTGGTTCAGGTGACACTACTTGCAATGCAGTATATACATTGCTAACTACACTAACTTGATTAGAAGGCTGCCTTTCATTCCCTTTCAATCTTGCTTGTTGATATGCTTATGAGAATCGAGAATATTCTCTTTCTTCTAATCTTTGTTGCGGAGTGGATGACGGGTAGTGTATGATGGATATTTAGAAGTGTATTTTCTTGCAAACCTGATCATGAATTGGTTTTCTGGAACACGCCTTTGTATTTTTTTATGTAGCAGCCAAGCACTACAACCCTGTTTCTGATGCACCACTTGTTGGTTCTATTATTTTTAACACATCACCTCTTTGTTTTAAATTGCTTTCTGATATTGTTTAATTCATAAAAATTAATAGTTGTGATTGTATATTGTATATTGTGCAAATACGTGCAAACATTGTGTTTGGGCTGTTGTGCAAATACGTGCAAACATTGTGTTTGGGCTGTATCTAAGGCATAGATCATTTTTTTAGTATCTTGCTACTAAGAATATTCCTATGTTCATAAATATATTATCTAGTTTTTTAAGGATGAATATATTATTTAGTTGATGTACACAGAATTACTCTTGTAACATTTCCTTGTAAATACAGATATCGAGGACTGATGCTTGTTGGAGCAATTCAAATTAAACCTCAAACAGATGATGAAGCAAATATTCTTTAGCTTGATTTTTTGATGTTGTCTGAGTCTGTTGGATTGAGCTCTTTAGCTTGACCTTCTTTGAAACATGTAATCTTCTGTTCTTGTCCGAATCTATTGGATTCGGGTCTTTAGCTTGATGCTCTTTGGAACATGTAATCTCTTGATCTCGCCAATTTACTAAATGTGGAAAGATTAGACCTTGTCATTTTACTGTACTGGTTACACATTTGCTGACATATCTAATCTTTTGGGGACTTATTTGTAATTTGGTGAGGCCACAAATGTTGGACTGTGCAAACATTTGGTTCAAAAAATATGTAATCTTCTGGGCTGTGTAAACATTTACTAAATTCTGGGTCGGCCTCGTGTACCCAATGGGTCAATGGGGGCCAGAAAACTATGATGAAGGGCCGGCCCATGGCCTCACATATTGACCCTGGGGCCACGGGGCCGGGGCCGAGGCCAGGGTCGGGTCAACCCATTCCCATCTTGAAGAGGAGAGATGGTGAGGAGGGAGGCCGGTGGTACGGGAAAGAGGAGGGGCTCGGAGCAGGTGCGGCGGCGTGAGGAGATTAGGAGAATCGAGGGAGAGGAAGGAGGCAGCAGCGTCGAAGAGAGAAGAGGATCGTACGGCGACCCCGGGCTAGGTTTTGCCCAATTGCGTCTCCGCTCGGTAGAGTCCGCCCCTTTTTACCCCTTCCATTTTTTTATCTCGCTAGCACAGTTAAAATGATGAGGTGGCTAGCGCGAGCGATCGCCCATAGGTTCGCTATTGGAGATGTTAACTACTCAAGTAAGTATTGCGACAAATACATCACGCATCACTAAAACCCATTTTTTTATGGAACAATCACTAAAAGAACTCTTGACTGGAAGTTTTGAATACTACTAGAAGGAAAATCAAATGTTTTTTCAATGAGAAAAACAAACGCTTGGCCTATATAAAACTAGTACTAACAATCTTCTGAACTACTACCATTAAATGATCGACGTACGCAAGTGCCCAATTAAGCGGAGGTGGGTGGCATGAGTCCGTTGCACATTCGAATTCTTAACCAACATTGCTCGTGTCTCATTTTCTGATCGACCGTCGAAGAACTAATTAATGCCGCAGGCCGTGAAGCGGACCTTGAAACCTCTCCACGTTGCCGCCGAACTCCCCGTGCTTCCAAATCCTGAAGGCCAGAAGCGCGCGCACGCCGGCGGTGCCTGCGAGGCGAGGGCTCCCCCACGGCGGATGGATGCGCAGGCTAGCGGCGATGCGGTCCAGCCCCACCGGCATGCCCGGGCAGCCGGCCGCCATCGTGGCAACGTCGTATACCAGTCAGACCGAGGTAATACTGCATGCCGCCCACGAACCCGGCCACGTCGTGCGGCAGCGGGGCACCGCCCGTGACAATCTTGAGAAGGAACGCTATGTAGTAGGCACCGGCGGCGTAGGTGATCCACGACAGCGGCCGCCCGTGTCCGGCGCCGATGAGGCTGGAGTCCATGAGCAGCGCGCTGAGCATGTCGACGTCGACGCCGCGGTCGACAAGGTAGTCGATGGCCTTTTGGTCATGTGGGTCGGCGAGGCGGCAGAAGTCGCGGAGGCTGAACTCCCACGCGACCTGCTGGCCTTGGTTGTCGTAGACGGCGATGCCGACCTGGAGCGGCTTGAGGCCCTCGACGTTCGCTTTCATGAGCGCATTGCGCTGCGCCGCCATCATGCTGTTGAGGTCCTGGGAGGCGGCGTGGACCAGTCCGGGCCTTGTTGCATTCATCTTGTTTCATACTACATGCAAATCTTAGAAAGGTAATAGGGAGTCACAAGTGATGACCAGCTTCTTCCAGGAGATATATCTTGGGTCGGGGCTGGACAAAATTCATGCTTGGTTTACTCCAATATCTCAGTTCTCAAAGACCAAGGTACACACCCAAAAAGGTTTTGGTTAAAATACATCTCACTTGCTGCAAAAGAAGGCTCGGCAACGCTCTTATCAGTTATCACAAATGATTGATCAAGGCTGGGAATCGGCCTATTTATATGCCCTGAGCATGCAGCTTATTTGGATATCACAGCCTAGCTCATGCAAATTTGGATGACCAGTCATGCAGGATGCAACATGGGGACGATGGGCACCAATTCATACAACACATACTGCACATGTCAACTCTCAGTACGTGGTTGGTTGGCACGCGTATGTTGGTATGATGATAGCAAATGCTGGTAGGTTTCCTTTTTTTTTATTCTATTCTAAGGACCGCCAGTTGTTCGCACACGAACATGTCACCGTGTACCTTCAACGCCGAGGGTGAAGCATCACAGTCATGTCGGAGGAGACTCGTTCGGAAGTGTGGTACGCAAGCAATCCGGTGGGCGATTTTGTAGACCTGAAACCCCACACACTCGGGAGGGACCCCGTTAGGGCGTGCGGCGGCTATGTGCTTCCCTAGATCGGCCTGACCGCCCCTTGGACCTCGTAGTTCACCGCCCTGCAACAAGAAGAGCAAACGAAGAACGAGAAAGAAAATAAACAAGGGAGAAGATAAAAGTAAAGGTAAGAGATGATATATTGATAGATCGATTGTGTGTTGTTCAATCAGCCGTCAACCCTTTATATAAGAAGCGGCTGGACTTCCATGCAAGAAAAAAGGCTTGGATTCACATCCAAAACCCTAGTCAAATTCGGATGTTTTTGTCCGAACTTTCCAAAACCATTCGGTTTAAAATTGGCTGCATAGTCTTTTTTGAGGCGGTAAACGACTTCGGATGGAAACTAGCCCAAAAGCAATTTTGAATTTTTCAACGGGACGAACAACTTTCGTGTTTAATGTTTGTTTATCATAGGCCATCTTGAGAGAGTTTTGGGCTATTTTCCGAAGTCTACAGAAGAGAAATCTGAAACCCGAATGATTGACCCAGCAGTGTCCAGCCATCCTGATGCAGCCGCGTATTTTCGACTCTTACTTTTGCATACGACCTTTGATTAAGACGATTTTCATATCAAAATCAACCATTTTGACGAGACGAAGACAACCCGTGTATAAACTATTATCATATGAGGCTGTCTTGGAGGCCTAATCGGCCGAATATTACTCTGCATACAAAATCCTAGTACTTTGAGCACAACTTCGGCCCTCGAGATAAGATCGGATGGTGATGGCCCAAACTTGAAAGATGTTCATGTCGATAATACTGAGCTTTTTCATGTAGGTCACTTCTCCATTTGAGTCCATCTTAATTAAGTTCTTGACCGTGCCAAAATATGGTGTCAACACCGGTCTTGTTTTTTTTCTCTTTTTGATAGGTGAAGTATCACTTGTTGTTTCTCCTTTGGAGACCATGGCACATGCGAATTTTTGGACTCTGTATGGGAGAATTTATAACTCTTGCTGAGGGGTCGCCCGGCGATGTGCATCTAAAGGAAAGTGTACACGCATGGGCCGATGAAAAGGAAAAAAGTATTTTTTTAGCAGTAAAAAGAAAATTACTAGTTGGTATAGTATATTTAACCTAAATGTTTGTACTATTTGTTGGATTTACTATGAAGTTAAGGCCGAGTCATACTACTTTTGTGTAAATTCGACAACTTTTAACTAGGTATTGATGTTTGGCACCCCGAGTAACTAGATCCTAGGTCCGCCATTGGGTACACGATGTAGCTCGTGATGTTTAACTTTTTGTATTACAAATGAGTTGAATCTGTAAATTAATCAAACACCAATATTATAAGAAAATTCTTGAAAGAATGTTTTTCATCCTCTCCATCCCCCACATACCGATGACACATCGATGTTGTTGTTGTCGTAATTTTTTGCTATTGTCGGAAAAGAAAAGTAGTATCCACGCAGCTAGTCGAGAAGTCTCCTGGGAAGTGCCAGTGACGACCCGAATTCGATCTTGAAGGATCCATTGCCTAGAGAACAAGAGGACACTGGGTTAATCACACTAAACAAATTTATTAACTTTTGTATTGTGCATTATTAAAGATATTTATGAAGTCACATACAATCTTGTCTAATCTATAAATTTAGTATTGTAAATTATAAATGTAACCAAAAATCTCATCTGAGCCTAAATTAAGTGCTAATTCGACCTTTTTATCATTGGTATACGTATATGGTAGGAAAGTTACTAACTAATTACACTTTATTTGATAAATACCAAAAAATTGCGCGCTTGGTTAGTAAATTTATATTTTAGCCTAAATTAATTGTTAATCCGACTTTTTTATCATTGGTATATATGGTAGGAAAGTTACTAACCAATTACAATTTATTTGATAAATAGCACGAATACACTGTATGCCTCGGGTTGGTAATTGAAAAATGAAATAAAATATTAAAAAAACCTTGAACTTTTAAACGAAAGCTAAATTGAACCCCTTTCAATCCTTCAAATCAACACACTGAATTCTCTGCCGGTCTATTTTGAGAGTGTTTCCAAACATAGATTGTTGGCGTGCGGGTTGAACCCGGATTGTTGGCTGCGTGAGCCGCTTTGGGCCGGCCCATTGACAGATATTGTACGACCAGTTTGAGCCAGTTAAAAATGTAACAAAAAAATAGGTGCCCCGACAGGATTCGAACACGGACGCTTCGGCTAGACGAGCCATATTTTTATTAGGTGAGAAAAGTATGCGCTAAGTGGGATTCGAACCCACAACAAGGGAAGCGAGGCACCAAACGAGCCAGATGTTCGTTCCAATTTTATCGGATCGTTCCAATTTACACGAACCGGATGTTACCCAGTACAATGAACGAGCGTGTATGTCTCGTTAAGTCGTTAGGCAGCCTGGCGTATTAAAATGAGCCAATAGCAGCGCCAAATCCTGAGAACAAACACGAAACAATCTGTTTGGAAATACTGAATATTTTTTAGAATGCGAATATTTGCAAAGTTGAGAACAAAAATATTAAGCTCAAACATTTTTCAAAACTGTTGGACATTTTTTGAAAATACAAACAATTTTGAAAACCAGGTACAGTACACATGTAGTGAAAAAAATAGGTACACAGACATTTTTCAAACTGTGAACATGTTTTGAAAACTAGGACGTATTTTAGGGAGAAATTTTGTAAAATGCGGATTTTTTTTAAAATTTATGAGCATTTCTTTGTAATTCTATATTTCTCAAATTTTAACCTTTTTTGAAAGTCTCAAACATTAAGGCGTGCCATGAAGCCTGAGCTCCACCACAACTTTCTCGGGATTTGAGACTTTTTTTAGCATGTCAAAGGTCACGACTCAAGATCCTCGCGTCTCTGCTCAACCCCACCCCACCCCACCCCGTCCTCAAGAAAATGACACTTCGTTCATCTGATCTAGAGAAATGGACTACGTCCAATTCAAACTAACCCATTAATTTTGAGAGTTTGACTAGCATTCAAATAGTTCATTGGGTCAGAGCCTAGAACATATATACCTATACTTTGAATATTGATTGTTGGATTAAGTCAATTCGACGATATAAAGGTAACAAATCTGAGCAATGTTGGTTGTCGGATATCTTCTTCACTTGATCGGGTTTTTCCATGTGTAGTATGTACAAGATTCCATGTTTGAGCTTAATCACAATGCACAAAGCTCAAAACAACTTCCTCTCTGTTCTACAATATTCCATTTAAATTTTACAAAACAATTCCTCTGAACGTATTACCATTCGTTTAGACTTTATAATTTCCAATGAATAAAATATGCACAACCGTCGAAACACAAACATCATTTGTTCTAGAATATTCCATACTTCCATTATTCAAACTTTTTCTTTGAATTAGCACTCCGTTCTTCACTTTTTGAATTACAATGCACAATATGCAAAAACCTCAAATCAAATGAACTTCTCATTGGTTCTACACTTGGCCATATATTCCCCCAAGTTTATTTTCCCCTAAAAGAATTGCTCCTGACTTTTTATTTATGTTTTTCGTTCAAGGCTACGACATATCATTTCCATTTGTCTTTGAAGATGCAATACTAGCTACTCAAAATTGCAATATGGAATACGTAAAGACAATCAATGATCCTAGACGCACGGAGGAATACGGGCATCTCAACGCTAATTAACACCCCACCCCCCCTCCCCCTTGATTTTCATGGGGGTGTGCCCCGCCTCCCTCCTAACCTTCAATCAAAAACGGGCACCTAATTACAATCCGTTGAATCCGTAACAACCAATCCGTGCGTGTAGCATTACTCAAAAATAATTATGCTGGACATATTTCTCATGTGTTTCGTGTAGTATTGTATAGTCTAGTCTTCAAGTATTTTGTAGCTATAATTTGATTTTCAAGGGGATGAACTATGAAAATTAAATCTACAACTAGACATGCATATATGACTCCAAACATACATGTGTCACCTGTTATAATGTGATATGTCACTATTCATTCATTATACTTTGATTATTTAAATTCGTACATGCAATGCATGTGTACTTTACTATATTATTTATAGGGGGTGGGGCGCAAAAGAAACACACTGTGGATCTCACTTAGCAGTTCATGTGGACTTTTTTGCTCAAGGAAGAGACGATGCGAAGAGAACATGCACACCAAAATCAAAAAGATTCTTTTTTCTGCAGGTAAAAAAATCAAAAAGATTCGGCTTCATGACTCTTTGGGAGTACAAGTGTATCTTCTAGGCTCATACATGCTACATCTTAACTAACTCGTTCAAATCGGAGAGTTGCGGTTTCGAGAAATGTGCCCATGCACCATTACAAGAAAAAAATGCATATACATCAGTGAAAAAGTAGATGGAGTTTGCAGTGATGATTTTTATAAGTCCACAAGGTGATTTATTTTAAAAGCAACCCGCAAAAACGTTGCCTTTTCATTAAGATAGAACATGCATTTACAAGAGGCAAGCTGTTTTTAAGGGGAACAAGCTAAAGAAAAAGGGCACCATGCAGGAATCACGCCAATGCCCTAGCCTTGCGCTCCGAAAGCAGGCTCGCGCTGACGCATATCCTCAAGGGACGTGATACGTCTCCAACGTATCTATAATTTTTGATTGTTCCATGCTATTATATTATCCTTCTAGGATGTCTTATGGGCTTTTATATACACTTTTATATGATTTTTGGGACTAACCTATTAACCCAGAGTCTAGTGCCAGATTCTGTTTTTCTCCTGTTTTAGGGTTTTACAGAAAAGGAATATCAAACGGATTCCAATTGACGTGCCAATTTTTGATGATTTTTTCTGGACCAAAAGAAGCCCGAAGTAAAAGAGTTGGGCCAGGAGAGCCACGGGCTGCCCACGAGGGTGGGGGGCGCGCCCTCCTATCTCGTGGACAACCCAGAAGCCCCCCTGACTTGTGCACTACGCCAAAAAATACTATAAATACTGAAACCTTCGGAAACTAACCTAGATCGGGAGTTCCGCCGCCGAAAGCCTCTCTAGCCACCGAAAACCAATCTAGACCCCGTTCCAGCACCCTGCCGGAGGGGGGAACCCTCACCGGTGGCCATCTTCATCATCCCTGCGTTTTCCATGATGAGGAGGGAGTAATCCACCCTCGGGGCTGAGGGTATGTACCAGTAGCTATGTGTTTGATCTCCCTCTCTCTCTCTCTCTCTCTCTCTCTCTCTCTCTCTCTCTCTCTCTCTCTCTCTCTCTCTCTCTTGTGTTCTTGAGATGGCACGATCTTGATGTATCGCGAGCTTTGCTATTATAGTTGGATCTTATGATGCTTCTCCCCATCTACTCTCTTGTAATGGATTGAGTTTTCCCTTTGAAGTTATCTTATCGGATTGAGTCTTTAAGGATTTGAGAACACTTGATGTATGTCTTGCACGTGCTTATCTGTGGTGACAATGGGATATCATGTGATCTACTTGATGTATGTTTTGGTGATCAACTTGCGGGTTCTGTGACCTTGGGAATCTATGCATAGGGGTTGGCACACGTTTTCGTCTTGACTTTCCGGTAGAAACTTTGGGGCACTCTTTGAAGTTCTATGTGTTGGTTGAATAGATGTTTCCGAGATTGTGTGATGCATATCGTATAATCATGCCCACGGATACTTGAGGTGACAATGGAGTATCTAGGTGACATTAGGGTTTTGGTTGATTCGTGTCTTAAGGTGTTATTCTAGTACGAACTCTATGATAGATTGAACGTTACTACGGACTCTTGAATAGATCGATCAGAAAGAATAACTTTGAGGTGGTTTCGTACCCTACCATAATCTCTTCGTTTGTTCTCCGCTATTAGTGACTTTGGAGTGACTCTTTGTTGCATGTTGAGGGCTAATAATATGATCCAATTATGTTATCCTTGTTGAGAGAACTTGCACTAGTGAAAGTATGAACCCTAGGCCTTGTTTCCTATCATTGCAATACCGTTTATGCTCACGTTTACCACTTGCTACCTTGTTCTTTTTATATTTTCTTATTACAAAAACCTATATCTACCATCCATATTGCACTTGTATCACCATCTCTTCGCCGAACTAGTACACCTATACAATTTACCATTGTATTGGGTGTGTTGGGGACACAAGAGACTCTTTGTTATTTGGTTGCAGGGTTGCTTGAGAGAGACCATCTTCATCCTACGCCTCCCACGGATTGATAAACCTTAGGTCATCCACTTGAGGGAAATTTGCTACTGTCCTATAAACCTCTGCACTTGGAGGCCCAACAACGTCTACAAGAAGAAGGTTGTGTAGTAGACATCAAGCTCTTTTCTGGCGCCGTTGCCGGGGAGGTTAGTGCTTGAAGGTATATCTTTAGATGATGCAATCGAATCTTTTAGTTTCTTGTTTTATCAGTAGTTTAGTTTATAAAAGAAAACTACAAAAAAATGGAATTAAGGTTGCCTCATATGCTTCATCTTTTTAATATCTTTCGTGAATATATGGGAAGGAAAATTGTGCTCAAGTACTAGAAGAATAATTACATAGAATGCTTGCCATAAAATATGTGCATGATGAGCATGATTGCAATGTTGTTAGTATGAATTCTTTGAATACCCATGATGCTAATGATATGCAAAGCCACAAGCTTGGGGATGCTATGTTTGATGAAGATGATATGTTTAGTCCCCCAAGTTTTGATGAGCAAATTTGTTATGATGAAAGCATGCCTCCTATTTATGATGATTATATTGATGAAAGTGGATTTGGAGAGGTCATGACTTTATTTAGTGATGAATCCACTATTTTGGAAGAGGTTCCAATTGATTTTGAGAACAAAGTTGCTATCTATGATGATTATTGTGATGACTTGTATGCTATTAATAATAATGATAACCATGAAACCTGTCATCAGGATTTTAGTTTTCAATTGGATTATGCTTCACATGATAGTTATTTTGTTGAGTTTGCTCCCACTATTATTGATGAGAATAAATTTTCTTATGTGGAGAGTAATAAAATTTATATGCTTGGGGATCATGAAAAGAATGCTTTATGTGATGGTTGTATTGTTGAATTCATTCATGATGCTACTGAAAATTATTATGAGAGAGGATCATATGCTTGTAGGAATTGCAATAATATCAAGTTTCCTCTCTATGTGCTTAAAATTTTGAAGTTATGCTTGTTTTGCTTTCCTATGCTAGTTGATTATTGTTCCCATAAGTTGTTTGCTCACAAAATCCCTATGCATAGGAAGTGGGTTAGACTTAATTGTGCTAGCCATATTCTTCATGATGCTCCCCTTATGTTTCAATTCTTATCTTTTATGCGAGCATCATTAAAATCATCATGTCTAGCTAGGGGCGTTAAACGATAGCGCTTGTTGGGAGGCAACCCAACTTTATTTTGTTTTGTTTTCTTTTGCTTATGTTTAGGAATAAATATTGCATCTAGCTTCTGTTTAGATGTGGTTTTGTGTTTTAATTAGTGTTTGTGCCAAGTAGAACCTTTGGGAAGACTTGTGTGAAGTTTATATGATCTTGCTGTGAAAAACAAAATCGTTAGCGCTCGCTAGAATGGCCATCAGATTTTACTGGAGCGTGCTATTTAGTTGATTCTTTTTGCAGATGATCAATAGACAAATTCCTCATGTTTACCAATTTAGTTTGAATCTTTTGGAGTTACAAAAATATGCGAAACCTGCAGATTACTACAGACTGTTCTTTTTTTGACAGATTCTGTTTTTCGTCTGTTGTTTGCTTGTTTCAATGCATCTATGAGTAATATTGGGAAGTATGAACCATAGAGAAGTTGGAATATAGTAGGTTTAACACAAATATAAACAAAGAATGAGTTCATTACAGTGCCTTTGAGTAGTGGTTTGTTTTCTTATACTAACGGAGCTCACGAGATTTTTGTCTAAGTTTTGTGTTGTGAAGTTTTCAAGTTTTGAGTATTGCTTTGATGGACTATGGAACAAAGAGTGGCAAGAGCCTAAGCTTGGGGATGCCCAAGGCACCCCAAAGTAAAATTCAAGGACAACCAAAAGCCTAAGCTTGGGGATGCCCCGGGAAGGCATCCCCTCTTTCGTCTTCATCTATCGGTAACTATACTCGGAGCTATATTTTTATTCACCACATGATATGTGCTTTGCTTGGAGCGTCAATTTAGTTTATTTTGTTTTGCTTGCTGTTTGAATAATATCCCAAGATATGAAGTTCTTAAATGTTAGAGAGTCTTCACATAGTTACATAATTATTCAACTACTCATTGATCTTCACTTATATCTTTCGGAGTAGTTTGATATTGCTCTAGTGCTTTACTTATATCTGTTAGAGCACGGCGGTGGTTTTGTTTTAAAGAAATAGATGAACTTTCATGCTTCACTTATATCTTTTTGAGAGTTTATTAAAACAGCATGGTAATGTGTTTAGGCTATAAAACTAGTCTTCACATGATAGACATCCAATATCAAAGTAGTAAAAACTTACACACTTAGTGCATTGAATATGATGAGAAGTTGGATGCTTGATAATTGTTTTGAGATATGAGGATAGTGATATTAGAGTCATGCTAGTGGAGTTATTATGAAATTGAGAAATGCTGTGTTAAGGTTAGTGATTCCTGTAGCATGCACGTATGGTGAACCGCTATGTGACGAAGTTAGAGCATGAGGTATTTGTAAAGTGTCAACCTTTGTGTGGAGGTCGGGGGCGCGCGATGGTTAACTCCTACCAACCTCCCCCCTAGGAGCATGCGTTGATTGCTTTGTTTTGATGACTCGCAGATTTTTGCAATAAGTATATGAGTTCTTTATGACTAATGTTGAGTCCATGGATTATACGCACTCTCACCCTTCCGCGATTGCTAGCCTCTCTTGTATCGTGCAACTTTCGCCGGTACCATACACCCACTATATATCCTTCCTCAAAACAGCCACCATACCTACTTATCATGGCATTTCCATAGTCATTCCGAGATATATTGCCATGCAACTTTCCACCGCTTCGTTCATATGACATGCTTCATATTGTCATATTGCCATGCATGATCATGTAGTTGACATCGTATTTGTGGCAAAGCCACCATGCATAATTTTTCATACATGTCACTCTTGATTCTTTGCACATCCTGGTACACCGCCGGAGGCATTCATATAGAGTCATACTTGTTCTAGTATCGAGTTGTAATATCGAGTTGTAATGAAAGTGTGATGATCATCATTATTAGAGCATTGTCCCATGGCAGGAAAGGCTGAATCAATAAAGCCCCTCCACACAAAAAAAAGGCCAAAGAAAAAAGTAAGGCCCAAAAAAAGAAAAAAAGAAAAAGAAAAGAAAAAAGGGACAATTGCTACTATCTTTTTTCCACACTTGTGCTTCAAAGTAGCACCATGTTCTTCATGATAGAGAGTCTCATGTTTAGTCACTTTCATATACTAGTGGGAATTTTCATTATAGAACTTGGCTTGTATATTCCAACGATGGGCTTCCTCAAATGCCCTATGTCTTCGTGAGCAAGCAAGTTGGATGCACACCCACTAGTTTCTTTTGTTGAGCTTTCATACATATTTACCTCTAGTGCATCCGTTGCATGGCAATCCTACTCACTCACATTGATATCTATTAATGGGCATCTCCGTAGCCCGTTGATACGCCTAGTCGATGTGAGACTATCTCCCTCCTTTTTGTCTTCTCCACAACCACCTCTCTATTCCACCCGTAGTGCTATGTCCATGGCTCACGCTCATGTATTGCATGAAAGTTAAAAGGTTTGAAAAGATAGAGTATGTAAACAAGTGCTTGGCTGAAACCGGGGTTGTGCATGATATGAATATTTTGTGTGATGAAGAGGGAGCATAGCCAGACTATATGATTTTGTAGGGATAACTTTCTTTAGCCATAGTATTTTGAGAAGACATGATTGCTTTGTTAGTATGCTTGAAGTATTATTATTTCTTATGTCAATATAGACTTTTGTCTTGAATCTTTCAGATCTGAACATTCATGCCACAATTAAGAGATTTAGATTGAAAATTATGTTAGGTAGCATTCCACATCAAAAATTCTGTTTTTATCATTTACCTACTCGAGGATGAGCAGGAATTAAGCTTGGGGATGCTGATACGTCTCCAACGTATCTATAATTTTTTATTGTTCCATGGTATTATATTATCCTTCTAGAATGTCTTATGGGATTTTATATACACTTTTATATGATTTTTGGGACTGACCTATTAACCCAGAGCCCAGTGCCAGTTTCTGTTTTTCTCCTGTTTTAGGGTTTTACAGAAAAGGAATATCAAACGGAGTCCAATTGACGTGCCAATTTTTGATGATTTTTTTCTGGAACAAAAGAAGCCCCCGAAGTAAAAGAGTTGGGCCAGGAGAGCCACAGGCTGCCCACGAGGGTGGGGGGCGCGCCCTGGGCAGGGGGGCGCGCTCTCCTATCTCGTGGACAGCCCAGAAGCACCCCTGACTTGTGCCCTACGCCAAAAAAACCTATAAATACTAAAACCTTCGAAAATTAACCTAGATCAGGAGTTTCGCCGCCGAAAGCCTCTGTAGCCACCGAAAACCAATCTAGACCCCATTCCGGCACCCTGCCGGAGGGGGGAACCCTCACCGGTGGCCATCTTCATCATCCCGGCGCTCTCCATGATGAGGAGGGAGTAATCCACCCTCGGGGCTGAGGGTATGTACCGGTAGCTATGTGTTTGATCTCTCTCTCGCTCTCGTGTTCTTGAGATGGCACGATCTTGATGTATCGCGAGCTTTGCTATTATAGTTGGATCTTATGATGCTTCTCCCCCTCTACTCTCTTGTAATGGATTGAGTTTTCCCTTTGAAGTTATCTTATCAGATTGAGTCTTTAAGGATTTGAGAACACTTGATGTATGTCTTGCACGTGCTTATCTGTGGTGACAATGGCATATCATGTGATCTACTTGATGTATGTTTTGGTGGTCAACTTGCGGGTTCCGTGACCTTGGGAATCTATGCATAGGGGTTGGCACACGTTTTCGTCTTGACTTTCCGGTAGAAACTTTGGGGCACTCTTTGAAGTTCTATGTGTTGGTTGAATAGGTGTTTCCGAGATTGTGTGATGCATATCGTATAATCATGCCCACGGATACTTGAGGTGACAATGGAGTATCTAAGGTGACATTAGGGTTTTGGTTGATTTGTGTCTTAAGGTGTTATTCTAGTACGAACTCTATGATAGATTGAACGTTACTACGGATGTCGGGGTTTTGGGACGACATATGCCAACGGATGGCTTATCATGCATGGGGTCAAAAGAACATCGCCGGGCTCAGGAAGCGGGATAAAGCGGAACTTAGGACGCCTACGGATCTTACCCAGGTTCGGGGCTCTCCGAGGAGATAACACCCCTAGTCCTGCTCTGCGGGGGCTCCGCGTCATGACTGATAGCACTAAGGTAGCTACAAGATTGCTCCTTGAGCTGTGTGGTTCTGAGGAAGAGGATGAACAAGGCTAGCTCACCTCCTCTCTCTATCTAGGGTATAACCTTGTGATCTTCCAACCCCTCCTCATGGAGGACCCTGGGGGTTTATATAAGCCTACCCCCTAGGGGTACAATGGTAAACTCGACGGTGTGGCCCCCCGGCCGTCAGTGCCTTCTGGCGCCGGCTCTGCCGCCTGTCTGCTGGGGCCCGCCACTCGTGGTCCCCTCGTGATTGTCTTTCACTGTGGCGATGCCTCTGCTGATGACAGCCTCGTCGAGAGGGAAATGGCTATAGTACCATCGCCTCCCGCCGTACGCTGCCGCCTCGCCCAGTCCTGTCATCTTGCTGAGGCTCGGACTTCTAGGCCAAGGTTTGCCGTCTGTTACCAGGTGGCCGTCTCCCCTGGCCATCCGCCAGGGGCGGCTTGTTCATGAGCTACCCGCTGACCGATGGGGCCAGCCACCTGCTGGTCCCGCCGTTCGCGGGTAGTGGGATCGTGGCCTCCTCTGACCGATGCTTGGTCACGAGCTGCGTGGCTACAGTGATCCGCCGCTTAGGAGATATTCCCAAGGTACATGGTCACTGTAGCCACGTCCTTATAGATCTTCTAAGGACATGTTCTCCTGTAGCCACGCCTCCGTGCGCAGGGGTCCCCCCTGCGTGCTTCCTGGGGAAGGAGTGCGGGGCCGTCTGCTGGCTGGTGGTGTTGATGTCGCCGCTTGCTGGGTCCCTGCCGCCTGCTAGCAGCCGGCTCCTAGGGCAGGCTACCCTAGGAGGCGGCTCAAGGAGCAAACGGCCGCAGCGGACCTAGCGGATGTCATTTGTCTTAAAATACCAAGGGTAGGCACCGTGGGTACCCATGGTCAATATCTCCGACAGTAGTCCCCGAAGCTGGTGGAACTCCGAGGCGGGTGCTGGAGGTGCCGAGGGGTTCCAGCAGCTTCCCCTCCCAGGCAAGCCCATCGTCCTTCACTTGTCAGCTAAAGATGTCCGTCTGCTGAGAGCTGGCTCTGCGCCGCTGGAGCCGGCTCCTGGCAGCCGAACCGTCGTCTCAGAGTCTTCGGCGAGAAGGCGCCGCCTGGCCAGCGGACAGTCGAACGGGCCCGCAGACCGTTGGCAGCGCCCACGCGTCACCGTCCTGTCGCATCGGCCTGCCAGCCCACGCGCGTGACAGGACGTAACAGTGGGCCGGGGCCCGCCACTAAGGGCCTCGGGCCCCGCGCGGATCCATAGTGGCAGGGGTAATCAATTACCCTCCCACGCGCATTTAATGCGCGCGAGGAAATCGGGGGTCGTGCGGGACGTGGAGCGGTTAATCCCACGCCCGTCCCCTCGCTTTCGATGCCCGGGCCTATATATAGGCCGGGGGAGAGGGCTGGCGTCGTTCTCGCGCTCACTCGCCCCCATCATTCATCTTCTTCCTTGCCTTCCTCGTCGCCGTCACAGCGAACTGCCGCCCGAGCCATGTCCGGTCCAGCGCCTCCCCGACACCACGGCCAATGGGACGGCAGCAAGGTCTTGCAAGAGCACGTGGACATCCTCCGACGATCACAGAAGCTGCTGCCAGCCGACAAGGTCGCCGTGCGCCTGGCGCCGGTGGCACAGATCAGGCCGGCCCCGCAGCAAGGCAAGCGGGTCATCTTCCGCTCGCACTTTCCGTGCGGGTTCGGCCTGCCGGCGAGCGGCTTCTTCCGCTCCTTCCTCGACTTCTTCCACATCCAACCTCATCACCTCACGCCAAACACGATGACGACTATTTCTTCCTTCGTTGTTCTCTGTGAGGCTTACCTCGGCATCCTCCCCACCATTGAGCTCTGGACGGAGCTCTTCTACGTGAAGCTCGGCACCACCGTCCAGAGCGTGGCCGCTCAGCGTGGGGGGTGCATTGCGGTGAAGCGCACCGGGGCGAAGAACTTCTTCCCGACGCCGAAGCTCGTGGGATCAGTGAAGCAATGGCAGAAGACGTACTTCCACGTCTCCAACGTCGACCCTGAGCAAGACTTCGTCTGCCTACCTGAGTGGGTGTCGGGGCCGCCTGCTGAGCCTCGGGACTCCTGGCGGACCCGGCCCGTCGCCCTCACTGAAGGCGCCTCCGTCGCCCTGCGCCGTCTCCGGGAGCTGAGAGACGACGAGGGCCTGGACTTCGCAGATCTGCTGCTGACGTTTGCTGAGCGTCGGGTGCTGCCGCTGCAGCGCTGTCCCCACCTCATCTACGACATGAGCGGGCGCCGGGACCCCAGCCGGACTTGCATCAAGCCCCTGCCCTACGGGGAGGTGGCCCGGCTGGTGAACCATATCTCCAGCTGCCAGGTCTTCGACTCTGGCTGGGCCTTCGGCAAGGCGCCGTACAGCCGCGCCAACCAGCCACCCGCAGTAAGTTTTTCGTCCTTCTTCTTTCTTTCTTGTTTATCCAGCTGCTGTAGCCGTCTGGTGCTTAATACTTTGTTTAGATCTTCCCAGGCCAGCCAGCGCCGGACTCCAACCAACTGGGCCGCCCCCTAGAGCCGGATCGCTCCCAGAGCGATACGAGCGACCCCGATCTTGGGGCCGCCGCCGCCATGGAGGAGGAAGAGGTGACGGGCGGCGGGGACCAGCCATCGGGCGCCCAGCCAGAAGGCGGCCTCGAGAGCTGGCCGGATGATGACGAGGGGATGGAGGAGGCACCCGTCCGCGCCAGCCAGCAGGCGGGGCCGTCTGGCACAACCGGTGGTGGGAAGCGGCGGTCCTCGTCAGGGCCGACTGGTGCCCCACCCAAGAAGCTCCGGCTGTCAACCGCCGCCACGAGGCGTCGGGAGGCGGCCGCCAGGGCAAACGTGCCAAAGAAGCCCAAGGCCAGGACGGTTGTGTCCGGGTAAGTATCCTTCATCCTTTCTTTGCGTGTTATTCTTTTTTTGCAGCCGATCCCTTCTTGGCTGACTGATGGGCCTCGAACCCCTCGTTGGATTACCCCAAGTGGAAGGTGTAAGATGCAGTAAGTAGAAGTGTTTTCCCTTAGCAAAGATGCCAAGGATCGAATCCCCAGAGACTCCTAGGTTCAACAGGTAGGTGTCAACCGCTAACGGCGCAATTAGCAATCAACATGGACCTGCACACAGATACAAATAACTTTGCTCCCAACGAGTACAGAGAGGTTGTCAATCTCTCCGGCCTTGTAGTTCACAAAGGGTTAAAAGCAATATGATAGTAGTGATAGATAGTAATTTGCAATAGTAAATAAAATAGCGAAAAAGTAAATAGTGTATGTGATCAATGATGGTAATATGGACCGGAGTCACATGATGTTCACTAGTGATGTCTCTCTCCCAAAAGACGATAAAACAGCTATGTGAGGTAACAAATTACAGCTGGGCAATTGACATGACCACGAACGCAAACCAATGCTGACTACATTGCAAGAAAGGTTGAGGTTCAAAGCATGGGCGGTACGCCAAAGTAAGTAGACCGAAATCCATCTGGATCTACTACTAATCATCCACCTTGAGATATCTATCCAGAACATCTCGCTGGTATTAAGTTGCGAGTCCCACCCATAGTGTAAACTCAATGCAACAGACAACTGCATTAAAAGAACTTTGCGTAAAGTAAACAATCCTTGCACCCGCGGGCACAAGCACCGTTGTTTTCCCCCTTGTGGCAACAGCACATCCCCTAGACTCATGTTTCTGTCACTCAAGCTAGTCATCGAGGGGCATGAACCCACAATCGAGCATAACATTCCCTCTTGGAGTCACTACTTACTACTTGGCCAAAGCAATAAATAACAACGGAGAACATGCAAGAATTACTTATGAACTAAAATATAAAAGAGGTGAATCAAATATATTACTCAAGATCAATCTGAACATAATCTCATAATCCATCGGATCCCAGCAAACTCAACATAGCGACAGCATAAGGATTACATAGGTGCCTCGATCATGTAGGGCATCTCACGAGGACTAATTAGTGAAGCACAAGAACGGGAGGAGAACATCACATAGCTACTGGTCATGGACTCATGGTCCAAGGGAGACTACTCACGAGTCATCCGGGAGGCGTCCATGGTGGTGGAGAAGCTCCCGGTGGTGATCCTCCCCTCCGGCAGGGTGCCGGGAAGAGTTCTCCTGGTGCTCCCGATCTTGGAAGCGGCGGCGGCGGCGGAACAGAGATGGGATCGCGAAAAGAAGTCCTGTTTCAAGGGTTACGGGGGACCCTTTAAATATCTGCCAAAGTAGGGCACCGGGGGGGCGCGGCCCAGGGGGGGCGCCCACAGGGCGCCTGGAGCCCCTGTGGCCCCCCCAGGCTCCCCTTCGGAAGCAGTGTCGTTCCCGGAACGCTGATTTTTTATATATTTTTTCTGTATTTTTCTGGGCAGTTCTCGAAACGTGAAAACCTGAAATACAAAAACAGCCGAAAACAGAAACTGGCACTGGGGTACACTGGATTAGTAAGTTAGTCCAAATATGATTAAAAGTGTATGGAAGTGTATGAATATCATAGCAATATCACCCAAAAGTGGCATGGAGCAAGCAGAAATTATAGATACGTTTTGGACGTATCAACATCCCCAAGCTTAATTCCTGCTCGTCCTCGAGTAGGTAAATGATAACAAGAATAATTTCTGTGGTGACATGCTATTAACCATATAAGACTTTCTCATAGTCATATGACAAAAGCTTACTGAGACAATGATTCTAAAGTAACTAAGTTGTCTCAAGAGAAAATCACAAATGACTGAAAGTTTTACAATATGAAACTGAAACATCAAAAAGATTTGCAATGAATATGATGTACAAATATGATCAAGTGATATCTAGCTTGCCCCCTTTAGTGATGCAAAACATAAATGCAGGGGCACCTTCAAGGTTTAAGTGATGACTAGATACAATCATTTCAGAATAAACGATATCACAATCATGCAAAAGACAATGCTACTTTGGAACAATGCACATTACACTCAGAATGACAATCATGCTCTCAGTAGTTGATGCTTGAAGTGCTAGAGCTTTTTATTATGAAACATGGAAGCAATTGTGTCAACGGTAGTAGTACTTCATATGTGTCATGTATAAAACATCTTATAAGTTGCAAGCCTCATGCATCGAATACCAATAGTGCTCGATCCTTGTCCTAATTAGCTCGGATCCCCATGGGTTATCATTGCATTGCATATGTTTTTACCAAGTGTCACAAAGGGGTACCTCTATGCCACCTGTACAAAGGTCCAAGGAGATAGATCGCATTTGATTTCTCGTTTTTGATAAATCTCAACTTGAGGACATCCATACCGGGACAACATAGAAAATAGATGATGGACTCCTCTATAATGCATAAGCATATTCTCATGAGAGATTGAGGATTAAGGTCCAAGCTAAAACTTCCACCATGATGCATGGCTTTGGTTGGCGGCCCAATGTTCTTCTCTAACAATATGCATATTAATTCAACCCACGGTAAATCACCCTTACTTCAGACAAGACGAACATGCATAGCAACTCACATGATATTCAACAAAGGTGTGACAGTTGATGGCGTCCCCAGAAACATGGTTACCGCTCAGCAAGCAACTCATAAGAAATAAGATACATAAGCAACATATTCTTTACCACAATAGTTTTTAGGCTACTTTCCCATGAGCTATGTATTGCATGGTTAATTTGCTTAGTGCAGGTGGAGGTTAGCAAAAGACTAGGAGCGACCAACTAAGAGAGCAATGACGGTCATAATCATGCAGAGCGACAAAGCAATATTGAATCAGGCATGGTAGTTATATCGCTACTTAGAGACAAAAGATCATCAAGGCTTGACAGACTTTCTTTACAGTCTTGAATATGCGTGAGCATACACCAAGTCAATCAAAATAAATTCTCGAAGGAAGATATTACTAAACCATACCACATCATAGGCAAACAAACCAAGTTGGTACTCCAATGACACATTGGGAATCCCCCAGCTATTTGAAATTAACCATAAGAAAACCTGAACTACTAAGCACCATCATGAAAGTAGCATATTTATCATAGACATATTAACCCATGCAACGGAAGCAAACTCTCTTAATAAGGTGAGCATGATAATTAAAGAGAGTTCAAGCAACCAACTAAATAAAAGCTCTTTGAAAATATAAGCACGAATACTAAGAGCAAAGTACGATAGTAGCTATTAAAAAGACAAAGAACACACACAGCATAGATAGACATGAAAATTCTATGTAATGTTCTAGGTAGAAGTGGAGCGTGTTTCTCTCCCACATAAAGGAATGCTGGGTTCCGACTCGTTATGAAAAACTAAAAAGAAAACTAAAAGCAAGACGCTCCAAGCATAGCACATAACACATGAAGTGATAAAAATATAGCGGAACGAAAGACGAACTGATAATGTTGATGGAGAAGGGGATGCACGGGGGGCATCCCCAAGCTTAGACGCTTGAGTCTCCTTGAATATTTCTTGGGGGTGCCCGGGGGCATCCCCAAGCTTGAGCGCTTGACACTCCTGAATCTTTTTATCATCTTCCCTCGCACACTTGAAAACTCCCTTCATACATAACTCATTCATAATCTGATTAGCGAGGTTAGTACCCTTAATAAAATAATTATACCTTGCTGGAAATAAGGATATTCTTGAAGTTCTACTGTTTCTCAAGATTTCCAAAAGGTTTTTGCAAAGAAAAAACAAGTTCTTAATTTGCAAAGTGAAGGTAAGGCAAAACAGGACAGAATTTGTGAAAAACAGAACAGCAGACAGTAATTGACCTGTTCGGGATACTTCTGCAACTCAAATCAAAAAACTCAGAACTGATGCACGAAAGACAATTATATAGAGAACGCTGTCGAAAAAATTCAGACCAAAAAGATGATCTGGTGATTTTATACGAATTTTTCTATCCAAGGACAGAATCTGTTTCTTGGACTGCACCTCACAACTTTTGAACTTTCTAGCAATCAGAGGCTATACTTGGCACAAATATGAAAAGTAAAGATACAATGATGATGCTACAGCAGTAAACAACATCAAGACACAACAAAAGCAAAAAATTTATTCATGTGGGCTGCCTCCCAAAAGCGCTTTCTTTTATGCCTTTAAGCTAGGCATAATGCATAGAGGAATCAATAATCATCATAATAATCAGAGTTATACATTGGTTCAAATGATTCCTCAACAAGTTCATTCTTGTTCCTTCTAGGAAAGGGGTACACACCTGTTGCCTTCCCGCGTAAGCGGATTTGTCCCTTACGTATATCAATGAAGCCTTTAACTGCTCGGAGGAAGTCCCTTCCAAGCACTATATTCCCTTGATTTGGCTCCACGATGAAGAAATCAATCATTGCAATCCCTTTAAGGAATTTTACCGGCACGTCTTTAATTTTTCCCTGGATTTCAGAAATATCTCCATTAGTATGTTCATGATAAGATGGTAGTATATCCATATTAAATTTTAAAGAATCATGAACAATTTTTGGCATAGTAGAAACCATAGATCCAATATCACAATAAGCAAGGAAGTCTTGATTAGAGATGCCAATCCTAACAAGAGGTTCCCAGTCATTATCTATTTCCAAAATATCTCTCTTATTGGGTTTGGGTTTCTCTACCTTCGTTAAGTCTAGAGCATCCATTCTTTTCTCAATAGTAGCAAGTCTATCTATGACAGTATCAAAATTATGATCATAAACAAAGTAACTAGATAGACCATGTATAATTTCAAGAGCTCTAGCTTCATCACATTCTACAAAATCTCCCTCAGCTATAATGTCAAGGGAGTGTTTACACCATTTAAAAAGACCATGGTACAAATTCCTAAGCACTATTTTTATAGGTATCCAAGGCATAATTCTCCTATGTGCATCAGAAATTCTGTCCCATGCCTTCTTCATATTTTCTCCATCCCTTTGATGGAAATCTAAAACTTCTGATTCCCTCAAAGCACCAAATCCTAACATGTTTGACTAAACAGAAAGGACTACTAATAAAAAGGCAAATAAATTTTTTTATGATTTTTTTGATAAAAGATATTAAAGCAAAAACTGAAATGTAAACTAACAAGACTAAAAAGCAAAGGTAAAAGATAGCATGCACCTCCCCTATCCTGAAGAGTGGAGTCCCCGGCAACGGCGCCAGAAAATACTCCTTGATGGGCCTCGAACCCCTCGTTGGATTACCCCAAGTGGAAGGTGTAAGATGCAGTAAGTAGAAGTGTTTTCCCTTAGCAAAGATGCCAAGGATCGAATCCCCAGAGACTCCTAGGTTCAACAGGTAGGTGTCAACCGCTAACGGCGCAATTAGCAATCAACGTGGACCTGCACACAGATACAAATAACTTTGCTCCCAACGAGTACAGAGAGGTTGTCAATCTCTCCGGCCTTGTAGTTCACAAAGGGTTAAAAGCAATATGATAGTAGTGATAGATAGTAATTTGCAATAGTAAATAAAATAGCGAAAAAGTAAATAGTGTATGTGATCAATGATGGTAATATGGACCGGAGTCACATGATGTTCACTAGTGATGTCTCTCTCCCAAAAGACGATAAAACAGCTATGTGAGGTAACAAATTACAGCAGGGCAATTGACAGGACCACGAACGCAAACCAATGCTGACTACATTGCAAGAAAGGTTGAGGTTCAAAGCATGGGCGGTACGCCAAAGTAAGTAGACCGAAATCCATCTGCATCTACTACTAATCATCCACCTTGAGATATCTATCCAGAACATCTCGCTGGTATTAAGTTGTGAGTCCCACCCATAGTGTAAACTCAATGCAACAGACAACTGCTTTAAAAGAACTTTGCGTAAAGTAAACAATCCTTGCACCCGCGGGCACAAGCACCGTTGTTTTCCCCCTTGTGGCAACAGCACATCCCCTAGACTCATGTTTCTGTCACTCAAGCTAGTCATCGAGGGGCATGAACCCACAATCGAGCATAACGTTCCCTCTTGGAGTCACTACTTACTACTTGGCCAAAGCAATAAATAACAACGGAGAACATGCAAGAATTACTTATGAACTAAAATATAAAAGAGGTGAATCAAATATATTACTCAAGATCAATCTGAACATAATCTCATAATCCATCGGATCCCAGCAAACTCAACATAGCGACAGCATAAGGATTACATAGGTGCCTCGATCATGTAGGGCAGCTCACGAGGACTAATTAGTGAAGCACAAGAACGGGAGGAGAACATCACATAGCTACTGGTCATGGACTCATGGTCCAAGGGAGACTACTCACGAGTCATCCGGGAGGCGTCCATGGTGGTGGAGAAGCTCCCGGTGGTGATCCTCCCCTCCGGCAGGGTGCCGGGAAGAGTTCTTCTGGTGCTCCCGATCTTGGAAGAAGCGGCGGCGGCGGAACAGAGATGGGATCGCGAAAAGAAGTCATGTTTCAAGGGTTACGGGGGACCCTTTAAATATCTGCCAAAGTAGGGCACCGGGGGGCTCTCGGGGGGCCGAGGCGCCCCCCCGGCGCGGCCCAGGGGGGGCGCGCCCACAGGGCGCCTGGAGCCCCTGTGGCCCCCCCAGGCTCCCCTTCGGAAGCAGTGTCGTTCCCGGAACGCTGATTTTTTATATATTTTTTCTGTATTTTTCTGGGCAGTTCTCGAAACGTGAAAACCTGAAATACAAAAACAGCCGAAAACAGAAACTGGCACTGGGGTGCACTGGATTAGTAAGTTAGTCCAAATATGATTAAAAGTGTATGGAAGTGTATGAATATCATAGCAATATCACCCAAAAGTGGCATGGAGCAAGCAGAAATTATAGATACGTTTTGGACGTATCATTGACCCTCCGTTTCCTGTGGACATCCGCGCAGCGCACCGCTTTCCCTCTCGCGGGTGCCAGCGGGCTCTGTAGTGGGAGGCTCATATGCCCCTCCTGCGCCCCCTCGCGTGGATCCTGCCGCCGCACTCCGGGAGGCGACAGAGAGGAACGCCCGTGAGGCGCGCGCGGAGCGCGAGGCCGCGGAGCGTGAGCGAGCGGCGGCCGATGCCGCCGCCCAGGCGGAGGCCGAGGCAGACGCCGCCCGCGCCCGAGAGCGGGGAAAGGGTCCCCAGCAGTCAGCGGGCCACGTCGTCCGCCCGGCGTCAGGGTCTCAGGAGCCATCCGCCCAGGCGCCGGCTGCTGACGAGCAGCCGGCTCCAGGTGATGGGGGAGACGAATGCGTCATCTTGGAGACGCTGCCACCACCCCCCGCGCCACCTGCTGGGGAGCAGGGCAGCCGGCCAGTGGGGACGGAGGTGCCGCCGGTTGGGGGCGTGTTGGTGACTGGCCCGCAACCGGCCGCCCAGGCCCAGCCCGCCGGCGCCTTGCGAGGGCGGCTTCTATGCCCCAGCAGGTGGAGGTCAGCGGGGCCAGCTCGTCCGCGCCGGAGAACAAGGCGACCAGCGCGGCGCCATCGAACTGGAGGTCCGGAGGAGGCGGTGCGTGGATCGTCGCGTCGCGGGACGTCCTGGACCGCATGAACTCCTTGGGCAACGTCGTGCAGACGGCGATGCAGGAGTTCATCGCCACGCGGTCCTCCATTCGGGTAAGTGTGATTTGTTTTCCTCTGTTTTTATTCCTTCAATTTCTTCTGTTGGGGCGCGTCAGCGCTCCCACTGTGTGTAGTCCCCGAATTCCGAGCCGGCTGCTGAGCAGGTGGCTTGGAACTCCAAAGTGTGCATCCAGATCTGATCTTGCTTCTTGTTGCAGGAGTACCACAACCTCCGCGTGGCCTCCTACAACGCTCATCGCCAGGAGCTGGCGCAGCTGCAGGCTGCCTTGGCAGACAGCCGAGGTGAGTGCCTCCTCTTCTCCTTGCGGGGGCGCGCCAGCGCACCCGCTGGGTGTAGTCCCCGAGTTCCGAGCCGGCTGCTGGGCAGGCAGCTAGGAACTCCAAGGTTATATTTTTTGCTGCTGACCTTCGTTCTTTTTCATTCTCCTTTGCCAGCGGTCGCAGCCGGCCTCCGCAACCAGCTGGGCGAGGCCCAGACGGAGCTGGCCGCTAAGGAGCGGGAGCGTGGTCTCGCCGCTCAGGACCACGACCACCTGGCCAAGGAGCTGGCGGACCAGGCCGCGGCTCACAAGACCGAGCTCGGCTAGATGTCTGATGCTGAGTCCCTTCTGCGGGCCGAATTCGAGACTGAGCGTTCGAATTGGGCCGAGAAGGAGGCGGCTCTCCTAGACGGCTATGTAGCCATTGGAGACATGGTCGACGGTGTGACGTCTACCCTTTTATTTTGTTTCCGCCGTTTGCAACAGCCGTCTTTCTTTTCTTCTGATCCTTCTTCTAGTCTTGGCAGAGTTCTTCCCGGGCTACTCTGTGGCCGCCACCCAGGCCATCGAGGCCGAGCGTGCTGCGAGGCGCCAGGCGGGCCGGGCGATGGCACCCAACGCGCCCAGGACCCCGACCGAGGAGCTTCTTGCCATTCGGATGCGTCTTCTGCCAGTCCGCCGTCTTGTTCGCCGGCTACAGTGCGCCGGCGCCCAAGTCCTGGCCGTCCTCTGGCCAGGTGTGCCAATGCTCCACACCCCAGCCAGACGGCCGCCTGGCTGGAGGCGGCCGGCCAGCGCTTCGAGGCCTGGAAGGGCTCCGCGGCAAGGGCTGGCATGTGGACCGCCCTGGAGTTCGCCAAGAGCTGGTATCCTGGCCTGAGCCTTGAACAGTTGGAGACCTTCCGCGCGGAGGCCCAGCCGGAGCTGGCTGCTGTGCAGAAGGAGCTCGTCCAACGTGCTGCCGCCCTCGCTGAATACGCCGACACCTTCCTCTTCATCCCAGAGTTGGATGGCAGGGGCCATGTGGTGCCGCCTGGTAACTTTGGGCTGGACTTGGCGGCGTCGGAGGAGCCGGGCGAGGAGATCGCCTCCAGCGAAGGTGATGAAGAGGAGGAAGGCAGCGACGAGGAGACCAGCTCCCAGGAGGCGGACCCAGCGGCTAGTCGCCAGCCTGACCAGTCCTCAACAAGCGGACCAGGAGTGATGGCCCCGCCTGCTACAGGAGACGGCCAGACCGAGACCCACCAAGCGGCCTCCCCGGAAGCCGGCTCCGTCGTGCCACCTGCCCAGCCTGCTGCTCCTTAAGTTTTTTGTTTGCATCTTCTGCTTCTCTGTAAGACTTGTAGAGTTAATCCGAACAATTCCACCTGCTGGATGTATTAGTAAGTTAATATTGCAAGGCAGCTTTTGATGCCTTTTGGATGTAAATATTCTTTTTAATGCTGCATCGTTTTTATGCAATTATGCCGAGTCCTAGGATTACCCTTGCCCTAGTTTCCTTGTAGCGATTTTCTCCTTGCCGACTCCTTGAACTGCCGTCCTGCCAGCCAGACAGCCACTCTGTGGTTCTGTGGCTGGGTCAGGGACTTGGCTGTTTTCGGGGTGGGCAAGTATCTCGCCTTCTGGAAGACGGTCTGGCCAAGCCTAGAACCGGCTGGCCGGCTGCCTGGCAGCCGGCTGTTAGTGTGAAGGACCGGCTGGCCCTATGTCTTTTTTCCTTAGCCATTTTTCATGTGGGCACCATTTCTTGCCTTTGGCTCCTGCCAGCCGGACAGCCGCGTTCTGCGAGTCTGTGACTGGATGCAGGACAGGGCTTGGATACCATCACATTACTTGTCTGACTTTTTAAGGAGAATTCCCTAGACATAGGGATAGGCGGCCAGTCCCCGGGCCGTCTTCTAGGCTCCGGTGTCGGACAAAGGAGTGAACAACAATCATTCACAGGCATAATTCTTATCATATAGATAAAGGTTTGGGCAGTCCCTGAGAACTCCTCGGGGTTCCCACTGATTCTCAAAATAACTTTAGATAGCGCGACACATACTGTCTTTTAGCTATAAAAGCGACGAAGAAGGTTTGCGTTCCATGGGCGCTCCTACACCTTGCCTGAGTCGTCTCTCTTGCGCGCTCTTGGCTTCTGGGCGTCGATGAGGTAGTAGGCGTCGTTGCCCAGTACCTTGCTGACGATGAACGGTCCTTCCCAAGGAGCGGAGAGCTTGTGTTGGCCGGCTGTTCGCTGGATGAGCCGGAGCACAAGGTCTCCCTCGCGGAATCCCTCGCGGAAGGAGCGTGGCTTCACTCGCCGGCTGTGATAGCGGCGGAGACCCTGCTGGTAGATGGCGGAGCGGCTGAGTGCTACCAGCCGAGCCTCCTCCAGCAAGTCCACGCCGTCTTCGCGTGCTTCTTTGGCTTCAGCTTCCGTATACATGGTGACGTGAGGCGAGTCAAACTCAACGTCCGTTGGGATGACGGCCTCGGCCCCATAGACGAGGAAGAAAGGAGTGAAGCCGGTGGATTTGTTCGGAGTGGTTCTGAGGCTCCACAGGACAGACGGCAGTTCTTCGATCCAACAGCCGGCCGACCGCTCCAAAGGTTCGACCAGCCGGGGCTTGATGCTGGATAGGATGAGGCCATTGGCGCGCTCGACTTGGCCGTTAGACTGTGGGTGGGCAACGGATGCTAGGTCCAGTCGGATGCCCTGAGTTGCACATAAACGGGCAAGTGCGCGTTTGGCAAAATTTGTGTCGTTGTCGGTGATGATGTTGTGTGGTATACCATACCAGACTGTGATGTCTGCAATGAATGTCACAGCAGTTGGGCCATTGAGTTTCTTGATTGGTTGGCTTCGATCCATTTGGTGAATTTATCTATTGCCACGAGCAAGTGTGTCAGGCCTCCTCTGGCAGTCTTGAAAGGTCCTACCATATCCAGACCCCAGACGGCAAATGGCCAAGTGATCGGAATAGTCTTGAGTGCAGAAGCCGGCAAGTGTTGCTTGGAGCTAAAGCGTTGGCAGCCATTGCACTTTCTTACCAAATCTTTGGCATCGTCCAAAGTAGTCGGCCAGAAAAAACCGTGGCGGAAAGCTTTGGCTTCAAGAGACCTTGAGGCCGCGTGGTGGCTGCATTCCCCTTGGTGAATGTCCTTCAGGATGGCCAGCCCTTTTGTTGCTTCTACACAGAGCTGGAAGACGCCCGTCGCACTCCTTCTGACGAGCTCTTTGTTGACAATGGTGTAAGCTGAGGCTCGGCGTTGAACTTGTCGTGCCAAAGTTTCTTCTGCTGGCAGCTCTCCTTTGAGCAGGAATGTGAGGATTGGCTGTGCCCAAGACGGCGCTGAGACTCCGGTTGCTTCGGCCAGAGAGACCAGGGTGGTTGGACTGGGAGGTGGAGGGCTGGGCTGAGCCGCCTGCTGTGCATCCGAAGTCCCTAAGCTGTCTGCTGGAGCCGGCGCCTCCTGGCCGTCTGCTGGAGTAGTCCCCGGGCCAGGAGCTGGCGCGGCTGTAGGTGGTCCGTCTGTTGGAGTTGGAGTGTCGTGGCCGCCTGCTGGGGCAGTCTCTGGGCCAGCAGCCGAAACCGCGAGGCCGCCTGCCCCGGGGTCGGCTGGTATGAAGATTGACTCCGACTCTTGTGAAGGCTTGATAGATGGTTTGCGCAGGCATTGGAGAGATACGCCGGCTGGTATTGCTTGGCGGGTGGAGCCGATTTGTGCCAAGGTGTCCGCTTTAATGTTATTAGCTCGTGGCACATGGAGGAACTCGCAGCCATCAAAGTGTCCACTGATCTGCTGGACAAGGAAGCGATAGCTTGCCATGTTTGCGTCCTTAGCGTCCCAGTCCCCAGACGACTGCTGGACAACCAAATCTGAGTCACCGTAGCACAGCCCTCGGCGGATGCCAATCTCCTTGGCCATCCGGAGCCCGTGGATAAGTGCCTCATATTCGGCCACGTTGTTGGAGGCGGCGAAGTGGATCTGCAGGGTGTACTTGAGCTTGTCGCCTTTGGGAGAGGTGAGGACGACGCCGGCTCCCAGGTCGGTGCGCATCTTTGACCCGTCAAAGTGCATCCGCCAATGGTTTGAGTCTGGCACAGGCGGTAGGTACTGGGTTTCGGCCCAATCGACGAGGAAGTCAGCCAACGCTTGCGAATTGATGGTGGTGCGCGACTGGTAGAAGATGGTGACGGGGGCCAGCTCGATGGCCCACTTGGCCACTCTTCCTGAGGCATCTCTCTTCCCCATGATTTCAGCAAGCGGGGCCGTGCAGACGACCGTGACGGAATGCTCTTGGAAGTACTGCTTGAGTTTCTTGGCGGTGAAGTACACGCCGTAGCACATCTTCTGGTAATGGGGGTAGTTCTGCTTGGACGCTGACTGTACTTCGCTCAAGTAGTAGACAGGCCTCTGGACGGGCAAGGCTCTGTCGTCTTCTGGGCGCTCGACCACAATGACAATGTTGACCACCCGGCTGGTGGCGGCTATGTAAAGGAACATGGGTTCCTTGTCTGCTAGCGCCGCCAGGACAGGCGGGGTGGACACAGTCGCTTGAGCTGCTGGAAAGTTTCGTCTGCCTGATCGTTCCACTCGAAGCACGTGGTCTTCTTCATCAGTTGGTACAGAGGGAGTGCCTTTTCTCTCAGGCGGCTGATGAAACGGCTGAGAGATGCTGATACGTCCAAAATGCATCACTATTTTGTATCATAATTTATCCTTATTCATTGATATATTTCACATTACGATGATGTTCTTATGTTGTTTTGGCCTATTTTTACACAGTTCGCAACTTTCCGGTGCCGAAGCAGCAGACGCAGGACTCAGCGGTAAAAAGTGGACGCTGAGTTGCTGAAGAAGAATACCTCCAAATTACGTGAAAATCAACGGAGAGTATTTTCCAGACGGATCACGAGGGCACGCAAAAGGGCAACCAGAGGGGGGCCACAGGGCGTCCAGACGCCCTGGGGGCGCCCCCCCCCTGGCCGCGCCGGGGGGGCGCCTGGAGCCCCTGGCCCACCTCCGGCTACCCCCTTTTGCCTATATACTCCTCGTTACCCGAAAACCCTAAAAAACAGAGTTTTGACGGAGTTCCGCCGCCGCTCCGTGGCGGAAACCTACAGAGAAGAAAAAGCCATCTCCGGCGGACAGATTTCGCCGGGGAGATCACCTCCCGGAAGGGGAGATCATCGCCATCGTCATCACCATCGTCACGGGCATCATCGAGATCATCATCAACATCGTCCCCAACATCAGCACCATCTCCATCATCATCCAAATCTCATCTCACAATTGCAACTTGTGTTGTAACCCGTACTACCTATCCTCTCTACTCCATCGGTGTTGATTACTACTTTGTGGTGAATGCTATTGAGTTTTGTTGGAGAAATATCATTATGTCCAGATTGTTTATCATCCATTTATCTCCACTGATCATGATCTCTTTTATGTCTTGTGAGTAGTTAGCTTAGTTCTTGAGGACATGGGAAAAGTCTTGTTGTTAGTAGTCATATGCTGTTGGAGTAATATGTGTTGTTTGATACTTAAGTTGTGTTGTCATTCTACTAGTGGTGTTGTGTGAGTCGAACACTCAACACTTCGCCTTATTAAGGACCTAGGGGAATACATTGTGTACAAATAATGCTTACGGTGGGTTGCCGAAGTTACAGAAACCTGAACCCCAGTTCGCACGCTTTTGCACAAGGAAACAATGGATCATCGATCGTATTGCTATGGTTAGGCTTTTGCCTTAAATACTATCTTGTATTTGCGGATGCTTGCAAGGTGTTTAATCATAAGAGTTCACTCACCTTAGTCTAGAGAGTGTACTAGCATAGATCCACCCACTCAACACTTATCAACACATAACATAGTACAGATACGGCATATGGTGAAAGCACATGACCACCTCTCCCGGGTGTCCTCAAGAACACTTTAGCCTTTATAAGTTCAGTTGCTAGGCCTCTCCTTTACTTAGAAAGGATTGGGCCACTTGTTATTCCTCAGTGCCTTTTTACTTTGCTCGCTTTTACTTTCCTATTGCTTATATCAAGAAAACCCCTAAAAAGTTGCCTTTCAGTGCTTGCAGTAATTCCTTGCTCAGAATCGCTTATCAATACCTTCTGCTCCTCGTTGGGTTCGACACTCTTACTTATCGAAAACGCTGCAATAGATCCCTTACGGTTGTGGGTCATCAAGTACTGTTTTCTGGCGCCGTTGCCGAGGAGCGTAGCGCTATTGGTAAAGTGAAACTGGTAAGGAAGTTTTTATAATTCTGTTTTTATTTTTGCTGTTGCTGCTCTTTATCCTTATGGACAACCTTGCTATTGGATCGTTGCTTGTGGGAAGACGCCCCACACCTGTGGTGGTTGCTCCTCCCCCTACTGAAATTGTGCCCTATAAAATACCAGCTGGTATTATCAATTATGTTTTGGCTAATCGTTATGCAGGAGACAGACATCCCGGTGAACACTTGCTATATCTGTCACAACTATGTTCATTATTTAAGCTTGCAGGTGTATCAATGGAGTTTTTCATGAGGAAATTGTTCGCCGTATCACTTATAGATAAAGCTTCAGATTGGTATAAGCTTCTCGATAACTCGCACTTGCTTGATTGGCAAGAGCTTATGTCTCTCTTTTATACTAAGTTTTATCCTCTTCATGAGATTCATCGAGACAGGAACTATATCTATAACTTTAGGTCTCGTGACGGAGAAAGCATTGCTCAAGCTTGGGGGAGATTGAAGTCCCTAATGCTCAAATGTCCTATTCATGAGCTCCCCAAGGAAATTATACTTACAAATTTTTATGCCAGGCTTTCTCGTCAGGATAAGGAGATGTTGGATGCCTCCTCTAGTGGGGTATTACAGACGAAGAGTGTTGAAGAAAGGTGGGATCTCATTGAAAGGATCCAGAGGAATACCGAAGATTGGGAAATCGATAAAGGTATTGAACCCGCTATAAATTATGAACATGATTATATTGAGAGCTATGTGAAAACTGATTACTTCAATACTTTTTGCTCTAAGATTGGTCTTGATTCCCATCTAATGATTGATTTCTGTAAGGATTTTGCCTCTCACGTTGATTCTTTTAAAAAGAAGAGAGACCAGCATCATGAACCTTTCAAAGAGCTACCTGTTGATATTCATGTTGCTGACCCTATTTTGCCTGCAGTTATATATGAAAAGCCTCCTTTTCCCGCAAGGATAAGGGAGCACTCTCTTGTGACAGGCGTAATAAATAAAAGTGAGAGAAGAATTGATGAGCCTGAGGACCAGATCAAGGTCGATCCTCAAGTTGCATTGGTTAAAGACCTTGTTACTAATGATGTTTTAGATTCCAATGTAAATTTTTGTGCTGTTTCCACTAACCTTGTCACAGCCAAGAATAAAGGCCCAATTTCAGGTACTCCATTAGTATCTGTTAAAATAGGAGATCACAATTATTATGGGCTATGCGATTTGGGATCGAGTGCTAGTGCTATCCCCTATTCACTTTATGAAGAGATCATCGGTGAGATTTCCCCTTGTGAACTTGAAGAAGTTGATGTTACCATTCATCTTGCAAACAGAACAACTATCTCTCCTATCGGAATTGTGAGGGACGTTGAAGTCCTATGTGGAAAGGTAAAATACCCTACCGACTTTCTAGTACTTGGTTCAGAGAGGGACAATTTTTGTCCTATTATTTTTGGTAGACCTTTTCTTAGAACTTGTGGAGCTATAATAGATTGCAAGAAAGGTAAAGTTTCTGTTGAATTCAATGGTGAGCCATATGAATTTAATTTTTCTAAGTTCTCTAAGCAGCCTCGTGGTACCGATTTACCTAGTGATGATAAAATTATTGAAAGTATTGCTTCTATTGCTATTCCCCCTAATGATCCTTTGCAGCAATATATGGAGGACCACGAGAATGATTTGCATATGCAGGAAAGAAATGAACTAGATGAAATATTCTTGAGGCAACCTGCTATCCTGAAGCACAACCTTCCGGTTGAACCTTTGGGAATTTTATCAAAACCGAAAGAAGACCCGATGTTCGATCTTAAACCTCTTCCCGATACGCTCAAGTATGCTTATTAAGATGAAAAGAAAGTATATCCTGTTATTATCAATTCTAACCTCTCAGGATATGAAGAAGAGCGACTATTGGAAGTACTTCGTAAACACCGAGGCGCAATTGGCTATACCCTTGATGACCTTAAGGGGATTAGTCCATCTATCTGTCAACATACTATCAACCTTGAGCCTGATGCTAAACCAGTTGTTGATCATCAACGACGGTTGAACCCGAAGATTATGGATGTTGTAAGAACTGAGATTCTCAAGCTTCTAGCCGCAGGTATTATCTACCCTATAGCTGATAGTAAGTGGGTAAGCCCGGTACATTGTGTTCCAAAGAAAGGAGGTACAACTGTGGTTCCTAATGATAAGAATGAACTAATACCTCAGAGAACTATTATCGGATATAGAATGTGTATTGATTACAGGAAGCTGAACAAGGCAACCAGAAAGGATCACTACCCGCTGCCGTTCATCGACCAAATGCTTGAAAGGTTATCTAAAAACACCCACTTTTGTTACCTCGATGGCTATTCTGGCTTCTCTCAAATTCATGTTAACACTGCTGATCAAGAGAAGACCACTTTTATTTGTCCCTTTGGTACCTATGCTTACAGGCGTATGCCTTTTGGTTTATGTAATGCCCCTGCTACTTTTCAAAGGTGTATGTCTGCTATCTTTCATGGTTTCTGTGAGGAGATTATGGAAGTCTTCATGGACGATTTCTCCGTCTATGGAACTTCCTTTGACCATTGTCTCCACAATCTTAAGAAAGTTTTGCAGAGATGTGAGGAAACAAATCTGGTACTCAACTGGGAGAAGTGCCACTTCATGGTTAACGAAGGAATTGTTCTTGGTCACAAGATTTCTGAAAGGGGAATTGAGGTGGACAAGGCCAAGATCGAAGCAATTGAAAGGATGCCCTACCCAAGGGACATCAAAGGTATTCGCAGTTTTCTTGGTCATGCTGGCTTCTATAGAAGATTTATTAAAAACTTTTCTAAGACTTCGAGGCCCCTCACTAATCTTCTCCAGAAGGACGTTCCTTTTGTATTTGATGAGAATTGTAAGGAAGCTTTTGAAGTTCTTAAGAAAGCTTTAATAACCGCTCCTATAGTACAACCACCTGACTGGAATCTACCTTTTGAGATTATGTGTGATGCTAGTGATTTTGCTGTTGGAGCTGTTTTAGGACAAAGAGTTGATAAGAAATTGAATGTTATACATTATGCTAGTAAAACCCTTGATAGTGCTCAAAGGAATTATGCTACTACTGAGAAGGAATTCTTAGCTGTAGTATTTGCTTGTGATAAGTTTAGGCAGTATATTGTTGATTCCAAAGTTATTATTCATACCGATCATGCTGCCATTAAGTACCTTATGACAAAGAAGGATGCCAAGCCAAGGCTTATCAGATGGGTACTCCTTCTTCAAGAATTTGATTTGCAGATTGTTGATAGGAAAGGAGAAGACAATCCGGTGGCGGACAATCTTTCAAGGATGGAAGATATACTGCATGATCCCATCCCAGTCAACGACAGTTTTCCAGACGAGCAACTTGCCGTCGTAAAAGTACAATCTCTTTCCGATCCTTGGTTTGCAGATTATGCTAATTTTATTGTTGCAAAGTATTTGCCTCCAGGTCTAACATTTCAGCAAAGGAAGAAGTTCTTTCATGATTTGAGGCACTACTTTTGGGATGACCCACATCTTTTCAAAGAAGGCCCCGACGGGATCGTGAGAAGATGCATACCGGAACATGAGCAGAAGGACATTCTCAGACAGTGTCATGATAGTCCCTATGGAGGACATCATGCCGGTGAGAGGACTGCACATAAGGTTCTTCAATCAGGTTTTTATTGGCCTACTCTCTTTAAGGATGCTAGAAATTATGTTTTAGCCTGTGATAAATGCCAGAGAGTTGGTAACATTAGTAGAAGGAATGAGATGCCTATGAATTACTCACTAGTGATTGAACCTTTTGATTGTTGGGGTTTTGATTTTATGGGTCCTTTTCCTTCTTCGCACAAGTACACTCACATTTTAGTAGCTGTTGATTATGTGACCAAGTGGGTTGAAGCAATCCCCACTGAAAGTGCTGATCACAAGACATCTTTGAAAATGCTCAAAGATGTAATTTTTCCTAGGTTTGGTGTACCTATGTATCTCATGACTGATGGAGGATCACACTTCACGCATGGAGCTTTTAGAAAAGCTTTAGCCAAATACGATGTCAATCATAGAATTGCTTCACCATATCATCCTCAAACTAGTGGGCAAGTTGAGCTCACCAATAGAGAGATTAAGTTGATCTTGCAGAAGACAGTAAACAGAAATAGAAAGGACTGGTCAAATAAGTTAGGAGATGCTTTGTGGGCGTATAGAACTGCTTACAAAAACCCCATGGGCATGTCCCCCTATAAGATGGTGTATGGCAAGGCTTGCCATTTGCCATTAGAGTTAGAGCACAAAGCTTTCTGGGCTGTTAGAGAGCTTAATGCTGACCCAAAATTAGCTGGTGAGAAGCGTCTCATGAACTTGACTTCTCTAGATGAATGGAGAAGTGAAGCTTACGAGAGCGCTAAAATGTTCAAGGAAAAGGTAAAAAAGTGGCATGATAGGAGGATTCTGAAACGTGAATTTAATGTTGGTGATAAAGTTTTGTTGTTTAGATCCCGTTTCAGGTTTTCTCCAGGCAAACTACTTTCCAGGTGGGAAGGGCCATTTCATATTGAAGAAGTCTATCGGTCTGGTGCAATTAAGATTAACAATTTTGAAGGCACCAAACCTCAAGTTGTGAATGGGCAAAGACTTAAGCATTACATAGCAGGAGATCCTGTCAATGTTGATGTGAATATGATATACACAACAACTCACGAAGAACATGCTGCAGCCCTGTTTCAGACGCCAGCAGAAGCAGAATAAAGAAAAGGTATGTATTACGGTAAGGAAACATCGCAAACCGCCATAAAAGTTCTATATTACGAGTTTTTGCAAAATTAGTAAAATTCTAAGCCTAAGTGGAGCCAGAGACGAACTCCAGGGGGTCCAGGCGCCCCCCTGGCGCGCCCTACCTCCTGGCCGCGCCGGGAGGCCGCCTGGACACCCGGGAATCCGTCTCCGACCCCGCTTTAGCATGTTACCTTCCTTTCTGTGCATAAATTTTGGCTATATATTTGCCCAGATTGTTCCGGCAACGTATCTTGCGATTTCGTGTGTTTTCTTTTCGATCTGTTTCTGCCAGGGAATCTTTCAGCTGAATCTAGGTGCCATGTGATACGTCCAAAACTTATCTATAATTTCTGCTTGCTCCATGCCTCTTTTGGGTGATATTGCTATGATATTTATACACTTCCATACACTTTTGATCATATTTGGACTAACCTATTAACTCAGTGCACCCCAGTGCCAGTTTCTGTTTTCGGCTGTTTTTGTATTTCAGGTTTTCCCATTACAAGAACTGCCAGAAAAATTCCGGAAAAATTATATAAAAAATCAGCGTTCCGGAAGGTTCCCGGTAGCCAAAGTACAGCCGGGGGGGCCACCAGGGCTCCAGGCGCCCTGGCGGCGCGCCCCCCTGGGCCGCGCCGGGGGGGCGCCTGGGCCCCCCGAGCCTCGTCTGGTGCCTCCCTTTGGCATATATTTAGACCATCTCCCAAAACCCTCGAGACGGAAACCCTTTTTTGCGATCTCATCTCTGTTCCACCGCCGCCGCCACTTCCAAGATCGGGAGCACCAGGAGAACCCTTCCCGGCACCCTGCCGGAGGGGAGGATCACCACCAGGAGCTTCTCCACCACCATGGACGCCTCCCGGATGAGTTGTGAGTAGTCTCCCTTGGACCATGGGTCCATGACCAGTAGCTATGTGATGTTCTCCTCCCGTTCTTGTGCTTCACTAATTAGTCCTCGTGAGCTGCCCTACATGATCGAGGCACATATGTAATCCTTATGCTGTTGCTATGATGAGTTTGCTGGGATCCGATGGATTATGAGATTATGTTCAGATTGTGTTTGAGTAATATATTTGATTCACCTCTTTTATATTTATGTTCGTAAGTAATTCTTGCATGTTATCCGTTGTTATTTATTGCTTTGGCCAAGTAGTAGGTAGTGACTCCAAGAGGGAACGTTATGCTTGATTGTGGGTTCATGCCCCTTGATGACTAGCTTGAGTGACAGAAACATGAGTCTAGGGGATGTGCTGTTGCCACAAGGGGGAAAACAACGGTGCTTGTGCCCGCGGGTGCAAGGATTGTTTACTTTACGCAAAGTTCTTTTAATGCAGTTGTCTGTTGCTTTGAGTTTACACTATGGGTGGGACTCGCAACTTAATACCAGCGAGATGTTCTGGATAGATATCTCAAGGTGGATGATTAGTAGTAGATATTGATGGATTTCGGTCTACTTACCTTGGCGTACCGCCCATGCTTTGAACCTCTACCTTTCTTGCAACTTAGTCAGCATTGGTTTGCGCACATGGTCATGTCAATTGCCCAGCTGTAATTCGTTTACCTCACATAGCAGTTTTATCGTATTTTGGGAGAGAGACATCACTAGTGAACATCATGAGACTCCGGTCCATATTACCATCATTGATCACATCCACTATTTACTTTCCGCTTTTTATTTACTATTGCAATTATATCTATCACTATTATCACTTGCGTTTGATCCTCTGTAAACTACAAGGCCGGAGGGATTGACAACCTCTCTGTACTCGTTGGGAGCAAAGTTATTTGTATCTGTGTGCAGGTCCACGTTGATTGCTAATATCTGGCGCCGTTAGCAGTTGACACCTTCTTGTTGAAACTGGGAGTCTCAGGGAAATCGATCCGTGGTATTGCCAAGGGAAAACTTCCGCTACACTACATCTCAAACCTTCCACTTGGGGTAACCAACGAGGGGCGAGAAGCCATCAAGCAAAGTTTTCTGGCGCCGTTGCCGGGGACTCCACTCTTCAGGATAGGGGAGTTGCACGCTATCTTTTACCTTTGCTATTTAGTCTTGTTAGTTTACCTTTCAGTTTTGCTTTAGTATCTTTTATCGAAAATCACAAAAATAGTTATCTTGCTTGCTTGCTACTATGGGTTCCACCGAGAACACCAAGTTGTGTGACTTCACTAGTCACAACAACGATGACTTTATCTGCACACCTATCACTACACCTGCCACTTCAGCACCTTCGTATGAAATTAAACCTGCTTTACTGAACTTAGTCATGAAAGATCAATTCTCCGGTGCTGGAGATGATGCTGCTTTACACTTAAACAATTTTGTTGAACTTTGTGATATGCAAAAGTACCAAGAAATAGATGGTAATATTTTTAAGCTTAAGCTTTTTCCTTTCTCTTTGAGAGGAGGAGCTAAAATTTGGTTTCAGTCTTTGCCTAGAAACAGCATAGATTCATGGGACAAGTGCAAAGATGCTTTTATTGGAAAATACTATCCACCTGCTAAAATTATCCAACTAAGAAGTAACATAATGAATTTTAAACAATTGGATAATGAACACGTTGCCCAAGCTTGGGAACGTATGAAATCTCTTATCAAGAACTGCCCTACTCATGGTTTGACTACTTGGATGGTTATCCAAACTTTTTATGCAGGCTTGAACTTTACCTCGCGGAACTTGTTAGATTCGGCCACGGGAGGAACTTTTATGTCAACTACACTTGGTGCTGCCACAAAACTTCTCGATGAGATGATGACCAACTATTCCCAATGGCACACCGAACACGCTCCAACAGGTAGGAAGGTAAACTCTGTCGAGGAGATTTCCTCCCTAAATGAAAAAGTTGACTTGATCGTGTCTCTACTTTCGAAGCAATTTCTGTTGATCCTCGTGATGTTCCTTTAAATTCTTTGATTGCTCAAGAACAAGTAGATGTGAACTTTATCTCTAGAAACAATTTTAATAACAATGCTTATAGGAGTAATTTTGGTAGCAATCCTAGACCGTTCCCCTCTAATTCTTATGGGAACAACAATGCTTATCCTAGCACCAAGAACTCCACTACTGAACTAGAGATTATTCTTAAATATTTCATCACTACCCAAAAAGCTTTTAATAATAGTGTAGAAGAAAAACTAAACAAACTAGGTGATCTCTCTTCAAAGGTAGACAATTTAGCCAATGAGGTAGAATTGCTTAAAATTAGAACTTCTCCTCTTGAGGAGAGGAAGGTCACTCCTATTAATGCTATTCAAGTGCAAATTAATGAAAATATTAGGATGATGGCTAAACTTAAAGAGAGATGGGCTAGAGAAAGGGAGGAAGAAGATAGAATTAAGAGCCTTCCTACCCACCACACTGTTGCTACTATCCAAGTTGTTGAGGATATCCAAACTCATAGCACCCAATGCACTCCTGGTCCCGATGGACCTATTAATGGTGATGCTATGACTATAGAAACTACCAAACAAGTGGACCTAAAGGACACCACTACCACCTTACTTGATGGTAGTGACCTTGATTTTGACAATTGCACTCTTACCGAAGTTATTGATTTCCTTCACAAGATGTCTAGAGATCCCCGCACTAGCACGATTAACCTTGCCTTAACAGAGCATATCACTAATGCTCTTATCAAAGCTAGGGAGGAGAAACTTAGAGTAGAAGCCTCCATACCTAGAAAGCTAGAAGATGGTTGGGATCCTATGATAAAAATTAAGTTGAATAACTTCTCTTGCTATGCTTTATGTGATGTTGGTGCTAGTACCTCTGTTATGCCCAAAAGAATATATGATATGCTTAAATTGAAACCTTTTGATTCTTGTTCTTTTGGTGTTCGTCTCGTTGATTCTTCCATAAAGAAACCTTTGGGGAGGATCGACGATGTTCTTATCATTGTCAATGACAACTATGTTCCCGTTGATTTTACTATTATGGATATTGAATGTGAACCTTCTTGTCCAATTATTTTGGGACGTCCTTTTCTACGCACCGTTGGTGCTATCATTGACATGAAAGAGGGGAATATAAAATTTCAGTTTCCTCTCAAGAAAGGGATGGAAAACTTCCCTCGAAAGAAGATTAAGTTACCTTTTGAGTCCGTTATACGGGCTAGCTATTCTTTTACTCTTGATAAAACTTGATCTCTATGCATTATGCCTAGCTTAAAGGCATAAAAGAAAGCACTTTTGGGAGGCAGCCCAATGAATAAATTTTATTTTGTTTTTGTTGTGTCTTGATGTTGTTACTACTGTAGCATCATCATTGTATCTTTGCTTTTCAATTTTGTGCCAAGTATAGCCTCTGATTGCAAGAAAGTTCAAAAGTTGTGACGTGCTGTCCAGGAAACAGATTCTGTTCTTGGATAGAAAAATTCGTATAAAATCACCAGATCATCTTTTTGGTCTGAATTTTTTCTACAGCGTGCTCTATATAATTGTCTTTCGTGTGTTTGTTTTGAGTTTTTTGATTAGAGTTGCAGAAGTGCCCCGGAAAAATGATTTACTACCTGCTGTTCTGTTTTTCACAGATTCTGTCCTGTTTTGCCTTTCCTTCATTTTGCAAACCTAGAGCTTGCTTTTTCTTTGCAAAAACCTTTTGGCAATCTTGAGAAACAGTAGAACTTCAAGAATATCTTTATTTCCAGCAAGGAACAATTATTTTATTATGGGTACTAACCTCGCTAATCAGATTATGATGAGTTATGTATGAAGGGAGTTTTCAAGTGTGCGAGGGAAGATGATAAAAAGATTCAGGAGTGTCAAACGCTCAAGCTTGGGGATGCCCCCGTGCACCCCACAATAAATATTCAAGGAGACTCAAGCGTCTAAGCTTGGGGATGCCCCCGTGCATCCCCTTCTCCATCAACATTATCAGTTCGTCTTTCGTTCCACTATATTTTAATCACTTAATGTGTTATGTGCTATGCTTGGAGCGTCTTGTTTTAGTTTTCCTTTTAGTTTTTATTAGCTTTTTATAACGAGTCGGAACTCAGCTTTCTTTATGTGGGAGAGAAACACGCTCCACTTCTACCTAGAACATAACATAGAATTTTCATGTCTATCCTTGCTGTGTGTGTTCTTTGTCTTGTAATAGCTACTATCATGCTTAGCTCTTAGCTTTCATGCTTATCTTTTTAAAGAGCTTTTATTTAGTTGGTTGCTTGAACTCTCTTTATTTATCATGATTATCTTGTTAAGAGAGTTTGCTTCCGTGGCACCGGTTGATATGTCTATGATAAAGATGCTACGTGCATAATGGCGCTTAGTAGTTCATGTTTTCTTATGGTTAGTCTCAAATAGCTGGAGGGTTTCCAATGTGTTATTTGAGTACCAACATGATTTGTTTGCCTATGATGTGGTATGGTTTAGTAATATCTTCCTTCGAGAATTTATTTTGATTGACTTGGCGTATGCTCACGCATATTTAAGACTGTAAAGAAAGTCTGTCAAGCCTTGATGATCTTTTGTTTCTGAGTAGCGATATAACTTCCATGCCTGATTCAATGTTGCTTTGTCTCTCTGCATGATTATGACCGTCATTGTTCTCTTAGTTGGTCGCTCCCAGTCTTTTGCTAACCTCCACCTGTACTAAGCGGACTGACTGCTTGTGCATCCACATTCTTTTATACCAGTTATGCCATATGAGTCCACCATACCTTCCTACATGGTATTTACCTGCCATTCCTAACGGAGACTTGCATGTACCATCTCGAAATTATTCAAAGAAAAATGCATTCCTATTTTGTGCCTCTGTTGTAAGTTCATGAGGAAGTAGTAGTTAATTCATAATCTTTTTAAGTTGGACAAGCTTCACCCCGGGATTGCATGTATAATGTGCAAACCCATAATACGAGAAGGAACTGGCATTGAGTGCGCCCGGCTCAAAATTAGTATAACAAACAAACCCTCCTTCACGCTTTGTTCATGAGAAATCAGAAAATTTTGGCAGTGATAAACAAAGGAGATTAAGAGGATGTGATCGTCCTCATTCGGGAGCCGTTCCTCGAAACTTGTCCATCTCAAGAAGTGATTGAGTAGTCTGGTAGCATTCGTTGACGAAACATGCATGATCTAAAAAAAATTATTATTACCTCTGTTTTAAAACCAAGAGCTCTGGTACATGTTTTGTCTTTGTTTCCGACTACGGGTTTTCAACCTTGCCAACAAAAGCCATGGTTCGAGAGTCTCCACCTTCTTTTAAAAGCACCAACTACTGAGAGCATGATTGTCATTCTGAGTGTAATGTGCATTGTCCCAAAGTAGCATTGTCTTTTGCATGATTGTGATATCGTTTATTCTGAAATCATTGTATCTAGTCATCACCTAAACCTTGGAGGTGACCCTGCATTTATGCTTTGCTTCACTAAAGGGGGCAAGCGAGATATCACTTTATCATATTTGCACACCATGTTCATTACAAATCTATTTGATGTTTCAGTATCATATGGTAAAACTTTCAGTTCTTTGTGATTTTCTCATGAGGCAACTTAATTACTATAGATTCATTGTCTGAGTAAGCTTTTGTCATATGACTATGAAAAAGTCCTATATGGTTAATAGCATGTCACCACAGAAATTATTCTTGTTATCATTTACCTACTCGAGGACGGGCAGGAATTAAGCTTGGGGATGTTGATACGTCCAAAACGTATCTATAATTTCTGCTTGCTCCATGCCTCTTTTGGGTGATATTGCTATGATATTTATACACTTCCATACACTTTTGATCATATTTGGACTAACCTATTAACTCAGTGCACCCTAGTGCCAGTTTCTGTTTTCGGCTGTTTTTGTATTTCAGGTTTTCCCATTACAAGAACTGCCAGAAAAATTCCGGAAAAATTATATAAAAAATCAGCGTTCCGGAAGGTTCCCGGTAGCCAAAGTACAGCCGGGGGGGGCACCAGGGCTCCAGGCGCCCTGGCGGCGCCCCCCCCCCCTGGGCCGCGCCGGGGGGCGCCTGGGCCCCCCGAGCCTCGTCTGGTGCCCCCCTTTGGCATATATTTAGACCGTCTCCCAAAACCCTCGAGACAGAAACCCTTTTTCGCGATCTCATCTCTGTTCCGCCGCCGCCACCGCTTCCAAGATCGGGAGCACCAGGAGAACCCTTCCCGGCACCCTGCCGGAGGGGAGGATCACCACCGGGAGCTTCTCCAACACCATGGACGCCTCCCAGATGAGTTGTGAGTAGTCTCCCTTGGACCATGGGTCCATGACCAGTACCTATGTGATGTTCTCCTCTCGTTCTTGTGCTTCACTAATTAGTCCTCGTGAGCTGCCCTACATGATCGAGGCACATATGTAATCCTTATGCTGTTGCTATGATGAGTTTGCTGGGATCCGATGGATTATGAGATTATGTTCAGATTGTGTTTGAGTAATATATTTGATTCACCTCTTTTATATTTATGTTCGTAAGTAATTCTTGCTTGTTCTCCGTTGTTATTTATTGCTTTGGCCAAGTAGTAGGTAGTGACTCCAAGAGGGAACGTTATGCTTGATTGTGGGTTCATGCCCCTCGATGACTAGCTTGAGTGACAGAAACATGAGTCTAGGGGATGTGTTGTTGCCACAAGGGGGAAAACAACGGTGCTTGTGCCCGCGGGTGCAAGGATTGTTTACTTTACGCAATGTTCTTTTAATGCAGTTGTCTGTTGATTTGAGTTTACACTATGGGTGGGACTCGCAACTTAATACCAGCGAGATGTTCTGGATAGATATCTCAAGGTGGATGATTAGTAGTAGATATTGATGGATTTCGGTCTACTTACCTTGGCGTACCGCCCATGCTTTGAACCTCTACCTTTCTTGCAACTTAGTCAGCATTGGTTTGCGCACATGGTCATGTCAATTGCCCAGCTGTAATTCGTTTACCTCACATAGCAGTTTTATCGTCTTTTGGGAGAGAGACATCACTAGTGAACATCATGAGACTCCGGTCCATATTACCATCATTGATCACATCCACTATTTACTTTCCGCTTTTTATTTACTATTGCAATTATATCTATCACTATTATCACTTGCGTTTGATCCTTTGTAAACTACAAGGCCGGAGGGATTGACAACCTCTCTGTACTCGTTGGGAGCAAAGTTATTTGTATCTGTGTGCAGGTCCACGTTGATTGCTAATAACTGGCGCCGTTAGCAGTTGACACCTTCTTGTTGAAACTGGGAGTCTCAGGGAAATCGATCCTTGGTATTGCCAAGGGAAAACTTCCGCTACACTGCATCTCAAACCTTCCACTTGGGGTAACCAACGAGGGGCGAGAAGCCATCACCATGGCTTCTCCAAGTTCCCCCAAGGACAAGTTTGTCGTGAACGTCATCAACCCTTACCTCGCTGAGGTGAAGAAGCACCCTCAGGTTGTTCGGATGGAGGACGGTGTCCTCCATCAAGAAGATCTGAAGGGACCTATCAAGGAGGGGAGCATCCAGGCCAGGCTAGAAGAAGTGGAGCAAGAAGTCTTCAAGTACAAGAAGATGATCGAGCGTGGTGTTGAAGCTAACTTTGACATCATCAACGAGCTGAAGACCTACTTCCTAAAGGAGATGAAGGAGATGTGGAAAAGCATCACCGCGTCTGAAGAAAGAATTAAAGAACTCCAAGGGCAAATTTATGATCTACATCACCAGAACTGTGAGTATGAACTAAGGTTTATGCGCATGGGTATGGGCGCTGCATGCAGGATTCAGGAGACAAACTTCTCATATGAGACGGGGGAACCCCTTCCATGGAAGCGCTCCGCCGAGGACTACGTGATCAACGTCAACAAGAATGAGGAGTGAAATCTCCTTGGGTATCGGCATCCCCTTGGCTTGTTCCAAGCTTGGGGGAGTGCCCGATATCTTTATCTTTATCTTTTGTCTTTTAGAGTCAAGTAGAGTCATATTATGTCTAGGGAGATTATTATATGAAATAGGTGTGTGCATTGAGGTCTATTACTCCTTCGGTGGAGAGATTGTATCCGTGAGCGTGGAGTCGTCTATGATGGAATATTAATGAGAAGTCTATTGGTTCCTTTGCTGCACTCGGTATTCTCTTCATGCAATCGACCTTATATGATGATTCTTATGGGGAGTATTGACCTTATACCAGGTATGGCTATGAAAGCTTTATTTAATTTTGCCAAACATAGCTTTGGTCATAACAACAAGCATGATTTTCTTAAAGTATCGACATAGCCAAAACCTTTATGTTATTATGCTTGAAGTGTTATGCTGACAAGGAAGACAACTTGATGTGTTATGCTTATTTCAATGTTTATGCTTTATATTGCTTTGCATCTTAGTCATCATCAATTGTCTATTCTCTCAAAATTTGCTAGCCTAACTCTGTACTAAGCGGAATTCTGCTTGTGCATCCATACCCTTAAACCAATACTTTCCATATGAGTCCACCATACCTTCCTATTCGTGGTATTCCACTACCACCTCCTAAAGTATAGAATTTATGTGTTATCCTTAAATGTTCAAAATCTTTTATTTTGTGCCTCTATTTTAGCTCATGAGGAAGTAATAGTTAAGTCATGGTCTTTTTGAGTTGGACAAGTTTCACCCCGGGATTGCATGTCTAATCTGCAAACCCCTAATACGAGAAGGAACTGGCAAAGAGTGCGCCCGGCTCTTTAAAAAAATATACAACAAACAAACCCTCCTTCACGCTTTGTTCATGAGAAATCAGAAAACTTTGGCAGTGATAAATAAAGGAGATTAAGGGGATGTGATCGTCCCCGTACGGGAGCCGTTCCTCGAAACTTGTCCAGCTCGAGAAGTAATTGAGTTATCTATTAGCATTCGTTGACAAATCATGCACCTCTCAAAACTTGTTTTCATTCTGTTTGATTTAAGGATAGCACATGAGTTTTCCCTACTCCCCTAGAGCAGGGCCTATCTTTTAATTTTAGGTTGAGTCAGTTATTCCTACTTCCTTCTATTCTTAAAGAGAGCAGACATTTAATGTTGACAAGGATTCATTCATATAAAGTTGCATTAAGATTTGTCATATCATATCCTTGTTGACATTATCATTTGATAAGTAAGTTGTTTGTCAAGCCTAGCTAAGGCAAACATCTATTAACACTTTCACTTCTTGCCTAATAACATGTTCTTTCAAAAGCTTCAATTAATCTCATCAAAACATAAAGAGAAAGAGCAAAAGTTAAAGCTATTTGTTGTTCTTTGACCAAAGGACATGTTTGCCATGATTTGATGAGTTTCCTTAGCCCTACTTCCGAATATAAGTGTTACCACTCTTTTATAAGGGCCTTATGAGTTGAAGATTGCTGTTGAGGATATTTTAGTTGGTGAAGAAGCTGTGATGCTTCTTGTCCGTATTCTATTTATCGACACTTCACTCTCTAAACTTGTGGACAGGTTTACCGAGCTCAGTATTCGCTCGGGGACAAGCGAGGTCTAAGCTTGGGGGTGTTGATACGTCCAAAATGCATCACTATTTTGTATCATAATTTATCCTTATTCATTGATATATTTCACATTACGATGATGTTCTTATGTTGTTTTGGCCTATTTTTACACAGTTCGCAACTTTCCGGTGCCGAAGCAGCAGACGTAGGACTCAGCGGTAAAAAGTGGACGCTGAGTTGCTGAAGAAGAATACCTCCAAATTACGTGAAAATCGACGGAGAGTATTTTCCAGACGGATCACGAGGGCACACAAAAGGGCAACCAGAGGGGGGCCACAGGGCGTCCAGGCGCCCTGGGGGCGCCCCCCCTGGCCGCGCCGGGGGGGCGCCTGGAGCCCCTGGCCCACCTCCGGCTGCCCCCTTTTGCCTATATACTCCTCGTTACCCGAAAACCCTAAAAAACAGAGTTTTGACGGAGTTCCGCCGCCGCTCCGTGGCGAAAACCTACAGAGAAGAAAAAGCCATCTCCGGCAGGCAGATTTCGCCGGGGAGATCACCTCCCGGAAGGGGAGATCATCGCCATCGTCATCACCATCGTCACGGGCATCATCGAGATCATCATCAACATCGTCCCCAACATCAGCACCATCTCCATCATCATCCAAATCTCACCTCACAATTGCAGCTTGTGTTGTACTACCTATCCTCTCTACTCCATCGGTGTTGATTACTACTTTGTGGTGAATGCTATTGAGTTTTGTTGGAGAAATATCATTATGTCCAGATTGTTTATCATCCATTTATCTCCACTAATCATGATCTCTTTTATGTCTTGTGAGTAGTTACCTTAGTTCTTGAGGACATGGGAAAAGTCTTGTTGTTAGTAGTCATATGCTGTTGAAGTAATATGTGTTGTTTGATACTTAAGTTGTGTTGTCATTCTACTAGTGGTGTTGTGTGAGTCGAACACTCAACACTTCGCCTTATTAAGGACCTAGGGGAATACATTGTGTACAAAGAATGCTTACGGTGGGTTGCCAGAGTGACAGAAACCTGAACCCCAGTTCGCACGCTTTTGCACAAGGAAACAATGGATCATCGATCGTATTGCTATGGTTAGGATTTTGCCTTAAATACTATCTTGTATTTGCGGATGCTTGCAAGGTGTTTAATCATAAGAGTGCACTCATCTTAGTCTAGAGAGTGTACTAGCATAGATCCACCCACTCAACACTTATCAACACATAACATAGTACCGATACGGCATATGGCGAAAGCACATGACCACCTCTCCCGTGTGTCCTCAAGAACACTTTAGCCTTTATAAGTTCAGTTGCTAGGCCTCTCCTTTGCTTAGAAAGGATTGGGCCACTTGTTATTCCTCAGTGCCTTTTTACTTTGCTCGCTTTTACTTTCCTATTGCTTATATCAAGAAAACCCCTAAAAAGTTACCTTTCAGTGCTTGCAGTAATTCCTTGCTCAGAATCGCTTATCAATACCTTCTGCTCCTCGTTGGGTTCGACACTCTTACTTATCAAAAACGCTGCAATAGATCCCTTACGGTTGTGGGTCATCAGATGCCAGGCATCCCGTGAATCTCGGGACATCTCGCACACAGGTTCGTCGTTCCATCCTCTCAATGGCTTTGATCTTGGTGGGGTTGCACTCAATGCCGCGTTCGGATACCAGGAAGCCAAGGAGCTGGCCTGCCGGTACCCCAAAGACGCATTTCTCCGGGTTTAGCTTAATCCGAAAGCGGCGCAGATTCTCAAATGTTTCCTGGATATCCTCCAAAAGGGTTCCTCTCTTCTCCGTCTTCACCACAATATCGTCCACGTAAACGTGGGCGTTCCTGCCAAGCTGCTTGAGGAGACACTTCTGCATGCAACGCTGAAAAGTGGCGCCGGCATTTCTCAAGCCGAACGTCATGGTCAGGTAGCAGAAGGCCCCAAACGGCGTGAGGAAGGCGGTCTTCACACAGTCAGCTGGATCAAGCTTGATTTGATGGTACCCTGAATAAGCATCAAGGAAAGACAGCAGCTCGCATCCGGCTGTGGAGTCGATCACTTGATCTATTCGTGGCAGAGCAAACGGGTCTTTAGGGCAAGCTTTGTTCAGGCTGGTGTAATCAATGCACATGCGCCATTTGTTGTTCTTCTTCAGCACTAGGACTGGATTCGCTAGCCACTCGGGATAAAAGACTTCCATGATGAAGTCGGCTGCTAGCAGGCGGGCGACTTCTTTCCCAACGACTCTTCTCTTCTCTTCTGATAGGCGGCGCAGCGGCTGCCTGACAGGCTTTGCATCTTCTCTCATGTGTAGCTTGTGCTCGGCGAAATCCGTCGGGACACCAGGCATGTCCTTGGGGGACCATGCAAAGATGTCCCGATTCTCACGGAGGAAATCGACGAGCTCGCTTTCCTATTTGCTGTCTAGGCTTGACCCTATGACAGCAAATCGCTCCGGGTGAGATGGGTCCAAGGCAATATTCCTCGTGTCCTTGGTTGGTTGGAACGAGCCTTGCGGCTCCGCCTCCCTGGGATCGGCTGGTATGGCCGGCTGCTCGCCAGCCATTACCACCAGCCGCTCCAAACGGCGCTTTTCCTCAGCCACAACAAGGGTTTCTGCCAGGCGACTGCTGGCCGTTGCGCATGCAATGGACTTCTCGTAGTCCCCGGCTATGGTGATTATTCCCTTGGGACCAGGCATCTTCATCTTGAGGTAGGCATAGTGGGGGACTGCCATGAACTTTGCAAGAGCTGGCCGGCCCAAGATCACGTGATAGGGGCTTTCCAGGTTCACCACTTCAAACCAGACCGGCTCTCTCCGGAAATGTGTCTTGTCACCAAACAGGACATCGACCCTGGCCTTGCCGATTGGTGAGCAAGAGAGGCCTGGCACAATGCCATGGAACACGGTCCTAGTAGGTTGAAGCTGCTTCTCTTTGATGCCCAACTTCTCCATGGTGTCCCGGTACATGATGTTGATGTTGCTGCCGCCGTCTACTAGTGCTCGGGAGAAACAACAGGCCCGCCTGTCAGTGGAGAGAGTGGCGTCCAGGACCAAGGCATAGGCCCCTGGAGATGGCATGACAGCCGGGTGATCCTCTCAGCTCCAGCTGACAGGCCTTTCAGACCAGTGCATGAATTCTGGGTTCTTGACGGCAACAGTGTTGACTTCTCTGCGCTGCTGGCGCCGGCTGTGCCTATCGTCCGTCTGGCTGGTGAAGACAACATAGGCCCCATTTTCTTCTGGGAATTCGTCCTGGACCTGGCTGCCAGGACGGGCAGCCGGCGGATTAGGAGGCTGGGCCGGCTGTCCAGCAGGCGGCGGGGGCAGGGCTTCTCCCATCGCAATTCTTGTGAGCCAGTGACACTTTCGTGTGGTGTGGTTGGAAGGCTTCGCGCCGTTGTGGAACTTGCAGGGGGCGTCCAAGGCTTGATCAAAGGAAAAGGCCGGCTGCCACACCGGTTTGCCGCCCTTCTGGCGCTTAGGTCCTGCTTGAGCTTCTGGCTGCTGTCCGTCAACCGCCGCCACCAGCCGGCTGTTGGCAGCCGGCGCATGGGCCTTGCGCTTCTGGTCGCTGGTCTGCTGACGCCGGCTGGATTCTCCCGCCGGCGACTTGGAAGTTGGAGGGGTCATCTTGCCAGAAGCATCCACTTGCAGCTTGGTCTTCATGGAGGAGTCAGCGGTGGCGTACTTGTCTGCTATGCTCAGCAGTTCGTCCAACGTGGCCGGCTCGTCGCACAAGAGCTGGTGTTTGAGTAAGGTGCCTTCTCTGCACCCGACCGTGAAATACTCGATGGCTTGTACCTCGTGCACTCCTTCACAAGAGTTTCGCAGCTCTGCCCAGCGCGTCAGATAGTCGCGGGTCGACTCGTCTGGGCCTTGGACACACAGGGAGAGTTGGCGCGGCTTGGGAGGACGCTTGTAGGTGCTGGTGAAGTTGCGAGTGAAGGCGTCGGTGAAGTCTAGCCAGCCGTTGATGCTGTTGGGCTTGAGGCTATTCAGCCACGTCCGAGCCGTGCCTTGGAGCATGAGGGACACGTACTTCACCGCGACACGCCTGTTGCTGGTGGCTATGCTGATAGCCGTGGAGTAGTCCACCAGCCAATCCTCTGGTTTCACTGATCCGTTGTACTTGGGGGTGTCTCTGGGGAGCGAGAAACCCTTGGGAAAAGGCTCGTTGCGGATGCGAGGGCCGAAACAGGCCGGACCGAGGTCATCTTCCTCTTCAACCGTCTGGGAACGAGCCAGACGGTCCAGGCGGTGGCGGGCGTCGTTCTCCCCAACCCCCTCGCGGCGGCCCAGGCGGCCTGCCAAAGAGGGGTGGTCAACAGGCGGAGGAGACACGCGCCTCTCCCGCCTGGGAGGAGGCGGATGCTCCCCTAGTCGTTCTACGGCCCTTGGGAGGCCGTCTTCGTCGCGCCCGATGGTGACGCGAGTCTGCCGGCTGCGGCTGGCAGCGGGCTCTGAGTCTCGCCGGTTGGTGGCGCCGACTGTTGGAGAGCGGGATGTGGCTCCTTGCTCCCGCCGAAAAGGGCGGTTGTCGGCGTGCGCGCCCGCCTCTGATACCCGCGACGGGCCTCCTGCTGCGTAGCAGCAGCGTCGAGGAGCTGGCGGGCACGCTGGGTCATGCAACGGAGCTCGTCTCCCTCTAAGTGGCCCATCTCATCGACCGCCGCCTGGGCAGCCCTCAGGTTCTCCGACGGAGTGAGGTACACAGGCAGTGGGCCCCCCAGCATGTCTGCTAGCAACCCGCCACGATCGCGGACAGCGCCGGTTCGGCTAGGCTCGCCAGCAGCCGGCGTGCCACAGATGGCGCGGTCCATTTCGCGACGGTAAGCTTCAGTGAGGCGTCGGGAGGCAGCCAATTTGTTGGTGTTGTCAAGGAGCGAAACGCGGAGCGCCTCCAACGCCGCGCCGTCTGCCCCCTCCGCGACAGGGGCGGCGAGGTGCTGCAGAGCGGCCTCGAGCGGGTCTAGGCCCGTTCTGCATGATGGTTCGCCGTGGTCGGTGACGAGCACCTCCGTGACGATGCTGATGGTGCTGCAGATCGGAAGAACGGGAAGAGGGTCGTTGACGATCTCCACGTGCTCGGGGAAGGAGTCGACCGGCCCCGTGTCGAGGTCGACGATCATGTCTGCCGGTGGGTCAGAAGAGCCCACTGACTCCACGTCAGAGGCGCGCTCGTCGACGCGGTGGAGCTTGTCGAGAAGCTCGGCAAGGAAGCTCTCCGGCGCCACTGGCTCGGCCGTCGGAGAGGGTTTGTCGTGGATGCGGGCGGCGCCGAGCAGATCAGCGAGCCCGCTCGCGGCGCACGCAGCCTCAGCGCTGCGAAGCATCCCGGTCTCCATGCCAGCAGGCGTGCCGGGCTGGCTACTCTCGCCAGGAAGGAACAAGGTTCCCGTCCAGAACATGTCTCCGGACGACGGTGCACCTTGCCCCAAGGTGGGCGCCAAATGTCGGGGTTTTGGGACGACATATGCTAACGGATGGCTTATCATGCATGGGGTCAAAAGAACGTCGCCGGGCTCGGGAAGCGGGATAAAGCGGAACTTAGGACGCCTACGGATCTTACCCAGGTTCGGGGCTCTCCGAGGAGATAACACCCCTAGTCTTGCTCTGCGGGGGCTCCGCATCATGACTGATAGCACTAAGGTAGCTACAAGATTGCTCCTTGAGCTGTGTGGTTCTGAGGAAGAGGATGAACAAGGATAGCTCACCTCCTCTCTCTATCTAGGGTCTAACATTGTGATCTTCCAACCCCTCCTCATGGAGGACCCTGGGGGTTTATATAGGCCTACCCCCTAGGGGTACAATGGTAAACTCGACGGTGTGGCCCCCGGCCGTCAGTGCCTTCTGGCGCCGGCTCTGCCGCCTGTCTGCTGGGGCCCGCCGCCCGCGGGACCCTCGTGATTGTCTTTCACTATGGTGATGCCTCTGCTGACGATAGCCTCGTCGAGAGGGAAATGGCTACAGTACCATCGCCTCCCGCCGTACGCTGCCGCCTCGCACAGTCCTGTCATCTTGATGAGGCTCGGACTTCTAGGCCGAGGTTTGTCGTCTGTTACCAGGCGGCCGTCTCCCCTGGCCGTCCGTCAGGGGCGGCTTGTTCATGAGCTACCCGCTAACCGATGGGGCCAGCCGCCTGCTGGTCCCGCCGTTCGCGGGTAGTGGGATCGTGGCCTCCTCTGACCGATGCTTGGTCACGAGCTGCGTGGCTACAGTGATCCGCCGCTTAGGAGATATTCCCAAGGTACATGGTCACTGTAGCCACGTCCTTATAGATCTTCTAAGGACATGTTCTCCTGTAGCCACGCCTCCGTGCGCAGGGGTCCCCCCTGCGTGCTTCCTGGGGAAGGAGTGCGGGGCCGTTTGCTGGCTGGTGGTGTTGATGTTGCCGCTTGCTGGGTCCCTGCCGCCTGCTGGCAGCCGGCTCCTAGGGCAGGCTACCCTAGGAGGCGGCTCAAGGAGCAGACGGCCGTAGCGGACCAAGCGGCTGTCATTTGTCTTAATATACCAAGGGTAGGCACCGAGGGTACCCATGGTCAATATCTCCGACAACGGACTCTTGAATAGATCGATCAGAAAGAATAACTTTGAGGTGGTTTCGTACCCTACCATAATCTCTTCGTTTGTTCTCCGCTATTTGTGACTTTGGAGTGACTCTTTGTTTCATGTTGAGGGCTAGAAATATGATCCAATTATGTTATCCTTGTTGAGAGAACTTGCACTAGTGAAAGTATGAACCCTAGGCCTTGTTTCCTATCATTGCAATACCGTTTATGCTCACGTTTACCACTTGCTGCCTTGCCGTTTTTATATTTTCTAATTACAAAAACCTATATCTACCATCCATATTGCACTTGTATCACCATCTCTTCGCCGAACTAGTGTACCTATACAATTTACCATTGTATTGGGTGTGTTGGGGACACAAGAGACTCTTTCTTATTTGGTTGCAGGGTTGCTTGAGAGAGACCATCTTCATCCTACGCCTCCCACGGATTGATAAACCTTAGGTCATCCACTTGAGGGAAATTTGCTACTATCCTACAAACCTCCGCACTAGGAGGCCCAACAATGTCTACAAGAAGAAGGTTGTGTAGTAGACATCAGGACGTATTTGCCACTTTGATGTAGGTTAGTCGTGATCCATCCTTCGGCTCCTCTTTTTACATGTGTTCCAAATCGAATAGAGCATGACCACTTAGCCGACGCGACTCGTATAAGATGGTTAGCAAAATAGTGCTTGGCAGTAGGCACGCACTTAATAAAAACTAAAAAGTGTGGATTGGTTTACTGTTGTATCTCAATCCAAAGGCACCTTAGAGCAACAACATTATGAAGAGGATTCTGAGATGGGCACAACGGTCAAATATATGAAGAGAAAATTCAGAAGGTATTGGAAGATGCCACGGTTGAGCCTTTGTATTCCAGTGATTCTGGACCCATAATTCAAGTTGCAATATATTGAGTTCCGATTTGGCTTAGGGTTTGGGAACGAGGCTGCAACAATGATTGCTAAACTAAAAAAATGCGTTCCAAGGGTTGTTCAAGGAATACCTCCAATTGAATGACAATGGCTCAGATCCCATGTCACAAGGAGGTGATGATGACATGGCTATAACTGGTGAAGATCCTATGGCTGATTGGGACAAACATGTCGCCCTCACTGCTCGACCAACAAATTTGGATTCTACCGAACTTGATTCGTACTTGTCAAAGGTACCCATCCTTCAAAGTGATCAATTCAAATCCTTGCATGGTGGCAGACAAACTCAGGTGAATACCCAACACTGAGTCGCATGACAGCAGATATCTTGGCGGCTCCTGCCTCTGCGGTTGCTACCGAGTCCGCCTTCAGTACAGGGAAGAGAGTTATATCAGACTTTCGAAGTTGAATGACCTCAAAGACACTTGAAGCTTTTGTTTGCTTACAAGATTGGATAAGGGCTACCGGTAAAGCCATACAACACAAGTTTCTTCTTTGTTTCTTATTAATGCTTCAAGTTTACAAGTTTCTTTTTTTTTCTGCAGCTAGTACTCAGCGTAGCTTGGCTTCAGTTCATGACATTATAATGGACTTACCAGGTATGAGAAAAACTTCTGATGTATATAGTGCCTTGTATATGAAAGTATATATTCATCACACTAGTTTCAGCACACTACTAGTTTTTGTGTGGTTCAGGTGACACTACTTGCAGTGAAGTATATACATTTCTAACTACAGTAACTTGATTAGAAGGCTGCCTTTCATTCCCTTTCATTCTTGCTTGTTGATATGCTAAAGAGAATCGAGAATATTCTCTTTGTTCTAATCTTTGTTGCGGAGTGGATGACGGGTAGTGTATGATGGATATTTAGAAGTGTATTTTCTTGCAAACTTGATCATGAATTGGTTTTTTGGAATACGCCTTTGTATTTTTTTTATGTAGTAGCCAAGCACTATAACCCTGTTTCTGATGCACCACTTGTTGGTTCTATTATTTTTAACACATCACCTCTCTGTTTTAAATTGCTTTCTGATATTGTTTAATTCATAAAAATTAATAGTTGTGATTGTATATTGTATATTGTGCAAATACGTGCAAACATTGTGTTTGGGTTGTATCTAAGGTATAGATCATTTTTTTTAGTATCTTGCTACTAAGAATATTCCTCTGTTCATAAATATATTATCTAGTTTTTTATGGATAAATATATTATTTAGTTGATGTACACAGAATTACTCTTGTAACATTTCCTTGTAAATACAGATATCGAGGACTGATGCTTGTTGGAGCAATTGAAATTAAACCTCAAGCAGATGATGAAGCAAATATTCTTTAGCATGATCTTTTGATCTTGTGTGAGTCTGTTGGATTGAGGTATTTAGCTTGACCTTCTTTGAAACATGTAATCTTCTGTTCTTGTCCAAATCTATTGGATTCAGGTCTTTAGCTTGATGCTCTTTGAAACATGTAATCTCTTGATCTCGCCAATTTACTAAATGTGGAAAGATTAGACCTTGTCATTTTACTGTAATGGTTACACATTTGCTGACATATCTAATCTTTTGGGGACTTATTTGTAATTTGGTGAGGCCACAAATGTTGGATTGTGCAAACATTTGGTTCAAAAAATATGTAATCTTCTGGGTTGTGTAAACATTTACTAAATTCTGGTCGGCCTCATGTACCCAGTGGGTCAATGGGGCCACAAAACTATGATGAAATGGGCCGGCTCATGGCCTCACATATTGACCTTGGGGCCATGGGGCCGGGGCCAGGGCCGGGTCAACCCATTCCCATCTTGAAGAGGAGAGATGCTGAGGATGGAGGCCGGTTGTACGGGAAAGATGAGGGGCTCAGAGCAGGTGCGGCGGCGTGAGGAGATTAGGAGAATCGAGGGAGAGGAAGGAGGCAGTGGCGTCAAAGAGAGAAGGGGATCATGCGGCGACCCCAGGCTAGGTTTTGCCCAATTGCGTCTCCGCTCGGTAGAGTCTGCCCCTTCCATTTTTCTCTCGCTAGCACAGTAAAAATGATGAGGTGGCTAGCGCGAGTGATCGTCCAGAGGTTCGCTATTGGAGATGTTAACTACTCAAGTAAGTATTGCGACAAATACATCACGCATCACTACAACCCATTTTTTTAGGGAACAATCACTAAAAGAACCCTTGACTGGAAGTTTTGAATACTACTAGAAGGAAAATCAAATGTTTTTTCGATGAGAAAAACAAACGCTTGGCCTATATAAAATTAGTACTAACAATCTTCTGAACTACTACCATTAACTGATCGACGTACGCAAGTTCCCAATTAAGCGGAGGTGGGCGGCATGAGTCCGTTGCACATTCGAATTCTTGACCAACATTGCTCGTGTCTCATTTTCTGATCGACCGTCGAAGAACTAATTAATGGCGCATGCCGTGAAGCAAACCTCAGAACCTCTCCACGTTACCGCCGAACTCCCCGCGCTTCCAAATCCTGAAGGCCAGAAGCGCGCGCACGCCGGCGGCGCCTGCGAGGCGAGGGCTCCCCCACGGCGGATGGATGCGCAGGCTAGCGGCGATGCGGCCCAGCCCCACCGGCATGCCCGGGCAGCCGGCCGCCATCGTGGCAACGTCGTAGACCAGTCAGGCTGAGGTAATACTGCATGCCGCCCACGAACCCGGCCACGTCATGCGGCAGCGGGGCGCCACCCGTGACAATCTTGAGCAGGTACGCTACGTAGTAGGCACCGGCGGGGTAGGTGATCCACGACAGCAGCCGCCCGTGTCCGGCGCCGATGAGGCCGGAGTCCATGAGCAGCGCGCCGAGCATGTCGAGGTCGACGCCGCGGTCGGCAAGGTAGTCGATGGCCTTTTTGTCGTGTGGGTCGGCAAGGCGGCAGAAGTCACGGAGGCTGAACTCCCAGGTGACCTGCTAGCCTTGGTGGTCGTAGACGGTGATGCCGACCTGGAGCGGCTTGAGGCCCTCGACGTTGGCTTTCATGAGCGCGTAGCGCTGCGCCACCATCATGCTGTTGAGGTCCTAGCTGGCGGCGTGGACGAGTCCAGGCCTTGTTGCATTCATCTTGTTTCATACTACATGCGAATCTTAGAAAGGTAATAGAATCTTGTTTCATACTACATGACCAGCTTCTTCGAGGAGATATATCTTGGGCCGGGACTGGACAAAATTTATGCTTGGTTTACTCCAATATCTTAATTCTCAAAGACTAAGGTACACACCCAAAAAGGATTTGGTTAAAATACATCCCACTTGCTTCAAAAGAAGGCTCGGCAACACTCTTATCAGTTATCACAAATGATTAATCAAGGATGGGAATCGGCCCATTTATATGCCCTGAGCATGCAGCTTATTTGGATATCACAGCCTAGCTCATGCAAATTTGGATGACCAGTCATGCAGGATGCAACATGGGGACGGTGGGCACCAATTCATACAACACATACTGCACCTGTCAACTGTCAGTACGTGGTTGGTTGGCACGTGTATGTTGGTATGATGATAGCAAATGCTGGTAGGTTTCCTATTCTTGTTTATTATTCTATTCTAAGAACCGCCAGTTGTTCGCACACGAACACGTCACCGTGTACCTTCAACACCGAGGGTGAAGCATCACAGTCATGTCGGAGGAGACTCGTTCGGAAGCGTGGTACGCAAGCAATCCGGCGGCCGCTTTTGTTGACCTGAAACCCCACATGCTCGGGAGGGACCCCATCAGGACGTGCGGCGGCTATGTGCTACCCTAGATCGGCCTGACCACCCCTTGGGCCTCGTGGTTCACCGCCCTGCAACAAGAAGAGCAAACGAAGAACGGGAAAGAAAATAAACAAGGGAGAAGATAAAAGTAAAGGTAAAAGATGATATATTGATAGATGGATTGTGTGTTGTTCAATCGGCCGTCACCCCTTATAGGTATATAAGAAGCGGTTGGACTTCCATGCAAGAAAAAAGGCTTGGATTATCATCCAAAACCCTAGTCAAATTCGGATGTTTTTGTCCGAACTTTCCAAACCGTGAGCGCATATGAGCATTGATGGAAACTATTCTCGGATGAAACGTGAGCATGCCTTGATATGAAGGACTGATTTTTTGCAGCATCCGGGGGAAGTTTTCCTGTTTTGATTTACAATTTTGACTCTTTCCCTTCATCTGTTGATGGTAAACATTAACACGTAGTTGTATTCATAATTTGAAAATTGGAAGCGGTTTTAACGTTTCACATCATGATATTTTAGTTTACGGTACTAAGCTTGACGCTGCTCGGTGTCCTGTTGTTCTTCGTCGGCGTGGAGCTAGCCGTCGCCGCCATGGTACATGTACCCGTTGTTAGGATTAAACACGGCATCTTTGTCTGTGTCCGACTGGTGCACGTATAGATGCATGTGTCCGTGTAGGTTTCCTAACCTTCACCGGGTAGGACTAGATTAGTTGGCAGGTTAGCTAGCTAATATAAATACTCATGTACCCCTGTACTCTTAGTATCGAGATCAAAGCAACAAAGGTATTGACGGGAGCGACACGCTCCTGTGGCAATTAATATTGTTTCGGCGTGTGCGTAAGAGAGCTGGCTAGGAGATCGATCGAAGCTGATCGTTCTAGCTAAGCTAGCTTTTGGTCAACGGCCAACTAGTACTAGCACATACCTGTCAAAGGAATCGATCAGGGAGTGTGGTGCTAGATTTGTACATGCACACTTAGCCGCTTGGGGCAGGAACCAAGTGTAACCAGCGTTGCTTCGCTTCGTCGTCGGTCGTCGCCGTCGCCGGAAAGTACTCGGCGTCGGGTCTGGGCCAACAATTGGTATCTAGAGCTTGGTTGATCTTCTAGTAACGGGAGGTCATGTGGCACGACGAGAAGAACAAGCAGCTGGCGGAATACTCCGATGCGGCTAAAGTAATTGCTGCTCCGACGAGTTCATCGTACCCACGGTTTGATCGCGAGAACTTCGGGATCTGGAAGGCCCTCATGGAGTGTGGTCTCCGTGCCAACGAGCTATGGGACGCGGTGGATCCAGGAGGCGACGCGTATAAGAAGGAGGGAGCCGAGCACTGGAAGGATCGGCAGGCGGCGTCGGCAATTTACTCGGTGATGCCGATGGATGTCCTTCAGCACCTATCGCCAAAGCAACGGCGAAGGCGGTGTGGGATACGCTGAAGCTCCAGTTCGAGGGACACACCCGCGTCAAGCAAGCCAATCTCCAAACTCTCCTAAGGAACTATGAGACTTTGGTCATGGGCGACGATGAGTCCGTGGACGCGTTCGCTTCACGGGTGGCAACTCTCGTCAATCGGATTCGCGCGCTTGGAGAAAACCTCACGGAGGCCTCAGTTGTCCGGCGGTTCTTGCGCGCGGCCCCTCCCCGGTACCTGCAAATTATCACGGCGATCGAGCAGTGCGTCGATCTCGAGACTCTCTCCATCGATGATCTTGTCGGACGGTATAAGGCTCACGATGAGCGGATGCGGTACAGTCTTGGGGACGGGAGGAACGACGAGCTTGTGATGCTCACAAGGGCGCAGTGGGTCGCTTTGTCAAAGGAAACACAAGGCTGGTCCACAAGCAGCAGCAAGAAGAAGGGGAAGTAGCGCTCGGCGAGAAAGAACTTCGCCGACTCGGATGACGAGGATGCGCCTGCACCGCCGAGGAGAAAGTTTGACATTAGGAAAGTGAGGTGTTATAACTGTGGCCTCCTCGGTCACTTCAAGGCTGACTGCGAGGAAGCACCGAAGCAGAAGGCGCTCATGGCCCAGCAAGGAGATGATGGAGACATGATGTTGATGTGTAAACTGGTGGATGACGAGGATCCAGACTCACAAGCGTTGACTAAAGAAATTGTCGAGCTTGCGGAAGAAAAAGTTTGCTATCATGATCATGGTTCGGAAACTCGTGTCGATGCTACAGATGCGGGGGGTGATTCCGAAACTTACGACATTGCAATGGGCGTAAGTGATATCTTTGCTGGAGCGAAAGAAGCGATAGCTGCGTGTGCTCGGCCATGGAGAAACAGTCTTCATGCGTTGCGTCTAGAGAAAACTAAGGCGTACGTGGAGCCGGAAGTCCACGATGAAACAACATACGTAAGTGCAATTGTTGTTGATGCTGATGCAAAGACGGACACGGATGCAACTCAGGCGTACGTGGCATCAAATGTTCATGAAGGGAGGCGTACTGGAGGTGTGTCGCTGAGCAGAACAGGCAAGCTAGGTGGTGACGCAACTTGTTTTGGTGAAGCGAGTGCTGCAAGCGCTCGACCAGGACGTTCTGGAGGCAGCTGCTACACCGTCGCAGTAGACGGGCCGAAAGGAGACGGCCTACCCAGCCAACCGAGCAACTCCGAAGTGGACACACGGCCTAGTGGCCAGGCCGGCTCACAAGTAGTGTGTGAGTCATGGAAAGATGCAACACCAACAGCTGGGCGCTGCCCATGTGCAGGGGATGCGTATGCATCAGGAGCCCAGCCAGCTGCATGCTTGTACGCATGGGAGGATGCTACGTTGGCACCTGCATCACCTCCAAAAGCACCAGAGGAAAGGACGACGTCACCTACATTCATATATCCACAACTGGTGTTACCACAATATTCGGAGCAAGTTCTTCGAACGATTGACTCGGTAAAGGTGAAAAGGAGTGGGCGACCGTGTCTAGCAAGCTCCGAGGAACCGGCGAAATTTGTGGACACAACTACGAAGGAGTGTTGGCGTCATGCTATGGAAGAGGAGTTGGGGTTGATCCATGACAACAATGCATGGGAGCTTGTGGATCTTCCCAACAATGAAAAGGCTATAGAGCTCAAGTGGGAATTAAAGGTCAAGAAAGATGTTGAAGTGTGCATGAAGCACAAAGCAAGGTTTGTGGCCAAACAGTACGTGCAAGATGAATGTGTGATCTTCGAAGAAGTGTTCGTTCCCGTTGCAAGGATGAAATCGGTGAGATTACTCAATGCTCTCGCGGCTCAGGAATCATGGAAAGTACATCACATGGATGCAAACTCCGTGTTTTTGAACAGCGAGATAGAAGGTGATATTTATGTGAATCAACCACTGGGTTTCATCAAAGAGGGAGAAGAACACAAGGTAATATTGGATGGGCTACGGCAAGGCTCTCGGGCATGGAACATCAAACTTGATCAGACGTTAATTTCTCTTGGATTTGAGAAAGCCCCACTAGAGCATGCAATGTATAAGACAGGTAAAGGAAATGATCATCTACTAGTTGGAATCTACGTCAACGACATATTGATAAATGGAGCAGATGAAGAGGTGATTGCAAAGTTGAAGCTACAAATGAAGGAGCTTTTCAAGATGGATGATCTCGGTCTTTTGAGCTACTACCCCGGAATAGAGGTACATCAAAAGACGAAGGAGATCACACTATGCCAGGAGGCATACGTAAGGAAGGTACTTGAAAGCCGTGGCATGAAATATTACAATCCAATTGACGCTCCAATTAAACCTCGTCTTGAGCTAAGCAAGAAGAGCAAAGCACCCGCAGTTGATGCAATAGAGTATATTGCAGCGTCCGCTGCGTCGTGTCAAAGTGTGTGGCTAAGGACGCTACACGGTCATCTCATGAATCGAGATCCGGAATCAGTGGTGCTTAATGTTGACAGTAAGTCTACAATTTTTCTATGCGAGGATCCAGTGCGACAAGAAAGGAGCAAGCACATTGATGCGATGTATCACTACATGAAGGACGGCGTGGAAGAAGGGAAGACGGAGGTCAACTATAATTGCACAGATGATCAGCTGGCGGACATGCTAACCAAGGCTTTGGATCGAGAGAAGTTCTTGGAGATGCGAAGAAGGATCGGCGTCGGAGCTGTGACATGACGACGTCGTGTTTAGGGGGGTGATTGTTAGGATTAAACACGGCATCTTTGTCTGTGTCCGATTGGTGCACGTATAGATGCATGTGTCCGTGTAGGTTTCCTAATCTTCACCGAGTAGGACTAGATTAGTTGGCAGGTTAGCTAGCTAATATAAATACGCATGTACCCCTGTACTCTTAGTATCGAGATCAAAGCAACAAAGGTATTGACGGGAGCGACACGCTCCCGTGGCAATCAATATTGTTTCGGCGTGTGCGTAAGAGAGCTGGCTAGGAGATCGATCGAAGCTGATCGTTCTAGCTAGCTAGTACTAGCACATCTCTGTCAAAGGAATCGATCAGGGAGTGTGGTGCTAGCTTTGTACATGCACACTTAGCCGCTTGGGGCAGGAACCAAGTGTAACCAGCGTTGCTTCGCTTCGTCGTCGGTCGTCGCCGTCGCCGAAAAGTACTCGGCGTCGGGTCTGGGCCAACACCCGTTGCCTCCGCTTGACGTAGTTCGCTATGGACATATACATGGGAAAGTCACGACGGAGATCCCCCATTTCTACCCGCGGATCCGGGGTGACTGTGGCGGTCAGCTGGTGACCGAGCTCAAAATCTGGTTCAGCGTCAATGGTTGGCCGCGCTCCAGTGCGAGGGGTGGTGGCGCTTCGAGTAGACAGCTGCTTTCCTTCGTCGGTTGCTTTGTGTACTACTTTTCACTTTCAGAATCAATTCGTGATTCCACAGTGAGTCATTACCAACGAAATTATGGGGGGTTTTGCTCTAGGCATCAGATCAGGAAGCAACAAGCCCCGTCCCTTTGGTGGTCTCTTTGGTGCTCCAGTAGTGGATATTGCTGGAATAGCTAAAGGACTTGGTTGTAACACTTGCTCTGAACTTTATTCAACAAGCAAGTTTTCCAAAAATTTAAGTCGGATTTTATCAGGGTTCCTATACATATACACACAAATAGTGGGAAATTAATCGCCCTTAGATATTGTTGTGCTCTTTTGAAAAGCAGGTCTGTGTATACAACATACAGTGGATTTCATATATATAATTATATATTCTAGGACCTATGGTGCCCAGCAAGCATAAACAAATTTAGCTTGCAGTTTTGTTAACGCATCGCTATGCTTTGATACAAAGTTTAGGCGTAGTGCAAGTTTATTGATAAATAACCCTCCGGCAAGGTTCATATCTAAGTCTTGGTTGGTCAACTGTTGCATGCCTAACTAAAATCTTTCCTTCGGGATTTTTTTAGGTTTAAAAGATTTTTCATTAATCGCATCATTGTCCATACAAATGACGGACTGAAGTAGGCCATGGACCCTCTCGTCTAACATAAAAAATCCATGAGATCTAGCATAGCTAGCCAGCCCATGATCTACTTGGTTACACTCTCGACGCATCAGGGATGTGCATCACTACTGAAAACGCATCATCTGCTCCCTAATATCCACATACCCAACAAACAGTCTTGATCTGCAGGTCCCAGTGAATTGTAGCACCTCAAAAACTACGAGCTGTCGATTTTCAAGATTGTCGGGCCAGTTACCATTCATGTGGATGAGTGAGAGCAAGAAACAGCCTCAGCTTTTGCTTCCTCGGTGGTGTCCGAGCACTGTCGGAGCTCGGTTCCCAGTGAAAACAACAGCCCACCTTTGTACTGGAATGACTATTCCTGTTGCAACGAACTCCTTAGTACTTCTCATTATCTATGGATATGTAATCTTAATGAAAATCGTATGTTTCTGAATATCGCCATGTATGCCTCGCTTGATTTTTCCACACACCAAAGTTTCTATCAATCAATGTGTGCGCGGGTGATTAGATTAGAACAAAAATACAGTTTTGAAATTTGATAAGGAGTCCTGATGGACGTGTGGTATATATATGCATGTGTTGTTTATATTTGAATCGAGAGAAAGTACAAAAACAATATAGACTTATGGCAAATGTGTTAGTTGGTCTTCTTAGATGCAGAGCCTAGGAAGGTGGTGGTCTTCTCTCATTCTCTTCTAAACAATGTGTACACTGCAGGTAGGGAAGAAGTAGAGAAGTATTGTACTGCTTGGAGAAAGATATGAGAAATCAGCAGGCATGAAGTTGACTAGGTATACAGGCTCATGCCGTTCTGGTGCCTGCAGTATGACGTGGTATTCTGCCCGGAACTTGCCGCGGAAAAGGACAACCGCGCCTGCTCCGTCCCCTACAACAGGGGCTCAATTCTTCAATGGGTGACTGAATGAGACCACGGCCAGTCTCACTCGCAGGGTGGCCCTGCTTCACCTACATCGACATGTACTCCACCAAGTATAGGCTCATTAGTCGGGCCAAGAAGCTCGGTAAATGTATGATGTAACCTCCCCAAAGAGAGTTAGCTACATGCTGCGATGAAGTTTGGAAGTCAATGTCGGTTGCTAAAATCTGCGGTTGGGCATCAAACTGATAATGTTCAGTCTGCAGTCTGCACTCGAAACTATTACCGTGCATCGACGGTGGTAGAGCCTCGGCAAGACATATTTGTGCGATAGCTGGAAACGTCTTAGCCTGTTGAGGCTGACGGGTTCGTGTTATATAGAGTTGGGGCGCACCTCCCAACCATAGCGCATACATTGTTGAGATTACATATGAGAGGGGGATATTCAAGGAAGGGATAGAACTTGGAGAGAAAGGAAAATAACCTATCTCTATCTATCTATCCTAACTACCTGGTGCAGCCGTCATGTTGTTTAACACCCTCCCTTAATCATAACTTCATTAAGTTGAGATTATGCTTGAATTCTTCAAAACTCCTTGTAGGCAAAGGCTTGGTAAATCCATCTGCAATCTGATCCTTGGAATGCACAAACTTGATGTCAAGTTGTTTTTGAGCTACTCTTTCTCTGACAAAGTGAAAATCTATCTCGATGTGCTTTGTTCTGGCATGGAACACAGGATTTGCAGAAAGATAAGTGGCACCAAGGTTGTCACACCACAAGCATGGAGCTTGTTTACTTTTCACTCCAAGCTCTTTCAGCATAGACTGAACCCATATGATTTCAGCTGTAGCATTTGCTAATGCCTTGTACTCTGCCTCAGTGCTTGACCTGGATACAGTAGCTTGTTTTCGTGCACACCATGATATTAAATTAGGTCCAAAGAAGACTGCAAAACCACCTGTGGAGCGTCTGTCATCCAGACATCCTGCCCAGTCAGAATCAGAAAAGGCACTGACAAGTGTAGAAGATGACTTGCTGAAATTTAGACCTATGTTTAAAGTATGTTTGACATATCTGACTATGCGCTTGGCAGCTGTCAAGTGAACATCAGTAGGTGCATGCAAAAACTGGCAGACTTTGTTGACAGCAAAAGATAGATCAGGCCTGGTAAGAGTTAGATACTGAAGAGCTCCTACAAGGCTTCTATATTTTGTGCTATTTTCCTGACTCAAAGGTTTACCTTCTGTAAGAGACAATTTTTCTGAGCTGGATAATGGAGTGAGTGATGGTTTGCAACCTTGCAATCCTGCCTTTTTAACCAGATCAGCTGCATACTTTGCTTGAGAGAGGTGAAGTCCATTCTGATGCTTCTTTACCTCAATCCCAAGGAAAAAATGCAAGTCTCCAAGATCCTTTAGCGCAAAGTCTGTACTCAAGTCTTTCAAGAGACCTTTGATTGCTTCATCAGATGAGCTGGTCACAATAATGTCATCAACATAGATGAGAACAAATATGCATGTATTTGATCTGTTATAAATAAATAATGATGTGTCTGATTTAGAAGGAACAAATCCAAGTTTTTGCATCTTGTGGCAGAGACGAGAGTACCATGCCCTTGGAGCTTGTTTCAATCCATATAGAGCTTTATCAAGTTTGCACACATAAGAGGGAGCATTCTTACTTTCAAACCCAGGAGGTTGTTTCATGTACACATCCTCTTCCAGAACACCATGAAGAAACGCATTCTGAACATCAAGCTGCCTGAGACTCCACCCTCTGGAAACAGCAATGGACAAAACAAGACGAATAGTGGTAGCTTTTACCACGGGACTAAAAGTATCCTCATAGTCTATGCCATATCGCTGTTTGAAGCCTTTTGCAACAAGCCTAGCTTTATAGCGATCAATGATTCCATCAGATCTCCTCTTAATTCTGAACACCCACTTGCAATCAATTAAATTTTTACCTTGTTGTGGGGGAACCAGGTGCCATGTTTTATTTTTCTCTAGTGCCATGTACTCTTCATTCATTGCCTTCTTCCACTTATCATCACAAAGTGCTGCATCAAGGGTTTTTGGATCATCTGGCTCTCCTGTGGAACAGACCAAGCCATACTTAGTTATATGTCTGTAATTTATAGGTTTAGTTACCCCTTGTTGCAGACGTGTACGTCGCGCTGGTGGAGCTGCAGAATCCGTAGCTGCGGAGGATCCAGGGTTATCAGCTGTAGCTGCAACAGATCCCGAGGAAAATCCTGTCGCGGCAGCAGTTCCAGCGCCCGCAAGGTTGGCCGGATCTTCTGTGGCAAAAAACTGATCCGCCACGTCCACGATTGGTGCAGAGGATCCCGAGCCATGTGAGGATCCCGAGGAGGATCCCGAGCCATGCGCCTCTGCGCGTGTGCCGGTCGGCCGACCGCTCGTAGGGGGTCCCGCTAGGTCCGCGTCCTCCCTGGCGCGTGCTGGGTCCCGCCGCCTGTACGTGACCGGTTGGGCGCCGTACCGTGCGCCGCCTGGAGAGGCCCACATGTCGGGCACGGATTCGTCGCGGCGCGAGTCGCGCGCGCCTGCGCCTGTCCCCTCTGCGGTGCCGGATCCCGAGGCGGATCCGATTTCCTGCGCCGCTGCCGATCCCGAGGCAGATCTGTCTCCTGCCACGGGACACATGGGATATAACCCAAATTTTGCACCGTTTGCTTCGTTTTCTTCGGGATTTTCACCTGTTTCATCGACACAGAGCTCATGCATGCTGTTAGATGAGTTAGTGATGTCTACACACGCTTCTACTCTTGTAGACTATGTTGGGCCTCCAAGCGCAGAGGTTTGTAGGACAGCAGCAATTTCCCTCAAGTGGATGACCTAAGGTTTATCGAACTCAGGGAAGTAGAGGTTGAAGATGGTCTCTCTCAAGCAACCCTGCAACTAAGATACAAGAAGTCTCTTGTGTCCCCAACACACCTAATACAACTAGGAGTTGTATAGGTGCACTAGTTCGGCGAAGAGATGGTAAAATATGGATGATAGGAGTGGCAAAGCAAAGTAATATAAATCTGTAATAAAAAGTGTAGCAAGCAAACAAGTGGTAAACGTGAACACAAATGGTATTGCAATGGTGGAAACAAGGCCTAGGGATCATACTTTCACTAGTGGCAACTCCCAACAACATTAACATAATCGAATCACATGATATTTCCCATAAAACATGCAATGGAGACGCACCCGGAGGTCATTCCTTCGTGGCCAAGAGAGGACGAGAATTATGTAGGGCTACAAAAGCACACCTAAAAGTTCGTAGTTCTCAATCTAAGGATTTCCCAATGTCACCGCGGCCATCCAAAGAGAGTTCCACAATCACCACAACATATCTAAAGGATAGTCAAAGACAAGCACCAAGAGACTCTCAATCTTCAATCAACACACAAGAGAGGAAATCACTCATGAAAATATTTTTCTAATCCATGTCCAATAGACCGCTATCACCTTGGTCTCGGGGATTATACTAGATAAAGACAAGTGAGTACATCAATCCAATACATAGAGGAAGGGGAAATATCATGGGATCACCCTAGATTAACATAGCCTATGATCACAACGAAGATCACATCATGGGAGAGAGAGATAACCACATAGCTACACGTACGAGCCCTCGGCCCCGGAGGAAACTACTCACTCATGGTCATGGTGAGGAGGAGGTTGATGATGGTGTTGATGGAGAGGTGCAGCCCCGCGAGGAGGAGACGGCCGGCGGCAGCCACCGAGGCGGCGGCGGCGGCCCTTGGGGGCAGCGGCTCCTTGGCCCCCCTTCTTCCTTGTGGATAGTGCTGCAATGGTGCTGGTCCTCCCCTCCAAGACGGCGGCTCGGGAGGAGGAAAATTCGTGGCCCTTGATGACCTAGGTTTCCTCTCTTTATATACTCTCGGATTCCCGTCGTCAGATTTTGGGCCTCAGTAAAACGGGCTTTACTCGGCCGTCCGGACTCCGATTTGGACGAATTTTATATCCAGAAGCATCACCTCGAAATTCCCCACAACTTTCGCAACTAGACTTTTTCCGTTTGATGTCGTCTTCGGGCCGGAACATGACCATCTTTAAAAAACGTTCTCAGACAGATTTCAGGAAAGTCAGAGTCCTACTCCAATACGACTTCTTTTGCGTTTTTGTCAATTTCCAAGTAATTCCTACACAATAAAGTGTAAAACAAGAACATTGTGCACTTTTGCAACCATTAATAGGTTAGTCCAAATATGATCAAAAGTGTATGGAAGTGCATAAATATCATAGCAATATCACACAAAAAAGGCATGGAGCAAGCAGAAATTATAGATACGTTATGGACGTATCAGTTAGTCAACAAATGATCATCAATATTTTGCCCCCCTTGATCAAAACTAGTGAGGTGAGATGGCAAGAGAAGAATCTCTTCCCTAAGAAGAGAGCCGGCATTTGGGTGAAGATCAGCAAAAGGAAATTTGGTTTCATCAAACACCACATCACGGGATATGTAAACACGTCCCGTGGAAACATCGAGGCACTTGACCCCCTTATGCTGAGCACTGTAGCCAAGGAACATGCACTGTTTTGAGCGAAACATGAGTTTTCTATTATTGTAGGGACGAAGGTTGGGCCAACATGCACACCCAAAAACACGAAGAGACTTATAGTCTGGTTTGGTGTGAAGAAGTCTTTCTACCGGAGTTTCATGATTGATGACACGACTGGGTAGCAGGTTTATGATATGAACAGCAGTGAGAAACGCTTCATCCCAGAATTTTAGAGGCATGGAGGCGCCTGCCAAAAGAGCAAGGCCAACTTCAACAATGTGTCGATGCTTTCGCTCAGCTGACCCATTTTGCTGGTGAGCGTGTGGGCAGGACACGTGGTGTGAGATACCGAGTGACTGGAAGAAGGAGTTCAACTTTTCATACTCCCCTCCCCAGTCGGATTGGACAGCGATAATTTTGCTGTCAAATTTGCGTTCAACGAGAGCTTGAAAATTTTGGAAAACTTGGAACACATCAGATCTTTTCTTTATGAGATAGATCCAAGAAAATTTGCTATAGTCATCAATAAAGCTGACATAATAGGTGTATCGACCAACAGAAGTAGGAGCAGGGCCCCAAACATCAGAAAAAATCAACTCTAATGGTCTGGTAGAAACACTGGTAGAATTTGGATAAGGCAGCTGATGACTTTTAACTCGCTGACATGAATCACAAATTGTCTCATTATGACGCTCACCAACAAACGGGAGCTTATGTTTCCTAAGCAATTTTTCAACTAAAGAAAAAGAAGCATGTCCTAAACGATCATGCCATCGTGTGGATGAAAGCTTGATAGCACCACAAGCTTGTTTATTTGGTCTTCGAAACTCCGGAATCAACGGGTAGAGGCCACCGACACATCTACCGCGATAGAGAATTGTCCTCGTTGCCTGATCCTTGATCAAAAAGAAGTAAGGGTGAAATTCTAGAAAGACATGATTATCAAGGGCAATTTTATGGACAGAGAGAAGACTCTTGTTGGTAGTAGGGACATGCAAAAAATTTCTAAGATGAATGTTGCGATGAGGGGTACGAAATATTGAGTGACCAAAGTGACGTATCCTCATACCTTCTCCGCTGGCAGTGTGGATTTGATCCTTGCCGCGGTACTTCTCCTTCATGGTTACTTTCTCGAGCTCGTTGGTGATGTGGTTGGTGGCTCCGCTGTCGACATACCAGTTTGTGTCGACACCGTAGGAGCCATCAGCAGCCGCAACGACTTTTTCTTCATCTTGTGAGTCATACTCATCCTCCTCATACCTGTACCAGCAATCCTTGGCTGTGTGTCCAGGCTTGCCGCAGATCTGGCACCAGGGAGCATCTGGGCGGTTTCGGCCGCCACCACCAGCGCCGCGTCCACGGCGACCACGACCTGCAGATTGGGATGGCTGGACATCACGGTTGCTGCCGCCGGACCTGCCCTTGTTGCGAGAAGGGCCACGCGATCGGGAGCCGCCGCCCCGCCCGCGAGTGGCCACGTTGGCGGAAGTTTTGAAGCCGTCATCGCCAGATCCTTGGAACTGAGCCATGCGCTGATCGAAATTGGATAGCATGGCAAAGAGCTCATCAAGGGTTACCTGAGTGACACGAGCGTCTAAGGCAGAGACAAGGGGCTGATAGTCAGCATCGAGCCCGTGGATGATGTAGGAGGCGAGTTCATCGTCGGGGATCGCCTTGCCCGCGGCGGCCAGCTCATCAGCGTAGCCGCGCATGGCGGCGAAGTAGGAGGCGACGGAGAGGTTCCCCTTCTGCGCGTTGATGAGGGACGTTCTGATGTTGTTGATGCGGGTTGCCGATTACGATGAGAACATACCGGCTAGTGTCGTCCAGAGTGCGCCCGAAGTGGTGACCGTGGTCACCGTGAGCAGCACCTCGCGCGTCAGATTGTTCAGCAGGTATCCAAGGACCTGCTGATCCTCCCGGACCCAAAGTGGGTGGAGAGGGTTGGGCGATGAAGTCTCCTTGCCGTCCTTGGTGGTGACGAGGAGTCTCGCCGGCTCCGGCTGAGTGCCGTCGACATAGCCGAAGACACCGGCGCCACGCAGCTGGGGAATAACTTGCGTGCGCCAAAGCACATAGTTTGTGCGCGTCAGCTTCTCGGTAACCTGGCCATTGAGGCTGGTTTGGGAGGCGCCGGAGGAGGAAGACATGGCTAGGGCTAGATGGAGTTTTCAGGGAGCTTAGATGGGAAAAGGATTGCTCTGATACCATGTGCGATAGCTGGAAACGTCTTAGCCTGTTGAGGCTGACGGGTTCGTGTTATATAGAGTTGGGGCGCACCTCCCAACCATAGCGCATACATTGTTGAGATTACATATGAGAGGGAGATATTCAAGGAAGGGATAGAACTTGGAGACAAAGGAAAACAACCTATCTCTATCTATCTATCCTAACTACCTGGTGCAGCCGTCATGTTGTTTAACAATATTAACTTTCAAAGTCTGAAGGCCAAGCAAGAGACTAGCCCCACTTATTAGTATGTCGTTAATTCTCATCAATCCACTCATCTTTTAATTGATTTTTTTTTCTTTCTGTATGTTTAATATGGCTTGCACTTTATATTGCTAATGTTCTGCTCAGTTTGTCTCACTTCTGCTATGTATTATATTAACAATTTTCGGATCACATTTAACAAGAACGACATTGTTAGATATTGATTTGTCATTTGCATATTGTTTAGGATTCAATGGATTTGTTTTGACAGTTACATGCCTACGCTTTGGTGGAGGTTCTATCTACTGCTACTTCGGAGAAGATTAGGTTCTGGTGCTTGACAATTAGGTTGAACACAGACACATCTGTTTCTAGAATGTTGCACTCTTGTTGTATGCCAAAATAAACTATTGTACTCTACTAAACTGAATCTGTGCAATGGTTGTTGACTAGCAAAGTTTGTTTAAATGCTTTCCATTTTATTTCCATCCTTTGAACCATAATTAAGAGATTATGTGGAATTATTTGAGTTGATTCATCCTAGCTGATTGTTTATTGTCATATGACGAAGTACCAAATATGATAGTTCTACATTCTCTCCATGGAGAGACATGATGCAAGAGAGGACTTTACTAGAGATGGTGAGCATTACTATTCAACTGGCTGAGAAATTAACTAATTAATTTTCTTTTTAGTGGAACTCGCCAGTTAGTATTTGATTGAATTACTTTGAACTAGCTACTATTTTTAAAATGGAGTGTCTTGTTGAAATAGAGGGTGTGTATCTGTTTGGGCTCTTGAGTCATGTTTATTGGGCCTGGGGGTGTGATATTTTTTCTCCCATTGCAATGCACTGACATGTTTTCTATAATCTGTAATTTTCATAAAGCAAACACATGGGTTTTCTCTAGCTTGATGTCCAATTTTATACGAGCATAAGTTTTGTAGGTGTAACAAAACATACAAGATGCTCGCGGTGCACGGCAAGTCCTCACGTTTTCGTACATTCTCGCAGTAATGAAGCATGGCTGAGCTAAAGACATAAATGTCAAATTTATCGATTGAATAATCTGTACATTTGTATATTAATGTAATTTGGAGTATATTAGTATAATTATTGTAGGTATTATATATATTAGGTAAAGATAAAGATAAAGATGTACGTAGTTTGTTCTCCTGCTGTAGCTCGGAGGTGTGGCGGCTCCTGTTGAACCTCAGCGGCCCGGCGCTGCCGCTGCATCTCGGACGCGCGGCAGCGAGCCGCGCAGCGCGGAGGCTCCAGCTAAATCTCGGTGGGGCGGCGGCTCGGGGGACCCTAGCAGACACCGGGGGATCCCAACTGAATCTCGAGGGAAGACCGTGACCAGCAATGAAGCTCCTCGCATCACCTCCGCCGCCGCTGTTCCCATCCACTGCCACCGTTCAGGTCCGTGCGTGTCCTCCCTAGAATCTCATACTTGCATCAGTTGGGAATTGACCATGCCGCTGAGGACCTGTGCTGTTTGCTCCACCTAAAAACAGTGGTAGCAGCAGTATGCTGATTGCTACGACGTTACCATTAGATGAATAGGAAATCAACGGTATTAGGCATGTGTAACATTTCCTATTAGCCAGAAAATACTTGTGGGAGCCAAACCAGAAAAAGAACACACCAAAGGGATGGGTTTCGAAAAAGAGCCGTTGGGTGCGCTCGGTGGCGATGGCGCGGGCGCCGGAGCGAGGTCGCCGCGGGGGCCGCTGGGCGAGGCTCTGTCGGGGGTCTGGACGGTGGTCCACCACTGTGGCGGTTCCCCTCGACCGGGCAAGGCGCTAGGGGGTGCTAGCGCGCCGGCGATGGCGGCGGCGGCGGACGGCCCCCGTGCCAATCGTTTTTGGGCGCTGGCGTCCGATGGTTCGGATGAGGATGACGACGACGTGGCCACGACGCTGACGGAGACGGAGGCGCTAGACCCCCGCAAGGTGCCGGCGGGGCCAACGATGGGGGATTTCGTCGCCTTCGCCGCCGCGAAGCTCGGGCCGGCGAGAGCTCAGGTGCGTAGGTTTGGCCCGGGGGTAGAGGCTCCAGGGCCACGACTGCCCGCATCTGGCTGCCTGCGGCGTCTGGGCGCGTGGAGACGGCGGGCGGGGCTGCTCGTCAGATCCGTGCCTTGACGGCGGCGAGCTTGGTGCCTGACGGGCCGGCTCCTCTCAGGGAGGAGTGGTCGGTCCTGCCGCCCCCCTTGGCTTCCTCGTCGGCGGCGCCGCCGCGCGCCCGGGCGGAGACGAGCCTCCCTCCAGCTCCTAGGGTTGGGCTGGACGGGCAGGCCTTTTCTGTTGGGCTCGGGCTGGACGGCCCATCGGAGGGGGGTTTGGGCGTTCAGGAGGGACAGGGCGACGGGCCCTTGCTAGCTTCTGCCTCCGCTGGGCCTTCGGTGACATTGGCCTCTCCTTGGCCTTTACGGCCCACTGTGCCCCGCCCGCCCCACGGCCGGTCAAGGGATATATATGGCTGCGCCGGGGGTGTGCGGACCCTCATTTAGTGTTCCCAGCCACTCCAAGGGAGGTGCGGCGCTTTGCTCTCTCCGCCCGCACCCTCAAGATCCTCTCTCCTCCTCCTCTTCTCAAAACCTTCACGGCGGCGGTGATGGGGGACCGGCGAGCGGACAAGCGATCCATGGAGGCTTCGGATCCGGAAGCAGAGCGACGGCGGGAGCGCGAGCTCCACGACAAAGCGAGCGTGTGATGCGCGAGCGCTCGGGCGGGCGCGGCGAACGTGTAGAGCATGGTGGCTCGCGCGAACAAGGCGGGCGTGAGGGGGATTGGGGTCCTCCTCCCCCGTGGTGGATCCAACAACAAGAGCGCAAGAAGAAAAAGAAGATCATGCAGCGGCGACGCAAATTGCAGAAAAAGCCGGAGGGCCAGATCTACGCTGGGGGAGCAAGGAGGCCCCGATGCTCAAGAAACCTCGGGCTTCTTCAGATCCGCTGGCGGTGGCTTTTCCTTCTTCGTCCAAGGGTACGGCGGCGGAGCCCATTCCGATGGAAGAGGCCCCCCAGGTCGAATGCTTCAAGTGTGGACGCCTCGGGCACTACCAGTCCAAGTGTAAGTACAAGCCTCTCTGCGTGCTCTACAAAGAAGAAGGCCACGCCTCGGCCAACTGCCCGACGAGGGGTCGGCAGCTGCATCTTCAAATCATGGGCAGTGCCATCTCGGGGGAAGGCTTCTGCTGCCTAGAGTGCGACGACGTCGACGAGACTGAAACACCCATCGACGAGCGGATTAAGAACGCGGCTATTCTCTCTGCTGAGCCTGGGAAGCTCACCCTCCGCATCCTCAAGCAAGAGTTGAAGCATATGGTGGCGAGTGATTGGGATTGGCAGGTAACACAAGTGGGCGATGATGATTTTCTGGTAGTATTCCCGTCTGCGGACCTTCTTCACATGGCGAAATCAAGTGGGAAATTGTTCTTATCCATTCATGACATAATCGCACGGGTGCGGGACATGTTGCATGAGGGGATCCAACCAATGGTCATGCCCGAGACATGGGTACGTCTCTACGGCATCCCTAAGAAACACAGGCGTGAGGACCGCATCAAGGAAGGGCTCCGGATGCTGGGACGGCCGATTGTGGTCGACGAGCTCTCGCTCATCAGGTTGGGACCAGTGAGGATGAAGCCTGCTTGTCGTGCTCCTGAGAAGCTCAATGGGGTGATGGAGGTGTGGTTTAATCATGAAGGATATCAAATCAAAGTGGAAAGAGAAACCCTGCCTAAGCGAAGCGGAGAGCGACCGATCCAAGCGGCGGTCATCTCCAATCTTCCCCCCAAGGGCTCGGCTCTGGACAAGGGTCAGCGACCTCCGGAGCCTATCAAACAGGGCAGGGCGATCCCTAGCTCAGTGCCTTCTGGTGGTGCGCGTGACTACTGAGACTGGGGCCATTGGGTTGGCGACCCAAGACACGGCGGTTAGTGTGCCGCCGCTGGCTAGGTCTCTGGATCTTTCCTTCAACGAATATGGGTCCAACATGGCCGTGACGATCCCGTCGGCGGTGCCCCTATCGATCAACGACGGGGCAGGCTCGTCCCTCCCCCTGCTCCCTCTTCTCCCGCGGACAAGGGCGCGGACCTGGATGTGGTGGTGCTGGGGGACGGTGATCAGACGCCTGTGCCTCGTCGGGGCTCTAACAGCTCGGGCCGCCAACCCAAGAAGACGGCGGGGAGGAAGCCGTCCAACAAGCAGAGTTGGGGCGGCACTGGGGGCGACTGGTGTGAACAACAAGGCTAAACGCTCCAAGGCGACGCCGGTGGCGCAGCGAGCCCCAAGTGCTCGGGCCAAGGCTAAGCTGGGCGAGATGTCATCCATGGAAAGTGCCAAGCTTCACATCGCTGACAAGAACCTGGAAGCTGCAGGTAATCCCTTACCTTCTTTTCGCATTCTCAATGCTTTCTCCGATGATCACCTTGCTAGTATCATTCACGATAGTGGCGTAGTTATCCCCGCTCCCCATTGCGATATTATCTCGTTGGTGCGTATGCGGGAAGAGGCGCAAGCTGCATTGACTGAGGCGGCGACGCGCTGCGCGGCCACGGATCAGCTTGCCATCGTACCAGCAGGGGTTGGTCTTGATGTTGCGCCCGTTGAAGAGTCACAGGCTAGGGAAGCTTGTGATCTTCCTTCTGCTAGTCGAGTCTCGAAGAGTCGGGGCCCGACGAAGAAGAGAGTGGCGAAAGCGATGACCTCCAGAGGAGTTCGCCTACGTAACCGTGTTATTTAAATGCGATATCTTTTCTGAAACATTCGTGGGTGTGGCCATGTAGGGCGGCGCACCCAGCTTAGGGAATACATAGCTAAAGAGCAGATTGACATTGTGGCGCTCCAAGAAACGATTAAGGCTGATTTCTCTCACCGAGAGCTTCTCGCTTATGACCCCTTGCAGCGTTTTGCCTGGCACTGGATGCCCTCTCTGGGGCATTCTGGTGGCATTTTGATGGGCTGTAACCGCGATATTTGTGACGTTTTGCACTGGGATGTAGGGGTTTTCTTCTTGTCTGCTACCATTAAGCATCGGGGGTCTGGGTTGTCTTGGGTTATCATTTGCGTTTACGGCCCGGCCGATCACTCTAGATCTCATGCCTTCCTGCTAGAACTAACTTCGTTGGTTGGGGCAAAGCGGGCCCTCAACTTGCCAGTGGCGGTAGGAGGCGATTTCAATTTGATCCGCTCGGGAGCGGACAAGAACAACAACCATATTGACTAGACTAGGGTGTCCATGTTCAATCAAGCCATTGCCGCTGCGGCTTTCCGCGAGGCGGCTCGTACAGGGGCCAGATATACATGGACCAACAAACAAGCCCAGCCGGTGCGGAGTGTCTTGGACAGGGTCTTCTTTACGCCTGAATGGGAGGTGATGTTCCCCCTATGCTCTCTAGTTGCTGAGACGCGTATCGGGTCGGACCATCTGCCTATAATTTTTTCCTCTGGGGAGGATTCCATTCGACGTAGCCAGCGTTTCTACTTTGAAACGGCCTGGTTCGAGGCTGAGGGCTTTGCCCAATTGGTGATGGATCGTTGGGGTTTGATCTGTAGACACCTGGGCCCTCAATGTGGGCCTGTTGAGCTGTGGACCGCGGCGGCGGGCAAGCTGCGGGCTTTCCTTAGGGGATGGCGAGCGAATCACGGTAGCATGTCCAAGAAGGAGCACGCCAGAATTACAGAGGAAATCTCAAGGCTTGACCACGAGGCTGATCTCCGCCCTTTTTCGGAGGCTGAGTGGGCACACAAATATGCCTTGGAAGACCACATCCTTGCAATTCTGCGTGCCGAGGAGGAATACTGGCGCCGCAAGGGCGGCGTCAAATGGGTGACGAAAGGAGATGCAAACACCGGCTACTTCCACGCGTATGCCAATGGAAGGAAACGAAAATGCACCATCCTACGCCTACAATCCAACTCGGGTCTCCTGTTAACTCAGGATCAAATTACGGCCCATATTTATGAGTTTTTCATAGGCCTTTTGGGGACGGCCGAAGAAAAGCCTCTTGGCCTGCGCGAGGATCTGTGGGATCCCGCAGAAAGGGTCTCTCAGGCAAAGAACGACAACCTTGCCCTCTCTTTCTTGCCGGAGGAGATTGACAAGGCTGTGAACGACATGAAGACTGACACGGCGCCCGGTCCTGACGGGTGGCCTGTTGAGTTCTTTAAACGGTTTTGGCCTTGCCTCAAGTATCTGTTCTACGATATCCTGAATGGTTTCGCCATGGGTTCGATTGACCTCTCACGCCTAAATTTTGGGGCTATTAGCCTTATCCCAAAGGTCAAAGGGGCAGACAACATCAAACTTTTTCATCCCATTACTCTGATTAATGTTCCCTTTAAGATCTATGCGAAAGCTTTGGCCTCGCGTTTGGCACCTATTGCTTAGCGTATCATCAGCCCTAGTCAGACTGGTTTTCTAAAAAATAGAAACATCCTTGAAGGCCCAATTGCGCTGCTTGAAATCGTTCATGAACTTAAACGTACCAAGGCGCAGGGCGTGCTTCTCAAACTAGATTTTGAGAAAGCCTATGACCGCGTAAACTGGGAGTTTGTGCGGGAGGTCCTCCTCAAAAAGGGTTTTGAGGTGGGCTTCGTTCATCGTATAATGCATCTCGTGTGCAGTGGGCACACGGCTGTCACCATTAATGGTACGATGGGCAGTTTCTTTCGCAACAAACGCGGCCTTAGACAGGGAGACCCTAGCTCGCCGCTTATTTTTAACTTCGTTGCAGATGCCTTGGCGGCAATGATCAATCGTGCACGGGCTGCGGGCCACATTAAAGGTCTGGTCACCCACCTCATCCCTGGCGGTGTGACTCACCTTCAATACGCGGATGATACAATGCTGTTGTTCGAGCCCAACGAACACAGCATTGCTTCGGTTAAGCTACTCCTGCTCGCTTTTGAGATTCTTTCGGGGCTTAAGATCAACTTCTTGAAAAGCGAGGTGATCACCATAGGGATGGATGATACTGAGAGCTCTAGGATTGCTAACCTGCTTAACTATAAACGAAGGTGTTTTCCGATTAAATATCTAGGACTGCCTATCTCGTCCAAGAATTTAACCATTGCGGAGTGGGAACCTCTCTATGGTAAAGTTGCCAACAGGGTTAGCCCGTGGCGGGGAAGGTTCATGTCCTCGGCGGCAAGGCTCATCTTGACTAACACGAGCCTATCTTCCCTCCCAATCTTTACAATGGGGATGTATCTTTTGGCAGCTGGTGTCCATGCCAAATTCGACACCCCTCGGTCCCGCTTCTTTTGGGAAGGAACTGGAACCAAACGCAAATATCATTTGGTAAAATGGGCGGCTGTGTGTCGTCCCAAAAAAGCCGGAGGGTTAGGAGTCACGAATTCTAAGCTCATGAATGTAGCTTTGCTATCCAAGTGGTGGTGGCGTCTCGCCCAAAATGAGTCGGGACTCTGGGCAAACATCCTCCGGGCCAAATATTTCCCGGATGGCAACGTCTTCAAGGCCCAAACCCGTGGATCGGCCTTCTGGAAGGGGATCCAAGCCGTTCGACCAGCCTTTACGCTAGGTGCCCAGTTCTGTGTCAATAGTGGCAAGTGCACGCGTTTCTGGCTCGATCATTGGTGGGGTCTAGAACCACTTTGGCAGTCTCATCCGGACTTATACCAACTAGCCACGGACACCAACATCATGGTGTCTGACGCCCTTAGAGTTCAGCCGCCCGCGATCACCTTTATTAGGAATCTAGGGCCGGACGAGACTGCGCGTTGGGAAACCTTAGTGGCAGCCTGGGCGGATCGACGGCTCACAAATGAGACCGACACCATTTCGTGGAAGCTCACAGCTTCCAAAAAAATTACGGTTAAATCCCTCTACGCCAAGATGACCGAGGGCAACATGCTGGACATAGCCAGGGGGCTCTGGAAGGCCGGCTTACCACTTAAAATCAAGATTTTCATGTGGCAATTGTTCCGTAACCGCCTGCCTACCTCTGATAATGTGGCAAAACGTAACGGGCCGGCGGATGGGACTTGTACCACTTGCGGGTTAGGGGAAAACGTGAATCATGTCTTCTTCGGATGTGCCTTGGCCAGATTTGCATGGAGCGCTGCCCGCGAGGCGTTTAAGCAAAACTGGAACCCGCATTCAAGCAATGATCTCCTCTCTATACTAACGGCCCAAAAGGGGGCCAATGCGCGAATCCTGTGGAGATGCGTTGGGGCGCTTCTTTGGTCTCTCTGGACGGTCCGGAACAAGATCACGATCGAACACAAGTTCCCGATTCATCCGGATGATATCATTTTCAAATGTCATTTGTTCTTACAGGTATGGACGCCGTTGGGGAAACCGCGTGACGAGCTACTCATGTCCGCAACGATGGCGCAGATCAAGGCTGCGATGGTGAAGGCGCGTCACGTCTGAAGCCCGCACTACTTGCTATCTACACACTTTAGCGATCTGCCCATCTTGTGGTTTTGGTCCCGACGCTTGTGTTTTGTTAGCTTATTTACCTGGGGCCATATGATGCTAGTACTTGTGTCCTCGCGGACTTTTATTTTGGGTCTGTAAAACTATCTATGCTTTGGTCTGGATTCTGCCTGAGTGGCTTTATGAATTTAAAGCCGGACGCTTCCAGCATCTACGTTTCAAAAAAAAAAACTTGTGGTACATGCCATTTATGCACATGACAATCTTGGCTGCAAATAAACATGGATAATTAATAACCAGCCATTGTCCGCGGCTCCGCGCATGCCAATTCTTAGTCAGACAAAACTTGTGGTACATGCCATTGCAAATTTCAGGACAAAAAAAGGGCGCATGCCACTCCCTGTATTATGTTGTTCTTCAGAATGACAATGCGTGCACAGTTCTTGTGTACATTGCTTTTTTATGAGAGTTTTTCTGTACTACATTTGTGGTGACAACAAAACTGAAAAAATGTCTGGATGCTGAAGAGTATATTTTCTTATAGAAGCTGAAAAATGTCTTTGTTCAATTTGACTCTGGCTAAACACGAAGCTCCAGCTTTTATAGATATCAATTACCATATGCATTCATCTGATTTCTCTTATTATGATGGATGGTTGTGGCCGGAACTGAAAATCCTCATTGAGATTTAGATGTACATGGTAAGAATGCCGAGAAAGAATAGGAATTTCAATAGGTCATGTGTTGGATGGCAATCATATTTTCAGGTTTGGTCAGAACTCACCTGCTCCGCTACAGTTTTGGTGTCCGATTTTCTGCCGACGACAAGTATCTAAGACGATTGGAGGTTCTTGCTGTGTTGTATTGTTGCTGCTCATGTTAATGCACATGTATCCGACAAAAAATCATGCAGGGTGCCCAAACGCGGCTGTTGAGTAAATGCATACATAGTCATGATATGTCCACCCTACTCAATCGGCCGGACATATATTCTTTTTTCTCCTTTTTTTAGCTTTAAAGATTACTTTACTGAACTCCATGCTTTTTACTATATAAGCATGGATGACTAGCATAGTTGATTATTAGTTCAATTATTTTTCCTATGAAAAGGAGCATCAATGGTTTTATGCATGCTTCCCATTAATAGCTGCACAATTAAGGAAGGATTGCTGCAACCCGACCCTGTCGTCACAGGGTTGGGTCCGCCGGCTGGCCATGAGGAGCTCGCGCGCCCGGAAGAAGCCACTCGCGAAGTCACGATGCCATAGCAAGCTAGCGCACGGCACGGAATCATAATTCGCCCTATGGCAGCCCAGGTTATATAAGAAAAAGGAAATTGCTAGAAAGGAAGTAGAATAAATTCCCCTGTTATTAGGCAAAAAAGGAAGAAATTTAAAAGAAGAAATAAATTCCGCTAGAGATTAAAATGCTAGCATGTGGAGGAGTTCTTGGCAAGCAACCATGTTTCCGAATCTCATGGTAATGTTGTTTTCAATGTCCTGTGAGGTGAGTTAATTGCCCAAAACCACCAGATTTGTGGCTAGGGTACTGCTGAACCACCAACTTGGGCAAAAATAACGGCGAGCCACCACTTCTGTGGCAAGTGTCACAAAAAACACTAAACCGTCTGTGCTACGCTGCTAAGTGGAATTCCGACACGGCCGGCCCGCCTGTCGGAACTACGTGGCCACCGGTAACGGACGAGGCCAAACGGCCGTTTCATCTGGGCGTGAGTGAACTGTGGCTCTTCCCCCTCCTTCAGTTCAGCTCGATCTCATTCCCCCCTTTCCCTTCTCGCGCGCGAAACCATGGCGTCTTGGCCAAACACCGGCGATGTGGAGGGTGGCGGCGAGTGCGGTTCCAGGTCCGGCCACGCTGACGGCGAGGGCAGCTCCTGGCCGGCAGCGACGGCGGTCCCGCGCGTTGCAACGGGCGTCTCCAGATGCAGATCCGTGGTGGAGGAGGCGCGGAATCCGAACCTAGCGGGTCTGCGCAAGTGGCTGCGCGTGGGCGGGCGGATTCAGCTGCCGTCGATGAGTACGACCTCTCACTCCTCTCTCTCTCTCTCTCTCTCTTGATTTAGAGTTTGATTTACTGTTGTCTCCGTAGTTTAGTTTAACAAGCGGGCTGATCTAGTTTAGTTTAAGAAGCTAATAATTACATTTCTGTTGTCTCTATAGTTGCTTCAAATTGAGCTATTTAACTTGAAAAAAGGTCAGGTATTTCATTTCTGTTGTCTTAGGGTTTGATTCATCTAGTTTGACAAGCAAAAAAATAGATTTTTGTTGTCTCTGTAGTTGGTTCTAAATGTTGTTTGTGTGTAAATATTGTACAAATGTTGTCTCTGTAGTTGGTTCTAATTCAGCTATCTGAATGTTGTTTGTGTGTAAAAAAAATTCTAATTCAGATTTCTCTGAATGTTTGTTGTCTCTGAATGTTGTTTCTGTGTAAATATTTACTCTTTCTGAATATTGTTTGTTTCTGAAAATTGTAGTATCTGAATATTTACTCTTTCTGAATATTGTTTGTTTCTGAAAATTGTAGTATCTGAATATTGTTTGTCTGTATGTACATACAGTTTATATTTACATGTGCTATTCTCATGCATTGTAGGGTGAACTATGAGCAGTGGGAAGTTCATATTCAGTTCCAAGGGTGGAAATACTTGAGGACTAGGATGTATAGGAAAGACATAAGACATTTCTATCTTATGTCATTGGTGCTTGATAATGGCTACAGTGAATCAGACTGTCTGTACTACATGAGTGCTGATGGCATAGGATTGGATGGTTTTAAACTTCTAGACAGTCAGACCAAGGTGGATGAAATGCTTAGGGAATATCAGGACAGCAAGGAAATTAGTTTGTCAGTTATTAAGGGCAAGAGGCAGCAGGCAATTGTACCAGCAGCAGCACCAGCAGTAGCACCACCAGCAGCAGCAGATATATTTGATGAAGAATACAACATTGATCCTCCTGTGCTTTTTGAAGTGAATGAAGAAGGTGTGGCACATAAGGAATTTGTTACAGATGATGTGTTACTGACGGGCACACAGCAGAGTGTAAACTATGAGCCCATCAAAACAATGCCACCTCCCCAGCTTGAAAACTGTGATTTTCAGACAGAACACAGTGACAATTATTCAGACATGGATCTGGATTCAGATAGTGAAGATAGTGGAGAGTATGTACCTGGTGAAGAAAGTACATATGATAGCTCTGATGAAGATATGAATAAGCCAGCAGCAAAGGACTGTGATGGTGACAGTGAACCAGAGGACATTTATGATGTTGCAGTTGTTGAAGAGGAAGAGCATAGTGAAGAGGAGGAAGATGCAACTGAAGCTGATGGAGTTAGTGAAGTGCTACCTGTTTTGAAAATAGCAAAAAGAGTAGGACCAACAACAAACTCACACTCATCAGCAAATGACCCAATTGAGCCTGACTGGTTTCCTTCAGATGATGAAGATGAAAATCTAGGTTTTTTGGATTCAGAGGATGATGATGGCAATGAGCCCATGTCTTTCATTATTCCCTCAGGAAGAAAAACAAGAGCAGAGAGGAAAAGGGATAGAATATGGTATGATGAAAGCAGACTCAATCCAGAGCAGCAATTCTGTTTGAAGCTCTGTTTCAAAGATGTGTACCAATTTAGGAATGCTCTTGTTAACTTTCATATCAAACAGCTGAGATCTTTCAAATATCACAGGAACTGCAAAGACAGGGTAATTGCCTGGTGTGATCACAAGGACAAGGGCTGTCCTTTTTTCATTGTTGCTTCTCAGATCAAGAATGAGAAAACATTTTGTATCAAGAAGTTTAGAGCACAACACATCTGTCCAACTAGTGACAGTCATAGTATAGTGAGTTCCAAGTGGCTAGGTCACAACTTCCTAGACACTATTAGATCAGACCCAAACACAACTGTGCCAGCATTGGTAGACAAGGCAAAGAGGAAATTTGGAATTGAAGTTCCAAAGATGATGGCATGGAGAGCTAAGAAGAAAACAAAGGAAATTGTTTTGGGAGATCATAAGAAACAATATCTTAGGTTGTCTGATTACATTGAAACTGTCAAGTTATGCAATCCAGGCTCAAGATGCATTGTCACCACTGTCACTCCTACAAGGACACATGAAAACCCTCATCCAGGTCCAAGATTCCATGGTCTTTTCTTTTGTCTGAATGCACCCAGGGAGGGTTTTCTCAATGGATGTAGGCCCTTCATTGGTTTGGATGGTTGCTTCATTAAGCTGACAACAGGAGCACAAATCCTAGCAGCTACTGGTAGGGATGCCAACAACAACATGTATCCCATTGCATTTGGAATTGTAGGAGTGGAGGACACACCTAATTGGAGCTGGTTTCTCACTCAACTGAAGTATGCTCTTGGAGGCACAGAGGGCAAATTTGGCAAATACACCATTATGTCAGATAGGCAGAAGGTCAGTTATATGCTATCTTTACTCTTGTTTACCATTTTGTACATAACTGTCTAGCTTTGCCAATTAGGTATTAACATTTAGGTTAACTGTGTAAGCAGGGACTACTTAATGCTATAAATGCTGTATTTCCAAACTGCCCACAAAGATTTTGTTTAAGACACATTCATGCAAATTTCCAAAGAGCTGGATTTAGAGGTGAAGACCTAAAAAAATGCATGGACAGTGCTAGCTACTCATACACAAAATATGGTTTTGATGTTGCCATGGCCAATTTGAAGAATGAATGTGAGGATGCTTGGAGGTGGTTGTCTGGTATTCCAGTCCACACATGGGCTAGGCATGAAATGGACACTAACTGCAAAACAGACCTAGTGGTTAACAACATAAGTGAGGTTTTCAATAAATATATTTTAGATGTTAGAAACAAACCAATTGTGACAATGATAAATGGAATCAAAGACAAGTTCCTAGTCAGGTTTGATGCAAAAAGAGAAGGTGGAGAGCATGCAAGGTGGGAAATAGCTCCAACTTATGCAGGGATGTTGAAGCTCAGCAAGAAGTATGCTAGAGACTGCAAAGCAATCAGGGCAGGTCCAAATTTATGGCAGGTCACCAGTGGCCCAAAGACATATGTTGTCAATCTTCTTGAGCACACTTGTGGATGCAGAAAGTGGGACATGTCAGGGTGTCCATGCAACCATGCTTGTAGTGCTATTTACAAAGGCAAGATGCAACCTGAGGACTTTGTCAGTCCATTCTTCAAGAAATCTATGTATTTGGAGTCATACAAAGCTATAGTGTATCCAGTTCCAGGAGAAGATGCTTGGGTCAAGACAGAGCAACCTAATATTGATCCTCCTATTTTCCACAAAGAGGACCAGAGTGGGAGAAAAGAAGAAAAAAGGAAGAAGGGCAGATTTGAAGTGCCTAAACCCAAAGATTCCTCTAGAATGGCTACAATCAAATGTGGCAACTGCAAGTTAATGGGCCATAGGTTTACAAACTGTTCCCAACAACTGAGGCCTGATCTCCAGTTAAGGAAGAATAAAAGCATGGTAAATTAAATTGTCTTTGTATTTCAATCAAATGTGGTAGCAACAAATTGTAACTTAAATTGTCTTTGTATTTCAATCTTAAAATGCAGGAAAAGAGAAGGCAGAAGGCAGAAGCATACATTCCATCACCTGCTGATCCAAGGGCACCAAGTTCTTCTGCAGCAGTGCCTAAAACAACTGCAAAAGCACCAACTGCTGCTACTAGGTCATCCATAGCTGCTTTCACAGCACCAAGGCCAGCAACAAGGGCTAGTGCTGATAGTTTCTCTGTTGGTACTTCATCTACATCTACTGGAGCTAGAAAGATGAGACCAGTGAGAGGTGGAAGAGATGGAGGAGTCTCAAATGCTGGAACAGGTTCAAAGAAGAAAGCTCAGAAATATGCAAGACTGAAGAGCTACTTCTCTGCCAGTGGAAATGTTTGAACTTATGGAATGGCACCCATGTAACTGTGCTTCATTTGGGTACTGTGAACTGTGAACCTGTGTTTCATTTTGCTCCTGTCAACTATGAACCTATGTGTTGTTTAAGTGATGTGAACCTATGTCAACCTATGTTTCATTTTGCTCCTGTCAACTATGAACCTATGTGTTGTTTAAGTGATATAGATGAAGTATGTCAACCTGTGTTTCATTTTGCTCCTGTCAACTATGCACCTATGTGCTGTTTAAGTGATGTGAAGTAGGGGTCATCGAGCCCTCGACAAGTACCCAACCCAACCTAATATAGCCTAGCCTAAAGTAGGGGTCATCGAGCCCTCGACAAGTACCAAACCCAACCTAATATAGCCTAGCCTAAAGTAGGGGTCATCGAGCCCTCGACAAGTACCAAACCCAACCTAATATAGCCTAGCCTAAAGTAGGGGTCATCGAGCCCTCGACAAGTAC
>LR738711.1:871184634-871306034 GCA_902687465.1 Secale cereale | reverse complement strand
AACTACCCAACCCAACCTAATATAGCCTAGACTAAAGTAGGGGTCATCGAGCCATCGACAACTACCCAACCCAACCTAATATAGCCTAGACTAAAGTAGGGGTCATCGAGCCATCGACAACTACCCAACCCAACCTAATATAGCCTAGCCTAAAGCATCAAGCCATCGACAACTACCCAACCCAACCTAATATAGCCTAGCCTAAAGCATCAAGCCATCGGCAACTACTCATAACATGTCTAGTATGAAACTTTTTTCAAACACAAAATAGGCACAAATAAGGCATTGATAACATAATTCAGAAGCACAATTTCAGTACAAATGTCTTGAAATTTTAAGTGATACAAATAGCATATACTACAAATAGCATATACTAGTACAACAACATGAAATCATTCATCAAGTATCTCCTTTATCTTCCTGATCTTCCCCTTGGTGGCCTCCTTCTCTTTGAACAGGTCACCTATGGTGTACTCCAAATGCCTTTTCTCTTGCTTGAACTTCTCCCTCTCCTCCAACAACCTGTCCCTCTCCTGCTTGAGCTGCTCCATCTCCTGCAGCAGCTTCAACTTCTCTATCTTCTCTTGGTCTCTCTCTTTCTCTGCTTTGGCCCTTATAACCTGATGTATGTTAGTGTCTGCTTTGGCAGCCAAGTTCTTTTTCTCAAGCTCTTCCTTCAGGTCACTAAGAGCTATCCGTGCATTGCCTAGTTGGGAAATTGCATCTTCCTTGTCAGCCACCATTTTTGCAAAGTCAACTTTAAAGAACCTCAGGTCATTTTCCATCTTCCTCTTATCTTGCAGTACCTTGAACACTTCTTCAACACTAACTACGTTCTGTCTCAATCTGTCAGTCAACTCCTTCTCATACATATCCCAGATCCTAGCTAAAGCTGTCTTCAATGTGTTTGGCCACTCTGCATCAACCCATTCCACATATGTGCACTTGGGTCCATCCTAAGAATGTGTGTGAAAAACATAAATAACATTAATTTTATTTTCTGATAACAAATGCAGAACAGTTAACTGATAATATTGCAGAACCAATGAGCTCAAATATGTCCTACTTGGTTAAATCATATGAACCAATGAACCAATGAGCTCAAAGAACTGCTAACTTACCTTTTGTGCACAGCCTAGAAACCTCCTGCCGCTATCGGTGGATTCAAACGCCACAAATTTCTCACAGAGGGCTCGATGCTCACAACGTGCAGGATGATTCACAGCAAGGCCGCACCATTCATTGCACTCCATGGTCGCAGGTGCCTAAACATAAGGAAAAAATGTTCTAATTCTACAAAGAACATAAATCCCCCTTATACCTAGAACCCTAACCCTAGATGCGAACTCACGAGATGCACACGGCCAGAAGCTTACCTTGCTGACACACTCGTCGTCAGACGACGAGGACGAGCCCGAACCATCAGACCAAGACACCATCTCTCCCTCCCGTCGGCGATGCGGCGGCGGTTGGCGTTCACGGCGACGGCGACGAGAGGGGCGCCAGAGGGGACAGGAGGGGCGCACCGCAGGAGAGAATAGAACGAGCTGAGCTCAAGAGCAGAGCGGTCGAGCAGAGGGAAGGAGGAGTTGACGCCCAGATGAAACGGCCGTTTGGCCTCGTCCGTTACCGCTGGCCACGTGGTTCCGACAGGCGGGCCGGCCGTGTCGGAATTCCACTTAGCAGCGTAGCACAGACGGTTTAGTGTTTTTTGTGACTCACTTGCCACAGAAGTGGTGGCTCGCCGTTATTTTTGCCCAAGTTGGTGGTTCAGCAGTACCCTAGCCACAAATCTGGTGGTTTTGGGCAATTAACTCCCTGTGAGGTACATATATATCATGCCTTTGGCCATGTTATAATTTGTTAATGAGGTATGAATTATTTAGGGCGGGGCAGTATGAATGTCAAGTTAACAACTTTTGATTTGTAGCCAATGAGATCCGACGCTTTGCATGTTTCTAAGACTTCTAAAAACCCAAGAAAATATTTCTAAAAGGGTGTGTCAAATTGTGATCAAACCGTTGTCCTTGAGCCCATGGACTCTAAAGGACCAATAACCAACTAGGTCATAAACACTTTGTGATTTTTTAATGGATTAAATCCAATATTATTGTTACTTATTTGAGCTAAGGTTATTTTTTTAATAACTTTAATATTCTTTGTTTGTCGCGAATGAACTGATGAGCCGACAGTCCAACTGGTGAGTCGTTCGTTTAGTTTTTAAGACTATGGTTAGATGGACATGGAGAGCACGCCATAATTCGCTGCTGGAAACATACCCAAGTTCATGTTAGAGATGAAGGAGGACTGTGGCGACAGTGAAGTGTATGTAGTTTGTGTTGACTCAAGTAATTGACGTCCTCCCGGCTTAACTTGATTTGCATTAATAATAATTATTGTGTGCTCTGATTTGTTAAGACATGATTGGTGTTGAAGCATGTGAAGATGTATGTGACGGTTGCAAGGTAGAGTGTGATGACCAAGCTCACCGCCTTGGGATTGATCACATTTGTTGTAATAGGTGGGCAAGTGACCACCATCATGGTGACACAGGAGAAATGGCAACGAAGATGATTCACTGGGTCTGTTCTTGAGTTTGTTTCTCCCGTTGCAACGCACGGGCCTTTGTGCTAGTACATATGTAACATATCAAACTATCAATCTTCCCAGTCCATACCATCCCGTACTTTCCATATGAGCATGAAATGATAAATATTGGCCTGATTCCTTTTGCATGCTAGTGTTGGTAATAATCAAACTTATAGGTCCATATCACACCATATGTTTAGAACGAACCACTGTATCAAGCAATGGAGATCACAATAATATGCAATGGTGCACTATGGAGTCTATGCAGTATCAAACTACCAATATTCCCAATCCATACCATGGTATACTTTCCACCACGGTCTAGAAAAATACAGTATAAAACAGCAAGCTAAGTGTTTGCAGCCAGGTGTCATGGAATCATGTTCAGACCAGTGGAATGGTTGTTTTAGTCTTAACTGTTAACTGATCATTTCCAAAATCCAAACATCATAAAATGCCTGATCATAAGACAGATCGAGTTCCAGCCAGATTGTAGTATGACCAATTTGTCATATGAATTTGCAGGAACACTGCGTCGCAGTCTTGCTAATTTTAATTGGCTATGCTAGTGCTGGTGACCGGTAAGCAATTTAAATACAAAATCACATGCAGACATACCTCATCCAATATGTAAAGCGGCGCATGTTTAAAAAGAAGTAATGCCAGAATAAGACTAAGAGCAAGAAGGGACCGCTGTCCTCCACTAAGTTCAGACAAAGTTTGCTTCCAGACTGTTCCAAATGCCACACGAACTTCGATCAAGACCATCCAAGAAGGTACCACCTTCAGGAGGATCAAGTTTTGCCATTGTACCAGGTAGAAGAGTACCGAATATAGACCCAAAATCCCTACAGGGGTAGAGGTTAGTTAACTTTGTACATTTGCGAGTAAAGAGAATACTATCATTACAGAGTATGAGCAATATTCATGCAGTGGTGCATCTGCTGGGAAAGGTTACTTACTTGTTAACTTTGAACCATGTAGCTTTCAAGGTCTCTTTCTTCTTCTCATCCAACTCTTCTATCACTTTCTTGATTTTTGACTTGTCATTCTGAAGATGACAACAAAAGGTATGTTGCATGCTGCTACCAAAATCAATCCCGAGTTATCAAGAAATTTATATGTGTAAGACCTACCTCGATAATATTCTTCTTCGATATCAAATCATTGTATTCATCCTCTGCCTTCTCAAACATTGCCATAACTTTCTTATTGACCCTCTTCTCAAGACTGCATTTGACAGTGAAGTAATAAGTCAGTGCGTTGGATTGAAAATTAAACAGCTGATAAGAGAACAACTATCCAAAAACATCAGATGTACTTGCAATTTTCCTTATTTCATTTTTTTTAGATAAAAGATGTACCCGGATTGCTGAGCTTGGAGATTATCAAGTTCTTCCCGCGCCTTGTGTGGTTCACATGATGCAAAGTCGTAATCTCTAATCTGTACCACTTTTTCCGAACAATTGTTTCTCAGTTGCAATCCAACTGTACTTCTCCATTAGCTTATCAACCCTTGAAGAGCAATCCTTCTGCTCTATCTCCATCCTCTTAACCTGTATAATATATTAAGAAGTTAAAAAACAGTAAATTATCACAGCAGAAATATTCACCATCTACCCAATCAGAACAGTATTAAAAAACATCAGTTATAAAGCATAAATATGCACCACATACCCAATAAGTACAATACTGAAAAAAAATCAGTTATAAAGGACCAATGTTTTGAATAGCGTGCTATTTAAAATAGCGTGGCCCTTCTCCAAATGCTATACAAGTTATAGCATGCTATATTCAAAATAGTGTTTAAAAAAACAAATATATCCCAAAAAATAAGAATTTCAACATCTAATTTTTTTTAGGAGCCATGCATGCATAACTAATTAAGATGAACAACAATAACAATACAACATAGTAGTTTTATGATGAACTAGATGGAGAACATAACAATACAACAATCCATAGCGACACATGCGAAATTACTTGTCCAAAAAACTAGAAGGGCAACAACAACTGCCATAGGACGACAATAATACAACATATCAGTTTAAAGATGAACTAGCCAACAAGGCAACAAGCCAACAAGTAAACAATACAATACAGCGACAACTTGGAAATTATTCAGAATCACTCTCATTTGATGAACCAGATGGTGAATGCATGGCATCATCTTCCGATTCAGAAGAAGAACTAGCTGACTCCAACTCATCTTCACGGAAAACAGGGAGCAGTTTTTTCTTCTTCCAAGGGAGAGATTGGGACGCTCTCTTTCCTTTTGATGCACCAACTGCTCCTTGTGATGTTGATGATGCAACTTCTACAACTTCATCAGGTTCATGAGGCACAATACCTGTGATCCACTCATTATCTTCATCTTCTACAACATCTACAAATGTGTGGTCCACAATCGGATCCCTGTTTTTCATCTTTCTCTTTTGTTTGAGTTTGGAGTTGAACTTGATAAAAACAAGGTCTCTCATTTTGTTATGAAGCAGCCTGTTGCGTTTCTTTGTGTGAATCTATAGGTAACAGCAACCAAGTAAGCAACCTGGCAAGTTTGCAAGGAAACAAATATGTTATCACAGTAAGGAAGCAAGGAAATATATTCTACATCAAGGAAAGTTATACACTGTACAGCACAAACCAGCCATCAATTCATATCAAGCAACACGAACACCAGGATTGCTTACATTTACAACACGGACAACAGGACACTTCTATGAAGTTGAGAACAAATCAAGTTTGCTAGCATAACATAGGCAAATATTTTTCAAGGGCACTAATATGAGAAGTTGAGAACAGGATAAATTGTACTTCTTTCTTACCTGCTGAAAAACACTAAAATTCCTCTCACAAGCGGAGGAGCTGCATGTCAAACTCAAAATCCGCATCGCCAATACTCTGAGATTTGGTGAATCTGACCCATGGCTGGACCACCATTGAGCTTCATTCAAAAGTATAAAACCATAGTTAATAAAACATTGTAAGATCAGATTTGAGAATTGATAAAAATGTGAATATGCACCTAGATCAAAGCTTTTGTTTCTCCGCTGCCTTTTGGCAATTTCTCTTCCAAATGTCCCATGTTCCTTTCGATATGCCACAAGCTCATCATTGATTTTTTCTTGAAGGACAACATCTTCAACCATTTTTTTCATGCAAGTTACAAGCCCGGCTTCAAATGATCCATCTAACTCAATTTGCTTCTTGTTTTCATAGTAGTAGTATGGATTTAAGAAGTATCCAGCCCTATGTAGTGGCCCCTTCAACTTGTTGTCTCATCTTTTATCCACAATATCCAACACTTCCTGAAAACAAGATCCTTGTTCAATTTCAAACTTAGTTTTGATCTCTTGCTTTGCATCCAAAAAGGCACCGTATATGAATCCCATAGCCGGTACATCGCTGTCCATCCTTCTCAGCAAATTAGCCAATGGCTCAAAGAACTTGACAGCAATGTCTACTCCTCTCCAAAAAGTTTCAGAGCGCACTGTTTTGCTAGCTTCATTTCCTTTAACCTTTTTTAAATATCCCATTTCATCAAGCTCATCTGATCTAAATAGTTTCTGGAGTTGTTTCTTGTTGTCCAGCATGCTTTTCAAGTTCAAGTATGTTGTAGCGAACCTTGTAATACCAGACCTAACCAAATCTTTACTAAGGAATTCCCTCATTAGGTTCAAAACCCTCGTGTGTGCATAAAGGAAAACCGTCACAACTCTAGCTTTTGTAATGGTGGAGTCAACTGATGGCAGCTTCCCAATGTCCTCTAGCATCAGATCTATACAGTGGGCAGCACAACCATTCCAAAATACCTTGGGGCGCTTTGCGTTCAACAACTTAGATGCTGCTTGATTCACACTTGCATTATCAGTCACTACTTGAACTACATGTTTCTCCCCAATCTCTTCTATGCAACGATCTACAAGGTCAAAGATGTACTTACCATTTTTTTTAGCAGCTGAACAATCCACGGAATCAAGAAAAACTACACCATAAGCACTATGAACCACCAAGATCATTACCCCTCTTCCTCTTATGTGTGTCCATGCATCTGTCATGATTGTACATCGAGTGAGCTCCCAATGTTCCTTGTGTGCCTTAAAGGAATCCTTCACTCTCTTCTTCCTCTTCTTCAAGTATGGCCCACCCATTTCATAAGGACTAGGACCATCCAGGTCTTCGCCGTATTGTCCAATTGACTCAAGCATAAGGTCAAAGCTTGGAAGTGTGACTGCATTGAAGGGAATGCATGCTTCATAGAAGAATTGGCAGATGTACTCACAAGCACGAATCCATTTTTGTTCTCTTCTCCCAGTTGTCAGCTTTAATTGGATATTATCAGCAGCTTTTTCCTTCCTTGCAGCAATAGCCTCTTTGGGTGTCAATTTGCAGAACTTTTCCATAGAGCCACTTGAGGATTTAGACGTTGTGCCACGCGCTGACTTCAGCACAAGAACAGAATTGTTTGTGCCATCTGAGTCACTAGCACCTTCCCCCTCTGAGTGGCTCAAGTCCACTTCACATCTCCTTCTCTTCTGCTCTGTAACCTTCATTGCCTTTTTCTCACCCTTCCTTGTCACACTACTAGGAAAAGGCCTATTAATGGCGCACCTAATTTGGCCATTAATGGCGCATTAGTGGTGCGCCATTACTAGCACGCCATTATTATTTGATACTAATGGCGCACCTCTGGTGCGCCATTAGTATCTGGTATACTAATGGCGCATCGCAGATGCGCCATTAGTGTGCACCGTAGTGCGCCATTAGTATGCCTCCCAGGGGCCATGTGTACCCAGGTGCTTTGGCATACTAATGGCGCACTAAGGTATGATGCGCCATTAGTAGTATCCGCATAGTAATGGCTCACTGGCTGATAATGCGCCATTAGTATGCTTTGGCACACTAATGGCGCACTGTGCTCTGATGCGCCATTAGTATGAATATTAGGTTTTTTTTAATATTATTTTTCTGTTTTTTTGCACAGATTACAAAATGTATAATTGCACAGAATATAGACAGCACACATCAACAACACATTCATCGAATACAATAGAAGATTAGTCTCTGAATACAATTCATCATATTAGTCTCCGAATACAATTCATCATATTAGTGCAACACCACAAACCGGTGCAACACCACAAACATACATAGATCTAGCTAGGCCATAAAAAGTGCATGTGCACATTGTTGTATGGAGAACAACATAAATATAGCTTCCCCCCTTACTTACCTATCAAAACAAGGTAATTTAACCACTTAATTTGAATGAATATATGGTGGAAATGAGGTGAAAAAGAGGAGGGACCCGAGAGGAGAGGAGGTGGAGAGAATGAAGAAGTGGGGGGGTGGGAAGTGAGTGTGGTAGAGAGGCTGTCCAAAATATCTTGTTGCTGCTCGCTTACTAATGGCGCACCAACTATAAATGCGCCATTAGTAATCAAGGTTACTAATGGCGCATTTATAGTGGGTGCGCCATTACAAGTTTTGCAAAAAAAAAAAATACTAATGGCGTACTGTTGCATAGTGCGCCATTACTAGTTTAAACTAGTAATGGCACTGCGCCATTAGTAGTTTTGTAAAAAAAAGAATAAAAAATATCATAAAAAAAGAGCATTAATGGCGCACTTTACTGCTGGTGCGCCATTACTAGTTACAACTAGTAATGGCGCACTATGCATGGATGCGCCATTAGTATGTTCGGACAGGCGCACTAGTTAAAAAAAAACTTCTTGATACTAATGGCGCACTCCGGGCAAGGTGCACCATTAGTAGTTCGAACTCTAATGGCGTATCTGTTGCTGGTGCGCCATTACTATATACTAATGGCGCACTGCTTGTCTGGTGCGCCATTAGTATCAATTCCATCTATAGCCCTTTTCCTAGTAGTGTCAAATACTCAACAATTTCACCCCTTACATCAGCAGGCACTTTTGTGCAAGGTTGAACACCGAAACTCGGAATGTTTCCAAGGTGGAACTTGATTCGAGTAATACCATTGGTGTACAGATTATTACAATAGATGCACCTAAGTGAATTCTTCTTGTTTTCATCCGGGCAAATGCAATATTTCCATCCTGGGTCTTTTGATTTCGCATTCGCAATGGCAGCTTGTCCATGGGCTGTTGATGCTGTGCTTGACACGCCGAGGCCTACAATCAGACAATGAACACAACAAGAAACATAAGTAATTCAGCACTCAGTAAATAAGAAACAGTATGAAGTACAAAACTCTTCTACACTAACAGCAAGAACAAAACTGCAGTATAGTGTTCATAATCCCATCTGTAGTATAGTGTGAGTCAAGGAGTAGTAACTAAAATCAGCATGAACAAAACTGACATGACTACAGAACTACACATTCAGACTAAACTACAGAGAAGAGAGATCTGTCCATCTAGGCAGCTACACATCGGCCGCCGCCTAGCAGAACGGCCTACACCCGACGATTGTGACTTCTAAGTTCTAACCACAGGATCAACTGGCGGGGATGCTGCAGAAGGCCATCGGCGAGCACGACGCGGCTGCCGTGACGCGGAGGCTGGAGGAGTACAAGGCGGCACCCGGACTTCAGGGGGTACTTGTGTAGGCACTGGAACCCTGGATCATGGAAGCACACCGAGCGAGGCCTAGTCCCACAACGAGAGAACCCATCTCCAGATCCAGCCCCGTCACGACGCCGGCGGACTCTAGCCCTACCGCCGCCCGAGGAGACCATGTGCACGCAAGGCCGCGGCGCAAGGCAGGAAGCCACAAAGTTGTGTGAGCTATATGGCAGCCGTCCATGCGCTCTTCAGATCAGGACCGAGGCCGCGGCGGCGGCGGCGGCGACACCCGTGCGCGCGCAATGGATGTGTCGACGGTGGTGCTCTTCTCACATCCCGACGAGTTGGTTCTATGAGAGAGAGAGAGAGAGAGAGAGAGAGAGAGAGAGAGAGCTCACCTGGCTGAGTCGCCGGCGCCGACGGTGTGGCTGACATGGACGCGGCAGCTACTGGAGTTGGGGTCACCGCCGCCGCTACAAGCTATCGATGTGGAATTTGGGAGGGGATTGCAAGTGCGTGGTGCCGTGGTCTGATGCACGATGGCTAGGTTAGGTCAAGAGAAAGTTTTGGGCCGATTCCCCAATGGGCTGTTGAGCCTGCTATGTGTCTGACAGCCTAGATAACCCTGTTTTGGTCCATTCCACGCTAAAACGTATAACGTTTTTTCGCTAAAACGCCAAAATAGCACGCTATAGCGTGTTTAGCGTCATAGCGAGCAAATGTGCTCAAACGTAACGTGAGCCTCCCAAATATGCTATAGCGACGCTAAAATGCCGAAATAGCGCGCTATTCATTTCATTGTAAAGGACCCAATAAGTACCTCATTTTCCATTTTCTTCCTTTCGACGTTCGAATCACCTAGTAGCTGCTGAAGTTTTTGCTGCTCCTTGGAGATGCTGTTTATTTGTGAGTCACATTCCTTCAGTTTGGAGCGACCAATATTGAGCTCAGATTCAGCTTGGTCATACTCTAGCTTTGTGGCAGCAACCTGCATGTGATCAGTGAAACAAAGGGGAATACTTTAATTAATGAAATGTAACGCCAGGTAGTTAAGTACAAATAAGCCATTACACCGCATATTGAACTACCTTGCTCTCATGTGTGCCCCAGGTTTCAGACAGCGCGGTAATCTGAGTTTTCGAAGCTATCAATTGCTCTTCAAGTGAAGCAAGTTCATTAGAAAATGCTTCTTTCTCCAAAATAAGCCTCTCCCTCTCGCTTTGATAAGCCTATTCAGGATAAGCAAACATAGAAACAACAGATATGTTATTCGTTAAACTACTGGGATTAATGCTCAGGGCTGAACTAAAACTCAGGATGAAGTTGTGAACATAATATCATACATAATATTCTGTAGTAACCAGGCACACACTATACTCCAAATATATTCTGCAGTGTTAAAGAAAGTGTTTTATGCATGGCCGGTGGCAGCGGTGATGCTCTGGCTGGATCCCGGGGCGGCGGCCCTGGATGGTGCCGGCTGGTGAAGCTAGAGCTTCCCGCGGCGGCATGGCGTGGTGCAGTTCCTGTCCAAGGCGGATCTGTGACTGTGATCTGATCTACGGATTGGTTCGGATCAGAGACGGTGACGAGCACACAGGATCCATCTCGGCGGCTCTCGCGGCTTGGCGAGGCGGGGTGGGAGCCCTCCTCCTAGGCTTGGTGGTGGCACACTCAGGCAGTGGCCGGTGCGCCAGGGCTCCTACGATGGCACTGTTGTTGCGGTTGGCCGCCGAATCTAGGCGGCTAGATATGGGGCTTTGAAGGCGGTCGAGACGGTGCACATGTTGTTGGGTGGGTTACTTGGGACGGATCCGGGTGAAAACCTGGTCTTTGGTCGATGGCCGGGGCCGGTGATGACGATGCCCTTATCATTGTTTCCTTCATGAAGGAATCATCGAGGTGAAGCTCCCAACTCCACTCAATACCTCCGGGGGAAACCCTAGATCAGTTGATCGGATGTTGGCGGCAATCATGTGTCGTTACCCCCTTGGGGGCGGCATTCTTTGAGGTGCACTCGGCCTCGCGGGACGAGTGGACGGCATCTTTGGTGGAGCAGTGCTTCATCCTACACATTGATGGCGACGGATCTCGACGGCATGGCGCAGTGCAGATTCGGCGTTCGATGTGCGAGGATGGACTCGCGCGGGAGGACGACGCTGTCTGGCGTCGTGGTGGCGTCGATGGCAGAGAGACCTGGCACGGTAGATGCAACAGTACAACTCTAAAGATGGATTGGTGGCAGGTGGCTGCGGCGACCTCATACCCGGCAGGCGTCCTGGTCGAGGAGTGCACCGGACTGGTAGGTGCCCCATACCCGGCAGGCGTCCTGGTTGGGACCTCAGGTCTTAGATGTTTAGGTTTGGCTGCGAGGTCTGTTTGGTATTAGACCCACTATCAGCATCCCTTCATCAACTGGATAGGAGTAACGACAGATGTTGCCTAGACGGTGGCTTTAGTCTTACTGTTGTCTGACTCTGTAAGGTCTTGTGTGAATAATTAATTATACTACAGAATCCGACTAGCACCTTTAGATGTAATTGTAATGAAATATGTCATGTTTATGTGAAATCACATATGTTTATATGAAATTCAAACGTGTTTCAATAAATTTCGTCCGACTGGTTCAAGTTGTTGTGAAATTGTATGCGACTATGGGTGGCAACGAAGTAAAGGATTTTTTGTCCAAAAAGACCCCTTCCTCAGTGCATATGACAAAAAAGACCACCTCCAAAATATATTGCCAAAAAGGACCCCCTGGCCCGTGGCGGCAGGCGCGGCAGGCGACACGTGGCCACCTGCCGCCACAGCAGGAGGCGGCGGGACCTGCCGCCACCCAGGGAGGCGGCCGCCAGGCCGGAACGTGTTTCCTCCCCCGGGACGGAACGGGGCAGGGCAGGCAGGCCCTGCCGCCATCGCGTGAGGCGGCTGCTGCTGGAGCTGCCGCCCGCATGCCGACAACCCCCTGCCCTACGGACGGGACGCCGGACGAGACGCGATGAGACGGCACCTGACGCCAGAAGAGACGCGATGAGACGGCACCTTCCTCGGTATTCGCATGGGAATCAGATTCTTCTCTGTTTTGGTGCAGCACGCGGCCCGACCAGATGATTCCCACGGCGCTTATTTTCAGGACACTCATTTTCAGTGCAACGATTCCCACGTGAGAACGCTAATTTCCACGAGCGTTCTACCGACACTACAAGGATCCTCTTCCTTTATATAGCATGATTCTGCTCGCTGGCTTACTAGCCGTAACCATCTCTTCTCCTCCTCTTCTCTCTTCTAGTCTGTGAGTGTGTAAGAACACAGAGAAAAGAAACCTTCGTAGGCACTTTGACTCATGATTTAGGGCGATTTGAAGTTGGATTTTGAATATGTTGAAGTTGAAGAAAAGATAGACGAAGGTAAGATCTATCCATTTTTGTTGGTTTCGTTTGCATGCATGATGTTTGTACTCGTTTTGTTTAGTTCATAACTATGTGTTCTTTGTTGTGTTAGACATTATTTCATAACTTTTTGGAGTCATTTAGAGCTTCGGGAGTAGGATTTGCCTAGCGTAGTGAACTACGGAGTTGAAGATCAAGGTATGAGCTTTGTAATACATTGATTTTTTTCGCGCATGCAGGGTGGTAATTAGTTAGTCTTTTAGATCGTCATAGCTATGCGATGTTAGTGCTTAGAGGTTAGAAATAATTTGGAATGACAGATGTTGCATTTATACTATATTTTTTAGAAGAGTAGGTTCATTGGTGCTTAGATATGTTGTATCAATGTTAGCTGCGTCCATTAGTATTGACATGCGAGAAAATATTTATTTGGTAATTATGAAAAAAATGGTACTGTAATTGTTCATTTGCATGTGGTATGTTATTCCATGTGGTATGTTTATTAATAAGTCTATAGTTAGGAAACCGTAGGTCAACTTTGTTATATAATCTAAATGTTATGTGTTAAAATAACGTGCTAATGTACTTGATGTTGTATGTAATTAGGTTAAATAATTCATCTTAGTAGCAATCAAGGAGGAGATGATGTGATTGAAGAAATTGTGTTTCCATGTTCGTTGTCCCTTTTGAGGTGAGAAGCACATACATGCAAGTATTATTTTCATGTTGTTAATAGGAGAAAGAAAAATCCGTGTATAATATTGATATTCATGTGATAATAGGTTGACTTCGTTCAAATAATACTGACGACGGACATTTATTCAAACTCGTTTGACACTTCATTGCATTCGCAAGCACATCCATATTGGAGCTGAGGTATAAATGACGATGAAATTGTGTTAATATTGTTTATATTGATGTACTGTTGTGAAAAATGTGCATGCCGTTGGAAATATTATTATCTGTAAAAAATGAATTTTATAGTATGATATGAAAACATTATTAAAAACCAGAAGATATTAAATGTTTTACCCATATGATATTAAAATGTTATTATCGTACTATTATGTTTAGTGGTTGTTTGGATAGCTTAGTTTTGACTAATAGTCGTATTTCAAAAGCTCACTTTTTACATGTTACGAGAAACAGATTAGGATTTTTTTGGGGTAGTTAGAGAAAAGCAAACAGAGTTTTAGTTTATTACGCTGCTAGAGGAGTTTCGGAAAAAATAATAGATATGTAAATACTCGTATGATCTGTAAATGTTGTCAGCGTACCACTACTAAATGTTCAGTTACTAATTACTTGAAATCTAAATATGGATGTTGGTTAGGTACTATGGAAAATTTGTTAGTGTACTATGGGGACGTCTTACGCGACCGTCCTTTCGGGGTGGATGTGTCTTTGTGCGAGTCGACTACAGTTGTAGTGAGAGACATGGTGAACGTGGGTTACGCAGCAGTAAGAAGGTGCATCCGAGGGGTGTTTGGCCCAGGGATGCAGGGGAAAAATGACAATGGAGGCATTTGTCGTTGAGAGAGGAAATGATGGGACTGATGCCCGTTGGGGTTTGCGGCCTGTCACAGGTGACCAGTCATGGGGCTCATACATGAGGTTTGCAAGCAATCCCAAGAACTCAATGTTTGGTCAGCCGATGGTGTATGTGGAGTTCATTTCTGTCACCGATGTTGCCGGATGCAGTAGCAGGGGTGGTGAGGTCGAGTTGGCCATCACATCAGCCCCTAGCGCCGGCCCATCGGAATTGACCGGCGGCCATCCTGTGTATGACACAGGATATTGGTCAGCGGCCATTGACCTGAGCGAACACGTTGAGGGATTCCCGGAGGCGCTAGATGATGACGATCATTCTTCCGCATCTTCGGACTCAAGCGAAGAAGAAGATGTTCCTCCTCAAAGGGCGACCGCGGCGACACTGCAACCTGGGTTTTTACAGGATATGAGCATCACCAATGAATTTCACTATGTTTCTGGCCTAGAAGCGGGCAACCTGGAGGTTGGGCAGGTTTTCCCAGACAAGAAGTCTGCTTACCAGGCAATAGATAGCTATGCAATCGCCCTCCACCGTCAGCATAGAGTGAAGCAGTCTGATAAAAAAGAGTTGAAGGTCATATGCATCCACTCCGCGAATGGTTGCCGCGGAAGAGTTCTCGCTAGACTGAAGCCTGGGGTATGTCAGTCATTGTTGGGGAACGTAGCAGAATTCAAAAACTTTCTACGCTTTCACCAAGATCCAACTAAGGAGACATCTAGCAACGAGCAAGTAAGAGTGCATCTACATACCGTTATGTAGATCGCGAGCGGAAGCTTTCGAAGAAGCGTGGATGAAGTAGTCGTACTCTTCGCGTTCTTCGTCACCGATGATCTAGCGCCGAACGGACGGCACCTCCGCGTTCAACACACGTCCGGTGCACCAACGTCACCTCCTTCTTGATCCAGCAAGGGGGGAGGAGAAGTCGTCAGAGATCCAACAGCACAACGGCGTGGTGGTGGATGCAGTGGAGATCGCAGCAGGGCTTCGCCGGGCGCCCTGCGTTGGGAGTATGGAGGTGTGACGGGAGGGGGAGAGGCGCCAGGGCAAGGGTGCGGCTGCCTTCTCCCCCCCACATATATATAGGGGGCCAAGGGGGTGCGCCAGCCCCTGCAGATCCAATCTGCAAGGGGGGGCGGCGGCCAGGGGGGGGTCCTTGCCCCCCAAGGCAAGTGGCGCCCCCTCCCCCCTAGGGTTTCAACCCTAGGCGCATGGGGAGGTGGTCCCAAGTGGTGCGCCAGCCCATTAGGGCTGGACACTTCCCCCTTGCGGCCTAGGGGCCCCACCAGGATGGGTGGCCCCACCCGATGGACCCCCGGGGCCCCTCCGGTGGTCCCGGGACGCTCCCGGTGACCCCCGGAGATCACCCGATGGCCGAAACCTGACTTCCTATATATCAATCTTTACCTTCGGACCATTCCGGAACTCCTCGTGACGTCCGGGATCTCATCCGGGACTCCGAACAACTTTCGGGTTTCCACGTGCATTTATCTCTACAACCGTAGCGTTATCGAACCTTAAGTGTGTAGACCCTACGGGTTCGGGAGACACGTAGACACGACCGAGACCACTCTCCGGTCAATAACCAACAGCGGGATCTGGATACCCATGTTGGTTCCCACGTGTTCCTCGATGATCTTCATCGGATGAACCACCGTATCAAGGATTCACTCAATCCCGTATGTTATTCCCTTTGTCCATCGGTACGGTACTTGCCCGAGATTCGATCGTCGGTATTCCCGATACCTTGTTCAATCTCGTCATGGCAAGTCTCTTTACTCGATCCGTAATCCATCATCCCGTGACTAACTACTTAGTTACATTGAGCTCATTATGATGATGTCTTACCGAGTGGGCCCAGAGGTACCTCTCCGTCATACGGAGTGACAACATCCCAGTCTCGGTTCATACCAACTCAACAGACACTTTTGGAGATACCCGATGCGTACCTTTATAGCCACCCAGTTACGTTGTGACGTTTGGCACACCCAAAGTATTCCTACGGTATCCGGGAGTTGTACAACCTCATGGTCTAAGGAATAAATACTTGACACCGAAAAGCTTATGCATTACGAACTATACGATCTCGTGCTATGCTCAGGATTGGGTCTTGTCCATCACATCATTCTCCTAATGATGTGATCCCATTATCACTGACATCCTATGTCCATGGTCAGGAAACCGTGACCATCTGTTGATCAACGAGCTGGCAACTAGAGGCCTACCAGGGACTCATTGTGGTCTATGTATTCACACATGTATCGCTGTTTCCGTACAATACAATTCAAGCATGAATAACAGACGATTATCATGAACAAGGAAATATAATAATAATACTTTTATTATTGCCTCTAGGGCATATTTCCAACAGTCATGGCATATCACAAAAATAGCAGAGCATAGTTGTGAGCAAACTGGGACTATTGCAAATCACTGCAATGTGACTGTAAGATATGTGGTCCAGAAGATGGAAACGATTGTGCAGTAAAGTCTCAACATTAGTATTAGGGCTTTGCAAAAAGCCGCAGAAGATCAAATTGGCTTCCCTGTCGGCTACAGCAAGGCTAGGCGTGCGAAGGAAAAGATATTCCAGAACTTGTATGGAACCTATGAGGAGGCCTATTCTTATGCCCCCAGAATGCTTCATCAGATAGCATGTGCTAATAGGGGGACTCAAGTTTGGCGGAGAGACCGTCCAAACCCAATGAACCCAGGTGAGCTAATCCTGGACCGCTTATTCTGGGCATTCATCCAGACTATACAAACCTTCAGTCATTGTCGCCCGGTTTTATCAGTTGATGGTACCTTTCTCACTGGAAAGTACAAGGGCACACTATTGGTGGCGATTGCAGCAGATGCAAATAATCAGCTTCTTCCAATTGCATATGCATTGGTCGAGAGCAAGAACAAAGATAGCTGGTTGTGGTTCCTGTGCTACCTGAAGATGGGTGTCGTGAAAGAGCGTGAAGGTGTTTGCATCATCTCTGATCGCAACACTGGATTATTAAGCGCTCTCGACATAATTAAGGTGTCGAAAGAAGAGTGGGGGTGGCCGGATCTAGAAGGAAGGTGGTGCATGAGGCATTTGGCAGCAAATTTTTACTCATAATTCAAAAACAAGGATTGGTTCAAGTTATTCAAGAGGATGTGCATGCAGAAAACCGAGGCCAAAATGAATGCGATTGGGCAGGTATCAATGGTGAGATCGAGCGCGCGGCCTTGCCGCAGAGAGAAGACCGGAGGGGTCGCAGGACGGCCATAAATTTGAGACAGTGGATCGGCGAGAATTGCCCTCATTTGTACAAGTGGGCGCAATCTCACGACACCGGGGCTCGATATGGAATAATGACCAGCAACATGTCAGAGGTGTACAATGGTGTTCTTAAAAGGGTGCGAGCACTGCCTATCACAGCCCTAATTGAAGAAACTTGGAACCGGACCCTGTCAAATCCGAGGAGCATTACCTTATCACGCCGACCCGGTTACAGCTGCAGTTACAGATTTCTTCGGAGGAGACGTTATTGGCCCATCTTTTATCCCCGAGGAGTCAGAAGCATACGCCTACAATTAGGCATCAGGTTCGCAACAAGGATTGCAGACTCCACCACCTACGCAGGAGTCACAGACACAGGAAGCCGAAGTGGAGTACGGTCGCGGTTTTCGTGTACCTCGAGCACCTAATCGCTTGTCGCTTTCCGGTCCTAAGGAAAGGCCAGGTGGCCGTCGTCGACTAGGGTGATTAATCTATCTACGCGTGTGACCCATTGTATCTACATATGTCAGTATCAGACTTTATGTTTTATGTAAGAAACATCTATGTACGCTGAAATAAAAATGCACCAGTCGGCAATAATGTTTCCCGTCTATATCACCCGCCATACTTTCCCGCTTCTTATTTCCCGCGTATACCTCGCACTGTCGTTTCCCGCCTATATATCCCGCCATACTTTCCCGCTCCTGAGTTCCCGCCTATTCCTCGCACCGTCGTTTCCCGCCTATATCTCCCGCCATACTTTCCCGCTTCTGAGTTCCCGCCTATTCCTCTCTTCTAAACCTATAAAAAACCCTCCACACTATGGTGGATACACACTTCAGTGTAGTCTCCTCAAGATGTCCGGTTTTCCTTTTGATCGTAGTTTTCACCCTACTATGTCCCAATGTCTTCTTCGTTTAGCCGCCAATTTCAGACAATAAAGACGTTACATGGGATGAACTCATCAGTAGTGACATTGTCATGAATGAGCTGAGTCTCGCATTATCTAGTAGTGGGTGGCCTTCCAGGACCTTTCAGGAGATAAGAAAAGAACTTCTAAGGTTGAATGGAAGATGGAACAAGATACAGCATAAGAGTGAATCAGACTTGAAGTTTGTAGCCAAACATCCTTCTTTATGGATTGACGACAGCGAGGACGAAGATGATATCTTCATGCCCGGCACCAAGGCCATAACTACCGCATCGTCGAAGGGCAAGAGTTCTGCATCATCCAAGAGCAAGAGTTCTGCATCCACGAAGGCCAAGAGTTCTGAATCGTCCAAGGGTAAGAGTTCTGCATTCTCGAAGGGCAAGAGTTCTGCATCGACGGAGGATGACGATGATGACTTCATGTAGTTTTTAAGCAAGTCTAGTTCTACCGTTTTATTCAGATGTACTTGCATTATTAGTGTGTACTTTCTTATTGTACGGCATTATGTTCTATCTTAATTTCATGTTGTATTGTTGCACGACGGTCGATAATTAGTTGAGAGAAATAAAATGCCATTTTTTTTTTCCTAAAACTACATTTTTTTCATTACGCCACGCTTCAACTTTAATAAGATACATCGTACAATTGAAATAAAGCTACGTTTAAGTACTGAAATAAACCTACATTAAACTATAAAATTAAGATACCAACGATTGCGAAATTTAAAATACTACCCCAGATATCTACTGAGTCTAGCGTGGATATTTTCCTTTTCCGTCACCAGCTTCTTCTGCTGCCTTGGCCTCACAAGCCCTTTCTTTCTTTCTCTGTCTCTCTGCCTCACGAGCCTCCTTTCGTTGTCGTTCCTGCTCCTCCATGCGCCGAGCCTCTTCCCTGTTTTTCTTCCCTATTTCCTGAAAAATACGGCGTTGCTCCGCGTAGTATTCTCTTAACTCCATCTCTTGCTCTGCTTTCTCTTCAGCTTTCGCCTTCTCACGTCGTTCTTCCGCAAATAAACTACCCCATGCACGGCGACTCCTTTCACAAATCTCAGTCACTGCCCAACCTGGCTTCTCCGTGTCGATCCAATGATAGTACATGCACAAAGGTGGGGGAGACTACAAACAAAACAAGAATGTTAATAAAGAAACAACAAAAAAACAACAATATACTTATTCGTGATGGTTAAATCATACCGGAGGCTTGTCATACTCCGAAGAAGGTACGTGTGGATCCTCCTCATAATTGGCGCACATGAAAAACTTCATGCCCAACCAATCTGAGAAATCCGTCACCTACTTCACCTTGCAAAGATCGCCACACCAACATCGCAAGACTGCCACACCCGGAGGCAAACTTGCATTCTTCATTTTCCTAGGCCTAATGCTTTGATCCGAGCAAGGCAAACTCATACCGACTGAAAATAATATGTTACACACTTTGCGCAGTGGATATTTCGAGGATGGGTGGACGAGGATGACGAGATCCTCGGTGTCTCCTTTTATAGGCTCAGACGACAAATGATGGGGACAAAATAGGCATTAACAAAATTTTCGCCAGGAAACACGCGTGATACTAAACAGTGCTGATTGATTGATGTCGTCCAGTCGTCTGCAGCAAAAGCATAACTGAGTGACTGATGCGGTCACGTCCGCTAAAGCAAAAGCAACTGAGTGACTGATGCGGTCGCGTCCGCTAAAGCAAAAGAATAACTGAGTGACTGATGCGGTCACGTCCGCGTCCGGTAAAGCAAAATGCGTGATTCTCGCTCGAGCAGCGAGTGCACAGCCACCGCTGAGTGTCGGCACAAGCCGTCAAAATTTAGGCGGGAATCAGCGAAATCGGAATCAGCGCCGCGTGGAAAGAAGCGTCACTATCACCTGGAAATCAGGGAAATGGGAATCAGCGCCGCTGGTCGCCTCGCGTGTTGTGCGGCCGCCTGCCGCGGTGGCGGCCTGGCCCGCCAGTCACGTCCTATGCGGTCGGCACGCCGGGGACAGCTACAGCTGCTGCCGCCTCGCGCGATGGCGGCCGAGCACACCAGCTCCGCCCCGTTCCGTCCCGGCGGGTTAAACCCGTTCCGGCCAGGCGGCCGCCTCCCTGGGTGGCGGCAGGGCCCACCGCCTCCTCCCGTGGCGGCAGGTGGCCACGTGTCGCCTGCCGCCACAGCCAGGGGTCTTTTTTAGCAATATATTTCGGAGGTGGTCTTTTTTGTCATATGCATTGAGGAAGGGGTTTTTTTGGGCAAAAAATCCGATGTAAAGCAGCTTAATGTGGACTCAACGGTAACGAAGTCACTGGATGGAGCGGAGTTGGCAACGATGCGCGCTAAAACAATAATCCTACATCCACGGATTATACTGGCATTTCACGGGGATCTTTCCTAATTAAATCTATGCCCCCCCCCCTTTCAGGGGAGTGGGGCCCTTCTCATGCCTACTCCAATCATAGATCAACACCTGTACGCGTCTCTGGACCCCATAAATAATCGAGTAAAGTCTATTTTAAACCCTGAATTCATACAACTCGTCAAAAATGAACCTCAATCTTTCAATCTCTGAAATCGATACCCTGTACTCATGGATCCCGGTCTGATTTCAACCCTGTACCGGTTTAGATCAATTTGACACATTATAAAAAATAAATAATCCCACATAAATAAGGCTTAACTCTCACTGAATAGATGGACCCACATGTCATATCTATCTTCTATGTTGGCATCTTCTCCCCCCAAATCCCCTTCTCCTCACGCGCAACCGCTGCCCCGCCTATCTTGCCACCAGAGACCGGGGTCATCTACTAGCAGCGGAGAGCGCGACAAAGAGCATCCGTTCGACCTGGGCCACTCCATTACCAACCTGACGCGTTCCCAAAACGGAGAGAGGGGGACGAGGAAAACACGACGGTGGAGTATTGGGGTTCACATGACTGGTGGTGACCACAAACTTGCCCGCCGTGAGCACAGAGCGACGGGAGAGGAATATCAAGAGCACGGCGAGAGGAGCGCGTGGATGCGGGGAATTGTGGCTTAATCCACCATCGGAGGAGATCAGGCGTGGTGAATTGATCACCGATTCACCGGAGTCAAGGAAGATGGTGGTCGAGTTCGCGTTGTGGACGTCTAGAGCGGCAGCCATCGGTGTGGTTTCTTGGGCTCGTCGATGCAGTCCTCCTGAGACGAATCGCTTGGAGAAGGACCGTGGACTTAATGAACGCAGCTCAACGGTCGGCCATAATGTCTCGCATGATACTGCGCAGCGCACACCAGTCACCACCATGGACTCCTCCTCGTGTTTCGCCCGTTTACTTTCCGGCCAGTCGCACACTCTTACTCGTACTGAAGCTCATCCTGAAGAGTGAAGACACGCACGTACAGGGATGGCTTGATGCCTCGATCAATTTCTTTACAAGCACGCACTACTACGTGGGTCTAGCACTCTAGCTTGATCGATCTCTTCTGGACACAAGCACGCGAGACGCTGAACATACGATTTGCGGCAGACAACTTGACTGCGTGAGCCCCTTCTCACCTTCTGGCGAATGCGCACACGAGCAGGACCTGGATTGATTCAGCGGAGAGAGGTAGCTCGGGGAAGAAGACGAAGATGACATGTGGACCCGCCTAATCAATGACAGTAGCGATGAATTTGGCCAGGATTATTCTGTTCCCGGTGTGCCAAGCAGGTGTAGGGTTAAACTTGATCGGAATTCATGACTACAGGGTACCGATTTCAAGGATTGAGAGGTTGAAGTTCATTTTCGACGAGCCGTACGAATTCAAGGTTTAAAATAGACTTTACTCTAAATAACCCTCCATGCGTGTAGCATCGCTGGCGCTAAAAACCCTTCACGTCTGGCGCACACACACGGCCTTCACTTGTGGCGAACCGATGATCCAAACCTGGAGAGGGGAGAGCGGTGCCGTGTAGCGCCGACGCCGCGACGCGACGCGCGCGCCAAACCGGCCACTCGTCAGGTACGCACTCAGGTCCCCCGCCTATCCATCGGTGTGACCCATCCAGGAGCGGAGAGTGGAGGACGCAGTGGCCATGGCGCGACCGTGGTGACCGCGACGTGCCGTCGCACGCGTCTGGTCGGCGTGGGCTCTGTTTGTCCGCATTGCATTCATCCCGGAGCTTTTTTTTGGGGAAAAAGTCTAAAACAAACCTTGAACTTGTAGACGAAAGCTAAATCAACCCCTGAACTTGTAATCCCGGAAATCAGCACACCGAACTCTTTGATCCCTGTTTATTTTAAACCTTCAGGGCGTTCCCAAACAGGGATTGTTGACGTGGCAGAACAAATCCGGGATTGTAGGCTGCGGACTCAATCAGGCTGGCCCATCAGACGCGAAGTGACGATTTTTTTTCAAAAAAATAAAAAATACGTAAGGCGCAACGGCAAATACCCAAATAGAGAGTCGAACGAATTGATCTTGGGACTTGACGTTACTGATCTCTACTCGCTACTCGCTAGCCATAAGGACTTTTGGCTGTTGCCGAAATAATTAGAAGCCCAAACATAATTAGTCAAAGAGAGCAGCCTAGAGAACTGAAAACATTAGCAAACAAATTTTTAGAACATAAATAATTTTCGAAAACCCCAACCGTTTTCTAAAGTGCGAACACTTTCTGAAATTCCGAAAACTTTTGAAAAAAGGAATATGTTTTTGAAAACACAATCATTTTTTTAAAAGCGAAAATTCTTTGAAACATATTTTTTTTAAATGGTATTCTTTAAACCTGGAAAAAAATTCAAAGCAATTGTTTATAAAACAAAAATCATAAATATACGAAATGTTCATGCATTTCATAAATTGTTCAGAAGTTAAAATAATGTTCATATTTTGTATTTTTTTCACAATTTGAAAACTGCTTCGTTTTTTTTTCTAAAAATGTTTGAAATTTTCAATTCTGTTTACATTTTTAAAAATTGTTCATGATTTGAAAAGTTGTTCACATTTGTCAAAAGATATTCAGAATTTCAAAAGTTGTTCACATGTTTCAAAAAATGTTTACATATATGAACGCTCTTGTCTGTGCTTGTTGAAGTCGTGCTATCTATCATCATGACCAGCGTTCAAGGTGAGTAGCTTGTTGCGGTCACTCTGGGTTAGCGCAGTTTATTTTGTCGCCCGGTTATTTTTCATCACGGGTTATAGAAAACAAGTGACTTTGTGCAGTTTTAAAAATATTAATTTTCATTGCAAAAATATTTAAAAATTATTATCATTACAAAAATAAAAAAAGAAAGAAACAAAAAAGAAAAAGGAAAAATAACAGAAAACGAAAAAGGAAAGAAAAAATAGAGCAGCGGGCACGATTGCGGTAATGGGCCAGCCCGATTTCGTCCTAATGTCCAACCAGCCGGTCAACAATATTAGGGTTTGACTTGCCACATCAGCGAATCCCAGCGAAACGTCCTCAAGGTTCAAAATAAACCGGGATCAGAAAGTTCGTTGTGCTGATTTCCGGGATTACAAGTTCAGGGTTCAATTTAGCTTTCGTCTATAAGTTCAGGGTTTATTTTAGACTTTTTCCTTTTTTTGGGGGGTCAGGTGGCGTGTCGACCGATCGTCACGCGCGGGGAAACGGCCCTCGTCCGGTGCGCGCGCGTCGTTGGTTGGTTGGGTTCGGTTCAGGGCCCCGCCCGCCGCATGTAGCCGTCCAACGTCACGGGTCAACTGTGCAAACAAACAAGCTGCTCGCGACGGGTGCAAAGGGTGTGTGCGTGTTACCGTGGCTAGGTGAAACGCAATATATGTTATAACAATATATAAGGCATGAGTCCGTTGCACATTCGAATTCTTGACCAACATTGCTCGTGTCTGATTTTTTGATCGACCGTCGAAGAACTAAGTAATGCTACAGGCCCTGAAGCAGACCTCAGAACCTCTCCACGTTGCCGCTGAACTACCCGTGCTTCCAAATCCTGAAGGCCAGAAGCGTGCGCACGCCGGCGGTGCCTGCAAGGCGAGAGCTCCCCCACGGCGGATGGATGCGCAGGCTAGAGGCAATGCGGTCCAGCCCCACCGGCATGCCCGGGCAGCCGGCTGCCATAGTGGCAACGTCGTAGACCAGTCAGGCCGAGGTAATACTGCATGACGCCCACGAATTCGGCCACGTCGTGCGTCAGTGGGGCGCCACCCGTGACGATCTTGAGGAGGTACGCTACGTAGTAGGCACTGGCGTAGGTGATCCATGACAGCGGCCGCCCGTGTCCGGCGCCGATGAGGCCGGAGCCCATGAGCAGCGCGCTGAGCATGTCGAGGTCGACGCCGTGGTCGGCAAGGTAGTCGAGGCGGCAGAAGTCGCGGAGGCTGAACTCCCAGGCGACCTGCTGGCCTTGGTGGTCGCAGACGGCGATGCCGACCTGGAGCGGTTTGAGGCCCTCGACGTTGGCTTTCATGAGCGCGTAGCGCTGCGCCACCGTCATGCTGTTGAGGTCCTGGCCGGCGACCTGGACCAGGCCTCATTGCATTCATCTTGTTTCATGCTACATGCAAATCTTAGACAGGTAATAGAGGGTCACAGGTGCTTCTTCGAGGAGATATATCTTGGGCCGGGGTTGGACAAAATTTATGCTTGGTTTACTACAATATCTTAGTTCTCAAAGACCAAGGTACACACCCAAAAAGTTTTTGGTTAAAATACATCCCACTTGCTTCAAAAGAAAGCTCGGCAACGCTCTTGTCAGTTATGACAAATGATTGATCAAGGCTGGAAATCGACCCATTTATATGCCCTGAGCATGCAGCTTATTTGGATATCACAGCCTAGCTCATGCAGATTTGGATGACCAGTCATGCAAGATACAACATGGGGACGATGGGCACCAATTCATACAACACATACTGGACCTGTCAACTCTCAGTACGTGGTTGGTTGGCACGTGTATGTTGGTATGATGATAGCAAATGCTGGTAGGTTTCCTATTTTCGTTTATTATTCTATCTAAGGACCGCTAGTTGTTCGCACACGAACACGTCACCGTGTATGTTGGCACGTGTATGTTGGTATGATGATAGCAAATGCTGGTAGGTTTCCTATTTTCGTTTATTATTCTATCTAAGGACCGCTAGTTGTTCGCACACGAACACGTCACCGTGTACCTTCAACGTTCAGGGTGATGCACCGCGGCTCACGTCGAAGAAGACCCGTTCGAAGCACGGTACGTAAGCAATTCGACGGGCGCTTTTGTAGACCTGAAACCCCACACGCTCGGGGGAAACCCCATCAGGCGTGCAGCGGCTATGGGCTGCCCTAGATCGGCCTGACCGCCCCTAGGGCTTTGTGGTTCACCGCCCTGCAACAATAAGAACGAACGAAGAACGAGAAAGAAAATGAACAAGGGATAAGATAAAAGTAAAGGTAGAAAATGATATATTGATAGATCGATTGTGTGTTCTTCAATCCGCCGTCACTCTTAGTTATATAAGAGGCGCCTGGACTTCCCGTGCAAGAAAAAGGCTTGGATTCACATCCAAAACCCTAGTCAAATCCGGATGTTTTTGTCCGAACTTTCCAAAACCATTCGGTTTAAAATTGGCTGCAGAGTCTTTTCTGAGGCGGTAAACGACCTCGGATGGAAACGAGCCCAAAAGCAATTTTGACCTTTTCAACGAGACGGAAAACTTTTGTGGTTAACGTTTGTTTATCAGAGGCCATCTTGAGAAGGTTTTAGGCTATTTTCCGAAGTCTGCAGCAAAGAAATCTGAAACCCGGATGATTGTCCCCGGAGTGTCCGACCATCCTGATGGAGCCGCGCATTTTCGGCTCTAACTTTTGCATACAACCTTCGATTAAGATGATTTTCATATCAAAATTGACCATTTCGACGAGACAAAGATAACCCGTGTATAAACTTTTATCATATGAGGCTGTCTTGGAGGCTTAATTGGGCGAACATTACTCTGCATACAAAATCCTAGTACTTTGAGCACAACTTCGGCCCTCGAGATGAGATCGGATGGTGATGGCCCAAACTCCAAAGATGTTCATGTCGACAATACTGAAATTTTTCATGTAGATCACTTCTCCATTTAGGGTCATCTTAATTAAGTTTTTGACCATACCAAAATATGGTGTCAACACCGGTCTTGCTTTTTTCTTTTCTATTTTTGATAGGTGAAGTATCACTTGTTGCTTCTCCTTTGGAGACAGTGGCACGTGCCAATTGTTTGACATTGTATGGGAGAATTTATAATTCTTGCTGAGGGTTCACCCGGTGATGTGCATCTAAAGGAAAGGGTGCACGAGGGGGCGATGAAAAGGAAAATAGTATTTTTAAGTAACAAGAAAAATAGTTGGTATAGTATATTTAACCTTAATTTCTGTACTATTTGTTGGATTTACTATGAAGTTTAGGCCTAGTCATACTACTTTTGTGTAATTTCTACAACTTTTAACTAGGTATTGATGTTTGGCACCCCGAGTAACTAGATCCTAGGTCTGCCAATGGGTACACGCTGTAGCTCGTAATGTTTAACCTTTTTTATTTCAAAGGGGATGAATCTCTATATTAATCAAACACCAATATTATAAGAAAACTTATGAAAGAATGTTTTTCATCCTCTCCATCCCCCATATACCGATGACACATCGATGTTGTCGTAGTCGTAGTTTTTTGCTATTGTCGGGAAAGAAAAGTAGTATCCACGCAGCTAGTCGGGAAGTCTCCCGGGAAGTGCCGGTGATGACCCGAATTCGATCTTGAAGGATCCATTGCCTAGAGAACAAGAAGACACTGGGTTGATCACACTAAACAAATTTATTAAATTTAGTATTGTGCGTTATTAAGGATATTTATGAAGTCACATACAATCTTGTCTAATCCATAAATTTAGTAATGTAAATTATAAATGTAACCAAAAATCTTAACTGAGCCTAAATTAAGTGTTAATCCGACCTTTTTGTCATTGCTATACGTATATGGTAGGAAAGTTGCTAACCAATTACACTTTGTTTTCCAGCGAAAAAAATTACACTTTATTTGATAAATACCGAAAAATTGATCGGAGGAGCACTTGGTTAGTAACTTTATTTTTTATCCTAAATTAAGTGTTAGTCCGACTTTTTTGTCATTGATATATATATGGTAGGAAAGTTACTAACCAATTACAATTTATTTGATAAATACCAAAAATACATTGTATACCTCGGGTTAGTAATTAAAAAAAAACTTGAACTTGTAAACAAAAGCTAAATTGAACCCCTTTCAATCCTTGAAATCAACACACCGAATTCTCTCATCCTGGTCTATTTTGAGAGTGTTTCCAAACAGGGATTTTTGGCGTGCGGGTCGAACCCGGATTGTTGGCTGCGTGGAGCCGCTTTGGCCAGCCCATTGACAGATATTGTACCACCAGTTTGCGCCACTTAAAAATGTAACAAAAAAATAGGTGCCCCGACAGGATTCGAACACGGACGCTTCGGCTACACGAGCCAGATTTAAAAAAAAAAGGTGAGAAAAGTATGAGCGAAGTGGGATTCAAACCCACAACAAGGGAGGCGAGGCACCAAACGAGCCGGATGTTCGTTCCAATTTTATCGGATCGTTCCAATTTACACGAGATGGATGTTAGCCAGTATAATGAACGAGCGTGTCTGTCTCGTTAAGTTGTTAAGCAGCCTGGCGTATTAAAATGAGCCAACAGCAGCGCCAGATCCTGAGAAGAAATACGAAACAATATGTTTGGAAATACTGAATATTTTTTAGAATGCGAATATTTACAAAGTTGAGAACAAAAATGTTAAGCTCAAACATTTTTCAAAACTCTTGAACATTTTTTGAAAACACAAAAAAAATTGAAAACCAGGTACTGTAGCCATGTAGCGAACATTTTTAAAACTTTGAACATTTTTTGAAAACTGGGACATAATGTAGCGCGAAATTTTGTAAACCATGATTTTTTAAAATTTATGAGCATTTCTTTAAAGTTCTATATTTCTCAAATTTTAACCTTTTTTGTAAGTCTCAAACATTTTTTCAAAAGAAGATCATTTTTGAAAAAAGGGAACATTTTTAAAGTTTTGAACAAATTTTGGAACAAGAAAAAAATTTCAAAAAAATAGAAAGTGAATAAAATTTTGTAATCCTGAACATTTTTCGAAGAAATGAACATTACAAAAAAGAAAACCGGAGAAAATCGAGAAAGAAAAGAAACAAACTATAACTAAAAACCCGAAGAAAATCAATGATGAAATTAAAAAACAGAAGAAATAACCAAACAAAATGAAAAAAACAAGCAGCGATTAGAACACGCGACTTAGTCATCGATCCCAGTGTTTGACTTGCCACATCAGCAAATTTCACCTAAACTTCTCAAGGTTCAAAATAGACCGGGATCAGAGAGTTCAGAGTGCTGATTCCAGGGATTGGGAGTTTGGAATTTGATTTAGCTTTCGTCAACAAGTTCAAGGTTTGTTTTGGACTTATTCTAATTAAAATTTGACCAGAGGAGCGCTTGGTAATTTATTGGTTAGTAAATGTATGTCGGCGGGGGCGGCGAGGGAAGGAGCGCTTGGTGTGCCTTGTACCAGGTCAGGGGTTGTGCCCCCGCATGGTCTGGTCATAGCCAGCCCACCAGATCTGATAGCGGCCAGGACCTACTGGCTTCGAGCATCCGGATCGGACCGGGAGATGTCCGCTACGAACCGCGCCCTTCACGGCCGATCCTGATCCGATCCACACGTGAGTGAGAGAAAGAAGTTCATGTTCCGATCCCAGCCTCCAACCGCGCAGTTAATGGCCGTTTTCGGTGCGCCGTCACCTGTTTCCGCATGTGGACGATTTGCCACGTATAAGGGACTCATGCTATAAGCGCACTACCAAGAAGTTATATCGTGCACACAAAGAGAAGGAGTTGAGCTCGAGCTCGAATCAAACAGTTGGCAAAAAAGGGGAAATATGTTACCCAGCTGAGAGAACAGGCAGTGCAATCGATCCCCTCGCTCATAATACAAACACATGTGAGTACCACCGATCAGCTGGTAATAACCGACGATCATAGAAGGCAGGCTAAAGAGGCTGGTATCACTGTTGAACAACTCCTAGACATCGAGGAACTCCCCGTGTTTAAAGAGGAGGAACTAAGATGGAAATATGTCCGCGGTCAACCTCTGGTCAGGCCTCAGGAGGTCAAGTTTCTATCAACAAGAATGTACGAATTGCATGAGTGGTACCTGAGAGAAGTAAAGACCGATCGAGAGTCCCTCATGGTGAATGTCAAGGCAGAGCATTACTTCCATGCAAAAGATCTGCGGGTTGAGTTTCAAGAAATGTTTCAGTTATTCAATCAAGACGCACTCGATAAATCTATCGTCAGTTGCTATTGTCTGTAAATGATTTCTTTCTATAATTTAAGTCTCTAGCTAGTTGTGCTCGTTCATTACATGTAATTATCCTCATTATATTCGTTTCTGTGTTATTATGCGGAATGAAGATGTATGAAATGAAAAGAGCTGGATGCTATGGCATTGGGTTCATTGATTCAGATACCATTAACCAGGAGACATGATCACAAGAATGGTCGAGAAAAGACAAAGAGAAAAGTTTGCTAAAGTTTTTGAAGGGACTAAATATCCAACCAGAAATACTACTTCTTTACAACTGCAGGTGAGTGTTACTATATCTTGTACTACAAATTCTATTTTTGCTTACTAGAAGTTAATAAGTGTAGTTGATGAGTTATGCACATGTCCACCTAATTATACAAACGTGTGTGCATGCAGTTTCCACTGAATCTTTTTAATCATTGAAGTTGACGAGGAAAAAATTCAAGTACTGAACTCACTATATAAAGATGTTAATGAATACTCAATCGTGAGGGGATGGTCGACATGTAATTTCAATTATTATTGCACTATGTCGGCCTCTTTAGTTCATTTTCTGATATCAACTAATTAATAACTCATTTATTCATTTTCTTTGACGGCGGACAGAGCTTGGCAAAAGTTCATCAAAGAGGTTAAAGGCGAATGGAAACAACAGCTGAAATGGGTGCGACCCAAAGGTAAATAAGTACTACTAGATACGTCTGCGCATCTCTTTAATTCTACTTTGATCAATACCATTATCATGCTTAACTAATTATTATCTGGTTGAATTATATTCTCGTAAAGTGCCTTAGGCAGACGTCGGGGAATAATATATGTGCGTACTGTGTTTGCGAGAACATTCACATGATGACTTCCGAAAGAGCAGATCTGCAAGATAACTTTGGGTACGTTCGCGAGAACACAATTCAAAAATCTTTTTTCATGATCTAATATATATACACACAACTAATATATTCAAATTGATCTCTTTTTTTAATAAATATGCATGAGATGCGGGATCAGCTCACCGCGTACGAGCAATTCAAGAGGAAACAACATGATTTTTGCTCGAGTAGGTCATAGATCTCATAGGAGAATATCATTACAAGCTGTAATACCTGCATGTAATGGTCTGCAAATTGTATGTACCAAATTGTGTGTGTGTGTGTGTGTGTGTGTGTGTGTGTATATATATATATATATATATATGTGTGTGTGTGTGTGTGTGTGTGAGAGAATGGTCTTACGAGAAATTCGATGATATGTATATATATGATCTGTTCTACGAGAAATTTTATTTATTTATATATACATATATATAACGTATACAGTAGTAGCGTAAAATATGTTTGAGATGAAAAAGAATTAAATGGAAAATACGAAATTTAAAGGAAAAATAAACCATAATTCATAAACCCCTAATCTTTTTAGTCCTGATTGGTGTTTCAAGATGGCAACGGGGACGGAACCCATCGGGTTTTGCCTTCCCAAACCCATCCCCGCGAGAAAATCGTAAACCCGTCCCCGTCCCCATCACTGTGTGCGGGGCTAGTTTTTTGCCCGTCCCCTAAACCCATCGGGTTTCGGGGAACCCACGAGAACATTCCACATTTCAGCGACAAAGATGATTAGATTTCAGTAACAAAGATGATCAGATTTCAGTTCCATGGCTACTAGAACTGAACCTCAAAGAAGATTGGCTCAATATTTTACCATTGCTATGGACTTTCTTCATAGTACAAGCGGCCAAATGAACATGAAGATGCTTTGTCCCATTCTTTGATTCCCCTGCAAGTTTCATCTTACAATGAAGACATTGTGCCTTCCATCTTCCACGGACTTTCACTTTCTTGAAATCATCCCAAACAATTGATGTGAGCTTTCTCTCGGAACCAACTACATGTCCTTCCTCAGCCCCATCTTCCTCTTCATCCTCAAATCAAATGCATTGCGCGGTATTGTCGGGTTTCGGGTTCGGGGATTACCGAAACGGGTGTAAACCCGTGAAACATGTCGGGTTGTATAATGTGCCCAACAACAGCCCCACGGGGATGAAAAGATGGCCATCCCCGTCCCCTAATAGGGTAAAAACCCACGGGGACACGGGTTTCGGGGCCCCGTTGCCATCTTGATTGGTGTTAGCAACCCAACTGGGACTAAAGGTCCCCAACCCACGGCGCAGGCTCGTGCCGCGTCGTGGACCTTTGGTCCCGGGCTGTGTTGAACCGAGACTAAAAGAGGGGTCTTTAGCCCCACCCTTTAGTGCCGGTTGCTGAACCGACACAATAGGTCATTACGAACTGGCACTAAAGCCTGATTCTGCACTAGTGAATATGCAAAAATCTCAAATCAAATGCATTTCTCATTTGTTCTACACTTGGCCATATATCCCCCCAAGTTTGTTTTCCCCTAAAATAATTGCTCCTGACTTTTAATTTATGTTTTTTTCGTTCAAGGCTACGACATATCATTCAAAAATTCCATTTGTCTTTGAAGATGCAATAGTAGCTACTCAAAATTGCAATATGGAATACATAAAGATAATCAATGATCCTAGACGCATGGAGGAATACCGTATCTCAACGCTAATTAACCCCCCTGATTTTCATGGGGGTGAGCCCCGCCTCCCTACTAACCTCCAATCAGAAACGGGCACCTAATTACAATTCGTTGAATCCGTAACAACCAATCCATGCGTGTAGCATTACTCAAAACTAATTATGCTACACATATTTCTCATGTGTTTCGTGTAGTATTATATCGTCTAATCTTCAAGTATTTTTTAGCTATAATTTGATTTTCAAGGGGATGAACTATGAAAATTAAATCTACAATTACACATGCGTATATGACTCCAAACATGTGTCACCTATTATAATGTGATATGTCACTATTCATTCATTATACTTTGGTTATCTAAATTCATACGTGCAATGCATGTGTACTTTACTATATTAGTTATAGGGGGTGTGTCAGGCCCAAGATGCGATTCTATCCCGATCACGTGACACTTACGTGATTGGGGCACAACCGCATTTCGGGCGCTTTGCAAGATGGATATAATTACATCGTACCATTGCATACATACATGAGGGATACAACAATACATACAAGTCACATGAATACAACAACATCAATACAAGGCATCCGACTACACATGCAAACATGAAAAACACAACGACATCCATCTGCTATCCCAGGCTGCCGACCAGGAACCTAACCCAAGACCGAAGAAGAAGAAGAAGAGAGAACTCCAACACAGCGAACATCGCTCTCACGTCAAGACACCGGAAACCTGCACCTTAAACTGTTGTTGTAGTATCTGTGAGCCACGAGGACTCAGCAATCCCATAACCATGGGTATCAAGACTAGCAAAGCTTAATGGGTAAGGAGAGATAAAGTGGTGAGGTTGCAGCAGCGGCTAAGCAAATGTATGGTGGCTAACTTACAAGTACAAGAATAAGATGAGCATCTACGCAAATGGTCACAAACTAGTAATGATCGCTAAAGATCCTGAACTACCTACGAGTCAAACATAACCCCACCGTGTTCTCTTCTCAGAGTGAAAAGAGACAGTCACGGTTACTCACGCGTTTCGTGTGTTTTATCTCGGATCCTCTGTCAAGTTTTCTACATCCGGACATTAACAATTCCAATCTGCCACATAACCGCGGGCACGGCTTTCGAAAGATCATAACCCTGCAGGGGTGTCCCAACTTAGCCCATCACAAGCTCTCACGATCAGCAGAAGTAATAATAATATTACCCCTTATCTTAGGGAAGGCCCGATCAGACACGGAATTTCCGGTGCACAAGACATTTCGACAATGGTAAAACAAGTCCAGTAAGACCTCCCGGCGTGCCGACACCCTGATAGTAGCCGCGCGTATCTCGTCTTAGGCCACAACCGGATAGGTGATCCTACGGGAGCCAGCCCACGAGTTTCCCCGTGGTGGCCCCGCAGTCTCCCCGTTTGAGACCAACACCATCAGCACTGGCCCCCTGCTATGTAGAAAGAATCCTCGAGGGCGCAACCCCCTATGCAATTTAATTAATTATTTAAGTTGTTATTATGAGGCAAATTAAAACCAATGTTGGGCCTTGCTGGAGGAGTTTTATTCAAAGACGAACTGTCAAGGGGTCCCCATATACCCAACCGTGTAAGGAACGCAAAAATCAAGGAACATAACGCGGGTTTATCGGCTCCTAAGGTGGCATGAGTGGAACAAAACACCGAGCAAAAGGCCAAGCCTTCCACCCATTGCCAAGTATATAGGTGTGTTAATACATATAAGATATATTGTGATATTCCAACAACAAGATCCGACATGGATCAAACTTCATCTTCACCTGCAACTAACAACGCTATAAGAGGGGCTGAGCAAGCGGGTAACATAGCCAAACAATGGTTTGCTAGGAAGGTGTCAAATGTTAGAGGTTTCATGGCAACACGGAGAGGGGCTGACAATAATGATGGGTAGCGCGACATATAACGATAGCATCGAGACAACTAAGCATGGCAATGATAGTAAAGGTATCCAAGGTGACGGTCATCTTGCCTAGGATTCCGCAAGGAAGAAGAACAAGTCCATGAAGTAGTCGAACAAATCCCCACAACTCCGGAACGAAACCGAAGCTAACGAGAGAAGCATACCGGAAAGAAGCAAACAATACGGTAAACACACAAGCATGAACATGTCTTATGATGCACAAACAAGTATGATGCATGTCCAGTTTAAATATGCATGGCATGGCAAAGTGCAACAAACAACACTACAAGTTAAGCGGGGTCAATATGCATCGACTTGCATATTTGATGAAACACCACATTCACATATTTAGTTCGACTCTCGTTTATTTACAAGACAAGATTAAATGTTTTTATTAAACATGGCAAGAGGTGAAGCCTAAGTAAAACTACACTATCTAGGCATTTTAAATGAGGCCGGAAATAACAACAACAATTCCAAAAAATCCCCATGACCAATTTAGCAATTATTAAAGCAACAACAATTTAACATTCAAAGGTTGTTATCATGATGCGGATGACATGATCAAGTTTTATGCAATTTTTAGTAAAAGTTAATATGAAGAGATATGAAGTATTTGTCACCGTGGTGGAAAGAAAGGGGCCACGGCGGCGAATCCGAAAATGATGCCACGCAACATATCGGTTCCGGTAACTCGTTGAGATTCCGGTGCAAAAGATGGCGGAGAGCATGACATGCAAAAGAGATGGGGTGCTCCCAGTTTCCGGGTTCCCACGGGTCGGCGACAAATGAGGGGCACAACGGACACGGTGCAACAAGGGACGCATCTCATACAACCACATTCGTTCACGGGCATAGTTTCGGCGGTATACCTTCGAAGCGTGCGTTTCGGGGCGGTTCGAGTCGTCGAGGGAAGTAGTGGTACTCGCGGTTCGTAGTGGAAGTAGGTGTTCACGTTTCGTAGCCGTTCAAGTTTCCGTAGATGTTCGGGTCACGGCGACGGTAGTCCTTCGGCATCGATAGTCGAGGTACTTGGTGGTCTTGGCGATTCCGTAGATGGCGGTAGAGGTACTTGTCGTCCACGGGATCTTCGAGGGTCGATGGTAGTGGCACACGGTCGTAGTTGTACTTGTGGTCTCTGACGACGGTAGTCGTACGCGTATCGACGAGGTACTTGGTCTTGTGAAGAGGTACTTGACGATAGTGGTACTTGCGGTCTTGGTCACACCGAAAGAGGCACTTTGCGAAACCATTCACCGATAGAACATTGGCGCTACTCCTTGTTCGGTAGTCGTCTGACTGGACGTCAACGGAAACAGCAAGCAGAGGTCTCTGTTGCAGCAAGGCTCGCGAGGGACGCGGAGGCAGCAATGACAGCGCCTAGAACTGGCGTCACACGGAAAAGGGCCGGTGATGGGAGCAGAGGAGTGGCCGGTCTGGCAGAGGCGTCCGACGGCGGCAGATCACGAGCACGGGTGCACGGTCAGAGGCGTGGAGACGGAACCTTGCGGCGGCGGCGAAAACGACCAGCGGAGGGCGAGGTCGAGGTGGCGGAGGTCGCGAAGGCGGCGCGTCGGCAGCAGCTCTGGTGGCCGCCGTGGAGCTTCGCCCTGGCGGTGCCATGAAGGAGGCCAGGGAGGAGAGGTGGGCCGCGGAGGAGGTGAGGTGGAGCAGGTGGCTCGGCGGTGAGCGCTCGTGGAGGCACGGGACGATGAGGAGGAGACCGCGACATGGGGCGGCGGAGCAGGCTATTTGGATGGGGAGGCGCGGCTGGCACCTGGCTGGTGCGGGGGCGCGACGGGGAGGAAGATGGGGATCGGGCTCCAGGGGGTCGGGTGGAGCGAGAGAGAAGGGAGGAAGAGGGAGATGGGGTGCGGCGGCTGGATCGGGGCGAGCGAGGGAGATCGAGGAGGGGAGCGCTGCGCTGTGGGAGAAGAGGACGAGGGAAGGAGTGGGTCGGGGACCGAGCGAGAGAGAGAGAGAGATGGCGACGCGAGGGGGAGGACGAGCGAGGGAGAGCTACAGGGTAGGATGGGCTTCGGGCCAGCTAGGGTTGGAGGAGGTGTGGCTGGGCTTGGCCAATTGGGCCGGCCTGGCTACAGGTGGAGAGGGAGGGGAGGCGAGGAGGCCAGAAGCTGGGCCTCGGGTGCGACGTCTGGCTGCGAGGATGGACGGCCGGCCTGGTTAGCTCTAAAAGAAAAGAAAGAAAGAAAAAAACAGGTCTCTCTCCTTTTAAAAAGAAAAGAAAAGAAAAGAAAGAGAAGTGGATCTCGGGACAGGGAGGCTAGGTGGCGGCTGGAGGTTGGAGGGGCACGGAAATTGAGGAGGCTAGGGCTAGGTGTCCAAATTTGGAGGGGAGGGTGTCCATATATAGCAAGGAAGGCTAGGTGTGAGGGTTTTAATCCGTTTTCGGACCGTTAGATCCCGATCGGACGGTCCGCAATGGAGGGGTAGTGTAGGTGGGATAGATGGGCTGTGTTGGAGGCATTGGGATGAGAAGAGAGAGATGAAGTGCGCCCCGGCGACGGTTTTCGGAGACCGAAAACGTCCGACGTTTGACCGGCCACTAGTGCCCCTATATTTAACGGTTGGGCTATCAAACGAGTTCCGAATGCGATGAAATTTGGCAGACGGCCTGCCTATGCTATAATAAGTCTACACCCCAAGTTTCAACCCATTCCGAGAACATTTTTCGGCCACTTACAAAATAAATATTCGGAGGTGTCGCGGGCACGTGCAAGTGTGTCTGGGCTCAGAACGGACAATGGAGAGGACGGGCGGACTCGGATGGATGCAAGTTTTGAAAACATGCTGATGCAACACACATGATGACATGGCAAGATGCAACACACAAGCAGATGACAAGGCAACGATGACGAATAACTGGCTGACACCTGGCACATCGGTCTCGGGGTGTCACAGGGTGGGGGCGCAAAAGAAACACAGTGTGGATCTCACTTAGCAGTTCATGTGGCCTTTTTTGCTCACAGGAAGAGACGATGCGAAGAGAACATGCACACCAAAGTCAAAAAGATTCGGCTTCATGACTCTTTGGGAATACAAGTGGATCTTCTAGGCTCATACATGATACATCTTAACTAACTCGTTCAAATCGAAGAGTTGCGGTTTCGAGAAATGTGCCCATGCACCATTACAAGAAAAAACGCATATACATCAGTGAAAAAGTAGATGGAGAGATGGAGTTTGCAGTGATGATTTTTGCAAGTCTACAAGCTTATTTATTTTTTCAAGCAACCAGCAAAAGCCTTGCCTCTCCATTAAGATAGAAGGGAGAAACATGCATTTACAAGAGGCAAGTTCTCTTTAAGGGGAACAAGCTAAAGAAAAAGGGCACTATGCGGAAATCACGCCAATGCCCTAGCCTTGCGCTCTGAAAGCAAGCTCGCGCTGACGCATATCCTCAAGGGTCATATTTGCCACTTCGATGTAGGTTAGCTGCGATCCATCCTTCGGTTCCTCTTTTTACATGTGTTCCAAATCACATGGAGGATGACCACTTAGCCGACGCGACTGATACGTCCATTTTGCATCATGCTTATAAGTTGATATTTATTGCATTAGGGTTTGTTCATACATGTTTTGTCACAATACTTATGCCTTTTCCCTCTTATTTTACAAGGTTTACATGAAGAAGGGGGAATGCCGGCAGCTGGAATTCTGGGCTGGAAAAGGAGCAAACTCTGGAAACCTATTCTGCACAACTCCAAAAGCCCTGAAACTCCATAGAACATTGTTTCGGAAAATATAAAAAATATCTGGTGAAAGAAACCCACGAGAGGGGCCATTGGCTTGCCTCGAGGGTGGGGGGCGCGCCCCCCTTCCCAGGGCACGCCCCCCTGCCTCGAGGGCCAGCCGGTGGGCCCCCGGTGCCCATCTTCTCCTATATGAAGTGTTTTGACCTGGAAAAAATCAAGAGGAGGCTTTCGGGACCAGATGCCGCCGTCTCGAGGCGGAACCAAGGCGGAAACCAATCTAGGGCTCCGGCAGAGCTGTTCTGCCGGGGATACTTCACTCCGGGAGGGGGAAATCGTCGCCGCCGTCATCACCAACAACTCTCCCATCTTGGGGAGGGCTATCTTCATCAACATCTTCACCAGCACCATCTCCTCTCAAACCCTAGTTCATCTCTTGTATCCAATCTTTGTACCCAAACCTCAGATTGGTACCTATGGGTTGCTAGTAGTGTTGATTACTCCTTGTAGTTGATGCTAGTTGGTTTATTTGGTGGAAGATCATATGTTCAGATCCATTATGCATATTAATACCCCTATGATCATGAACAATATTATGTCTTGTGAGTAGTTACTTTTGTTCCTGAGGACATGGGAGAAGTCTTGCTATTAGTAGTCATGTGAATTTGGTCTTCGTTCGATATTTTGATGAGATGTATGTTGTCTCTCCTCTAGTGGTGTCATGTGAACGTCGACTACATGAAACTTCACAATTATTTGGGCCTAGAGGAAGGCATTGGGAAGTAATAAGTAGATGATGGGTTGCTAGAGTGACAGAAGCTTAATCCCTAGTTTATGCGTTGCTTCGTAAGGGGCTGATTTGGATCCATATGTTTCAGGCTATGGTTAGGTTTACCTTAATACTTCTTTTGTAGTTGCGGATGCTTGCATTAGAGGTTAATCATAAGTGGGAGGCTTGTCCAAGTAAGGGCAGCACCCAAGCACCGGTCCACCCACATACCAAATTATCAAAGTACCGAACGTGAATCAGATGATCGTGATGAAAACTAGCTTGATGATATTCCCATGTGTCCTCGGGAGCACTTTCCTTTATATAAGAGTTTGTCGAGGCTTGTCCTTTGCTACAAAAAGGATTGGGCCACCTTGCTGCGCGTTATTTACTTTTAAGGTGAGTCACTTGCTACCAATTACCTTATTACAAAACTATCTGTTACCTATAATTTCAATGCCTGCAGAAAATACCTAACTGAAAACTGCCTATCATTCCCTTCTGCTCCTCGTTGGGTTCGACACTCTTACTTGTCGAAAGGACTACGATAGATCCCCTACACTTGTGGGTCATCAAGACTCTTTTCTGGCGCCGTTGCCAGAGAGTGAAGCGCCTTTGGTAAGTGGAATTTGGTAAGGAAAAATTTATATAGTGTGCTGAAATTTATTGTCACTTGTTACTATGGCTCAAAATCCTTTGAGGGGCTTGTTCGGGGTATGTTCACCTCGAGCAGAAGAGCGAATAGTTGCTCCTCAACCTACTGCACCTAATTAAAATGTTTGCTTTGAGATTCCTTCGGGTATGATAGAGAAACTGCTTGAAAATTCCTATACAGGAGACGGAACACTTCACCGCAATTTACACCTAATCTATGTGGATGAAGTTTGTGGATTGTTTAAGCTTGCAGGTATGCCCGAGGATGTCATCAAGAAGAAGGTCTTCCCTTTATCTGTGAAGGGAGATGCATTGACATGGTTTAGTCTATGCGATGATATGGGATCTTGGAACTATAATCGTCTGAAGTTCGAATTTCATCAGAAGTTCTAACCTATGCACCAGGTTCATCGTGATCGTAATTATATTTATAATTTTTGGCCTTGCGAAGAAGAAATCATCGCTCAAGCTTGGGGGAGGCTTAAGTCAATGTTATATTCATGCCCCAATCATGAGCTTTCAAGAAAAATGATTATCCAAAAAATTTATGCTCAACTTTCTCTCAATAATCGCACCATGCTCGATAATTCTTGTTTTGGCTCTTTTATGATGAAGATTGTTGAATTCAAATGGGATTTATTGGAAAGAATTAAACGCAAGTACAAAGATTGGGATCTCGACGAAGGTAAGGAGTCAGGTATGGCCCCTAAGTTTGATTGTGTTAAAGCTTTTATGGATACCGATGTTTTCCGTGAGTTTAGCACTAAATATGGACTTGACTCTGAGATAGTAGCTTCTTTCTGCGAATCTTTTGCTACTCATGTTGATCTCCCTAAGGAGAAGTGGTTTAAATACCATCCCCCTATTGAAGTAAAAGTAGTTGAACCTATTAAAGTCGAAGAAAAGACTATCACTTATAATGTTGATCCTGTTTTACCTACTGCTTATATTGAGAAACCACCTTTCCCTGTTAGGATAAAGGATCATGCTCAAGCTTCAACTATAGTTCGTAAGAGTAATACTAGAACACCTACACCCTCTGAGCAAATTAAAGTTGAACCTAGTGTTGATATGGTCAAAGATCTCTTGGTAGAAGATTTAGATGGACATGTTATTTATCTCCAAGAAGAGTCTGCTAGAATAGCCAAACCCAATGCTAGGAATAGACATAAACCTGTTGTAGGCTTTCCTGTCATCTCTGTTAAGATAGGGGATCATTGCTATCATGGTTTATCTGACGTAGGTGCTAGTGCAAGTATTATCCCTCTCGATTTGTACAACGAAATTATGCATGATATTGCACATGTTGAATTAGAAGGGATTGACGTTACTATTAAGCTTGCTAATAGAGATACTATTTCACCAGTTGGGATTGTTGGAGATATTGAAGTCTTGTGTGGGAAGGTTAAATACCCTGCCGATTTTCTTGTTCTTAGTTCCCCACAAGATGCTTTCTGTCCCATTATATTTGGTAGACCCTTCTTGAATACTGTTAATGCCAAGATAGACTGCATGAAAGATATTGTCACTACGGATTAGGGGATATGTCTCATGATTTTAACTTTGCTAAATTCCGTAGACAACCCCTTGAAAAGGCACCCCCAGTAAGGATGAACTTATTGGTCTCGCTTCTATTGTCGTGCCACCTAATGATCCTTTAGAACAATACTTGCTAGACCATGAAAATGATATGCATATGAATGATAGAAGGGAGATAGATGAAATATTCAGTACACAGGGACCCGTATTGAGAAACAACTTGCCTGTTGAAATCCTAGGGGATCCTCCTCCACCCAAGGGTGATCCCGTGTTTGAACTTAAACCTTTGCCTGATAATCTTATGTGTGTTTATCTTGATGAAAAGAAGATATATCCTGTTATTATTAGTGCTAACCTTTCAGAGCAGGAAGAAGAAAGATTATTGAAAACTCTGAAGAAGCACCGAGCTGCTATTGGATATACTCTGGATGATCTTAAGGGCATTAGTCCTACTATATGTCAACACAAGATAAAATTGGAAGAAAATGCTAAACCAGTTATTGATCATCAGCGACGGTTAAATCCTAAGATGAAAGAAGTGGTGAGGAAGGAAATTCTAAAGCTTCTAGAGGCAGATATTATCTATCCCATTGCTAATAGCCAGTGGGTAAGTCATGTCCATTGTGTTCCTAAGAAAGGAGGTATGACTGTTGTACCTAATGATAAGGATGAATTGATCCCGCAAAGAATAGTTACATGTTATAGGATGGTAATTGATTTCCGTAAGTTAAATAAAGCTACTAAGAAAGATTATTACCCCTTGCCATTTATTGACCAAATGCTAGAAAGATTATCCAAACATACTCATTTCTGCTTTCTAGATGGTTGTTCTGGTTTCTCTCAAATACCTGTGTCAAAAGGGGATCAAGAAAAGACCACCTTTACTTGTCCTTTCGGTACCTTTGTTATAGACGTATGCCTTTTGGTTTATGTAATGCACCTGCTACCTTTCAAAGATGCATGATGGCTATATTCTCTGATTTTTGTGAAAAGATTGTGGAGGTTTTCATGGATGATTTCTCCGTTTACGGAACTGCTTTTGATGACTGCTTAAGCAACCTTGATCGAGTTTTGCAGAGATGTGAAGACACTAACCTTGTCTTGAATTGGGAGAAGTACCACTTTATAGTTAAGGAAGGCATTGTCTTGGGACATAAAATTTCTGAAAGAGGTATTGAAGTTGACAAAGCTAAAGTTGATGCTATTGAAAAGATGCCATGCCCTAAGGATATCAAAGGTATGCGAAGTTTCCTTGGTCATGCCGGGTTTTATAGGAGGTTCATTAAGGACTTCTCCAAAATCTCCAGGCCTCTGACTAATCTTTTACAGAAAGATATTCCTTTTTTCTGTGATGATGATTGTCTAGAAGCATTTGAAATACTTAAGAAAGCATTGATCTCTGCACCTATTGTCCAGCCTCCTGACTGGAATTTACCCTTTGAGATTATGTGCGATGCTAGTGATTATGTTGTAGGAGCTGTTCGAGGGCAAAGAGTTGATAAGAAATTGAATGTTATCCAGTATGCTAGTAAAACTCTAGATAGTACCCAAAGAAATTATGCTACCACTGAGAAAGAATTTTTAGCACTTGTGTTTGCTTGTGATAAGTTTAGACCCTATATCGTTGATTCTAAAGTAACTATTCACACTCATCATGCTGCTATCAAATACCTTATGGAAAAGAAAGATGCTAAATCTAGACTTATTAGATGGGTTCTCTTGCTGCAAGAATTTGATTTGCATATTATTGATAGAAAGGGAGCTGAGAACCCCGTAGCAGATAACTTGTCTAGGTTAGAGAATATACTTGATGACCCACAACCTATTGATGATAGCTTTCCTGATGAACAACTAGCTGTCATAAGTACTTCTCGTACTGCTCCATGGTATGCTGATTATGCTAATTATATTGTTGCTAAGTTTATACCTCCTAGCTTCACATACCAGCAAAAGAAAAAGTTCTTCTATGATTTGAGACCTTACTTCTGGGATGACCCACATCTTTATAAAGAAGGAGTAGATGGTATTATTAGACGTTGTGTACCTGAGCATGAACAGGAACGGATCCTACGCAAGTGCCAATCCAAAGCTTATGGAGGACACCATGCGGGAGGCAGAACTGCACACAAGGTATTGCAATCCGGTTTTTATTGGCCTACTCTCTTCAAGGATGCCCGTAAGTTTGTCTTATCTTGTGATGAATGTCAAAGAATTGGTAATATTAGTAGACGTCAAGAAATGCCTATGAATTATTCACTTATTATTGAACCATTTGATGTTTGGGGCTTTGATTATATGGGACCTTTTCCTGCCTCTAATGGGTACACACATATTTTAGTTGCTGTTGATTACGTTACTAAGTGGGTAGAAGCTATTCCAACTAGTAGTGCTAATCATAACACTTCTATTAAGATGCTTAAAGAAGTTATATTAACAAGGTTTGGAGTCCCTAGGTATCTAATGACTGATGGTGGCTCACACTTTATTCATGGTGCTTTCCGTAAGATGCTTGCTAAGTATGATGTCAACCATAGAATTGCATCACCTTATCACCCACAGACTAGTGGTCAAGTAGAACTAAGTAATAGGGAGTTGAAATTAATATTGCAAAAGATAGTTAATAGGTCTAGAAAGAATTGGTCCAAGAAACTAGATGATGCATTATGGGCCTATAGAACTGCATACAAAAATCCTATGGGTATGTCTCCATATAAGATGGTATATGGAAAAGCTTGTCACTTACCTCTTGAGCTAGAACATAAGGCATATTGGGCTATCAAAGAGCTCAATTATGATTTCAAAATTTCCAGTGAAAAGAGGCTATTTGATATTAGCTGTCTCGATAAATGGAGAACCCAGGCCTACGAGAATGCCAAGTTATTTAAAGAGAAAGTTAAAAGATGGCATGACAAAAGGATACAAAAGTGTGAGTTTAACGTAGGTGATTATGTCTTGCTATACAACTCTCGTTTAAGATTTTTTGCAGGAAAACTTCTCTACAAATGGGAGGGACCTTACGTTATCGAGGAGGTCTATCGTTCCGGTGCCATAGAAATCAACAACTTCAAAGGCACAAATCCGAAGGTGGTGAATGGTCAAAGGATCAAACATTATATCTCAGGTAATCCTATAAATGTTGAAACTAATATTATTGAAACCATAACCCCGGAGGAATACATAAGGGGCACTTTCCAGAACGATTCAGCCTCCAAAAATGAAGAGGTACGTGATACAGTAAGTAAACCGACTCCAAAACAGTTCTAAAGGCATTTTTTCTCCGTTTTGGAATATTTAGAAAAATAGAAAAATAAACCGCAGTCCGGAGGAGACACGGGGCCTCCTCGAGGGTAGGGGGCGCGCCCCCTGCCTCGAGGGCACCCCGTGTGTCCCCTGGACTCTGTTTTCTTGTGAGTTACTCCCTTCGTTCGGGAAAAATTCATTATATATACTCCCAAGGGTTTTCACCTCTGTATCACGCAAAATTCCTCTGTTCTCGTTTCTAGTTGTTTTCTATGAAGGTTTGCGAAGCCAGGCATCATGTCGTCTCCCTCCTCCAACAACGAAGGCAACGATGCTTGGCTGATGAACATAGATCTGAAGAGGGAAGGACCCGAGGAGATCCACAAGGAGAAGAAGATCAAGATGGAGGTGGAAGATCTGGCTCCGGCACCGGGAGAAGAAGACACCTCCAAATCCCTTCCTAATCTCTTTACCTCAACTGAGCTAGAAGCTTTTAGGATGCTTGAGTTAGCTCAGATCCGCAACAAGCATCTCACAAGTGAAAATCTTTTGTTGAAGGATTACATAGCTGCTCTCAAAGGTATTATCCGCAAGCTAGAAGATCTCCTACGCTCGATATATGAGGATCCCCCGTCACTACTTGCAACCGCATCATCCCCAACCCCGAAGAAGGAGACATAAGCATATGGGTATGGGCACTCCCCTTGGCAACTGCCAAGCTTGGGGGAGTGACCCCGGTATCGTATCACCATCACTCCTATCTTTACCGTTTTACTTAGTTCGATCCTTTTGGTAGTATCTTGATCTATTAGAATAAAGTTAGCATGATCTAGTCGTGAGCTTTTGCTTTGTGAGCTTTATCCTTTGTAATCGAGTCCGTGAGCTATATAATAAATACTAGTATTGATTCAAGGGCTTGATTTCCTCACTCGGGTCATGATAAAAAGAAAGAAAACATAAAGAGTATCAAAGAGATCATATCGATCTTATGGGAAGTAATGACCTCACATACAAGAGTATGATAAATAAAAGTTGTTGGGAGGTGACAAACATAGTTTTGGTCATTGTTGCAATTAATAGGAAGTAATAAAAGAAGATAGGTTTCACATACAAATATACTATCTTGGACATCTTTTATGATTGTGAGCACTCATTAAAGTATGACATGCTAAAGAGTTGATGTTGGACAAGGAAGACAACATAATGGGTTATGTCTTCTTATATCTGAAATAAAGTATATTGGCATGGATCTTCCAACATGATGAGCTTGCCTTTCTCCCTCATGCTAGCCAAAACTCCTTGCACTAAGTAGAGATACTACTTGTGCTTCCATATATCCTTAAACCCAGTTTTGCCATGAGAGTCCACCATACCTACCTATGGATTGAAAAAGATCCTTCCAAGTAAGTTGTCATGTTGCAAACCCGCTAAATACGTATGATTTATTAGTGTGGGAGAAATTAGCTTTACACGAACTTGTGATAGGGAAGTAATAAAAGTGACGGACTGCATAATAAAGCTCCTTATCACAAGTGGCAATATAAAGCGAAGTTCCTCTATGCTAAGACTTTGTGCATCCAACCATGAAAACACATGACAACCTCTGCTTCCCTCTGCGAAGGGCCTATCTTTTATTCTTGTCTTATAAGTGTCAAGGTGAAATCCACCTTTCCTTTTACATTTTATCCTGTGGTAAGCACATTGTGTTGGAAAGATCCTGACATATATAACCACTTGGATGTAAGTTTTCATGATCTATTACTGTTGACATTACCCTTGAGGTAAAAGGTTGGGAGGCAACACCATAAGCCCCTATCTTTCTCTGTGTTCGATTAAAACTCGATAAACATAAGTATTGCGTGAGTGTTAGCAATTGTAAAAGACTATATGATAGTTGAGTGTGTAGGCTTGCTGAAAAGCTCTTATATTGACTCTTTCCGATGTTACGATAAATTGCAATTGCTTCAATGACCGAGACCAAAGTTTGTTAGTTTCCAATGAAGTTTATGATTCATACTTGATATTGTGGATGAATTGTTACTTTAGCATAAGAATCATATGACTATATTTATATAAGTTGTTGTTATAAGAATGATCATGATGCCCTCATGTCCGTATTCTGTTTTTTCGACACCTCTATCTCTAAACATGTGGACATATTTTTCGATATCGGCTTTCGCTTGAGGACAAGCGAGGTCTAAGCTTGGGGGAGTTGATACGTCCATTTTGCATCATGCTTATAAGTTGATATTTATTGCATTAGGGCCTGTTCATACATGTTTTGTCACAATACTTATGCCTTTTCTCTCTTATTTTACAAGGTCTACATGAAGAAGGGGGAATGCCGGCAGCTGGAATTCTGGGCTGGAAAAGGAGCAAACTCTAGAAACCTATTCTGCACAACTCCAAAAGCCCTGAAACTCCACAGAACATTTTTTTGGAAAAAATAAAAAATATCTGGTGAAAGAAACCCACGAGAGGGGCCACTGGCTGGCCTCGAGGGTGGGGGGCGCGCCGCCCTTCCCAGGGCGCGCCCCCCTGCCTCGAAGGCCAGCCGATGGGCCCCCGGTGCCCATCTTCTCCTATATGAAGTGTTTTGACCTGGAAAAAAAATCAAGAGGAGGCTTTTGGGACCGGACGCCGCCGTCTCGAGGCGGAACCGAGGCGGAAACCAATCTAGGGCTCCGGCAGAGCTGTTCTACCGGGGATACTTCACTCCGGGAGGGGGAAATCGTCGCCGCCGTCATCACCAACAACTCTCCCATCTTGGGGAGGGCTATCTTCATCAACATCTTCACCAGCACCATCTCCTCTCAAACCCTAGTTCATCTCTTGTATCCAATCTTTGTGCCCAAACCTCAGATTGGTACCTGTGGGTTGCTAGTAGTGTTGATTACTCCTTGTAGTTGATGCTAGTTGGTTTATTTGGTGGAAGATCATATGTTAAGATCCATTATGCATATTAATACCCCTATGATCATGAACAATATTATGTGTTGTGAGTAGTTACTATTGTTCCTGAGGACATGGGAGAAGTCTTGCTATTAGTAGTCATGTGAATTTGGTCTTCGTTCGATATTTTGATGAGATGTATGTTGTCTCTCCTCTAGTGGTGTCATGTGAACATCGACTACATGACACTTCACCATTATTTGTGCCTAGAGGAAGGCATTGGGAAGTAATAAGTAGATGATGGGTTGCTAGAGTGACAGAAGCTTAAACCCTTGTTTATGTGTTGCTTCGTAAGGGGCTGATTTGGATCCATATGTTTCAGGCTATGGTTAGGTTTACCTTAATATTTATTTTGTAGTTGCGGATGCTTGCATTAGAGGTTAATCATAAGTGGGAGGCTTGTCCAAGTAAGGGCAGCACCCAAGCACCGGTCCACCCACATACCAAAGTATCAAAGTACCGAACGCGATTTAGATGATCGTGATGAAAACTAGCTTGACGATATTCCCATGTGTCCTCTGGAGCACTTTCCTTTATATAAGAGTTTGTCCAGGCTTGTCCTTTGCTACAAAAAGGATTGGGCCACCTTGCTGCACCTTATTTACTTTTACCGTTTGTCACTTGCTACCAATTACCTTATTACAAAACTATCTGTTACCTATAATTTCAGTGCTTGCAGAAAATACCTTACTGAAAACTGCCTATCATTTCCTTCTGCTCCTCGTTGGGTTCGACACTCTTACTTATCGAAAGGACTATGATAGATCCCCTACACTTGTGGGTCATCAGCGACTCGTATAAGATGGTTTGCAAAACAGTGCTTGGCAGTAGGCACAGACTTAATGAAAACTAAAAAGTGTGGCTTGGTTTACACAACGGTCAAATATATGAAGAGAAAATTCAGAAGGTATTAGAAGATGTCATGGTTGAGCCTTTGTATTCCAGTGATTTTGGACCCACAATTCAAGTTGAAATATATTGAGTTCCGATTTGGCCTAGAGTTCGGGAACGAAGCGACAACAATGATTGCTAAAATAATAATAAAATGTGTTCCATGGGTTGTTCAAGGAATACCTCCAATTGAATGACATTGGCTCGGATCCCATGTCACAAGGAGGTGATGATGACATGGCTATAAGTGGTGAAGATCCCATGGTTGATTGGGACCAACATATCACCCTCACTGCTCAATCAACAAATTTGGATTCTACCGAACATGATTCGTACTTGTCAAAGGTACCCATCCTTCGAAATGATCAATTCAATATCCTTGCATGGTGGCAGATGAAATTAGATGAATACCCAATGCTGAGTCGCATGGCAGCAGATATCTTGGTGGCTCCTGCCTCTACGGTGGCATCTGAGCCCGCCTTCAGCACAGGGAAGAGAGTTCTATCAGATTTTCGAAGTTGAATGACCCCAGCGACACTTGAAGCCCTTGTTTGCTTACAAGATTGGATAAGGGCCACCGGTAAAGCCATACAACACAAGTTTCTTCTTTGTTTCTTATTAATGCTTCAAGTTTACAAGTTTCTTATTTTTTTGCAGCTAATACTCAACGTAGCTTAGCTTCAGTTCATGACATTATGATGTCTACTACACAACCTTCTTTTACTCCGGGGGGCTTCTTTTGGTCCATAAAAAATCATCAAAAATTGGCACGTTAATTGGACTATGTTTGGTATTCCTTTTCTGTAAAACTCAAAAATAAGGAAAAACAGAAACTGGCACTGGGCTCTCTGTTAATAGGTTAGTCCCAAAAATAATATAAAAGTGCATATTAAAGCCCATTGAACATCCAAAACAGATAATATAATAGCATGGAACAATAAAAAAAATATAGATATGTTGGAGAAGTATCAAGCATCCCCAATCTTAATTCCTGCTCGTCCTCGAGTAGGTAAATGTTAGAAACGGAATTTTTTATGTGGAATGCTACAGAACTGTGACGCCCCGAGACCGATGCGCCAGGTGTCATCCTCTTATTCACTGTCATTGCCATGTCATTTGCTTGCGTGTTGCATTTTGTGATGTCATCATGTGGATTTCATCTGCATCATTTTAAAAACCTGCATCCGGCCGAGCCCCCTCGTCCTTTCCGTTGTCCGTTCTGAGCCCAAACACACTCGCACTTGCCCGCGACACCTCCGAATATTTATTTTATAAATGGCCGGAAAATGTTCTCGGAATGGGAGGAAAGTTGACGTGCGGTCTCGTTATAGTGTAGGTAGACCGCCTGTCAAATTTCGTCGCATTCGTAATCCGTTTGATGCCCCAACGGTTAACCGCATTAACCGCTGGACCCTTCTCTCTTGCAGCCTAGCACCCCTCCACAACAGCCCACTGATACGTCAATTTTGCATCATGCTTATATGTTGATATTTATTGCATTATGGGCTGTTATTACTTGTTTTGTCACAATACTTATGCCTTTTCTTTCTTATTTTACAAGGTTTACATAAAGAGGGAGAATGCCGACAGCTGGAATTCTGGGCTGGAAAAGGAACAAACACTGGAAACCTATTCTGCACAACACCAAATGCCTCGAAACTCAATAGAACTCCGTTTCAGAAAATATAAAAAATATCTGGCGAAAGAAGTTCACGAGGAGGGCCACCGGCTGTCCACGAGGGTGGGGGGCGCGCTCCCCTGCCCAGGCCCCCCCATCTCATGGGCCCACCGAAGGTCCCCCGATGCCCATCTTCTCCTATATGAGGTGTTTTGACCTAGCAAAAATCATAAGGAGGCTTTCGGGACCAGACGCCGCCGGCTCGAGGCGGAACCGAGGCGGAAACCAATCTAGGGCTCCGGCAGAGCTGTTCTGCCTGGGATACTTCCCTCTGGGAGGGGGAAATCATCACCGCCGTCATCACCAAAAACTCTCCCATCTTGGGGAGGGCTATCTTCATCAACATCTTCACCAGCACCATCTCCTCTCAAACCCTAGTTCATCTCTTGTATCCAATCTTTGTACCCAAACCTCAGATGGGTACATGTGGGTTGCTTGTAGTGTTGAATACTCCTTGTAGTTGATGCTAGTTGGTTTATTTGGCGGAAGATCATATGTTCAGATCCATTATGCAAATTAATACCCCTCTGATCATGAACCATATTATGTCTTGTGAGTAGTTACTTTTGTTCCTGAGGACATGGGAGAAGTCTTGCTATTAGTAGTTGATACGTCCAAAACGTATCGATAATTTCTGCTTGCTCCATGCCTCTTTTGTGTGATATTGCTATGATATTTATGCACTTCCATACACTTTTGATCATATTTGGACTAACCTATTAACTCAGTGCACCACAGTGCCAGTTCCTGTTTTCTGCTGTTTTTCTATTTCAGGTTTCCCCCATATTAAAAGTGCCCTAAAAATTTCGGGAAAAATACAGGAAAAATCAGCGTATCGGGAGCTTCCGGAAAAACCAAGGCAGGGCCAGAGGGGAGCCTGGGGGGGGCCCAGGCAGCCACCCGGCGCGGCCCCACCCCTGGCCGCGCCAGGGGGGCGCCTGGGGCCCCACCTCCGCCTCTGGTGCCCCCCTTTGGCATATATTTACCACGCGTCCCGAAACCCTCGAGGACGGAACCCTTTTTCGCGATCTCATCTCTGTTCTGCCGCCGCCGCGCTTCCAAGATCGGGAGCACCAGGAGAACTCTTCCCGGCACCCTGCCGGAGGGGAGGATCACCATCGGGAGCTTCTCAACCACCATGGACGCCTCCCGGATGAGTTGTGAGTAGTCTCCCTTGGACCATGGGTCCATGACCAGTAGCTATGTGATGTTCTCCTCCCCTCTTTGTTCTTCATGGATTGGACCTCGTGAGCTGCCCTACATGATCGAGGCACATATGTAATCTTTATGCTATTGCTATGCTGAGTTTGCTGGGATCCGATGGATTATGAGATTATGTTCAGATTGTGTGTGAGTAATATATTTGATTCACCTCTTTTATATTTATGTTCTTGAGTAATTCTTGCATGTTCTCCGTTGCTGTTTATTGCTTTGGCCGAGTAGTAGGTAGTAACTCCAAGTGGGAACGTTATGCTTGATTGTGGGTTCATGCCCCTCGATGACTAGCTTGAGTGACAGAAACATGAGTTTAGGGGATGTGCTGTTGCCACAAGGGGGAAAACAACGGTGCTTGTACTTGCGGGTGCAAGGATTGTTTACTTTACGCAAAGTTCTTTTAATGCAGTTGTCTGTTGCTTTGAGTTTACACTTTGGGTGGGACTCACAACTTAATACCAGCGAGATGTTCTGGATAGATATCTCAAGGTGGATGATTAGTAGTAGATGCAGATGGATTTCGGTCTACTTGCCTCGACGTACAGCCCATGCTTTGAGCCTCTACCTTTCTTTGCAGCATAGTTAGCATTGGTTTGCGCACATAATCCTGTCAATTGCCCAGCTGTAATTTGTTTACCTCGCTTAGCTGTTTTATCGTCTTTTGGGAGAGAGACATCACTAGTGAACATCATGGGACCCCGGTCCATATTACCATCACTGATCACACCCGCTATTTACTTCCTGTTCTTATTTACTAGTTGCAGCCATACCTATCACTATTATCTCTTGTGTTTGATCCTTTGTAAACGACAAGGCCGGAGGGATTGACAACCTCTCTGTACTCGTTGGGAGCAAAGTTATTTGTATCTGTGTGCAGGTCCTGTCAACCGCTAAGTATCTGGCGCTGTTAGCAGTTGACACCTTCTTGTCGACCCTCGGAGTCTCACGGGATTCGATCCTTGGTATCTTGCCAAGGGAAATTTGCCGCTACGCTACATCTCAAACCTTCCACTTGGGGTAACCAACGAGGGGCGAGAAGCCATCAAGCAAGTTTCTGGCGCCGTTGCCGGGGACTCCACTCTTCAAGATAGGGGAGTTGCACGCTATCTTTTATCTTTGCTTTTTAGTCTTGTTAGTTTACCTTTTAGTTTTTGCTTTAGTGTCTTCTATCAAAAATCACAAAAAAATTATTTGCTTTTCTGTTAGTAGTCCTTTCTGTTTAGTCAAGCATGTTAGGATTTGGTGCTTTGAGGGAATCAGAAGTTCTAGATTTCCATCAAAGGGATGGAGAAAATATGAAGAAGGCATGGGACAAAATTTCTGATGCACATAGGAAAATTATGCCTTGGATACCTATAAAAATTGTGCTTAGAATTTTTTGCCATGGTCTTTTTAAATGGTGTAAACACTCTCTTGATATTATAGCTGAAGGAGATTTCCTAGAGTGTGATGAAGCTAGAGCTCTTGAAATTATACATGGTCTATCTAGTTACTTTGTTTATGATCATAGTTTTGATACTGTCATAGATAGACTTGCTACTATTGAGAAGAGAATGGATGCTCTAGACTTGATGAAGGTAGAGAAACCCAAACCCAATAAGAGAGATATTTTGGAAATAGACAATGATTGGGAGCCTTTTGTTAGGATTAACATCTCTAATCAAGACTTCCTTGCCTATTGTGATATTGGATCTATGGTTTCTACTATGCCAAAAATTGTTCATGATTCTTTAAAATTTAACACGGACAGATTATCATCCTATCATGAACATGCTAATGGAGACATTTCTGAGATCCAGGGAAGAATAAAAGACGTGCTAGTTACCTTCCTTAAAGGGATTGCAATGGTTGATTTCTTCATCATGAAGCCAAACCAAGGAAATATAGTGCTTGGAAGGGACTTCCTCCGAGCCGTAAAAGGCTTCATCGATATAGGTAAGGGACAAATCCGCCTACGCGGGAAGGCAAAAGGTACGTACCCCTTTCCTAGAAGGAACAAGAGTGAACTTGTTGGGGAACCATTTGAAGCAATTTATAACTCCGATTATTATGATGATTATTGATTCCTCTTTGCATCATGCCTAGCTTAAAGGCATAAAAGAAAGCGCTTTTGGGAGGCAGCCCACAATGAATAAAGTTTTATTTTGCTTTTTTTGTTTCTTGATGGTTGTTACTACAGTAGCATCATCATTGTATCTTTTCTTTTCAGCTTTGTGCCAAGTTTAGCCTCTGATTGCAAGAAAGTTCAAAAGTTGTGACGTGCAGTCCAGAAAACAGATTCTGTCCTTGGACAGAAAAATTCGTATAAAATAACCAGATCATCTTTTTGATCTGAATTTTTTTGACAACGTGCTCTATACAATTGGCTTTCATGCGTCTGTTCTGAGTTTTTTTATTTGAGTTGCAGAAGTGCCCTGAAAAAATTGTTTACTACCTGCTGGTCTGTTTTTCACAGATTCTGTCCTGTTTTGCCTTTTCTTCGTTTTGCAAACCTTGAGCTTGCTTTTTCTTTGCAAAAACCTTTTGGCAATCTTTAGAAATAATAGCTCTTCAAGATTATCTTTATTTCCAGAAAGGAAAAATTATTTTATTATGGGTACTAACCTCGCTAATCAGATTATGATGAGTTATGTATGAAGGGAGTTTTCAAGTGTGCGAGGGAAGATGATAAAAAGATTCAGGAGGGTCAAACGCTCAAGCTTGGGGATGCCCCCGTGCACCCCCAAGAAATATTCAAGAAGACTCAAGGGTCTAAGCTTGGGGATGCCCCCGTGCATCCCCTTCTCCATCAACAATTATCAGTTCGTCTTTCGTTCCACTATATTTTAATCACTTCATGCGTTGTGTGCTATGCTTGGAGCGTCTCGTTCTTAGTTTCCTTTTTAGTTTTCTTTAGCTTTGCTTGCTGTTCATAACGAGTTAGAACCCAGCTTTCTTTGTGTGGGAGAGAAACACGCTCCACTTCAACCTAGAACACAACATAGGATTTTCATGCTTATCTTTGTTGTGTGTGTTCTTTGTCTTTCAATAGCTACTGTCATGTTTAGCTCTTAGTTTTCATGCTTTTCTTTTTAAAGAGCTTTTGTTTAGTTGGTTGCTGAACTCTCTTGAGTTTTCATGTTTATCTTGTTAAGAGAGTTTGTCTGTTGCACTGAGTTGTGTGTCTTAACTTAAAGTAGGTAATTGAGGTTGCTATTTAATTTTTAGTAGTAACTTGCAGTAGTTTTGAGGTATTGCCATGAGTAATGTCTGAACTTTTGGTGTCAAGAGCTTTAGCCTATTAGTGATAGATGTCGTATTTTGGGCAATTCGTGTTTATTTTCGAAAACCTACAAAATAGTTGAGAACTTTAGCTACTAAATGGATCACTAATCTTTGGAGGGATCGAATATTAGAGTACACTCACGTACCATGGGTCGAGGATGCGCAAGGGTAACCAAACCCCCATACACTCCTCCTCGGGGTACTTGTCTCTTTGTGAACCTCCTAATTAGATTGAGAGTTACTGATAATAAGTGCATGAGTTCTTCGGACTAATGTGAGTATTCGAAGGTTGACACTTCCACCTATCCATATTTTTCTAGCCTCTTCGGTACCGTGCATTGCCCTTTCTCACCTCGAGAGTTGGCGCATACTTCACCGGTGCATCCAAATCCTTGGCACGATACGCTCTGTCATCATAAGCCTCATTATATCCTTCCTCAAAACAGCCACCATACCTACCTATTAAGGCATTTCCATAGCCTTTCCGAGATACATTGCCATGCAACATCCATCTTCTCATGACTTGATCTTCATGTCATACATGCTTTTTGCTTGATCGATGAGCCGCATGCTAGTTGGGCCTTGCCCTAATCATTGCTACATGACGCGCTAGTATCACTGCATATCCTGCTACATTGGCAGAGGCATACATTTGCATACATCATGATAGTTTCATTTTCTTTATGTTGAGTACTTTTGTAAAGTGTGAAAGATCTTCTATACTTCTTGTAATACATAGAGTGTTGCCCCTAAAGTGAGGAAAAGATCCCAAAGAGGACAAAATCAAAAGATCCCAAAGAGGACAAATGAGAGATAAAGAGAAAGAGCCATTGAGGCCACAAAAAAATAAAAATAAAGAGAAAAAGAAATAAAAAGAGAGAAGGGGGCACACTACTATTTATTTTGAGAGATCCACACTCGTACTCCATCTTATACCTTGTGCTCCATAGAGATTATCATTCATGCATATAGCTATGTGGGGACCTTTACACTATAGAACTTGGCTTGTATATTCCAATGATGAGCCTCCTTAAAAGAGCTCTAGGTCTTCTTGAGCAAGCAAGTTGGATGCACCCCCACTAGTTCCATTGGAGAGCTTACCTTAGCTCATATGTGCATCCGTTGCATGGCAATCCCTACTCCTCACATCATATCTATCATTTGGCTTTCTCTCGCCGATGATTGTCCTCACTGATGTGAGCCTTTCACACCCTTTTTTGTCTTCCCCCTCTATCATTTTTCTCTCTTTGCCATCCTAAGTGTCGACTTTCTTGCTTACGCTCATCCATTGCATGAGTGCTCAAAATATCGAAAGGGAGTGGATCATTTTGACTTGTACCTGGCTGACGGTCTGGGGATGAGTCAAGATAAGATTCCAAAGAAGACCAAGTGTGAAACTTTAGTAGATTAAGTTCTCAACAAGACAAAAACTATGTTTTACTCTCTCATATATCCCTATCCCCTTTCTTGCACGCAAACACCATTTGGAGACATTCGAGTCACGGACAGCGAGAGCTCTTGCACCTTTATGTTCTTATGTTACTTATTACAATACTAATATAGACTCTTGCTTGTTATGACTTGAATTGAATTACATGCCTTCATTACTTTACTTAAAAGTTCTTATATGGTTGATAGCATGTCACCACAGAAATTATGCTTGTTATCATTTACCTACTCGAGGACGAGCAGGAATTAAGCTTGGGGATGTTGATACGTCCAAAACGTATCTATAATTTCTGCTTGCTCCATGCCTCTTTTGTGTGATATTGCTATGATATTTATGCACTTCCATACACTTTTGATCATATTTGGACTAACCTATTAACTCAGTGCACCACAGTGCCAGTTCCTGTTTTCTGCTGTTTTTCTATTTCAGGTTTCCCCCATATTAAAAGTGCCCTAAAAATTCCGGGAAAAATACAGGAAAAATCAACGTATCGGGAGCTTCCGGAAAAACCAAGGCAGGGCCAGAGGGGAGCCTGGGGGGGGGGGCAGGCGGCCACCCGGCGCGGCCCCACCCCTGGCCGCGCCAGGGGGCGCCTAGGGCCCCACCTCCGCCTCTGGTGCCCCCCTTTGGCATATATTTACCACGCGTCCCGAAACCCTCGAGGACGGAATCCTTTTTCGCGATCTCATCTCTGTTCCGCCGCCGCCGCGCTTCCAAGATCGGGAGCACCAGGAGAACTCTTCCCAGCACCCTGCCAGAGGGGAGGATCACCACCGGGAGCTTCTCCACCACCATGGACGCCTCCCAGATGAGTTGTGAGTAGTCTCCCTTGGACCATGGGTCCATGACCAGTAGCTATGTGATGTTCTCCTCCCCTCTTTGTTCTTCATGGATTAGACCTCGTGAGCTGCCCTACATGATCGAGGCACATATGTAATCTTTATGCTGTTGCTATGCTGAGTTTGCTGGGATCCGATGGATTATGAGATTATGTTCAGATTGTGTGTGAGTAATATATTTGATTCACCTCTTTTATATTTATGTTCTTGAGTAATTCTTGCATGTTCTCCGTTGCTGTTTATTGCTTTGGCCGAGTAGTAGGTAGTAACTCCAAGAGGGAACGTTATGCTTGATTGTGGGTTCATGCCCCTCGATGACTAGCTTGAGTGACAGAAACATGAGTCTAGGGGATGTGCTGTTGCCACAAGGGGGAAAACAACTGTGCTTGTACTTGCGGGTGCAAGGATTGTTTACTTTACGCAAAGTTCTTTTAATGCAGTTGTCTGTTGCTTTGAGTTTACACTTTGGGTGGGACTCGCAACTTAATACCAGCGAGATGTTCTGGATAAATATCTCAAGGTGGATGATTAGTAGTAGATGCAGATGGATTTCGGTCTACTTGCCTCGGCGTACCGCCCATGCTTTGAGCCTCTACCTTTCTTTGCAGCATAGTTAGCATTGGTTTGCGCACATAATCCTGTCAATTGCCCAGCTGTAATTTGTTTACCTCGCTTAGCTGTTTTATCGTCTTTTGGGAGAGAGACATCACTAGTGAACATCATGGGACCCCGGTCCATATTACCATCACTGATCACACCCGCTATTTACTTCCTGTTCTTATTTACTAGTTGCAGTCATACCTATCACTATTATCTCTTGTGTTTGATCCTTTGTAAACGACAAGGCCGGAGGGATTAACAACCTCTCTGTACTCGTTGGGAGCAAAGTTATTTGTATCTGTGTGCAGGTCCTGTCAACCGCTAAGTATCTGGCGCCGTTAGCAGTTGACACCTTCTTGTCGACCCTCGGAGTCTCACGGGATTCGATCCTTGGTATCTTGCCAAGGGAAATTTGCCGCTACGCTACATCTCAAACCTTCCACTTGGGGTAACCAACGAGGGGCGAGAAGCCATCAGTAGTCATGTGAATTTGGTCTTCGTTCGATATTTTGATGAGATGTATGTTGTCTCTCCTCTAGTGGTGTCATGTGAACGTAGACTACATGACACTTCACCATTATTTGGGCCTAGAGGAAGGCATTGGGAAGTAATAAGTAGATGATGGGTTGCTAGAGTGACAGAAGCTTAAACCCTACTTTATGCGTTGCTTCGTAAGGGGCTGCTTTGGATCCATATGTTTCATGCTATGGTTAGGTTTACCTTAATACTTCTTTTGTAGTTTCGGATGCTTGCATTAGAGGTTAATCATAAGTGGGAGGCTTGTCCAAGTAAGGACAGCACCCAAGCACCAGTCCACCCACATACCAAATTATCAAAGTACCGAACGTGAATCAGATGATTGTGATGAAAACTAGCTTGACGATAATTCCCATGTGTCCTCGGGAGCGCTTTCCTTTATATAAGAGTTTGTCCAGGCTTGTCCTTTGCTACAAAAAGGATTGGGCCACCTTGCTGCACCTTATTTACTATTACCTTTTATCACTTGCTACCAATTACCTTATCACAAAACTATCCGTTACTTATAATTTCAGTGCTTGCAGAAAATACCTTACTGAAAATTGCCTATCTTTTCCTTCTGCTCCTCGTTGGGTTCGACACTCTTACTTATCGAAAGGACTACGATAGATCCACTATACTTGTGGGTCATCAAGATTTTTTCCTGGCTTCGTTGCCGGGAAGTGAAGCTCCTTTGGTAAGTGGAATTTCGTAAGGAAAAATTTATATAGTGTGCTGAAATTTATTGTCACTTGTTACTATGGCTAAAAATCCTTTGAGAGGCTTGTTCGGGGTATCTTCACCCCGACAGAAGAGCAAATAGTTGCTCATCAACCTACTACACCTACTGAAAATGTTTGCTTTGAGATTCCTTCGGGTATGACAGAGAAACTGCTTAAAAATCCTTTTATAGGAGACGGAAAATTGCATCCCGATTTATATCTAATCTATGTGGATGAAGTTTGTGGATTGTTTAAGCTTGCAGGTATGCCCGAGGATGTTATCCAGAAGAAGGTCTTCCCTTTATCTTTGAAGGGAGATGCATTGACATGGTTTAGGCTATGTGATGATATGGGATCATGGAACTATAATCGTCTGAAGTCTGAATTTCATCAGAAGTTCTACCCTATGCACCAGGTTCATCGTGATCATAATTATATTTGTAATTTCTGGCCTCGTGAAGGAGAAAGCATCGCTCAGGCTTGGGGGAGGCTTAAGTCAATGTTATATTCATGCCCCAATCATGAGCTCTCGAGAAAAATGATCATTCAAAATTTTTATGCTCGGCTTTCTCTCAATAATCGCACCATGCTCGATAATTCTTGTTCTGGCTCTTTTATGATGAAGACTGTTGAATTCAAATGGGATTTTTTGGAAAGAATTAAACGCAACTATGAAGTTTGGGATCTCGACGAAGGTAAGGAGTCAGGTATGACCCCTAAGTTTGATTGTGTAAAAGCTTTTATGGATACCGATGTTTTCCGTGAGTTTAGCACTACATATGGACTTGACTCTGAGATAGTAGATTCTTTCTGTGAATCTTTTGCTACTCATGTTGATCTCCCCAAGGAGAAGTGGTTTAAATACCATCCCTCTATTGAAGTAAAAGTAGTTGAACCTGCAAAAGTTGAAGAAAAAACTATCACTTATAATGTTGATCCTATTGTTCCTACTGCTTATATTGAGAAACCACCTTTCCCTACTAGGATAAAGGATCATGCTCAAGCTTCAACTGTAGTTCGTAAAAGTAATACTAGAACACCTACACCCACTTAGCAAATTAAGTAGAACCTAGTGTTGCTATGGTTAAAGATCTCTTGGTAGAAGATTTAGATGGACATTTTATTTATCTCCTAGAAGAGTCTGCTAGAATAGCCAAACCAAATGCTAGGAATAGACATAGACCTGTTGTAGGTTTGCCTGTTATCTCTGTTAAGATAGGAGATCATTGTTACCATGGTTTATGTGACGTAGGTGCTAGTGCGAGTATTATCCCTCTTGATTTATATCGCAAAATTATGCATGATATTGCACCTGTTGAGTTAGAAGGGATTGATGTTACTATTAAGCTAGCTAATAGAGACACTATTTCACCAATTGGGATTGCTAGAGATGTTGAAGTCTTGTGTGGGAAGGTTAAATACCCTGCTGATTTTCTTGTTCTTAGTTCCCCACAAGATGAATTATGTCCCATTATATTTGGTAGACCCTTCTTGAATACTGTTAATGCCAAGATAGATTGCGTGAAAGATATTGTTACTGTGGGGTTAGGGGATATGTCTCATGATTTCAACTTTGCTAAATTCCATAGACAACCCCTTTAAAAGGAACCACCTAGTAAGGATGAAATTATCGATCTTGCTTCTGTTGTCGTGCCCCCTATTGATCCTTTAGAACAATACTTGCTAGACCATGAAATTGATATGCATATGAACGAGCGAAGGGAAATAGATGAAATATTCCTTAAACAGGGACCCGTATTGAAAAATAACTTACCTGTTGAAATCCTAGGGGATCCTCCTCCACCCAAGGGTGATCTTGTGTTTGAACTTAAACCTTTACCTGATAATCTTAAGTATGTTTATCTTGATGAAAAGAAGATATATCCAGTTATTATTAGTGCTAACCTTTCAGAGCATGAAGAAGAAAAACTATTGAAAACTCTGAAGAAGCATCATGCTTCTATTGGATATACTCTGGATGATCTTAAGGGCATTAGTCCCACTATCTGCCAACACAAGATAAATTTGGAAGAAAATGCTAAATCGGTTATTGATCATCAGCGACGGTTAAATCCTAAGATGAAAGAAGTGGTAAGGAAGGAAATACTAAAGCTCCTAGAGGCAGGTATTATCTATCCAGTTGCTGATAGCCAGTGGGTAACTCATGTCCATTGTGTCCCTAAGAAAGGAGGTATGACTGTCGTTCCTAATGATAAAGATGAATTGTTCTCGGAAAGAATAGTTACAGGTTATAGGATGGTAATTGATTTCCGTAAGTTAAATAAAGCTACTAAGAAAGATCATTACCCCTTGCCATTTATTGACCAAATGCTAGAAAGGTTATCCAAACATACTCATTTCTGCTTTCTAGATGGTTATTCTGGTTTCTCTCAAATACCTGTGTCAAAAGGGGATCAAGAAAAGACCACTTTTACATGTCCTTTCGGTACCTTTGCTTATAGACGTATGCCTTTTGGTTTATGTAATGCACCTGCTACCGTTCAAAGATGCATGATGGCTATATTCTCTGATTTTTGTGAAAAGATTGCTGAGGTTTTCATGGATGATTTCTCTGTTTACGGAACTTCTTTTGATGATTGCTTAAGCAACCTTGATCGAGTTTTGCAGAGATGTGAAGACACTAATCTTGTCTTGAATTGGGAGAAGTGCCACTTTATGGTTAATGAAGGCATTGTCTTGGGACATAAAATTTCTGAAAGAGGTATTGAGGTTGACAAAGCTAAAGTTGATGCTATTGAAAAGATGCCATGCCCAAAGTACATCAAAGGTATACGAAGTTTCCTTGGTCAAGCCAGGTTTTATAGGAGTTTCATAAAGGACTTCTCCAAAATCCCCAGGCCTCTGACTAATCTCTTACAAAAATATTTTCCTTTTGTCTTTGATGATGATTGTCTAGAAGCATTTGAAATACTTAAGAAAGCATTGATCTCTGCACCTATTGTCCATCCTCCTGACTAGAATTTACCTTTCGAGATTATGTGCGATGCTAGTGATTATGCTATAGGAGCTGTTCTAGGGCAAAGAGTTGATAAGAAATTGAATGTTATCCAATATGCTAGTAAAACTCTAGATAGTGCCCAGAGAAACTATGCTACTACTGAGAAAGAATTTTTAGCAGTTGTATTTGCTTGTGATAAGTTTAGACCCTATATCATTGATTCTTAAGTAACTATTCACAATGATCATGCTGCTATCAAATACCTTATGGAAAAGAAAGATGCTAAACCTAGACTTATTAGATGGGTTCTCTTGCTGCAAGAAGTTGACTTGCATATTATTGATAGAAAGGGAGCTGAGAACCTCGTTGCAGACAACATGTCTAGGTTAGAAAATGTACTTGATGACCCACAACCTATTGATGATAGCTTTCTTGATGAACAATTAGCTGTCATAAATACTTCTTGTACTGCTCCATGGTATGTTGACTATGCTAATTACATTGTTGCTAAGTTTATACCTCCTAGCTTCACATACCAGCAAAAGAAAAAATTCTTCTATGATTTGAGACATTACTTCTGGGATGACCCGCATCTTTATAAAGAAGGAGTAGATGGTATTATTAGATGTTGTGTACCTGAGCATGAACAGGAATAGATACTACGCAAGTACCACTCCGAAGCTTATGGAGGACACCATGCGGGAGATAGAACTGCACACAAGGTATTGCAATCCGGTTTTTATTGGCCTACTCTCTTCATGGATGCCCATAAGTTTGTCTTATCTTGTGATGAATGTCAAAGAATTGGTAATATCAGTAGACATCAAGAAATGCCTATGAATTATTCACTTGTTATTGAACCATTTGATGTTTGGGGCTTTGATTATATGGGACCGTTTCCTTCCTCTAATGGGTACACACATATTTTAGTTGATGTTGATTACGTTACTAAGTGGGTAGAAGCTATTCCAACTAGTAGTGCTGATCATAACATCTATTAAGATGCTTAAAGAAGTTATTTTCCCGAGGTTTGGAGTCCCTAGATAACTAATGACTGATGGTGGTTCACACTTTATTCATGGTGCTTTCCGTAAGATGCTTGCAAAGTATGATGTCAACCATAGAATTGCATCCCCTTATCACCCGCAGACTAGTGGTCAAGTAGAACTAAGTAATAGGGAGTTGAAATTAATTTTGCAAAAGACAGTTAATAGGTCTAGGAAGAATTGGTCCAAGAAACTAGATGATGCATTATGGGCCTATAGAACTGCATACAAAAATCCTATGGGTATGTCTCCATATAAGATGGTATATGGAAAAGCTTGTCACTTACCTCTTGAACTAGAACATAAGGCATATTGGGCTATTAAAGAGCTGAAATATGATTTCAAACTTTCCGGTGAAAAGAGATTATTTGACATTAGCTGCCTTGATGAATGGAGGACCCAGGCTTATGAGAATGCCAAGCTATTTAAAGAAAAAGTTAAAAGATGGCATGACAAAAGGATACAAAAGCGTGAGTTTAACGTAGGTGATTATGTCTTGCTATTCAACTCTCGTTAAAGATTTTTTGCGGGAAAACTTCTCTCCAAGTGGGAAGGAACTTACGTTATCGAGGAGGTGTATCGTTCCGGTCCCATAAAAATCAACAACTTCGAAGGCACAAATCCGAAGGTGGTGAACGATCAAAGAATCAAACATTATATCTCAGGTAATCCTATAAATGTTGAAACCAATGTTATTAAAACTGTAACCCCGGAGGAATACATAAGGGACACTTTCCAGAACGATTCAGCCTCCGAAAAGGAAGAGGTATGTGATACAGTAAGTAAACCGACTCCAAAACAGCTCTAAAGGCATTTTTTCTCCGTTTTGGAATATTTAGAAAAATATAAAAATAAGCCGCAGTCCGGAAGAGACACGAGCCGTCCACGAGGGTGGAGGGCGCGCCCCCCTGCCCAGGGCGCGTCCCCCTGCCTCGTGGGCAGCTTGTGTGCCTCCCGGACTCCGGTTTCTTGTGGGTTACTCCTTTTGGTCGGTAAAAATTCATTATATATACTCTTAAAGATTTTGACCTCTGTATCATGCAGAAATCTTCTGTTTTTGTTCCGAGTTGTTTCTGTCGCAGATAAAAGCATCATGTGTCCCAGGATTCGGAAGGAGAAAGCTATGTGGCTGATTCCCTTGATGACCCTAAGGTCTATGGGGACTGGGAGCATTATGGTTGGACCATGGAGGAAGAATAGGACCATGATCCCAATGGGAAGGATTGGACTAGCTCAGATGAAGACGAAGTCCCACTGCCTGAACCTGGGGACATGCATGTGGAGTTCAAAAAGTCAAGCCTCCCCGACAGAGTAAAGAAACCTAAGATCGAATTAATCCATTTTAACCTCTTGCAGGAAAACAAGCAGGCACTATGCAAGAAGATATTAAATCTTGAGCAAGAGATCAATGATCTAAAGGAGCAAAATTCTGTCCTTAAGCGCAAGCTGAGGAAGAAGCCATCATCACCACCCCCAAAGAAGGAGACATAATCATATGGGTATGGGCACTCCCCTTGGCAACTGCCAAGCTTGGAGGAGTGACCCCGGTATCGTATCACCATCACTCCTATCTTTACCATTTTTCTTAGTTGGATCCTTTTGGTAGTATCTTGATCTAGTAGAATAAAGTTAGCATGATCTAGTTGTGAACTTTTGCCTTATGATCTTTAACCTTTGTAATCGAGTCCGCGAGCTATATAATAAAGATTAGTGTTGAGTCAAGGGCTTGATCTCCTCACTTGGGTCATGATAAAAAGAAAGAAAACCTAAAGAATATCCAAGAGATCATATTGATCTTGTGGGAAGTAATGACTTCACATACAAGAGTATGATGAATAAAAGTTGTTGGGAGTTGACAAACATAGTTTCGGTCATCGTTGCAATTAATAGGAAGTAATAAAAGAAGATAGGCTTCACATACAAATATACTATCTTGGACATCTTTTATGATTGTGAGCACTCATTACAATATGACATGCTAAAGAGTGATGTTGGACAAGGAAGACAACATAATGGGTTATGTTTTCCTATATCCGAAACAAAGTATATTGTCATGGATCATCCAACATGTTGAGCTTGCCTTTCCCCCTCATGCTAGCCAAAACTCCTCGCACCAAGTAGAGATACTACTTGTGCTTCCATACATCCTTAAACCTAGTTTTGCCATGAGAGTCCACCATACCTACCTATGGATTGAGAAAGATCCTTCCACGCAAGTTGTCATGTTGCAAACTCGCTAAAATATGTATGATTTATTAGTGTGGGAGAAATTAGCTTTATACGATCTTGTGATATGGAAGTAATAAAAGCAACGGACTGCATAATAAAGGTCCTTATCACAAGTGGCAATATGAAGTGAAGTTCTTCTATGCTAAGACTTTGTGCATCCAACCATAAAAACACATGACAACCTCTGCTTCCCTCTGCGAAGGCCCTATCTATTATTCTTGCCTTATGAGAGTCAAGGTGAATTTCACCTTTCCTTTTCACATTGTATCCTTTGGCAAGCACATTGTGTTGGAAAGATCCTGATATATATACCTACTTGGATGTAAGTTTTCATGGTCTATTACTGATGACACTACCCTTGAGGTAAAAGGTTGGGAGGCAACACCATAAGCCCCTATCTTTCTCTGTGTCCGATTAAAAATACATAACCATAAGTATTGCGTGAGTGTGAGCAATTGTGAAAGACTATATGATAGTTGAGTATGTAGACTTGTTGAAAAGCTCTTATATTGACTCTTTCCGATGTTACGATAAATTGCAATTGCTTCAATGACCGAGATCAAAGTTTTTTAGTTTTCAATAAAATTTATGATTCATACTTGATATTGTGATGAATTGTTACTTTAGCATAAGAATCATATGACTATATTTATATAAGTTGATGTTATGAGAATGATCATGATGCCCTCATGTCCGTATTTTGCTTTTATCGACACCTCTATCTCTAAACATGTGGACATATTTTTCGATATCGGCTTTCGCTTGAGGACAAGCGAGGTCTAAGCTTGGGGGATTTGATACGTCCATTTTGCATCATGCTTATATGTTGATATTTATTGCATTACTGGCTGTTATTACTTGTTTTGTCACAATACTTATGCCTTTTCTCTCTTATTTTACAAGGTTTACATAAAGAGGGAGAATGCCGGCAGCTGGAATTCTGGGCTGGAAAAGGAGCAAACTCTGGAAACCTATTCTGCACAACTCCAAAAGCCGCGAAACTCAACAGAACTCCGTTTCAGAAAATATAAAAAAATCTGGCGAAAGAAGTTCACGAGGAGGGCCACGGGCTGTCCACGAGGGTGGGGGGCGCGCCCCCCTGTCTCGTGGGCCCACCGAAGGTCCCCCGATGCCCATCTTCTCCTATATGAGGTTTTTTGACCTGAAAAAAAATCATAAGGAGGCTTTCGGGACCAGACGCCACCGTCTCAAGGTGGATCCGAGGCGGAAACCAATCTAGGGCTCCGGCAGAGCTGTTCTGCCGGGGATACTTCCCTCCGGGGGGAAATCGTCACCGCTGTCATCACCAACAACTCTCTCATCTTGGGGAGGGCTATCTTCATCAACATCTTCACCAGCACCATCTCCTCTCAAATCCTAGTTCATCTCTTGTATCCAATCTTTGTACCCAAATCTCAGATGGTACCTGTGGGTTTCTAGTAGTGTTGATTACTCCTTGTAGTTGATGCTAGTTGGTTTATTTGGTGGAAGATCATATGTTCAGATCCATTATGCATATTAATACCCCTTTGATCATGAACTATATTATGTCTTGTGAGTAGTTACTTTTGTTCCTGAGGACATGGGAGAAGTCTTGCTATTAGTAGTCATGTGAATTTGGTCTTCGTTCGATATTTTGATGAGATGTATGTTGTCTCTCCTCTAGTGATGTCATGTGAACGTCGACTACATGACACTTCACCATTATTTGGGCCTAGAGGAAGGCATTGGGAAGTAATAAGTAGATGATGGGTTGTTGATACGTCTCCAACGTATCTATATTTTTTTATTGTTACATGCTATTATATTATCCTTCTAGGATATCTTATGGGCTTTATTATACACTTCTATATGATTTTTGGGACTAACCTATTAACCCAGAGCCCAGTGCCAGTTTTGGTTTTTCTCCTGTTATAGGGTTTTACAGAAAAGGAATATCAAACGGAGTCCAATTGACGAGCCAATTTTTTATGATTTTTTCTAGACCAAAAGAAGGCCCGAAGCAAAAGAGTTGGGCCAGGAGAGCCATGGGCTGCCCTCGATGGTGGAGGGCGCGCCCTGGGAAGGTGGTGGCGCCCTCCTATCTCGAAAACAGCCCAGAAGCCCCCCTGACGTGGGACCTACGCCAAAAAATCCTATAAATATTGAAACCTTCGGAAATTAACCTAGATCGGGGGTTCCGCCCCCGAAAGCCTCTGTAGCCACTGAGGACCAATCTACACCCGTTCTGGCACCCTGCCGAAGGGGGGAATCCCTCTCCGTTGGCTATCTTCATCATCCCGGCGCTCTCCATGACGAGGAGGGAGTAGTCCACCCTCGGGGCTGAGGGTATGTACCAGTAGCTATGTGTTTGATCTCCCTCTCTCGTGTTCTTGAGATGGCACGATCTTGATGTATCGCGACCTTTGCTATTCTAGTTGGATCTTATGATGATTCTCCCCCTCTACTCTCTTGTAATGGATTGAGTTTTCCCTTTGAAGTTATCTTATCGGATTGAGTCTTTAAGGATTTGAGAACATATGATGTATGTCTTGCACGTGTTTATCTGTGGTGACAATGGGATATCATGGGATCTACTTGATGTATGTTTTGGTGATCAACTTGTGGGTTTCGTGACCTTGGGAACCTATGCATAGGGGTTGGCACACGTTTTCGTCTTGACTTTCCGGTAGAAACTTTGGGGCACTCTTTGAAGTTCTATGTGTTGGTTGAATAGATGTTTCTGAGATTGTGTGAGGCATATCGTATAATCATGCCCACGGATACATGAGGTGACAATGGAGTATCTAGGTGACATTAGGGTTTTGATTGATTTGTGTCTTAAGGTGTTATTCTAGTACGAACTCTATGATAGATTGAACGTTACTACGGACTCTTGAATAGATTGACCAGAAATAATAACTTTGAGGTGGTTTCGTACCCTACCATAATCTCTTCGTTTGTTCTCCACTATTAGTTACTTTGGAGTGACTCTTTGTTGCATGTTGAGGGCTAGCAATATGATCCAATTATGTTATCCTTGTTGAGAGAACTTCCACTAGTGAAAGAATGAACCCTAGGCCTTGTTTCCTATCATTGCAATGCCGTTTATGCTCACTTTTACCACTTGCTACCTTGCTGTTTTTATATTTTCTTATTACAAAAACCTATATCTACCATCCATATTGCACTTGTATCACCATCTCTTCGCCGAACTAGTGCACCTATACAATTTACCATTGTATTGGGTGTGTTGGGGACACAAGAGACTCTTTGTTATTTGGTTGCAGGGTTGCTTGAGAGAGTCCATCTTCATCCTATGCCTCCCACAGATTGATAAACCTTAGGTCATCCACTTGAGGGAAATTTGCTACTGCCCTACAAACCTCTGCACTTGGAGGCCCAACAACGTCTACAAGAAGAAGGTTGTGTAGTAGACATCAGGCTCTTTTCTGGCGCCGTTGCCGGGGAGGTTAGTGCTTGAAGGTATATCTTTAGATCTTGCAATCGAATCTTTTAGTTTCTTGTTTTATCACTATTTTAGTTTATAAAATAAAACTAAAAAAATGGAATTAAGGTTACCTCATATGCTTCATCTTTTTCATATCTTTCGTGAAAATGATGGAAAGGAAAATTGTGCTCAAGTACTAGAAGAAGAATTACATAGAATGATTGGCATAAAATATGTGAAGCATGATTGCAATGTCGTTAGTATGAATTCTTTGAATACCCATGATGCTAATGATATGCAAAGCCACAAGCTTAGGGATGCTATGTTTGATGAAGATGATATCTTTAGTCCCCCAAGTCTTGATGAGGAAATTTATTATGATGAAAGCATGTCCCCTATCTATGATGATTATTGTGATGACACATATGCTATAAAGAATAAAGATAACCATGAAACTTGTCATCGTGATTTTAATTTTCAATTGGATTATGCTTCACATGGTAGTTATTTTGTTGAGTTTTCTCCTCCCACTACTATGAATGAGAAGAATTTTGCTTACGATGGGAGTAGTAAATTTTCTATGCTTGTAGATCATGAAAAGAATGCTTTATGTGCTGGTTATATTGTTCAATTCATTCATGATGCTACTGAAAATTATTATTAGGGAGGAACATATGCTTCTACATATTGCAATAATATTAAGTTTCCTCTCTATGTGCTTAAAATCTTGGAGTTATGCTCGTTTTCCCTTCCTATGCTAGTTGATTATCGTTCCCATAAGTTGTTTGCTCACAAAATCCCTATGCATAGGAAGTGGGTTATACTTAAATTTGCTAGCCATATTCTTCATGATGCTCCCCTTATGTTTCAATTCTTATCTTTTATGCGAGCATCATTGAAATCATCATGCCTAGCTAGGGGCGTTAAACGATAGCGCTTGTTGGGAGGCAACCCTACTTTATTTTGTTTTCTTTGCTTTTGCTTCTGTTTAGGAATAAATATTGCATCTAGCCTCTGATTAGATGTCGTTTCATGTTTTTTTTAGTGTTTGTGCCAAGTAGAACCTTTGGGAAAACTTGTTGGAAGTTTATATGATCTTGCTGTGAAAAACAGAATCGTTAGCGCTCGCTAAAGTAGTCTTCAGATTTTACTGGAGCCTGCTATTTAGTTGATTATTTTTGCATATGATTGGTCGATAAATTCCACAAATTTACCAATTTAGTTTGAATTTTTTGGAGTTCCAGAAGTAGGCGAAACCTGCAGATTACTACAGACTGTTCTGTTTTTGACAGATTCTGTTTTTCGTGTGTTGTTTGCTGATTCCGATGCATCTATGAGTAGTATTGGAGGATATGAACCATAGAGAAGTTGGAATACAGTAGGTTTAACACCAATATAAACAAAGAATGAATTCATTGCTGCACCTTTGAGTAGTGGTTTGCTTTCTTATACTAACGGAGCTCACGAGAATTTTTGTCTAAGTTTTGTTTTGTGAAGTTTTCAAGTTTTGAGTATTGCTTTGATGGACTATGGAACAAGGAGTAGCAATGGCCTAAGCATGGGGATGCCTATGGCACCCCAAGGAATTCAAGATAATCAAAAGCCTAAGCTTGGGGATGCCCCGGGAAGGCATCCCCTCTTTCGTCTTCATCCATCGGTAACTATACTCGGAGCTATATTTTTATTCACCACATGATATGTGTTTTACTTGGAGCTTCAATTTAGTTTAGTTTGTTTTGCTTGCTGTTTGAATAATATCCCAAGATCTGAAATTCTTAAATGTTAGAGAGTCTTCACATAGCTACATAATTATTCAACTACTCATTGATCTTCACCTATATCTTTCGGAGTAGTTTGTTATTGCTCTAATGCTTCACTTATATCTTTTAGAGCACGGCGGTGGTTTTATTTTGAAGAGATAGATGAACTCTCATGCTTCACTTATATCCTTTTGAGAGTCTATTAAAACAGCATGGTAATATGTTTAGGCTATAAAACTAGTCTTCACATGATAGACATCCAAGATGAATGTAGTAAAAACTTCCACACTAAGTGCATTGAATATGATGAGAAGTTGGATGCTTGATAATTGTTTTGAAATATGAGGATAGTGATATTAGAGCCATGCTAGTGGAGTTATTATGAAATTGAGAAATGCTTGTGTTAAGGTTAGTGATTCCTGTAGCATGCATGTATGGTGAACCGCTATGTGACGAAATTAGAGCATGAGGTATTTGTAAAGTGTCAACCTTTGTGTGGAGGTCGGGGGCGCGCGATGGTTAACTCCTACCAACTTCCCCCCTAGGAGCATGCGTTGATTGCTTTGTTTTGATGACTCGTAGATTTTTCCAATAAGTATATGAGTTCTTTATGACTAATGTTGAGTCCATGGATTATACGCACTCTCACCCTTCCACCATTGCTAACCTCTCTTGTACCGCGCAACTTTCGCCGGTACCATACACCCACTATATATCCTTCCTCAAAACAACCACCATACCTACCTATCATGGCATTTCCATAGCCATTCCGAGATATATTGACATACAACTTTCCACCGTTCCGTTCATATGACATGCATCATATTGTCATATTGCCATTGCATGATCATGTAGTTGATATCGTATTTGTGGCAAAGCCACCATGCATAATTTTTATACATGTCACTCTTGTTTCATTGCACATACCGGTACACCACCGGAGGCATTCATATAGAGTCATTATTAGAGCATTGTCCCATGGGAGGTAAGGCTAAATCTATAAAGCCCCTCCGCAAAAAAAAGAGAAAGGCCAAAGAAAAAAAAGAAAGGCCCAAAAAAAGAGAAAAGAAAAAGGGACAATTGCTACTATATTTTTCCACACTTGTGCTTCAAAGTAGCACCATGTTCTTCATTGTAGAGAGTCTCATGCTTAGTCACTTTCATATACTAGTGGGAATTTTCATTATAGAACTTGGCTTGTATATTCCAACGATGGGCTTCCTCAAATGCCCTAGGTCTTCGTGAGCAAGCAAGTTGGATGCACACCCACTAGTTTCTTTTGTTGAGCTTTCATTCATATTTAGCTCTAGTGCATCCGTTGCATGGCAATCCCTACTCACTCACATTGATATCTATTGATGGGCATCTCCATAGCCCGTTGATACGCCTAGTTCATGTGAGACTATCTCCCTCCTTTTTGTCTTCTCCACAACCACCTCTATTCCACTCATAGTGCTATGTCCATGGCTCACGCTCATGTATTGCGTGAAAGTTGAAAGGTTTGAAAAGATAGAGTATGAAAACAAGTGCTTGGCTGAAATCGGGGTTGTGCATGATATGAATATTTAGTGTGATAATGAGGGAGCATAGCCAACACTATATGATTTTGTAGGGATAACTTTCTTTAGCCATAGTATTTTGAGAAGACATGATTACTTTGTTAGTATGCTTGAAGTATTGTTATTTCTTATGTCAATATAGACTTTTATCTTGAATCTTTCAGATCTGAACATTCATGCCACAATTAAGAGAATTACATTGAGAATTATGTTAGGTAGCATTCCACATCAAAAATTCTGTTTTATCATTTACCTACTCGAGGACGAGCAGGAATTAAGCTTGGGGATGCTGATACGTCTCCAACGTATCTATAATTTTTTATTGTTCCATGCTATTATATTATCCTTCTAGGATGTCTTATGGGCTTTATTATACACTTTTATATGATTTTTGTCACTAACCTATTAACCCAGATGTCGGTGTACTAAAGTAGGGGTACCTTAGTATCCCGAACTTGTGCACGGGCAGTAGTAGCGATGCGTGGCAGGGCTTGCCGCGCGTTTGCCAAGGCCCACTGAGGTTCCTTTGGAGCCGTTCAAGAACAAAGTATTCGGGTTAAAGAAACAAGGCCCCGGCAAAAGGAGCTTGCCGGGAAGGCCGCTCAGGCTCAAGACCACCCCTTTGGCACAAGACCCTGGCAAGAGGAGCTTGTCAGGAAGGCTAAGCATGGCATTTCAGGAGACTTGCCGCGACGCTCCGCGCGTTGCGGCAAGGCCCAGAGAGCGACAAGCTTCCGGGCGCGGCAAGGTAACGGCCGCGACAAAGCGCTTGCCGCGGCGAACTCCCACTAAGTGCCCGCGCTCCAGCTCATCCGCCCACGCGTCGCCCTGGGACCCTTCCAGGCGCACGTGGCAGAAGGCTGCGCAGCCTGGGGTACACGGTGGCGAGCTGCGATGACGAGGCCACCATCGTGGCGAACGGAGACGCCCTGACGGACGCTTTTTTGCACTGTTTGGGGCGACGGCGATGTGCATTCAATGCCCTTGTCCCCTGCCGTCAGGGTTAGGTACAGAGCACTGTACATACACTGTTCCAACTGCTACCATCGTTTGTACATTTTTACCCTCGACTGCGTTGCCACCTGTCGGTGACCCCTTTGACCTATAAAAGGAGGCCCATGCGCAACGTAGGGGGGGGGGGTTCCGATCTTTGATCACTCTCACGCTCGGTGTAGCTAGCTAAAAGCACTGTAGTTCTTCTTGCTCCCGAGCCAAGAATGCAATACAAACCAAGGCAGGAGTAGGGTTTTATGCATTCGTGCGGCCCGAACCTGGGTAAACTGCTCGCGTGTTTGCCTCGATCCGCTCTTCGTGCATCCTCCGCTCCCTTGCCGTACCGAAAAGGGGCTCCGGTCCCATAGGTGTTCGTGGGCGATCAGTTTCCCCGACATCTTTGGCGTGCCAGGTAGGGGGGCGTCGAGGTTGTGTGAACCTGATCCGGCGTTCACGCGGGCGAAAACTTCAGCAACTTCAGCAACTTCATCAACTTCATCGACATGCCGCCGAAGAAGAAGGCTTCGGAGGTAGCAGGCCCGTCCGCGTCGATCCCGCCGCCACCGGAGCCAACGGTCGGTGGGGTAGACGCTGGCGGAAGGACGGACGCCGGCGAGGAAACTCACGGCGCCGCCAAGTCCAAGGACAAGACGGACGACCGGGCGCATTCCAAGACCTCGGCGTCCGTGCATGCACCGCGCCCCTCTCAGGAGGTGCCGGACTGGCAGCGACGTGGTACACAAGGTACCATACGCCTGCTGGGCCAGGGTCAAGCTGGCGGGTCGCGGGAGGCTCAAGGCCAACGTGCTGGCACGAGCAAGGCGCGGTCGCCGGGACGAGACCCTGCTCCTTCTAACGCAGTTAGAAGTCCGAGCATATCTCGCTCCTCGCACCGCTCGCCACCGCTCCCCTCCACTCCAGCAGAAGCTCTAGCTCGAGCTCAGCTGCTCCTCGACTTCCCTCCATCGGCAGACAAGGCCGACGACTGGAGGGCCACCATCCAAAGCTTCACCGCCTTCGCCAACAACGACACGCCACAGCAGCCGACGACGTCGCGGCCGCGGCAAGTTAGCCAAGCGCGGGCTGATGGAGACAAGACCGCCGGGGGTGCAACTACCGTACATTCCCCGCCTCAAAGGCCGAAATCGCCGACTCGCCGGATCAACATCGACGACGACTCCACGGCGTCGTCGGATCCACGAGCTCGCCACGATCAACGCCAAGTCCTTGACGACAGACGACAAGAAGACGCTCGAACTTGCATCGAGCGTCGAAGAGAAGCGTGGTGACAATCCGACCAGCGCGCTGGGCCCACTGTCGACATGCACGTGCCCGGAGAACCAGGCGACTTGCCGTACGCGGCGGGTTGTCCTGCGTTCACCCGTGAGCTGCGGCAAGTCCAGTGGCCCAGCATGAAGAACTTCAAGCCCGACGTACCCGAGAAGTACGACGGCAAAACTCATCCGTCAGAGTTCCTCAGCATCTACACCATCGCGGTGCAGGCTGCCGGGGGACGAGACGAGAAGATACTCGCGAACTACTTTCCGCTAATGCTCAAGCCAAACGTCAGATCTTGGCTCATGCACTTGCCGGAAAACTCTATCTCTTCTTGGGCCGACCTGTGCCATCAGTTTGTCGGCGCCTTTACGGGCGGCCACAAGCCCCATGGCCAGGAAAGTGATCTTCATATACTCGCCCAGAAGGAAGGAGAGTCCCTGCGAAAGTACATCCAAATATTCAACCGCGTCCAGCACAACATCCCAGACGTCCACCATGCCGCGGTTATTAGCGCGTTCCACCAGAACGTGCGTAACCGCAGGATGAGGGAGGAAATGGCGATGTGCAAGATCCGAGACGTCAGTGAGCTCTATGCCCTGGCTGACAAGTGTGCACGCGCTGAGGAGAGGAGGAGACTCCCCGAAGAGGATACTGGAGCAGGAGGAACAGATAGTGAGGATGCCGCCCCGGCAAGGAAGAACCGGCGGCGGAACAACAAGAAAAAGAAGAGCAAAGAAGTACTGGTCGTCGAGCAGTCCGGCAAGGAGGCTGGCGCCAAGAAAACCCAGGCTGGTGGCTCCGGCAAGGAAGCTGCCGCTGTGGCGGCCGCCGACAAGCAGGACGGCTCCGACAAGCAGTACTGCAAGATCCACCGCACCAAGGGCCATGACCTCCAGAACTGCAAAAGGGTCAAATACCTCGTCGAGCAGCAAAAAGCTGAGTACGAGCGACGTGACAAGGAGAAGGCCCAGGGAGGTGGTGGAGAGTCCGGCAAGAAGCGGCCATTCAATGACCGGGGAGGACGCCGCGGCAAGGCCAAGCAGCGGCAAGGAGACAGACCTCCCCGCGGCCGCGACAAGGACGAAGACGAAGACGACAACGAAGACATGGACGATGGAGACAACAGCGAGCAGGAGTTCCAGAAGGCCACAGAGGTTATGTGCGTCGATGGAGGTGCCTCTCTGCATACTTCCCACCGCCAACTCAAACAATGGGTGCGGGAAGTTAATGCAGCAGAGCCACCCGTCGAGTCGCGCAAACTCCTGAAGTGGTCCAGCACGCCCATCATCTTCGACATTGAGGACCACCCTGACCGCACAACTGCGGTCGGGTGTTTGCCGACGTTGGTTTCACCAACCATCCGCAACCTCAAGGTCACCAAGATGTTGGTTGACGGCGGGGCCGGCCTAAACCTGATCTCCTCCGCTGTGGTCCGGAAACTACAGATCCCCGACAGCGAGCTTGAAGAAACCGGCACGTTCCAAGGGATCAACCCGGGAAGGAGCAAGCCGAAGGGGAAAATCACACTACCAGTGACTTTTGGCAGGGAGCTGAACTTCAGGGCTAAGAGGATCACCTTTGACGTTGCCGATATCCCATTGCCATACAATGGGATACTTGGCCGTCCAGCGCTCGCCAAGTTCATGGCAGCCTCTCATTATGCCTACAACATGCTCTAGATGCCAGGCCCGATAAGCGTCATCTCTGTCCCCGGCGACAAGAAGGACGCGCTTATCTGCGCCGACAAGATTTACCGGGACGCAGCAGCCGCAACAGATAGCAAGACACTTGCCACTGAAGCTCCCAGGGGGAAGAACAAGACCAAGTCCGGCAAGAGCTCTGGGGCCCACTCCGGCAAACGCACCTCCTCGGAGTGCTGCGCTGCCGTCGAGGACGCACCATCGAGCTCCACCGGCAAGTGCAAGAAGGTGACGGCAGCTCCGCCCACAACCAAGAAGGTGTCCGCCAAGGAGGACGGCACTGGTGGTACTTTCACCATCAGTGCCACACTCGATCCTAAATAGGAAAGCGCGCTCGTTGCTTTCCTGTGGGCGAATGTCGACGTGTTTGCATGGCAACCGTCTGATATCCCCGGTGTTTCCAGGAAATTGATTGAGCACAAGCTTGCCATTTGTCCTCATGCGCGGCCCGTCAAATAGAAGGTTAGAAAGCAAGCGGTGGAGCGCCAAGAGTTTATTGCTGAAGAAAATCAAGAAGCTGGAAGCGGCAGGCCTTGTCAGAGGTGTACTTCATCCCACGTGGCTGGCCAACCCTGTTGTCGTACGCAAGGCAAATGGGAAGTGGAGGCTTTGTATAGACTTCACCGATGTAAATAAAGCTTGTCCCAAAGATCCATTTCCCTTGCCGCGCATTGACCAGATCGTTGACTCCACGGCTGGATGTGAGTTGCTTTCGTTTCTTGATGCCTATTCGGGATACCACCAGATATTCATGGCTGAAGAAGATGAAGAGAAGACCGCGTTCATTACTCCATGTGGCACTTACTGCTTCATACGCATGCCCTTTGGATTGAAGAATGCCGGTTCAACGTTTGCGAGGGTAGTCCACACTGCTTTTGAGCCACAGATACACAGGAATGTAGAAGCTTACATGGATGATATAGTGGTCAAGAGCAAGGACAAGGATACTCTGATTCAAGATCTAGATGAGACCTTTGCGAATCTGCGCAAGATACAACTCAAGCTTAACCCCGAGAAGTGCGTGTTCGGAGTCCCCTCCGGCAAGCTTCTCGGGTTCTTTGTGTCCCAGAGGGGGATTGAAGCCAATCCCGACAAGATCAAAGCCATCGAGCAGATTGAAGCTCCGAAGCGCGTCAAGGATGTGCGAAGGCTTGCCAGCTACGTGGCTGCTCTCAGCAGGTTCATTTCTAAGTCCGCAGAGCGCGCCCTGCCGTTTTTCAAAATCTTGAAAAAGGTAGGTCCAATGAAATGGACTCCGGAAGCGGAGGCAGCGCTGCAAGACTTGAAGAGGTACCTGTCCTCCACTCCAATACTTGTCGCACCTAAGCCACAAGAGAAGTTGCTGCTGTACTTAGCAGCAACCAATCAAGTGGTTAGTGCTGCGTTGGTAGCGGAGAGGGAGGTGGATGAGGAGCCCACAGCCCCGACAAGCACGTCCAGCGACAAGCAGGGGGCTTCCCCGACAAGCTCTGGCCCCGAGGAGGATGGGTCTGCGCAGATGCAAGAAGAGGTGCGAAAGAAGATGGTGCAGCGCCCAGTTTATTTTGTTAGCTCTCTTCTCCAGGGAGCTAGGTCAAGATACTCTGGGGTGCAGAAGCTGCTTTTCGGCCTCCTCATGGCCTCGAGAAAGCTGCGCCATTACTTCCAAGCACATGAGATAACAGTGGTCACTCGCTTTCTGCTGAAGAGGATACTGCAAAATCTAGAAGCAACAGGCAGGATTGTCGAGTGGGCACTGGAGCTGTCAAGCTTTGGCCTCAAGTTTGAAAGTACTTCAACTATTCAGAGCAGAGCATTGGCGGAATTTATAGCAGAGTGGACGCCAACGCCGGACGAAGAGATTCCAGAGACGAGCATCCCCGTCAAGGAAGCAAGCAAAGAATGGATAATGCACTTTGATGGTGCCTTCTCGCTGCAAGGCGCCGGTGCCGGTGTGCTGCTTGTCGCACCCACCGGAGAACACCTCAAGTACGTGGTCCAGATGCACTTTCCCAAGGAGCAAGCAACAAACAATACTGCAGAATATGAGGGTTTGCTTGCCGGCCTCAGAATCGCAGCGGAACTTGGGATCAAGAAGCTTATTGTACGAGGTGACTCGCAGTTGGTCGTCCGACAAGTGAACAAGAGCTACCAGAGCCCATTGATGGAAGCATACATCGATGAAGTGAGAAAACTTGAAGAACACTTTGAAGGCCTACAGATGGAGCACATTCCAAGAGCTCAGAACGACATCGCAGACGGCCTGTCAAAGTGTGCTGCACTAAAGCTACCCGTGGAACCGGGGATCTTTGTGCTCAAGCTAACTCAACCTTCCGTAACACCGTCCACTGGGCAGAGTAAGAAGAGAAAGCTGATCTCCGGTGACTACTTGCCGGCGGAACTTCCCGAAGCCGCCGCCAACAAGGTCCCCAAGATCAACGATAAAGTTGCTGAGGAACAGTCTGCTCCTGCAGACCCTAGGGTTTGTACAGTTGAAACAGGCGTTCCCGACAAGCTTTGCCCCGGCAAGCTTGCCGGGGAACGTCAAGCTCCGGCCGAGCCGCAGGTTCCTGCCGTAGAAGCTAACGTTCCCGCAGCAGCACTAATGCCTTTAGTCCTTGCTGTCGAGCCACAAGCTCTAGCATGGGCGCAGCAGATCGTCCATTTTCTCCAAACAGGAGAACTTCCCGAAGATCAAGAAGAAGCGGAAAAAGTAACCCGGCAATCAAGTATGTATCAGTTTGTCGGCGATGAACTGTACAGAAGAAGACTCAACGGTGTCAAATTGAAGTGCATCCCCCGGGAAGATGGGCAAAAGCTGTTGGCAGAGATACATGGAGGCATATGTGGTCACCACATTGGCGCAAGAACACTTGCCGGCAAAGCGTTCCGGCAAGGTTTCTTTTGGCCAGAAGCCCTCCAGGATGCAACTGCACAAGTAACCAAGTGTGAAGCGTGCCAGTTCCATGCCAAGTAGATACATCAGCCAGCTCAAGCTCTCCAGACGATCCCTTTGTCCTGGCCATTTTCGGTCTGGGGGCTCGACATCCTCGGCCCCTTTCCCCGCGCAGCCGGGGGCTTTGAGTACTTGTACGTCGCCATCGATAAGTTCACAAAGTGGCCGGAAGTGGAACCGGTGAGAAAAATGACCGCACAGTCAGCAGTCAAGTTCTTCAGGTCGATTTTTTGCCGTTTCGGAATCCCCAATAGGATCATCACCGACAACGGCACACAATTCACAAGCCGCACCTTCATGCAATACGTCCAAGACCTTGGCGCCAAGGTCTGCTTCGCTTCTGTTGCTCACCCGAGAAGCAACGGTCAAGCGGAGAGGGCAAACGCTGAAGTGCTGCGCGGACTCAAGACAAGAACTTTTGATAGGCTACGCAAGTGCGGAAGAAACTGGATCGAGGAGCTGCCAGTGGTTCTTTGGTCGATCAGAACGACGCCAAATCGAGCCACTGGACAAACACCCTTTGCTCTTGTCTATGGAGCAGAGGCAGTTCTCCCCACGGAACTCGTATACGGGTCGCCTCGAGTGCTCGCTTACGATGAGCTCGACCAAGAGCAGCTGCGGCAAGATGACGCACTGCTCCTTGAGGAGGACCATCTTCAGGCTGCTGTACGAGCTGCTCGATACCAGCAAGCTTTGCGCCGCTACCATAGCCGCAAAGTTAAAGCCAGAAGTCTCGAGGAAGGCGGCCTTGTTCTTCGGCGCGTTCAGTCCGCTAAGAATTCCAACAAGTTGACGCCGAAGTGGGAAGGCCCTTATCGGGTGAGACAAGTCACAAGGCCCGGCGCTGTCCGCCTTGAGACCGAAGAGGGCTTACCGGTGAGCAACTCCTGGAACATTGAGCACCTTCGCAAGTTTTACCCATAAGGCGCGGTTGCCGTGATCCGCTCCGGCAACCACCTTTTGTATAAGTCTTGCCGCTGCTGCATGTAAACCTTTGTACAAAGCCAGGCGCAGACCCCGTGCATCAGTAAAACATATGTGCCTCGCACAACTTGTCGTTTCATGCCTTTTCGTTTTTCTTGCATGCATTATCTGACACTTTGTGCAGCACGCACCCCCCGGTAAGCAATAACGAGCCGCAAGGTTCCATATCTATGTTTCCTCCCTTTTCTTTTAGCTCAAACAGAAGAAGTCTTCCTCGCGCACAAGTTTGCCGGGGGGGAAGGAGACAGTGGTATGGACCAAGTGCCGTTCAAGAAAGCCTCGCCTTGTCGGGAAGCAAACGACACACAAAAGCTAAGTCGCCAAAGTTTGAGCATTCAAAATTTTAAATTTTAAGGTTATCTTCCTTGAACGACCACACTTTGTATGGAAAACCTGTGCGCGGAGGAACCAACTCATGGCTAGCCGCGCCCTTACTTTGTTTCGAGCACGCTCAACGGCTTAAGCGTGCTGCGACAAGTGTCGCGCCCTTACTTCGTTTTCGAGTTCGCTCAACAACCTAAGTGTGCTGCGACTAGCTGCGACAAGGTTTCTTGTCGGCAACGGCGCTGCCAGCAGGCTGCTGAAGTTCCGCATTCAGCGCTCGCGGCAAGGGTCCCTTTGTCGGCAACTTCCCTGAAAGCGTAGGGTAAAAGCATACAAAGTAAAGAAGTCGAGTAAAGGAAATAACACTGCATTAACTACCTAAAATAAAGTTATGATACAGAATGACTTATCACAACATTAATAGACTATTGTTCGTAACATGGTTGGCAGCGACAAAGGAAGCAAAAAGGAAAACAGCCTAATCTGCACGGTAGCCTTCGACTCTCTTGATCTTGCCCACCTTGGCCACGATGGGTGCGACAAGGGTCTTGAGTGCCTCCTGGTCGGCGTCCGGCGGCAAGGTTTTGAGGACGTTGTTGAGGTTGAGCCCCGGGTTGCGGAAGACTATCTTCATCAGCACCTTCTCCAAGACGCACGTGCAGAGCCTGCGCGCCTCGTTCGCTAGCTGCATGGGGATCCTTTCCCGGAGCTGCTGGAGGGCCGGCGCCACTCCCCTGAAGAACAAGCTTAGCTTGGCGCTGTGAGGGAGATTCTCGTCGGTGGAGTACCCAGGTGCTCCGTCCCCAGCCCCGCCAACTCCTGGTCAATATCAGCGGCGGCGGCGACAAGCCCCTCGGTCCATTGCTCCACCGTCAGCCTGAAGTTGTTTTGGGAAATAGCGGCACTCTACAACAGTGCCCTCTCAGCCCTGAGGTCCTCCTTCAGCTTCGTCTCCCGATTTCTGGCGCTGTCAAGTGATGCGGTGAGCGTGGACAGCTTCAACTCCAAGTCTGCAACGGAATCCTTGGCGATGGCGAGCTCCTTGCCCTTGTCAGGGAGACGGACCTGCAGCTCGGAGTGACTGTGGGCGTCCTTCTCCCTCTCTGACGCAACTGCAGCAACCTTCTCTTCGCTCGTCTTCAAGTGGATCTCCAGTTGCGCCACCCTCGCCTCCAGGTCTATCTTGGCGGTCTCAGCAGCTGCAGCGGCGTCCTTCGCCTCTTGCAGAGCTCTGCCAAGAGACTGTTCCCGCGCGGCAAGGTCGTCCTCGTGGCTGTCGAAGTCGACTTTCCACTGCGTTAGTTCACCTTCCCACCGAGACAGCTCTTCGGCGGCGAGCCGTTGCTGCTCCTCTGCTTCGGCCTTCTCAAGTATGAACGCCTGATGCGCCTCGGCGAGCTCCTCCCGCTCCTCCGCCAAGGATCGGAGGGCCGCATGGTTGGCGGCCCGGAGCTCTTCGGCGCGCTTCTCCAAGTCGACGCCCGCCTTGGCGGCCAGAGCCTCTCGGGACTCCAACTTGGCCTGCCTGGCGCGGTACAGAGCCAGAAGCCTCCGCAGAAGCCGCTCCTCCTCGGGCTCGCTACTGCTGCCGGGCGCGTCGATGAACTTCAGCCCGGCGGAGGCGAGGACTTCCCCGTCGAAGGCCTCTCCCTCCGCGGGCGCCCTTGACGTAGATGCCCACGGGAGCTGAATGAAGACCCCGTTCCCAGCCTCCAGGTAGGCGCCTGTTTCGGCCGCGGCAGCAACAGGGTCGGCGGTCGGCGCAGCGTCTGACGCTCCTGCGGCCTCAGGGCCGTCAGTGCGACCGCCGGTCCCTTCCCCAGCTGCCGCGTCGGCGGCCTTGGCTGCCTCTTCGACGGCGGGCTCGTCAGTACCGATCGCCTCCTCGGTAGCCGCGGTGTCACCAGTGTTGCCGCGCGCGTCCTCCTCGGTGGCGGCCTCCGTCTCCATCGACTCTGGAGCGGACGAGTCTGAAGACCAGAAAAGAAGAAGAAAGAAGAAAGTAACTGTCAAGCAAATATCCAAAAAAAGAGAAATTCAAGAGAAGAAAAGTGCAAGGGTTACCTGCGCGGGCCTCTTCCTCGATGGGGTTCCTTGCCGGGGAGTCTTCCCTCTGCGGCGTGGTGGTAGCCCCCGCCGGCGGAGGGCCGCTGGCGCCTTCCCTTGGCGGGGTGCTCGCCCTTGGCGGGGTACTCGCCCTTGGCGGGGTGTCCTCCCTCGCCGGGGGGCTCCTCCTTGGCGGAGAGGTCGAGACGTGCGGCTCGTCGGGAGCAACCTCTTGGCGCTCCTGAGGCTGCTGCTCTGCTTCTGCGCAAGTCAACAAAACAAATGAAGCGTCAACAAGGATAAGAAGCCCGCGCGCACGCGCCCGACGAGTGGAGAATAGACAGAAGACTCACGCAGGGGGCTGCGCTGGGGGCTGCTCTGAGGAGCAGTTTCCTGGTCCGGCAAGCTTGTCGCCGGCGCATCCCCTGCTGCGTCGGCGGGCTCATCCTCAAGATCGACCACCGGGATCTTGGCCCTCTTCGCCGCCCTCTGGGCCAGGGTCCTGGAGGACAGACCAAATCAGGATCAGGCAAAGGAAATTCAAAACAAGAGCAACAAAAATCGAAGGAAACAAGAGTTGACAGTGCTTACTCTTCCTCCTCCTCGTCGGAGCTGAGCACGGAGAAATCAAAGTCCGCCTCGCGCGTCCGGGCGCGAGGAGCTGGAGGAGTAGGCTCCCTCTGCCGCTTGGCAGGCGCAGGGAAGGTGGTCTGAGAGGACCCCGCTCCAGTTGTCGCCGAGGCACGAGGGGCGGCAGGAGCGTTAGCCCCAGCCCGGGAGGACCCTCCTCCAGCCGCCGCTGAAGCGCGAGGCCCTCCCTTGGCGGCCTTGCTCGTCGTGGTGGCGCATGTTAGGCGGCGCTGCGGCTGCTGGCTCGTCTGCCGCGTCATCGCGTCTGCGGCCTTGCGAAGACGCTTTCTCGGCGCAACCGGAGGACTTGGTGGTGGTGGTGAGCTCCCCGAGGACGAAGAAGAGGAGTCGAGGTTCAGCGACCCGCCTGAGTCTTCGGCAGGATCGCTTGATCCGACGCCCTGCTCGGCGGGCCCGCTCGACTCTGTGCCTTGCTCGGCGGCCTCGCTTGTCCCAGCAGGTTGCCCGGCAAGCTTTGCCACTTTTAGGAACTCTTCCTCCTCGGCCAAGCTTACCGCCTCCGCTGCGTCCGCCTCTTCCACAGTATATCCAAATTCGCCTGCGGCCCTGGCTGCAGCTGCCTCCTCCAACCTGGTGGCAATATACGCCATCTCCTCATCGGTGGTGTCACGGGTGAGGCCCCTCTTCTCGTTGGGCTTGACTGTTTGCTCCACCAGGTTGTCGAAGAACGTTTGCACGGCTTCGTCAGAAGGCTCCCGCCAAGTGGGGTCAATCCCATGGGAGTCACACCACGGCATCGCCGCGCGGATAGCGCTGAGCGACGAATTGTTGCATAACGGAACTACGCCCCACGGCATCGCGAACCACTCTGGATGTTTGGGGTCGTACTTGAATAGCGCTCGGAGCATCCCGTTGAGTTCCATGACAGTGAAATTATAGTTGAGGCCCGGGCGCAACCTCATGATGTCTGCCGCGTTATCAAACTCCCAAGCAGGCCTTTTCCTCTCCTGCAAGGGAGCGATGCGGCAGCGAAGGAAGTCTCCCCCGACGGCACCTACAGTGAGCTTGGCTTGCCGGAGGCGAAGAATCCTAGTGGTGGCTATCTTCAGCTTGTCGTCCTCAGGAGCCAAGTCACTCCAGTCATTGTCGCGCACTACTGCAACTTGGCGCCGGGAAGTGAACTGCTGTGGGTCGTCCTCCATGATCCAGCACCGGTTGGCCCTCCACTCATCCCACTTGCCGCGGAGCTCCCCCGTCAAGTAAGCCTCTTTCTTATGAAGCCTAAAGATCCAAGAGATTCCGCCGGACAGAGGAGACCCAGACTCAACCCGAGGAATGAAGTAATGGCGGAAGAGGGCTACATTGGGGTAAACTCCGACGAAGTTTTCGCACAGATGTGCGAAAACGGCCATGGTCAAGACATCATTTGGGGTGAAGTCAAGAAGATGAAACCCGCAGGTATTCATGATATCGCAGAAGAATTCAGAATATGGCGGGCAGAGTCCGCAATAGAAGAACAGAGCAAAAAAGGCATATCCGCCCGGGAACATGTCGCAGGCCACGGCGGGGAGTACCTTGGTGCGTAGATGCGCTTTGGTCTCCCTCGACCAGAAGAGATAGAAGTTTTCCTTCAGCTCCTCCGCGCTCAGCTGTGGCGGAAAGACCGCCATCTTCTTCCGCATTGACGCTAGCCGCAGCGCCTTGGCAGTCTTCGCGGCCTTCGCCATGTCGCTCTTCGGGGCCATGGCAGGGACGGCGAGGGAAGCCGACGGCGCTGGAGGTGTTGGCGGCGGCGGAAGGGGGCGGAGCGCTGCTCTCTTTCGATCCTCAGGAGGAGGGGAGCGGCGGGGGTTTCTGGAGGTTGAAGAAGCAGCGGGCGAATGGAAAGAACTGCCCCTGTTTCCCCTGCTTTTAAGGGGAAGGAGGGGACGTTCCGCATTTTCCCCATTAAAGAAACAAGCCACGATCTCTCCCACGACGCCGCGATTGACGCGTGCCGTTGGGGAGGGGCGCGGTGGATACGGAGTAGGATACGGCGCGCCGTGGGCCGCGTGTGCCCGTGCACTGTTTTGGGCCTGGCCCAACAGCGCTCGGCACCGTGTGTGGCCCAGGCCCGGGGGCTCCTGTCGGTGTACTAAAGTAGGGGTACCTTAGTATCCCGAACTTGTGCACGGGCAGTAGTAGCGTCCCGTGGCAGGGCTTGCCGCGCGTTCGCCAAGGCCCACTGAGGTTCCTTTGGAGCCGTTCAAGAACAAAGTATTCGGGTTAAAGAAACAAGGCCCCGGCAAGAGGAGCTTGCCGGGAAGGCCGCTCCAGGCTCAAGACCACCCCTTTGGCACAAGACCCTGGCAAGAGGAGCTTGTCAGGAAGGCTAAGCATGGCATTTCAGGAGACTTGCCGCGACGCTCCGCGCGTCGCGGCAAGGCCCGGAGAGCGACAAGCTTCCGGGCGCGGCAAGGTAACGGCCGCGACAAAGCGCTTGCCGTGGCGAACTCCCACTAAGTGCCCGCGCTCCAGCTCATCCGCCCACGCGTCGCCCTGGGACCCTTCCAGGCGCACGTGGCAGAAGGCTGCGCAGCCTGGGGTACACGGTGGCGAGCTGCGATGACGAGGCCACCATCGTGGCGAACGGAGACGCCCTGACAGACGCTTTTTTGCACTGTTTGGGGCGACGGCGACGGGCATTCAATGCCCTTGTCCCCTGCCGTCAGGGTTAGGTACAGAGCACTGTACATACACTGTTCCAACTGCTACCATCGTTTTTACATTTTTACCCTCGACTGCGTTGCCACCTGTCGGTGACCCCTTTGACCTATAAAAGGAGGCCCATGCGCAACGTAGGGGGGGTTCCAATCTTTGATCACTCTCACGCTCGGTGTAGCTAGCTAAAAGCACTGTAGTTCTTCTTGCTCCCGAGCCAAGAACGCAATACAAACCAAGGCAGGAGTAGGGTTTTACGCATCCGTGCGGCCCGAACCTGGGTAAACTGCTCGCGTGTTCGCCTCGATCCGCTCTTCGTGCATCCTCCGCTCCCTTGCCGTACCGAAAAGGGGCTCCGGTCCCATAGGTGTTCGTGGGCGATCAGTTTCCCCGACACCAAAGCCCAGTGCCAGTTTCTGTTTTTCTCTTGTTTTAGGGTTTTTACACAAAAGGAATATCAAACGGAGTCCAATTGACGAGCCAATTTTTTATGATTTTTTCTGGACCAAAAGAAGCCCCCGAAGCAAAAGAGTTGGGCCAGGAGAGCCACGGGCTGCCCTCGAGGGTGGAGGGCGCGCCCTGGGAAGGTGGTGGCGCCCTCCTATCTCGAGGACAGCCCAGAAGCCCCCCTGACGTGGGACCTACGCCAAAATATCCTATAAATCCTGAAACCTTTGGAAATTAACCTAGATCGGGAGTTCCGTCGCCGAAAGCCTCTGTAGCCACCGAAAACCAATCTACACCCGTTCTGGCACCCTGCCGGAGGGGGGAATCCCTCTCCGGTGGCTATCTTCATCATCCCGGCGCTCTCCATGACGAGGAGGGAGTAGTCCACCCTCGGGGCTGAGGATATGTACCAGTAGCTATGTGTTTGATCTCCCTCTCTCGTGTTCTTGAGATGGCACTATCTTGATGTATCGCGAGCTTTGCTATTCTAGTTGGATCTTATGATGCTTCTCCCCCTCTACTCTCTTGTAATGGATTGAGTTTTCCCTTTGAAGTTATCTTATCGGATTGAGTCTTTAAGGATTTGAGAACACTTGATGTATGTCTTGCGCGTGTTTATCTGTGGTGACAATGGGATATCATGTGATCTACTTGATGTATGTTTTGGTGATCAACTTGCGGATTCCGTGACCTTGGGAACTTATGCATAGGGGTTGGCACAAGTTTTCGTCTTGACTTTCCCGTAGAAACTTTGGGGCACTCTTTGAAGTTCTATGTGTTGGTTGAATAGATGTTTCTGAGATTGTGTGATGCATATCGTATAATCATGTCCACGGATACTTGAGATGACAATGGAGTATCTAGGTGACATTAGGATTTTGATTGATTTGTGTCTTAAGGTGTTATTCTAGTACGAACTCTATGATAGATTGAACGTTACTACGGACTCTTGAATAGATCGATCAGAAAGAATAACTTTGAGGTGGTTTCGTACCCTACCATAATCTCTTCGTTTGTTCTCCGCTATTAGTTACTTTGGAGTGACTCTTTGTTGCATGTTGAGGGCTAGCAATATGATCCAATTATGCTATCCTTGTTGAGAGAACTTCCACTAGTGAAAGTATGAACCCTAGGCCTTGTTTCCTATCATTGAAATACCGTTTATGCTCACTTTTACCACTTGCTACCTTGCTGTTTTTATGTTTTCTTATTACAAAAACCTATATCTACCATCCATATTGCACTTGTATCACCATCTCTTCGCCGAACTAGTGCACCTATACAATTTACCATTGTATTGGGTGTGTTGGGGACACAAGAGACTCTTTGTTATTTGGTTGCAGGGTTCCTTGAGAGAGACCATCTTCATCCTACGCCTCCCACGGATTGATAAACCTTAGGTCATCCACTTGAGGGAAATTTGCTACTGTCCTACAAACCTCTGCACTTGGAGGCCCAACAACGTCTACTAGAAGAAGGTTGTGTAGTAGACATCAGTTGCTAGAGTGACAGAAGCTTAAACCCTAGTTTATGCGTTGCTTCGTAAGGGGCTGCTTTGGATCCATATGTTTCAAGCTATGGTTAGGTTTACCTTAATACTTCTTTTGTAGTTGCGGATGCTTGCATTAGAGGTTAATCATAAGTGGGAGGCTTGTCCAAGTAAGGACAGCACCCAAGCACCGGTCCACCCACATACCAAATTATCAAAGTACCGAACGCGAATCAGATGATCGTGATGAAAACTAGCTTGACGATAATTCCCATGTGTCCTCGGGAGCGCTTTCCTTTATATAAGAGTTTGTCCAGGCTTGTCCTTTGCTACAAAAAGAATTGGGCCACCTTGATGCACCTTATTTAATTTTACCTTTTATCACTTGCTACCAATTACCTTGTCACAAAACTATCTGGTACCTATAATTTTAGTGCTTGCAGAAAATACCTTACTGAAAACTGCCTATCATTTCCTTCTGCTCCTCGTTGGGTTCGACACTCTTATCGAAATTACTACGATAGATCCCGTACACATGTGGGTCATCACCCACTAGCCCACTAAACCCCCGCCATGCTCTAGGTCGTTAGATCATGATCACGTGGCCAAAAACCACACCTCATTTGGACTGTCCTAGCTCCCTCTACCTATAAATATGTGTCTCCCCCGAAATTCGCGAATGAAACCCTAGCCGTCTTCCACCTCGCGCAGTCGGACACGTCCGTCCCGCGCCGGACATGTCCAGCCGGCCACGTTGCCCAGGCCAATCACACGCAGACACCTCAGCAACCACCGCCGTCTCGGCCAATCCGGAGCGGCCACCTCACCTCCCCCGCGCCCACTACGCTGCCAACCGCTCGGGGCCCAGATTCGGCCCGCCCCGGGTCGAACCGGGCCGTGCGGGGCCCGCAGCTGCCGCCTCCGTGCGTCGCTGCTTCGGCCACCGGAGCATCACCAGAACCGGACCCCGCCGCCGCCGCGAGCTCCTCCTGCCCCGCCACCGCATCGCTGAGCTCCGCCACCCCGCTTCGGCGTGCGCCGCCACCGGTTGGAGCTCGCCGAAACCCGCGCGTTCGCGCCTCGCCGTGCCTCTGCTTGTCTGCATCACCGTCCGTCGGCGGTTGCCTGACGGAGGTCCCGCGCCGCGCCGCCCGCAAGATAACCGCCGCCGCTCGCGGTCCTCGTCGTCGAGCCGCCGCCCGACGCCGGGATCAGGTGCCCCTCGGCGTCCCGCACCCGGATCTGGCCACCGGCGACCATCCCCGCTGTCCGCTAGCGCCCTCGCCTCGCCGGAATCTGATGTCTACTGTGCAACCTTCTTCTTGTAGACGTTGTTGGGCCTCCAAGTGCAGAGGTTTGTAGGACAGTAGCAAATTTCCCTCAAGTGGATGGCCTAAGGTTTATCAATCCGTGGGAGGCGTAGGATGAAGATGGTCTCTCTCAAACAACCTTGCAACCAAATAACAAAGAGTCTCTTGTGTCCCCAACACACCGAATACAATGGTAAATTGTATAGGTGCACTAGTTCGGCGAAGAGATGGTGATACAAGTGCAATATGGATGGTGGATATAGGTTTTTGTAATCTGAAAATATAAAAATAGCAAGGTAGCAAGTGGTAAAAGTGAGCATAAACGGTAGTGCAATGCTAGGAAACAAGGCCTAGGGTTCATACGTTCACTAGTGCAAGTTCTCTCAACAAGGATAACATAACTGGATCATATAACTATCCCTCAACATGCAACAAAGAGTCACTCCAAAGTCACTAATAGCGGAGAACAAACGAAGAGATTATGGTAGGGTACGAAACCACCTCAAAGTTATTCTTTCTGATCGATCTATTCAAGAGTCTGTAGTAAAATAACACGAAGCTATTCTTTCTGTTCGATCTATCTAGAGTTCGTACTAGAATAACACCTTAATATACAAATCAACCAAAACCCTAATGTCACCTAGATACTCCATTGTCACCTCAAGTATCCGTGGGCATGATTATACGATATGCATCACACAATCTCATATTCATCTATTCAACCAACACAAAGTACTTCAAAGAGTGCCCCAATGTTTCTACCGGAGAGTCAAGACGAAAACGTGTGCCAACCCCTATGCATAGATTCCCAAGGTCATGGAACCCACAAGTTGATCACCAAAACATACATCAAGTCAATCACGTGATATCCCATTGTCACCACGGATAAGCACATGCAAGACATACATCAAGTGTTCTCAAATCCTTAAAGACTCAATCCGATAAGATAACTTCAAAGGGAAAACTCAATCCATTACAAGAGAGTAGAGGGTGAGAAGCATCATAAGATCCAACTATAATAGCAAAGCTCGCGATAGATCAAGATCGTGCCATCTCAAGAAGACGAGAGAGAGAGATCAAACACATAGCTACTGATACATACTCTCAGCCCCGAGGGTGGACTACTCCCTCCTCGTCATGGAGTGCACCGGGATGATGAAGATGGCCACCGGAGAGGGATCCCCCCTCTGGCAGGGTGCTGGAACGGGTCTAGATTGGTTTTCGGTGGCAACAGAGGCTTTCGGTGGCGGAACTCCTGATCTAGGTTATTTTTGGCATAGGGCACAAGTCACGGGGGTCTTCGGGCTGTCCACGAGATAGGGGGGCGGCCCAGGGGGGTGGGCGCGCCCCCCACCCTCGTGGGCAGCCTATGACTCTCCTGGCCCAACTCTTTTACTTCGGGGGCTTCTTTTGGTCCATAAAAAATCATCAGAAATTGGCACGTCAATTGGACACCGTTTGATATTCCTTTTCTTTAAAACTCAAAAACAAGGAAAAACAGAAATTGGCACTGGGCTCTAGGTTAATAGGTTAGTCCCAAAAATCATATAAAAGTGTATGTAAAAGCCCGTAAAACATCCTACAAGGATAATATAATAGCATGGAACAATAAAAAAATATAGATACGTTGGAGACGTATCAGCGTCGAGCTCCGTCGGGTCCGACCTCCTCTGCTCAGATCTGCACCGCCCCATCCCTGTACGCCGAAGACCCGATCCAAACACTGCCTCGGCCTGCACCAAGCCATCCCGTACCGCTCCGTCCAATTTCCCCGCGAGGTCTATTTTTCTCTAAGTCCCAGAAAACTCATAATATGTGTGCATCTTTGACCTGCTGTAACTTTGTGCATGTGTGTCCAAATTGAGCATATGATATGTCAAAATGTTCGTCTCTGAATGCTCTTCATGATGGTATGACTTGCATGCATGTTACTATTCATATTGATGTCTTAATCTTTGTTGCAAAACTGCTATGTGATGTTACTGCTCAGTTTTGGTTGTCTGTCAACAAAATGTATGCATGTTTAACATGATGTAACTTTGTGCATGTTTATCCGAATGAGGTGTATGATGTGTCAAAATGTTTGTCTCTAAATGCTCTAGATGTTTGTGGTGATTGCATTCATGTTAGGGTTCATTATGCCATGTTAATCTCTATTGCAAAAGTGCATGTTGCTATTAAGTGCTGAAAACTATCACAACTTGCTAATTTGTCTTTTTCATATTTTATATGTCATTTTTGTTTGAGTATCATGTCAACATGTGTTAGGAGCACAATCATGTCATATTTCCTGTGGTGCAATCCACCTTTCATGTTATGCCTTGTGGTGAGTGCAACAAGCTTGCAAATTGGCCTACTCACTGTTTGCTGATTTCTGAGACTTGTTGAAAACTGCTAAGTCTGAAACTATTATGTTGTGATGACAAGTTTGCTTGATGCCCCAGTCATATACATGTTAGTATGTCCAATGATCATGTCTTGATGACCATGTTATGCTCTATCCATTCATGCCCTTGTTTGCAAATATGGCCTGCTGTAGCTTGTTGTTTTCATGCTCTTAAGTTGCTTCAAAATGTTTCTGTCAGCCTGTTATCAGCATGATCATTTTGGCAAAGCTTGTTGTTATTAATCCATGCCTCCTATGGAGTTGTGTGATACGTCCATTTTGCATCATGCTTATATGTTGATATTTATCGCATTATGGGTTGTTCTTACATGGTTTGTCACAATACTCATGCCTTTTCTCTCTTATTTTTACAAGGTTTGCATGAAGAGGGAGAATGCCGGCAGCTGGAATTCTGGGCTGGAAAAGGAGCAAACTCTGTAAACCTATTCTGCACAACTCCAAAAGCCCTAAAACTCAAGAGAACGTCGTTTCAGAAAATATAAAAAATATCTGGCGAAAGAAGTCCATGAGGGGGGCCACCGGTTGCCCACGAGGGTGGGGGGCGCGCCCCCCTGCCTCGTGGGCCAGCCGGAAGGCCCCCAATGCCCATCTTCTCCTATATGAGGTGCTTTGACCTAGAAAAAATCACAAGTAGGCTTTCGGGACCAGACGCTGCCGTCTCGAGGCGGAAACCAATCTAGGGCTCCTGCAGAGCTGTTCTGCCGGGGATACTTCCCTCCGGGAGGGGGAAATCGTCACCGCCATCATCACCAACAACTCTCCCATCTTGGGGAGGGCTATCTTCATCAACATCTTCATCAGCACCATCTCCTCTCAAACCCTAGTTCATCTCTTGTATCCAATCTTTGTACCCAAACCTCAGATTGGTACCTGTGGGTTGCTAGTAGTGTTGATTACTCCTTGTAGTTAATGCTAGTTGGTTTATTTGGTGGAAGATCATATGTTCAGATACATTATGCATATTAATACCCCTCTGATCATGAACAATATTATGTCTTGTGAGTAGTTACTTTTGTTCCTGAGGACATGGGAGAAGTCTTGCTATTAGTAGTCATGTGAATTTGGTATTCATTCGATATTTTGATGAGATGTATGTTGTCTCTCCTCTAGTGGTGTCATGTGAACGTCGACTACATGACACTTCACCATTATTTTGGCCTAGAGGAAGGCATTGGGAAGTAATAAGTAGATGATGGGTTGCTAGAGGGACAGAAGCTTAAACCCTAGTTTATGCGTTGCTTCGTAAGGGGCTGATTTGGATCCATATGTTTAAGGCTATGGTTAGGTTTACCTTAATACTTCTTTTGTAGTTGCGGATGCTTGCATTAGAGGTTAATCATAAGTGGGAGGCTTGTCCACATACCAAATTATCAAAGTACCGAACGTGAATCACATGATCGTGATGAAAACTAGCTTGATGATAATTCCCATGTGCCCTCGGGAGCGCTTTCCTTTATATAAGAGTTTGTCCAGGCTTGTCCTTTGCTACAAAAAGGATTGGGCCACCTTGCTGCACCATATTTACTTTTACCTTTTGTCACTTGATGCCAATTACCTTATCACAAAACTATCTGTTACCTATAATTTCAGTGCTTGCAGAAAATACCTTACTGAAAACTACCTATCATTTCCTTCTGCTCCTCGTTGGGTTCGACACTCTTACTTATCTAAAGGACTACGATAGATCCCCTACACTTGTGGGTCATCAAGACTCTTTTCTGGCGCCGTCGCCGGGGAGTGAAGCGCCTTTGGTAAGTGGAATTTTGTAAGGAAAAATTTATATAGTGTGCTGAAATTTATTGTCACTTGTTACTATGGCTCAAAATCCTTTGAGGGGCTTGTCCGGGGTATCTTCACCCCGACCAGATAAGGAGTCAGGTATGACCCCTAAGTTCGATTGTGTAAAAGCTTTTATGGATACTGATGTTTTCCGTGAGTTTAGCACTAAATATGGACTTGACTCTGAGATAGTAGCTTCTTTCTGTGAATCTTTTGCTACTCATGTTGATCTCCCCAAGGAGAAGTTGTTTAAATACCATCCCCCTATTGAAGTAAAAGTAGTTGAACCTATTAAAGTTGAAGAAAAGACTATCACTTATAATGGTGATCCTGTTATACCTACTGCTTATATTGAGAAACCACCTTTCCCTGTTAGGATAAAGGATCATGCTCAAACTTCAACTGTAGTTCGTAAGAGTAATACTAGAACACCTACACCCTCTGAGCAAATTAAAGTTGAACCTAGTGTTGCTATGGTTAAGGATCTCTTGGTAGAAGATTCAGATGGACATGTTATTTACCTCCAAGAAGTGTCTGCTAGAATAGCCAAACCCAATGCTAGGAATAAATATAAACCTGTTGTAGGCTTGCCTGTTATCTCCGTTAAGATAGGAGATCATTGCTATCATGGTTTATGTGATGTAGGTGCTGAAAGGATCGATATGGTTGACTAGAGGGGGGTGAATAGGCAACTAACAATTTTTAGCTTTTATTAACCACTTTAAATTAAGCGTCAAAGTAAGTTGTCTAGATATGCTACTATGATGACAACTTATAGGAAGTAAAGATAACAACCTCACAAGCAAGCTATATAAGATAAACAAGTGAAGCTTGCACAAGTAAAGGGAAGAAATAACCACAAGTGGAACCGGTGAAGACGAGGATGTGTTAGCGAAGTTCCTTCCCTTTGAGGGGAAGTACGTCTCCGTTGGAGCGGTGTGGAGGCACAATGCTCCCCAAGAAGCCACTAGGGCCACCTTATTCTCCTCACGCCCTCACACAATGCAAGGTGCCGTGATTCCACTAGTGGTGCCCTTGAAGGCGGCAACGGAACCTTTACAAACAAGGTTGGGGCTATCTCCACAACCGAATTGGAGGCTCCCAATGACACCACGAAGCTTCACCACAATGGAATATGGCTTCGAGGTGACCTCAACCGTCTAGGGTGCTCAAACACCCAAGAGTAACAAGATCCGCAAGGATTAGTGGGGGAATCAAATATCTCTTGGTGGAAGTGTAAATCGATGCCTTCTCAAGCAATCCCGAGGAAATCAACAAGTTTGATTGGCTAGGGAGAGAGATCGGGCGGAAATGGAGCTTTGAGCAACAATGGAGCTTTGGGGAGGAAGAGGTAAGTCTTCTTGGAGAAGAAGACTCCCTATATATAGTGGGAGAACAAATCCAACCGTTATCCCACATTTCTGCCCGCAGAGCGCGGTACTACCGCACGTAAGTTACGGTACTACCGCTTGGCCAGCGGTACTACCGCTCTGGGTGCGGTACTACCGCTGGAGTAGTACTAGCCTAGACGTAACTCTGTTGCGTAGACACACGGGCGGTAGTACTGCCTGAGCGGTACTACCGCTCGTCCCTGCGGTACTACCGCAAGGCAAAGATAAGCAGGCTGAGGACAAGCACGGATGAAATAAAATACATCCGTAGCTACATCTGCAGAAATACGGTAGTAGAAAAAACACGACACGGTACTACCGCTTGACCCAAGCGGTACTACCGCGTAGGATGCGAAAGTAAAAATTTACTTCCCCACCTACTACCGTACTAGGTACTGTGTCGGGCCAGTTACACGGTACTACCGTGCTCTTGATGCGGTACTACCGCTTGGTGCGGTACTACCGTGTCCTGAGGCGGTACTACCATGTGGCTGTGCGGTACTACCACTTACCATGAGCGGTACTACCGCCTGCCAGGCAGTTCTACTAGTAGGAAGCCCTGGTTTGTACTTACGAGGAGAACAGCCAGAGAAGCAAAGGAAAGGTGGTTCGAGAGTATAGACATGTACGTGTTGATTCCACCCAAACCTTTCCGAAGTGGACCCCCTCTTAATAGTATGGCTTTCCTATTACTCAAATCCACCGAAAAAGAAGCAAAAGGAAACACCGTCTTCCATAGATTCCGAGGGGCACACAATCGTCTTGTGCCTAGGTTAGATATATCTGAAAGAGCTTAGAGCACACGATTAGTCCGCAAATGCATTGTCATCAATCACCAAAACTACTTAGGGAGAAATATGCCCTTACAATCTCCCCCTTTTTGGTGGACTGATGACAATACGGGATTTGCACAAGGATATATAAGAAAGTATGCAATTCTAATAAACACTAGAATATAGGCAAGCTCCCCCTAGATGTTTGCATACAATAGAGAGTGCTTTGGACTGCACAACACACATACTAGGATCAATGCTCCCCCTATATTCTACAGATAATATACTCCTTGCATATAAAGAATAAGAGTCTATGCACAATAGTAAGGAGGATAAGGTGAGCACATATAAAGGGTAAGTAAATTAACTGCTCACAACATAATATAGCAAATTCATAATAACGAGTTTAACGATAGAGGAGAGCATATGTCTTACACCATACGATAGTCTCAGGCACACGACACAAACGCAAACAAGCAAATAGAGTTCGACCAACTAAAAGCAAATAGAACGGCACAAGACGTAAATCCCACTCTCTCCCCCTTTGGCATCAAGACACCACAAAGGGAAAGAGGACAACTAAGAGAGGTGGTAGCTCTGGCAGAAGATGTCAGTCGTCATGCTCTCCATCAGACTCATGCTGCTCCTCCTGCTACTCCTCGTTAGACTCGGACCACTTGTACCCCTGATGGGCCATCCATTCTGCCTCAGGAGTGATGATCTCCCCTGACCCACTGGACACATGCTCACCAAAGATCCTCATGATCTTCTTGTCACGCTGGCGAGATTGCTTGTGAGTGACATGTGCCTTGTACTAACCCTGAGCTTGCATACAGAAGAGGGCCTTCATCTTCCTCTTCAGCTTCTTAGCCCAAGAGGGCTCAGACGAGGGAGGAGCATATCCTCCAGAACTATCCTCAGCTGGCTCCTCCTCCATAGGCTCCTCGTCAGTACCCATCTGTGCTGCAGCAGCTTGTGCACGAGTAGCAGTGTTGGCCCAACGAGTCTTGATGCGAAGACGGATGGGGTCATGGCGAATACACTCCGCCTTGAACTCCTCATCAGGGTAAAGGTGCTCCCAAGTCTTGGAGATGAGCATAAACAGGAATGGACCGTAGATGGGCACCTTGCGAGTGTAGATCGCAAAGCAAAGCTCACACCACATGATATGGGATATGTCAAGTGGTGGAGACTGAGTTGTGCGAGCCTCCTCACACATCAGCAGCATGTCGACGAGGTATGCATGTATCTTGTCCTTATCCCCAACTCGAGGAAACAAGGTGTTGCGGAAGATCCTATGCATTATGTCCAGGAAGGGGTTCAACACCCATGACTTCTTACCACTTGCAAGTGTCTTCTCCACATAGAAAGGTAACAGACGGTCTTTGTTGGCAGCTTCCGGGTTGGCATGAGGCCGAGCTCCAATTGGGTTGTGGAGTCCCTCGTCAGCAACCTGAATCAGATCCATGAAGTCCTTCCAAGTAGCAGTCATCTTGTGACCATTTGTCATCCAAGTCATTGTGCGGTCTTCCTTGGTATGGAAGTGCACCGAAGCATAAAACTGAGCAACGATTTCTGGGTCAAAATCATTCTGAAAAGTCATGATGTGCTCAATCCCAAACTGCTCTACCAGATCCAGAGCCTCGGCAAAGTAGGCCAGGTTATCATCCCTCCGCATGTGGACCATGTCAACCCAATGAGCATCCACATACAGGTTGTGCTTGCTCTTGAATACCTCTGTGTAGATGCGATACTACTGCTTGGTCCAAAATAGTTCATCTCCATGAAATTGAGCCCGGGGTTCTCCATAAGGATTGAGCTTCCTCCTTGCCATGAACTCATTAGCTGGCATTTCCTCCATGGTCATAGATGATTCCTTGTGCTTGTTGGTGGCGGTCTTGAACTTGCGTTGGGGATTGGAGCCCTCTGGCACATCACTGGTGGTGCGCAGACGCTTGGACCCGGTGTCTCAGATGGGATTGGTGCGACGAACATCTGAACCGGGGCCACCACCTAAGACACAAACACAGGAACACGACGGAAACACAAAGAGAATCAATGCAAAAGCCACAAAAAGCAAATGAAACGAGTAGAAAGGATAATATGCATGTGCTACGAAGAAATTATGAACCAAGCGGTAGTACTGCTTGACGAACACGGAAGTAAAAATTTAGTACCGCTTAGGTAGCGGTAGTAACGCTTGGAAGTTGCGGTAGTACCGCGCAGAATGCGGTAGTAAAAATTTACTTCTGCGTAGTTACGATAGTACCGCTCAGCAGAGCGATAGTACCGCGGTTAGCCAGCGGTAGTACCGCTCGGGTCAGATCTAAAAAGAATGGATCTAGACTAGAACGCGTAGAACGACGAACGGTACTACGGCTGATCATATTAACTTGGTAGCATCATACTTACTAGCATTTCTATTGCAAAACCACTCTCCTACATCCTAATCTTCCATGGATAAGAACAAGAAGAATACTAGAACAACATGCATCTCCCCAAAACCTAAAAACAACAACTAGGAAAAAAGAAGAGGGGATTTGGGGAGAAACCTTCATCCATGGCAAGAGGTCGAGGTGGGGAACGATCCCACCGGTCGGAATGCGAGGAGAGTGGCCGGGGGAGGAGATCCGGCAAGGTCCTCCGGCGGCGTTCTTGAGAGGGAGAGAGAGAGACGACGTGGGGATATGAGATGAATGGGTATGGGGGAGTTGGAACTCCCCCTGCCCGCTTATAACCCCCACCCATTCGGATAAGCACGGAGTACCACGGTCATTGCGGTAGTACCGCCCGGGCGGAAGTACCACACACGGAGCGGTAGTACCGCTCGACCAGCGGCAGTAAAAAATTACTGCCGTGCTAGACTTGCGGTAGTACCGTACTCTCTTTGCGGTAGTACCGTGACTACTCATGGTAGTACCGTCCCTCCGAGAATTTGCAAGTTTCGACAAGAGGCTTTTAGCAAGGAAAAACGCACACGCAAGGCAAATGGGAAGAGAGACAACACACACAAAAAAAACAGCACACACGACACTTCTCCAAGGAGGAGGTCGGTGTCCGAGGCCACCTATGTTTGAGTTATTTGGTATGGCACCATAAAGAACTATCCTTGGGCCCATGACCAATACTAGTCTTGAAGCACTTATACCATCTAACATGGCAAATGACAAAGACTTGATTGATTTATGCATAATGGGGGGAGGAATAGTTCATTGAGAGAACAATACTCCCCCTATGTCCATGCCTACATCTAGACAAGATAACTATATTGAGTGGGAGGTGTGTGTGCAAAGTCTCAAGCCACATTGCTCAAATCGATGATATTTAGCTCATGCCTTAACTCGCGAAATCTTGCTTCATCCAACGGCTTCGTGAAGATATCTGCAAGGTTATCATGAGTGTTGACATAGTGAAGCTTGATCTCTCCTTGCCGTATATGATCCCGGATGAAGTGATACCGAATCTCTATATGCTTCATCTTGAAGTGTTGCAACGGTTTGAGAGAAATCTTGATGGCACTTTCATTGTCACACCAAAGAGGCAATTTGTCACAAGTGACACCGTAATCCTTTAAAGTTTGCCTCATCCATAAGAGTTGAGCACAACAACTGCCAGCTGCCACATACTCAGCTTCGGTGGATGAGAGAGACACACAACTTTACTTTTTGGAAGACCAACTAACGAGAGAGCAACCAAGGAATTAGCACCCTCTGGAAGTGGACTTCCTATCCACTTTGTCTCCCGCCCAGTCCGAATCAGAGAAACCTACAAGGTTGAAGTTTGCTCCTCTTGGGTACCATAAGCCAAAGTTTGGGGTATGAGCCAAATATCGAAAGATTCGCTTGACTGCCACAAAGTGACTTTCCTTAGGTGAGGCTTGAAACCGTGCACAGATTCCCACACTCAACATAATATCCGGTCTAGATGCACAAAGGTAAATCAAGGATCCAATCATAGAACGATATACCTTTTGATCCACCGCTTCACCATTGGGATCAATGTCAAGTTGGCACTTGGTTGGCATTGGAGTAGTAGCCGGCTTGACATCACTTAGATTGAACCTCTTGAGCATGTCTTGAGTATACTTGGTTTGTTTGATGAAGATTCCTTCTCTTCTTTGCTTGATCTCAAACCCAAGGAAGTACTTCAACTCTCCCATCATAGACATCTCAAAATGTGTGGTCATGAGTGCGGCGAACTCATCATTGAAAGCTTTGTTAGGAGAACCGAAGATAATATCATCAACATATAGTTGTCAGACAAACAATTCCCCTTTGACCTTCTTAGTAAAAAGAGTAGGGTTGATTTTCCCAATTTCAAACCCACGATCTTGTAACAACTCGGTAAGATGCTCATACCACGCACGTGGGGCTTGTTTAAGGCCATAGAGTGAAATTATCGAGTTGATACACGTGATTGGGGAACTTAGGATCCTCAAACCCCGGGGGTTGTTTGACATACACCAACTCATTAATAGGACCATTAAGAAATGCACTTTTCACATCCATTTGTTGCAACTTAAAATTATGATGAGAAGCATAGGCAAGCAACAAACGAATAGATTCAAGGCGAGCAACGGGGGCAAAGGTTTCACCGTTGTCGATACCCTCGACTTGGGAGTAGCCTTGAGCCACCAGACACGCCTTGTTGCGGATGACAATGCCATGAGCATCTTGCTTGTTCTTAAAGATCCACTTGGTTCCAATGACATTATGGTTCTACTTTGGCCTCGGCACCAGACACCACACTTTGTTGTGCTCGAAGTTATGGAGTTCTTCATGCATGGCATTAAGCCAATCAGGGTCTTCGAGCGCCTCATAGACCTTCTGAGGTTCCACATAGGAGACAAAAGCTTGATGAGCACAATAGTTTGCTAATTGTCTACGAGTGCTTACCCCCCTTTTGATGCTTCCAAGAATATTCTCCATGTGATGTTCTCTGGAAGACAGCCTGGAGGCAACTTTTGCAGCACGACGCTCCAATTGCTCTTCAAGAGATAATTGAGGAGCACTGAGTTGATCATCTTGAGTGATGTCAGGAGCTAGATCTTGATCTTGAGCTTCCTCTTGATCTTGATCTTGCTCAGAGGATAGAACTTGGCCTTGTGCATCATTTGGTGGCTCCCCACCATCTTGTGATGGATCTTGCACTTGGCCTTGTTCGTCCGGTTGAGGGCCTTCACTTTGTTCTTTGGAAGCGTATGGGTCTTGGGTTGGTGATGGTTCCACTTGAGTGGAACATTGTCCTTCTCCTTCGGCCACAAGGGGTTCCTCAATGGGTAGGATATATCCAACACCCATTCTTCTTATGGCTTGAGGAGGAATTTCATCACCTACATCACAAGTACTGTCAGGGATATGACTAGCAGGTATGAACCGGCTAGTGTAAACCGGATTATGGTAATATCGTTGTGTGATTGTAATATTTAGTAAAGGCTACGGCCCATGAGATCTTAGGGCCCATGTATAGAGTTATGGTTTGTAAACCGCCTGATGATGTAACTTGAGAGATAAGGAAGAAAGAGCAGGGACCGAGGCGGACACAAATATGAGCCGGCCTCGGGACTCTGTAAACCGGACCGGGCGTCGCCTCTATATAAAGGGACGACCCGGCGACGGTTCAGGGGTAAGAAACAACCCGTCGAGACACAGGCAAGCGATCCGCTCCCTGTTCATCGACGCCCAAGCAATACCAAACCGAACTAGATGTAGGATTTTACCTTCATCGAAGGGGCCGAACTAGTATAAACCCTCTGTGTCCTTTGTGTGCTTTTAACCCCTTCAAGCTAACCCGTGCGATGGTTCCATCATCAAGTCCGTTAAACCGGACATCTGCCGTGTTATTTCCACGACAGTTGGCGCCCACCGTGGGGCCTCCGCACGATGGTTTCGAGTTCTTGAAAGGCAGCTTCGAAGGACTCAAGGGCTATGCGGTCGGCCGGATGACCAAGAGTCGCCGCGGCCGGATCTACATCGACGACGCAGGTTGGGGACCGGAGGCCGATTCAATCGAATACGGGTACCGGGTTCCCTTCGGTGGCATCCACGTCTTCATCGGCAAGATTGGCGAACCGGGACCTGAGCCGGACATCTTCCCCAACATCGTCGAGCCGGCTCAGCATGCGAGATCGGCCCGGATTTAGCCCGCCATGAAGCACGTTTTCGTTGGAGCAGTTCACGAGGTCCAAACCGAGGACGGATCGGAATCCGGTGGTGAAACAGTTGTCTACTCCGACGACGAATCTTCATCCGGAGAGACTGAGTCTTTGTATCAGTTGCGGGACGGCCGGTCTGAGGGTGAGTCCGACGGAGACAGTATTCCGGGCCCCTTTGTCCCGCCAAACCGGGTGGCTGTCTTTATGGCCGGTTCACAACCTACGCGACAGTCCACGGTGATCGGAGCGACAGCAGAAGCTGGTATAGGGGGGATGGCCAGGCCCACTTGCCCAGTGACGTTCTATCCACCTTAGTCGAGGAGCTCACGGCCCGAGCCATGGCAGAGGTAGCTCCAGCAGACAAGGCGCAACATGATGCAGAGCTCCTTCAGCTAAAGGGCTGGATTGATCAAGCAAGGGATGACCTGAAAACAGAGAAGGCTATGATAGCAATAAGGCAGGCAGAACTGAATGATCAGGCTTTTCATCTAAGGATGAAGCAGGCCTCTGCACAAGGAGTAAGGAGTCGGAAGTACCAGTCTCGTCTACCGCCGGTTTATGAGGCGACGAATCTGTTTAGGACGCCAGGGGTGGGGACTAGCAATGATCCGGCTTTAAACCGGAGGGCACCCCCAGCGAGGGATGAGCAGGTTCAGCAGCCTACTGCGGAGCAAGATCGACGGATCACATCTGCACCTCACGTTCCTACCCCTCCGGGTCATTATTCGAATCCTTTGGACAATATCGTTGCTGCTGTTTCGCGCTTGGCCGCTTTACCCATTGAGGGGACGTCTCCGGTGGCATTGGAGGCACGCAGGGTCAAGGATCTACTTAATACGGCGTTAGTACAACATCAAGCATATTCTCATAGCAGAGAGAGGCTACATTCAACACCACGTCCCAGCCGGAGTTACACTAGGCATTGGGAGGAACCAGAAGTGTCTAGCAGTGAACGCAGGCGACACCGGCACAGACAGAATAATCCGGCAGGCGCGGATTCACAAGCTCAGGATGCAAACCGGGTTAGATCGGTAGCCCGGGAGGAGATCCGTCAGACGATGCCGGTTCACACAACCACAGCAGAGACAGGAGTCACAACGAGTTCCTTTGGGGTGCAGTGTTTTATCCCCGCTTTACGGAGCGTGAAGCTGCCCAAGGATTTCAAAGGTCCGCGAAAGGTGCCCAATTACATGGCGGATTTGGCTCCGGAAGCTTGGGTTGAGAGTTATGAGATGGCCATGGAGATGCTGGATGTGGACGAAGCAGCTTGTGCGAAGTACTTTACTATGATGCTAGAAGGTACAGCCCGGACCTGGCTAAAGGGCTTACCCCCTAATTCTATCGGGTCATGGGGAGAGCTACGTCGCCAGTTTATCAAAAAATTCAAGGATACATGCAAGCAACCAATGTCAATAGTGGATCTAGCAGCCTGTGTGCAAGGATAGCAGGAATCTACAAGTGCATGGGTGCGGCGAGTGTCAGAGATCTTGCATTCTTCGAATGGTATCAATACCAGTACGGCAATAGTGACATTAGAAAACAATTGCCGGTTTGAGTCTCTCAAGTTAAAACTGGGACGACTAAAAAGGGATTGTAATGACATGGGGACTCTCATGAGCGCTCTGGTGAAGTACGGGGACTCCGACAACAACAAATATCCTGAAGCGGAAGGAGACAAAGCTGGGAAGGTCAATAAGCCTGGTAAACCGGCGTAGATTAACCCGGCTAGTACCAGTTTCCTAGGCAAACAAAAGGCAGAGGGTGGCTCCGATTTCGTGGCCAATACCCAAGTTCAAGAAGGTTTCCAGCGCAATAGGGGCAAACCACCCCCACAAACCGGCGGAGGGGATGTTAGTTGGGACCAGGAGTTAAGTCAGCCTTGTCCGAAGCATAGCACAAGGGGACGACCAGCGAAACACACTATAGGAGAATGCAGGCCCTTGATGGAAGCCATAATGGGCCGCTTCAATTCTAATGACAGGCCTCCAAATGGTGGTTCAGGCCCGGGGTTCTATGGTCCGGGTCATCAGGGGAACAGCTCCGGATCAGGATATCGGGGCAATAACAGTGGTTATCATGGCCGGGCCGGTAACCAATATGGTCAAGGTGGTTATAATAACCAAGGCAATCAGCCGCATGGTCAGGGTGGTTACAATAACCAAGGCAGCCAACAGCCGGGCCAAAGTAATCAAAACAACCAAGGTAATCAGTAGCGTCAGCAACAGCAGCACCAATCCGGATATCAGAGCAATCCGAAGGAGCTAAGTAGTGGGCAATATCATGTGTTCACCACGAGTTTGTGTAAACGAGATCAAAAGGTTTTAAAGCGGGCAGTCCACGCGGTTGAACCGGCGACGCCACAATTCCTGCGCTGGTCAGAGCAGCCCATCGTCTAGAGTAGGGAGGATCACCCGATGCGGGTGGATAATCCGGGCCACTTGGCCTTGGTGGTAGCACCACAGGTGGGTGGCTACAAGTTCACTAAAGTTCTTATGGACGGCGGTAGCAGCATCAATATCTTGTATTATGAGACCTTCCGTCGTATGGGCCTGACGGATAAGAAGCTAAGGCAGTCAAACACGGTATTCCATGGGGTGGTTCCAGGTAAGTCAGCTTATCCGGTTGGGAAAATTGACTTAGAAGTTACCTTTGGAGATGAGCATGATTCCAGGTCAGAGATGATAACTTTCGAAGTCGTCAAGATCCGGAGCCCTTATCATGCTCTGTTCGGGAGCATGGTTTATGCCAAGTTTATGGCCAGGCCGTGTTATGTTTACCTGCAGCTCAAGATGCCGGGTCACAAGGGCACAATCACGGTTCATGGAAGTCGCAAGATTGCGTTGGAGTGTGAAGAGGGAGACGCTGCTTAAGCGGAGGCAGTATGTGCTACAGAGGAGTTGAAATTTTATAAGGATAATGTTGATCCGGCAGATATGACCCCGTTGCAGAAGCCGACTACGGAGCATGATCCGGCGTTGAAATTTAAATCGGCAGAGGAGACCAAGCAAGTTGATTTTGTGCCAGGCGATTCATCCAAGCAGTTCACTATCAGCGCTAACCTTGATCCCAAATAGGAAAGCGCGCTCATCGAGTTCATCCGTGAGAACCGGGATATCTTTGCATGGAAACCTTCTGACATGCCAGGTATACCGAGGGAACTCGCTGAGCACAGTCTTAATATTGATCCGAAATTCAAACCAGTCAAGCAGTATATGCGCCGCTTCAACGAAGAGAGGCGCAAAGCTATAGGAGAAGAGGTGGCCAGGCTTTTGGCTGCAGGATTCATAGTGGAAGTTTTTCACCCAGAGTGGTTGGCTAATCCGGTGCTGGTGTTAAAAAAGAATGGGAAATGGAGAATGTGTGTGGACTACACAGACCTCAATAAAGCTTGTCCAACTGATCCTTTTGCTCTCCCTCGCATTGATCAGATCATCGATGCTACAGGAGAATGTGAGCGGCTAAGTTTTTTGGATGCATACTCAGGATACCACCAGATCAAGATGGCAGTTAAGGACCAGGAGAAGACAGCTTTCATAACTCCCTTTGGTGCTTTTTGCTATGTATCTATGCATTTTGGGCTCAAGAGTGCCCAAGCAACTTATTAGCGTTGCGTACAGAACTGTCTTAAGGGGCAGATAGGGAGAAATGTTCATGCTTATGTGGATGATATCGTGGTGAAGTCAAGAAAGGAGGAGACGCTGATAGAGGACCTCAAGGAGACCTTTGACAATCTTCGGGCTTATAAGATGATGCTTAATCCGGAGAAGTGTGCTTTTGGTGTTCCAGCAGGCAAGCTCCTGGGATTTTTGGTGTCGAACAGAGGAATAAAAGCTAATCCGGAGAAAATCAAGGCAATCACATCTTTAACCAAACCGGCTTGCATTAATGATGTTCAGCGTATCTCTGGCCGGATTACAGCATTGAGCCGGTTCATTAGTCGTTTGGGGGAGAAGGCGATTCCGCTTTATCAGATGCTGAGAAAGACGGATCGGTTTATATGGAGTGATGAGGCAAATACTGCGTTTGAGGATTTAAAGCAACAGCTAGCGAGGCCACCGGTCCTGGCTGCCCCTGTTGATAATGAACCTTTGCTGTTATATGACGCCGCTAACGCATGGGCAGTTAGTGTGGCGATCGTGGTTGAACGCAAGGAAGCAGGGAAGGAATATCCGGTTCAGCGTCCAGTTTATTACGTGAGTGAGGTACTCATTGAGTCTAAGCAGAGGTACCCACATTGGCAGAAGCTAGTGTATGGTCTGTTCATGGCAAACCGGAAGTTGAAGCACTATTTCCAAGGTCATCCAATAACTATTGTTAGCTCAGCACCATTGGTGGACATAATCCAGAACAGGGAAGCTACGGGTAGAGTGGCGAAGTGGGCCATTGAGCTCAGCCCACATGAGTTGAAATATGTGCCACGCACCGCTATAAAATCTCAAGCATTGATGGATTTCATCAATGATTGGACAGAGCTGCAAACACCAGAGGAGAAGCCGGATCTTACATACTGGACGATTCACTTTGACGGTTCAAGACAGTTAGAAGGCTCGGGGGCTGGAGTTGTTTTAACTTCCCCGCGAGGTGATAAGTTTTGTTACGTCCTCCGTTTATTATTTCCTTGCACTAATAATGCAGCGGAGTATGAAGCGTTACTTCATGGCTTACGGATGGCAAAGGAGATGAACTTGAGCCGGGTCAAGTGCTTCGGCGATTCAGATTTGGTGGCACAACAAGTTTCAGGCAAGTGGGATTCGAGAGATCCTCTCATGGCAGCTTACAGACGAGAAGTAGAAGCAGTTGCTGGATATTTCAAAGGGTATCAAGTAGACCACATAGACCGGCGAAGGAATGAAGCGGCTGATGCTTTAAGCCGGCTGGGTTCTCAACGTAAACCGGTACCGCCAAATACTTTTTTGGATGAGTTACACAGTCCATCAGTGCAAGTACTATCCGAAGAAGACCTAGCTGTTCCTGATCCGGAGGCACAGTTAGTTGCGGCACTTCACGTTATTCCGGATTGGACGTTGCCCTACTTGGCGTATCTGAGCCGAGGAGAGCTACCGGACGATGAGAATGAAGCACGACAGATAGTCCGGCGTTCTAAGTCCATGACAATTGCGAACGGGTAACTCCATCATCGCAGCGTCTCGGGGGCATTTCAGCGGTGTGTATCAACTGAGGAAGGTTGTGATATTCTTCGTGAGATCCATGAAGGGGATTGTGGTCATCATGCCAGTTCAAAATCTTTGGTGGCTAAAGCTTTTCGACATGGGTTCTATTGGTTGACAGCTCATGCCGATGCGGCGGATCTAGTCCGAAAGTGTGATGCTTGTCAGAAGTTTTCACGACGCGCTCTTGTTCCGGCACAGGAGCTCCGGATGATACCAATAACCTGGCCGTTTGTAACTTGGGGGCTTGATATGGTTGGACCCTTCAAACGATCCCAAGATCAGAAAACTCATCTACTGGTGGCGGTGGATAAGTTTACAAAGTGGATTGAGGCAGAGCCTGTGAGCAAGTGTGATGCGGCAACAGCAGTTAATTCATCAAAAAGGTAATTTTCCGGTTTGGCTTTCCACACAGCATCATCACAGACAATGGCACCAATTTATCTAAAGGTGAGATGGAAGAATTTTTTCAACGGGAACACATTCGCCTAAACGTATCTTCCGTAGCACACCCTCAATCCAATGGTCAAGCTGAAAGAGCAAACCAGGAGATTTTGCGATGTATCAAGCCCCGGCTTATGACTCCCTTGCAAAGAACCCCAGGATGTTGGGTCGAGGAGTTACCATCTGTCCTTTGGAGTATCAACACTACACCAAACCGGTCCACAGGTTACACACCTTTCTTTATGGTATATGGTGCTGAAGCGGTCCTTCCAAGCGATATCCGTCATGATTCACCAAGGGTGACAGCCTATGTTGAAGCGGCCAACGAGCAGGCGAGACAAGACAGTTTGGACCGGCTGGATGAAGAGCGTGATATAGCAGCAGCACGGTCTGCGATCTATCAACAAGACTTGCGCAGGTATCACAGCCGCTGGATCAAGAGCAGGACATTCCAGGAAGGGGACTTAGTACTCCGGCTCATACAAGATCAAACAGACATGCATAAGCTATCCCCGCCTTGGGAAGGACCTTTTGTGGTCAGCAAGAATCTGCACAACAGTTCATACTACCTGGTGGATGTTCGAGAACACAAGGATTCACGGACATCAGAAGAAGAGACAAAGAGGTCGTGGAACATTGCCCTCTTGCGGCCCTATTATACCTGAGCCATGAGCTCCACTGTATCCTATGTATATATTATGATTAATGAATAAACCGGCACCCTTGGTAAACCGAGGGCTCAGCCTTTTTTCCAATATAAGTATCTTATGGTGACAACCATACATTTATTATCTCATGTTCCAAACATTTTGATTGGTTTAAAATAAGTATACAGGGCATATGTATGCTGGAGCAACAGCTCACTGAAGGGCTTCCTGTTCAAACATAGGTCGTATTCGAACCAAAGAAGACATGGCGCAAAGGCCCTCTGGACAGGTGACAACCATCCAGTGATTGGCTAAAGATTTACCTATGGTTCTATGGAACCATGGAGGCCCTCTGGACAGGCGACAGCCATCCAGTGATTGGCTAAAGATTTACCTATGGTTCTATGGAACCATGGAGGCCCTCTGGACAGGCGACAACCATCCAGTGATTGGCTAAAGTTTTACCTATGGTTCTATGGAACCATGGAGGCCCTCTGGACAGGCGACAGGCATCCAGTGATTGGCTAAAGTTTTACCTATGGTTCTATGGAACCATGGAGGCCCTCTGGACAGGCGACAGCCATCCAGTGATTGGCTAAAGTTTTACCTATGGTTCCATGGAACCATGGAAGCCCTCTGGACAGGTGACAACCATCCAGTGATTGGCTAAAGTTTTACCTATGGTTCCATGGAACCATGGAGGCCCTCTGGACAGGCGACAGCCATCCAGTGATTGGCTAAAGTTTTTCTTATGGTTCCTATGGATGGTACCCGCATCCATCGACCGGCCCTCTGGATGGTAAGCCCATTCCATTGATTGGCTGAACCTTGCTTTGAGCCTGGCAGCTCGTAAAAAGCCTCGACTACATGGTCTTCTTTGCAAAACTTGCATTTCTGGTGTTTATGTTTTATGATTCTCTAAACCGGAGTGGAACAGCTCCAGAAGTTGACCACATATCTATAAAGTTAAAAGTCTGGGTCATTAATACCAGCATGAGGTAAACCAGTGTTCATTATAACCCGGATCATCCATCAGGCAAGTATAAGCTACAAATTTCTGGACAAAGTTTCAGCGTGATATAAACCGGTGTCTTTTATCAAACCCGGGATTATTATTAGGTCTATCAAGGTTTCCATCAGGAAATTTTAAATTCTACCGGATTAAGAGTATCGAGCATACTTGATCTCAGGTATAAAGTTGTTTCTGATATAAGTATACACTTATTTGATATATTATGAGAACAATTTAATGGGTCCAGCGGTCAAACCGTTAGGACATATTTTCAGCATTGTCTATGCAGGAACAGATGGTATGCAGGATACGCCATGTTAGGCCAAATTGAAATTGATAATATTAAAGCAAGAAGTCGGAGTATCCGGATTAAAGCGGACAATGTTTTCAGCTATCCTATTACAAGGCATAGCAAGCCTGACGGATTAAAAATTGTTCGGTGAAATAAGACTGCGACTACAAAGATATGCTATGAACTACGCTCCCTCCTGCTGCGACGGCTGGGTATCAACTTGGTCCGGAGTCTCCTCCTCTTCTTGAAGCGGCTGGAAGTCAGGGACGCACCAGTCGATTTTCGTTAAGGCACGAAAGTACATCTCCTCATTGATGAGTTCAGACGGATCAATATCTGGGGCGAAGGTATGAGGGCGTACTGGTGGGATTAGATTGACGGTATCATAAACCGGCCGCTCCACCCGCTCGTTCTGTAAATCATACCCCGGATGATACCTGGATAAATCTGATTCGGCTGCAAGTTTGCTGGCGAGAGGACGCATCTCTTTCGTCAAGGCATGGAGATCCTTTGCAGTAAAAGTTGATCCGTCTTCTTTAGTGTCGGGATACCCACTCAAGGCTTCTTCCGGATCAAAATCTGGGACCCAAGCTTTAGCTCTGGTAAGCGCCAAGAGAGAACCGGCTCGAGCCACAGATTTTTTCACTTCCTCTAAGCGCACTGGCAAGACAGACAGTTTCTCTAATGTGCCTTGGATAGTAGTTGGGGCCGGTTTATTGAACGATGTTGCACTTATGATCCTTTGAGCGCCGGAATACAGCTGCTCGACCAAAGTATAACACGCCTTGAGTTTTTTCCATAAGTCATCCACAAGATGGGTGACACGGCGCCCTGCATATGATTATCACAGTTAAACCAGAACTGATGGAAGATTACAAGGATGAAAGCAGGAATACAGAATAAATACTTACCGAAGATAGCAGAAGTCATCAATTCTATTTGCCGCTTTAAACCGGTTAACTCTCCAGTCACCGGATTAAGGGCTTCCTCAGCGTCTTTTGCCCTTTTCTCCAGATCTTTTTTCTGAACCTCGAAGGCGATCCGTTCTTCTTCAAAGAATTTCTTCAGCTGTTCAGCAGTCTCTAAACTCAGCGCCAAGTCTTTCTTGGCCTTAGAAGCAGCAGACTCTGTTTCAGCAAGTCTGTTCCGGAGTTCACTAATTTCTTCAGCCCTCCGGTTTAAGTCAGCCTGCAAGGAAAATCAAGTGGCAAGAAGCAAAAATCAGACAAGTTTCAAGCATATAACCAAGTTATCCACTTGACACTTGGGGGCTAATGGGCAATTGAAGTGATAAATAGCAGCAATTCAAAGACAAAGTCTCAAGCACACAAACAAGTTGTCTACTTGACACTTGGGGGCTAATGGGCAATTGAAGTGATAAATAGCAGCATTTCAAAGACAAAGTCCTAAGCACACAAAAAAGTTGTCTACTTGACACTTGGGGGCTAATGGATAGTTGAAGTATTAAAAGACAAAGTCAGACAAGTCCTAGGCGCATAAACTGAGTTATGCCCCTAGCACTTGGGGGCTAATGTAAGATTATTTGGTTAATCAGGAAGTACCGGTTCACCTTTCTAAACATAGCTAAACTGGAACTTGGGGGCTGCTACGGTATAGACAGAAATACATTGAAAATAAAAAGGAAAGGCAAAGGATTACCTCATACTTGTCCTTCATCAAGTTAATCAAGCCTGCTTCATAGTCTCGACCAGTGTGAAGACGGTTCAAATACCCGGAATAGAGTTCCTGGGCACTCATGTCGGCAAAACTGGATAGCTCGGTACTCCATTTTCCCTTCTCCTGATATAGCTTCTCCGCTTTAGCCGTATGTGTGGGCTCAGCAGGAGCGGTATAAGTTGTGTGAGTTATTTCAACTTCCGGAGAAATAGTTGTTGGTGGTGGGGTCGCAGTGTGAACCGGGCTAGCAGGAGCCGGACTAGTCCGAGGAGGATCGGCCCGGGCAGAATTCGCCGGTTCAGTGACGTTCTCGATGTTGGGAGTTTCAATTTCAGTAGTATGATCCATAGGAGCAGGATCTTCAAGTGGAATTGTGGGCTCGCCTTCCGGAGGGATAGTTGAGTCCGGATCAGCCGCCGGATCATCAACGGCAGTCTCAGCAGTTGTTTGGTTGGCTTTCGGTTTTTTGCTAGGCTTTGGCTTGCTGAAGGAAGTTGGAAAACAAGTTAGAACTGTAAAGCAAAGTGCAATCATAAACCGGATAAATTAAAAGACTTACCCTGGGACAGTTTTCAGGGGTGGAAGTTGTGTGGCAGTTGATTCACCGGAATAAGATAACGGAGTATCCTGATAATCAGGGTCAGACGGTTTAAGAGGTTTGCGTATAAGCCCGGCCTTGGGATGAAGGAGGGTTGGAGAGAGTATAACCTCAGAACGGCGCCTCCGAGCCGGAGTAAGAGATATTCCGGATGATTCCACCACAAGACCGCTATGACGAGTGGTCCGGCGAAGGGCTTCATGTTGCTGTTTCTTCAAAAGAAAATTGGGATCCAATTGAGCATAAGGGTGAGAAAACTGATATTTCCGGACTGTCCGACGACTTTTTCGTGGAAGTGGTTCTGAATCGGAAGAAAGGATAGTTACCTCAATTTCAGCCGGTTTATCTCCTTCAGCCAACTCCTGTGAAAAGTTACCGTTAAATAAAGATATGGGTGAAGGTGAACAAGTCAAAACCGGATTAACTCATACCTCAGAATTCGGATCGTCATCTTCAGCATGAGAACTGGAGCCGGCAGCCGCCTTTCCCTTCTTGATAGCGAAGGCCTTCTGGCGTAGTTGTTTTCCGGTCTTCTCTTGAGGTTTCCTCTTCCAAAAGGGATCGTCAGCCTGTTCATAAGGTGAAAGATAATTGAAAGAACGATTTAAAGGAACGGATTACAAATGTATGAAAGAAAGTAAGACATACTGCAGGCAGCTTATTTTTCTTGTAATACGGAGCCAATCCGGTTTGGCCGCATTCTTCTAACGTGATGTTAAGCATCTTCTTTGCAGACTCAGTAACTTCCGATTCAGAAAGTTTGTCCTTAGAAAAACGTTGAGGATCATCCGGTTTACCAGAATACTTATACATCAAGCTTGGGCGCCGGCTCAAAGGAAGGATACTCCAAGAGAGCCAGCAGCGCATAAAATCCACTCCGGTTAAGCCATTAGCCATAAAGGCCTTTAGCCTGGCAAGTTGCTAGGCAAACCGGGGCTGCTCTGAGGAGCTGAGGCGCTGCGGCAAAGGGTGATCCTCCGGAAGACGGTGCTCGCGATAACCCGGCAATGGGTTTTCCCCCTCAGGTGAAGTGTCAATACGGTAAAACCAAGATTTATTCCAATCCTTGGGGTGTGTGTGTAGAGCGGCATGAGGAAAGACTGCATCTTTTCTTTTCTGAATGTTGACCCCGCCTAGTTCTTGATGAGGTCCACTAGTAAATTCAGTTCGCCGGTTCAGGTGGAAAAAGTCCCGGAACAGATCGACTGACGGTTCTTCTTGCAAATACACCTCAGAGAACACTTGGAAATCACAGATGTTGGAAACAGAGTTAGGACCTATGTCCTGAGGATGAAGCTGGAAAGCGGCAAGTACATCCCAGAAAAATCTCGAACCGGGAGGAGTAAAGCCCCGAGCAATATGGTCAAAGAAGACAATAACCTCCCCCTCTTTGGGAGTAGGAGGACATTCATCTCCTGGGGCCCGCCATTTTAAAATGAATCGAGGGCCTAAGGTGCCGATGGCAGCAGCATTGACTAAATCTTGTTCCGTAATAACGGAAGGGACCCAGTTGCAGGAGACAAACTGTTTGGCCATAGCAACAGAAGAACAAGTGCTGAAAGGGGAAAAGTGTAAACCCGTATTATTCGAGTACAGTGGCATAAACCGGAATATATATGCAAGGATCACGCAACGGTTTAAGCAAGGGACTAATGATATGGCTAGCCCGGCAATAAACAGGGAACTGTGTTACTACCGGTTCATGACAGCAAAAGAAAGAACTAAACCGTCGCGTTCATCTTTGAAATTTTTACAGAAGCAGTGTATGACAGTTTAAACCGGAGCATACTTAACAGATCTACAAATGAGAAGAAACAGGTTTTCACAGACAGCTAAAGTAGAACAGATCTGAGTACCCAAGAAAAAGAAAAACAAATGCAAGGATATTACGGGAAGAACTACAAGGGTCCTATACAGAGCGGATAAATCTACAGGTTGAACATAAATGACGAGATCTAAAGCATACCGTAGCGGAATAGAGGCAAGTTTTAAAGGCAAGATCCAAAGGTAAAAATTACTGAGAACTTGATGCCTAGGATGAACAAGATGAAGCTTTCACTGAGGCTTTAATGGCGGAAGTGCAAGAAGAGCTTTAGAGTTTTAGATCTACGGCGAAGAAGATGAAGTACCTGAGAAGTGGCGGCGGAGTTTTCTCTGGTCAAGCTCAGGTCGATGCAGCGGCCGGCGAAGACTTGGATTCGACGGACGACGGCGGCGATTCGAGCTCAAGGGCGACGACGGAGTCTTAAGTTCGGGTGACGGAGGAAGAAGAACGAACGGAGGGAGATAAAGAATGGAAGCAGCGGTATTTATAGAAAGGCAGAACTGAAACGACAGGTGCGAGATTTGAGGAGGCAGAAGATTGGATAAAGATCCTCTGTCGCCTCGATTCTCGGGACAACCCTTAAACAAAGCCGATAGACAGCTGGGTGCGTTAAATGCGGAAGTGATCTCACGGTCAGATTAAGCGATTCTCAAGGATGACGTCAGGGCCGGTTTACAAAAATGAGAAGACACAAGAAGGAAGATTATGCAAGACTGGGAAGATTGATGTGAACAAGTTCAAATCATTCTGGGGCCTAATGTGAGGGATATGACTAGCAGGTATGAACCGGCTAGTGTAAACCGGATTATGGTAATATCGTTGTGTGATTGTAATATTTAGTAAAGGCTACGGCCCATGAGATCTTAGGGCCCATGTATAGAGATAAGTAAGAAAGAGCAGGGACCGAGGCGGACACGAATATGAGCCGGCCTCGGGACTCTGTAAACCGGACCGGGCGTCGCCTCTATATAAAGGGACGACCCGGCGACGGTTCAGGGGTAAGAAAAAAAACGGTCGAGACACAGGCAAGCGATCCGCTCCCTGTTCATCGACGCCCAAGCAATACCAAACCAAACTAGACGTAGGCTTTTACCTTCATCGAAGGGGCCGAACTAGTATAAACCCTCTGTGTCCTTTGTGTGCTTTTAACCCCTTCAAGCTAACCCGTGCGATGGTTCCATCATCAAGTCCGTTAAACCGGACATCTGCCGTGTTATTTCCACGACAAGTACCACTTTGCTCCACTTGGGAGCCGTTATTTTCATCAAACTCTACGTTACTCGTCTCCTCAATGAGTCCATTGGACTTGTTGAGGACACGATAAGCATGAGAGTTTGTATCATAACCAACATATATGCCCTCATGAGCTCTAGATTCAAATTTAGACAAACGAACACCTTTCTTGAGGATGAAACACTTACACCCGAACACCCGGAAGTACTTGAGATTGGGCTTGTTACCGGTAAGTATCTCATATGGAGTTTTGTTCAAGCCTTTGCAAAGATAGAGCCGATTGAATGCATGACACGCGGTGTTGATGGCTTCGGCCCAAAAGTTGTATGGAGATTTGAATTCCGCCATCATGGTCCTTGCTGCATCCATCAGTGTCCGGTTCTTTCTCTCCGCTACACCGTTTTGTTGAAGGGTATAGGGTGCTGCATATTGATGTTTGATCCCCTCATCACTAAGAAACTCATCCAAGGTGTAGTTCTTGAACTCGGTGCCGTTGTCACTTCGGATCATCAAAATATTTGCTTCATGTTTTCGTTGAGCTTCATTTGCAAAGTTGATGACGGTTTGTTGGGTCTCACTCTTCTTCTTGAAGAAGTATACCCAGGTGTATCTTGAATAATCATCCACAATCACCAAGCAATACTTTCTACCCCCAAGACTATCAAACGATGGAGGCCCAAAGAGATCCATGTGAAGGAGCTCTAGGGGTCTTTTTGAATAGATGATAGTCGTGGGAGGGTGAGCCGTCTCATGTAACTTTCCTTCAATGCAAGCCCTGCAAGCACGATCTTTGGAAAAGCTAACATTTGTTAGTCCATGGACATGGTCCCCCTTGAGAAGACTTTGCAAAGATCTCATATTGACATGGGCTAACCGGCGATGCCAAAGCCATCCCACATCAACTTTAGCCATTAGGCATGTCGCGGTCTTAGTGGGTTGCTTCGAGAAGTTAACCACATAAAGACTATTCTCGACATGTCCAACATAGGCTACTTTAAGAGTCTTGCTCCACAAGAGGGCCACGGTATCAATATCAAAGAATGTAGCAAAACCCATGAGTGCAAGTTGGCGAACAGAAAGTAAGTTATATGCAAGGGACTCAACAAGCATGACTTTCTCGATCGTGAGATCATGATAGACAACAACCTTGCCAAGCCCCAATACCTTAGAAGATGAAGCATCACCCCATTCGACGTTGGTGGCCATAGATGAACCTAGATGCACGTCCACCACCAAGTCTTTGCTTCCGGTCATATTATTTGTGGCTCCACTATCGAGCAACCATGATCCCCCACCGAAAGCAAACTCCTACAAGAGATCAATGCTTGGATTTAGGTACCCATTTGGTAATGGGTTCTTTGAGGTTAGTAACAAGGGTCTTAGGAACCCAAATAGACCATTCAATGTACTCATAAGAAGAACCAACAAATTTAGCGAATACATGACCATCACTAGCACGACATAAAATATATGAAGGATTAAAGTCGCCGGCCATGTTTGATGGTATGGTGGGGTTTTTCTTGACACCACCACCCTTCACATTGTTCTTCTTCTTAGAGGCGCCCTCTCCCTCTTTCACAAAGGTTTGTCAGAGAGGGGGAGGTAGCTTGGTCTTGTCATTCTTCTTTTTCTTGGGCTTAGGAACAAACCCAACTCCTTCCTTTGCCACAACCTCCTTTTGATTGCTCAAAATATTGTTGAGGTTCTTCTCACCTTGTATGCATGACACAAGGCCTTTCTCAAGTTGCTTCTTCAACTTGGCATTTTCTTCAACAAGATGCACATGCTCACAACATGGGTTAGTAGCATTTGCATTATCAATCAACACCATGCGAGGAAAGATAGCCTTTTCCTTGGTTAGCAAAAATTGGAGTTGATCATGAGACTCCTTGAGAGAAGCATACATACCTTTCAAGGCCTTGTGGGCCTTGTTGAGTATAACAAACTCCTCCTTGAGTCTAGCATGGTCAACCCCAAGTTTTGCCTTCTCGGAATTAAGCATATGAGAGACAACTAAAGCATGATCGAGATCTTTCTTTAATTTAGCATGATCACTGTTGTGTGACTCCTCAAGAGCCAAACGAAGACCACGCTCTTCCTCTAGGGCATTAGAGAGATCCGATATCTCATCGGCATAGTCTCGACCATGTCCTTCCATTTTAGCAATGGTCTCCTCGTGAGCCTCGATCATGTCATTGGCCTCACCGAGTTGTTCCAAGAGAGCAACAAAGTGCTTCTTGGGTTTGCCCTTAAGTTTGCTCATGAACAACTCAAATTCATTCTCTCCCTCCTTAGTTCCCTCACTCTCATCAATACAATCCGTCAATGAAGGATTAGAAGGGATGGTAGTATTGATGTTTGGGGTTACCTTGTTGGTGGCCTTGGCCATGAGACACTTGGCGGTGATGTTCTCATTTGGTGAGTCGAAGAGAGATGAGCGCGGAGTAGTAGCAATAGCAATTATGGCCATGGTGACCACCTCATCATCTTCATCATTATCATCATCCTCAACATATTCTTCTTGGGCCACCAACCCTTTAGGAGGGGTCTTCTTGTTGAAGTTGTTCTTGTTGGGATAAGACTTGGCCTTGTCCTTCCGGATAAGCTTGCCTCCAAAGTCTTCTCTTTTCTCATATGGGCAATCTACAACAAAGTGGCTTACATTCCCACAATTGAAGCAAGTCCTCACTCGTTGCTTGCCCTTGTTGCCACTTGAGTTGTTGTTGTTGAAGTTGGGTCTTGTGTTCTTCTTGTTGCCCCAAAATTGCCGTGAAGCAAGAGCCATGTGCTCATGATAGGCATATTTGGTGTCCTCGAGGCAACTCTCATCATCATACTCCTCCTCCTCTTCTTCCACACAAGCCTTGGCTTTCAAGGCAAGGTTAGGCTTCTTTGATCATTGAGCTCTTAAAACTGCATTGTCGGCGGTCTTGTCCAAGATCCTCATGACAACAAACTCATCCAACACTTCATTTGATGACAAGTGGTGGAAGTCCGGTCTTTGACGGATGACAGAGGACATGGCCTTATGGTAGGGCATCATGGCCTTGAGAAACTTGCGCTTGATCCAATTGTCATCCGTGTCCTTACTCCCATGATCTCGAAGAGAGACCGCAAGAGTGGTTAATCTCCGATAAAGTTCACGAGGATCTTCCTCTTCGATCATAGCAAACTCATCGGCTTCATCTTGCACAACTTCATAGTTTGAGCGTTGAATGCTAGCGCTCCCCTTGTACATAGTGCCAACATGCTCCCAAGCTTCCTTGGCCACAGTGAAGGGTCGAAGATGTGCAATGTCTTTGGGAGGGATAGCATCTTGAAGTATGCAAAGAACGGACTCGTTGAATTGATGATCCGCAGTTTCTCTCGGAGTCATGTTGTCGGATCACGTGGATAAAAACCTTGCTCAATGATTCTCCAAAGATTAGTAGAGCAATGATTTAAATGACGTTTGAAGCGAAACATCCAAGTAGCAAAATCAGAATTTTTTATAAACTTAGGAGGAGGCCTAACAGAATTTAAATGTGGTGTGGGAACGGGTCCTCCATAGTGAGTAGGAGGAGCGGAGTGGGCAAAGATGCCATTCCCATTCTTAGTAACCGGGGCTTGTTCACTACTAGCTTCTCCCTTGTCGGGAGTAGCCTCCGACACGATGGTGGCGGGACGAACCACCTCCAACGGTGTGGTGGATAATTTAAGCCCCTCAAGTAAATCTTTAAACATGCCTTTGACCTCGGTCGCTTGTGATTCTTTCAATGTGGTCATAGCCACATTGAACTCCTCACGAAAGATCGAGGCTCCCCCATCGGACGTAGGCAAGGACGGAGTTCCACCGGAATGTTCCTCCGTCTCGACTACGTTGTCACCCATACTCTTTGGACGGTAAAGTCCTTAAAAAGAGACGAGGCTCTGATACCAATTGAAAGGATCGATATGGTTGACTAGAGGGGGGGTGAATAGGCAACTAACAATTTGTAGCTTTTCTTAACCACTTTAAATTAAGCGTCAAAGTAAGTTGTCTAGATATGCTACTATGATGACAACTTATAGGAAGTAAAGATAACAACCTCACAAGCAAGCTATATAAGATAAACAAGTGAATCTTGCACAAGAAAAGGGAAGAAATAACCACAAGTGGAACCAGTGAAGACGAGGATGTGTTGCCGAAGTTCCTTCCCTTTGAGGGGAAGTACGTCTCCGTTGGAGCGTTGTGGAGGCACAATGCTCCCCAAGAAGCCACTAGGGCCACCGTATTCTCCTCACGCCCTCACACAATGCAAGGTGCCGTGATTCCATTAGTGGTGCCCTTGAAGGCGACAACCGAACCTTTACAAACAAGGTTGGGGCCATCTCCACAACCGAATTGGAGGCTCCCAACGACACCACGAAGCTTCACCACAATGGAATATGGCTTCGAGGTGACCTCAACCGTCTAGGGTGCTCAAACACCCAAGAGTAACAAGATCCGCAAGGATTAGTGGGGGGAATCAAATATCTCTTGGTGGAAGTGTAGATCGATGCCTTCTCAAGCAATCCCGAGGAAATCAACAAGTTTGATTGGCTAGGGAGAGAGAGGCGGAAATGGAGATTTGAGCAACAATGGAGCTTTGGGGAGGAAGAGGAAAGTCTGCTTGGAGAAGAAGACTCCCTATATATAGTGGGAGAACAAATCCAACCGTTATCCCACATTTCTGCCCTCAGAGCGCGGTACTACCGCACGTAAGTTACGGTACTACCGATTGGCCAGCGGTACTACCGCTCTGGGTGCGGTACTACCGCTGGAGCAGTACTAGCCTAGACTTAATTCTGTTGCGTAGAGACACGGGCGGTAGTACTGCCTGAGCGGTACTACCGCTCGTCCCTGCGGTACTACCGCAAGGCAGAGATAAGCAGGCTGAGGACAAGCACGGATGAAATAAAATACATCCGTAGCTACATCCTGTAACACCCCAAATTTTGGAGTTGGTTTTTCTTTCAAACTTTTGGCCTTTTTGGAAGGGGATTGTTTGATCTTTTATTTTGCCCTTCTAAAATCCCTTTTTGCCAAAGTTTGTGTGTCTTCTCAAGCTTGGTTTTTGGCCTTGAAGTTTTCGTCTTGTGTTTGGCTCAAGCACAAGTTGAGATTCAAAAGAAGTTGTTTGAGTTCTCCACTTCTTGATTTAAAATTCTCAAGTTTAATCTTGACTTATCTCCCCTCCAACCTTCATCTTGCCATGATCCCAACAGAAACAATCCTCTCCAGGACTCTCTTCACACCATGGGACAAGCATTTCATCAATCCCAACAAGTTGTGAGCTTATGGGGATTTTTCTCCTATTTATTTCACTCCAAAAATAATTCTGCCTTTTATGGTGGACCTTGGTGATTTACAAAGGAACCACCATTTTCATCTACCTATTTGACTCCAAACCAACTCTCCTAGATGGTCCTTAGTACCCACAACCTAGAACCACCTTGTGTCACTGGTCCACAGTTTAACATTTTCAAATTTCACCTACTGCAAGTTTGGACAAGATTTGCAAAATTTGGTGAAATTCATATTTATCTTCTTCCAAAAATTCTGTGAAAAATCATGCAGCCTCTAGATACATAGAGAGGCCACTCCACCAAAAATCAGCTCCAGAAACATTGCACACATACCAGAATCATTTCATCAAACACCTAGCCTACACTGAACTATTAGCTGTTAACTGAAAAATTTCGACAGTTCAACACTTCGTCAGTTTCGACAGTCGTCGGGCGCGGCGACAAAACCTCGTCTGTATCTTCCTTGGCTCGACGCTGCACTGCAGCTTCTTCTTATCCACGCGCCGCACGGTCGCTTGGCAGCTTCTGGGCGTCGGTGGCGCCCTGGCCCGACCGCGCCGGCGGCTGCCACGGCCACAGCGCCGCCCGTGGCGGCTGACAGAAGCAACGCCGCAGCTCCATGCCGTTTCGCGCCGCCCAGATCACCTCAGTGCTCCGCGTGTCCCTCTCCACAACCAGCTCACGCCTGGCACGCCGTCGCCATGGCCTGGCACGCGTAGAGCGCCGTTTCTGCCGCCGACAAGCCGCGCGGCCGTTCCGTCGAGGACAGGCCGTAACTCCACCTCTACTGCTGAGTTAAGCGCGGGAATGGAGCTCCTACAGATCATAGATGATGCTCAAGCCCCTAGCCCCGCCGTCCGACCACTGCAGCACCGTAATTGGCTCGCCGGACTTATTCGTTCGCGGTAGCCACCTCGAGCCGCCTATAAAAGGCACCCCCGAGCTCGTGCTCGAGCACACACGCCTCCACTACTTCCCTAGACCGCGCCCAGCCTCTGGAAGAGCCCCGAGAGGCTTTTCTTCCCCAGCTCCGGCCAGCTCTCCGTCTCGGGCTCCAGCTCCGTTCACTCCGGTGAGGGCTTCTCCGCCGCCGTGAACTTGAACGTAGCACCCTGGCATCCACCTAGTCCTAACCCCCAACTCAATTTCGCTCCAGAAACCTTCTCCGACGAGGTCCACGACCACCCGAGCCGCCGTCCGCCGGAGATAAGCTCGCCGTCGACGTGGGACTCGCCGGCACCCAACTCCACCACCGTTCGATGCGGAAGACCACCATGAAGCCATAGGTACCACTCCCCTCCCCTATCTCGCCGTGGATCGACGCCGGCGATCACCGCAGCACCGGCGTCGGCGCGGCTCTGTTTCTTTTTTTTCAAACCTGATAGGTGGGGTCCCTCTGGCAGTCTCTCACGTCTCCCCCTCGAACCGTTTTCTGTTGGCGTATTTAAGCAAAGTGCGTTTTCCCTCTGCGGGTGACGTACTGCGTACCGGTTCGCTTCCTTATTTTCTGTTCTAGCCCCTGGATCTTTTCTATTTCATTACAGATGGGTCCCTAGACAGAAACCTTAATATCTTTTAAACTAAAAGCGATTTTGAGTTGATTCTTTTTCTGTCCACTTTGGTTTTCTGTCTAGTTTTTTGTCATATTTATGTGGAAATATTTTGAGCAACTTTATTTGCACGCACGGTATTTATGTTAGTATATATTTTGTTCGAATACATAGATACCGGAGGCCGTGACGGAGACGCGAATCACGCCGAGTTAGGCTCCGACTTTTCAGAACCAGGCAAGCATGTTTGAACTCTTGATATGATGAGTGTGTTGCATGGTTGCTCGAGTAGTCCGTGTCATAAGCATGATCATATGGGCATATGTGTATGGCATATTTCATGCAAGTAAGCTTCGGGTGAGTCCCGAAGGATAATGTTGAACCACCTCGATCATATGGTGATATGATTGATGGAATGCTGGTATTGTAGGAGCATGCCAGTAGTTGGTTAACTCAGTATCAACGGAGATCATGTCATGATTCCTTTCGTCTCCTTTTCAGTACTATCATAGGCCGTCCGTTGGGATTACAGTCTAGTCGATTGTAAACCACTTTCTGAGTACACACCAAGTAGAGGGGCCGGGATGAGAGTTCCATGGCCCTGGATTAAAGCCCGTCATCCGGTCAGGGGGCATGGGTGTTTCCGGTTGGGACCGAGAGGGGGGGGCACCCCTTAGAGCGCGCATATATAAATTTGATCCCATGCTATTCGAGGTTGTAGCCTCCCCGTCTTAAAGTTTTCCGTGAATGTTGTCGCGGGTGATTCCGGACGACAGGATGTTAAATGGGTGTGTACTGGTTACTTGAGTTTCTACTAAAACACCGTAGACGAGACTAGCCCATGTGGCTAGTAGAACCCGTTGGCTATGAGTTAGCAGTACAATCTCTGCAGAGTTAAATTCCTTCAGTAGCCATGTTTATGGCCTAGGGTCAATCTTCATAACAACCTGGCGACCGTCTCTAGTATATCCTCGTTGGTAACCAAAATAATATTTCCGTCAAGTTCATTTGGTAGATGAACTCACTACTATCTCTGTATTGATTTACTTTCAGAAGTATTTCATCATTGTACTATTATTGTTTATAAGCCCTTTATGTGATGTCGCTTAGACGTCCGACTGCGGCATTCTTTTTATTTACAAGCCCTTTATGTGATGTCGCTCAGATGTCCGACTGCGGCATTCTTTTTCATTTACAAGCCCTTTATGTGATGTCGCTCAGACGTCCGACTGTGGCATTCTTTTCAATTATAAGCC
>LR738711.1:871046648-871184608 GCA_902687465.1 Secale cereale | reverse complement strand
CATTCTTTTTCATTTACAAGCCCTTTATGTGATGTCGCTCAGACATCCGACTGCGGCATTCTTTTTATTTACAAGCCCTTTATGTGATGTCGCTCAGACGTCTGACTGCGGCATTCTTTTATTTATAAGCCCTTTTTGGGATGTCGCTCAGACGTCCGACTGCGGCATTCTTTTATTTATAAGCCCTTTATGTGATGTCGCTCAGACGTCCGACTGAGGCATTCTTGTTATTTACTTTAATATAAGCCCTTTATGTGGTGTCGCCCAGACGCCCGACTGTGGCCTGTTGGCATTTACTAATTTTCCTACGAGGCGTCTCCCAGACCCTCGTTTGGTCTCTTTACCATTATCTTTTGGACTTCGGGAGGATTACCACTCGACTTCCATCTTTACCTTCAGCGCATTCATATTTTATTCCGGTCACATTTTTGCTGGAATACTCATTTGCATTCATGTTGGCATTTGTTATATCTTAAGTCCGAACTGTCTTGCGAGTACATTCAAAGTACTCACCTGGCTTGTTGATTTGGCCAGATGTGGACGAAGGCGATCTCATGGATGAAGAGTTCGATAGCGAGTCCGACGCTTAGAGGAGTCCCAGTCAGTCCCTTGCGATCCTGGAGTTGATCACTGTTTTATAACCACTTCCGCCTACCACCAAATAAATTCATCGGGTCTCACTCCGACACTCGATGAACTGTATTATATTGGAGTCACATCACCCACTTTACTGTGACATATTCCACCACCTTTTATTACGAGTCATTAGTATGCCACCCTGCCTTGTGTCATATCCGCCTCTATGTAATATATTGGCGCGCTTGTAATAAATTTGTTGACCAACCCCCAGCTCAACCCTGTATAATATTCAATGTACTGGAATTCTGTATCAAGGATTTGTCTACCAGCAGGAATGATATTCCTCGCTGGTTTAATAAAAAGGTCGGTCTTCCCGTAATTATTTTACGGAAGGACCGGTCGTGACAACCTTGGTATCAGAGCCAGGCTGACTGTAGGAAGCCACTAGGTGCGCTCGCTAATTGGTTATTAGCGAAAGATTTGCCTTTCAACATTTTTACATCTGTAGCAATTTTCTGTTGGTCGGCATAAATTTATGGCCTGACTATTCGGAATTTTTTTCTACTTTTGTAGATGGCCAGCAACGACTGTGATGCACAGGTGTTCGCCAACATTCCTGAGGGGTTTGTCAAGCTCCTCATCGCCATCACCAAAGTCGCAATCGGGCCATCCACACGTCCCGAATTTACACTCTACCGTCACAAGCTCAACGACAGAGTGTCTATGCATCAGGCTGTGGTGCACTTCAAAGGTGGGCGTTCTGAAGCACGCCGCCTTCGATTTGTGGGCAGAGCCATGCCTACGGAGAGGCATGCTATGCAGATGGCTGCCCGTGAGGCGATAGCTCGTCTCCGGGACATTCTTCCTTCGATGAAGACTCGTCGCTTCCGTTACCTCCCTTGCCACGTGCCTTATACGTGCCACTATGCTTTTGCATGTGCAAATGGGGAGCGTGACGAAGCCATTGAATCAATGGTTGATTACCTCAAGGCACTTGAGGCAGCCTTTGATAATCTAGTGGACGACCTAGTGGCCACCCGTATGGAGATGGTCCAGAGTGGCTCCGCCAACAGGAGGGAGCTGCTCCATACTGCACCACCAATGACATTTGTCTCGTCCGCCGCATCCTATGCACCTTCCATCGTAGCCACCGCTCGTCGTCTGCCTACCACTGAGGAGTTTGACCAAGTCATTGCTCCTACTCCCGTCAGAGCTGCACCGCCTGCTGCACCTGCTTCGACACCTCGTACTCATACTCCGCGCTTGGAGCCCATCGGTGAGGAGGAAGTTGAGTCTCCAGCACCACTGGGCCTTACCCTCGGCAGGCCGAGGGAAATCTTCAACATCTCCTACTAGCGCGTCATTTCGTGACGCACTGCGCTCGCTTGTAATATTTGTGTGATATGTAAAATAGGTTGATGGGAGTAGTCTGTTTGCGCATCATGTAGGATCTTGGAGGAGTGCACTAGTTTTAAATAACATGTCAGGATGTGTACGCACACCCTGAGTGACGTATGTATAATTAGAACCGGCGTGTAATATATGTACTAGCAGCCTTCTCCGTGCGCAATCAACCAGTTTATTTCAAAAATCTTTTTCGAGCTCGTGTTTGATCGCTTTTGCAAAATCTTGGTTTATTTTGCTGCTCGGTTCTTCTCAGGTTTTCTGCTTTTTTACCCCAGAGTAAGAAATGACTCGTCCCTGGACACGTTCCATGCCAAGCCCGCCAGAGGAAAATTATGGCACACAGACAAACAACAATTTCTCACAGGGGCAGTCAAGCCAGCAGGGCAGTGAGACAGCATTTTCTCAAGTATGCCGCCTATACGAGCAAAGTCAGCAACAGCACCAAGAAATGATGAACCATGTCATTAACATGGGAAATCACCACGAACCATACCAGCAGCACTCAAAATTGTCTGAATTTCAGAAGACGCGTCCAACAACATTTTCACACACAGACAAGCCTCTTGAGGCCGATGACTGGCTTCGGGATATTGAAAGGAAATTAATTGTGGCACAATGCTCTGACCGTGAAAAAGTGCTGTTCGCACCGCATTATCTTACGAGAGCAGCCGCGTCATGGTGGGAAAATTTTCTGCTTATGCATCCCGATATAAATAATATCACCTGGGAAGATTTCAAAGAAGGCTTTCGTGGGGCACACATCCCTAAGAGTATTATGAAAATCAAGAAAAGAGAATTTGATGATCTCAAGCAAAGAGGCATGACAGTACAGGAGTACAACAGTCAGTTTGCGCAGTTATCACGTTATGCCAACGAAGAGCGAATGACAGAAAATAAAAAGATGGAGAAATTTCTGGACGGACTGGCACCAGCACTAAAATGCCAGTTAGTCGTACACAGCTTTCCAGATTTCAAGACACTGGTAGACAAAGCCATTACACTGGAAAATAAAACATCGCAGTCTGGAGGATATTCGCAAGAGAAAAAGGGATCAGACCAACTACCCCCGCAACAACAAGAATAAAATAAATTTCCAGAGGAACGTTGTGAACAGACCCACGACCAACGACACACATCCAAATAAGAATTTTCATGCAAGAGACAAGGATTTCACCTATCGTCCGGGTGTTACCTGCTACGCATGTGGAGAAGAGGGACACTATGCTAAACAGTGCCCAAAGCCAAGAATTTCCGCATCGAAGCCAAGCAGCAACGGAAACAATTCCGCGCCCAAGCGTAACAATTTCAACCCCAATAACAATCACAGGAAAGGCCACCTGAACCATGTGACCAAGGAGCAGGCATAGGATGCACCGGATATCGTACTCGGTACGTTCCCTGTCAACACAATACCTGCCACGGTTTTGTTTGATTCTGGAGCTTCTCATTCGTTCATTTCGAAGAGTTTTGCTTTGCAACATGGTTTTTCAATGCTTCCCTTGGGAAAATCAATGACCATCAAGTCCCCCGGAAGTAAGCAGATCACTCAGAATTACTGCCAGGGTTTGACCATCGAAATTGAGGGATTAAAGTTTCACGCAAACCTCATCGTGTTGGAAAACAAGGACTGGATGTTATCCTGGGTATGGACTGGCTAACCACCAATAAAGGATTTATCGACTGCTTCAACAGAGCAGTGATTCTTACTCATCATCATGGAAAAACAATAAGAGTCGCAGCTCAGGAGAGACCAGTATCTCAGCAACCAAAATTAAACAAAGTTGTTACATCTGAGTTAAGCAAGGTTCCAGTTGTATGTGAATTTCCGGACGTATTTCCCGAGGAATTACCAGGCATGCCGCCAGACAGAGAAATAGAATTCATTATTGAGCTAGCACCGGGAACCACACCCATATATAAGAAACCATACAGAATGGCACCATCCGAGTTGGTTGAATTAAAGAAGCAAATAAAGGAGCTGCTGGACAAGGGATTTATACGGGCCAGCTCCTCACCTTGGGGCTCGCCGGTATTATTTGCCAAAAAGAAGGATGGGACCATGAGACTGTGTATAGACTACCGAGGGCTCAACATGGTCACAATCAAGAACAAATACCCGATGCCACGGATAAATGATTTATTTGACCAGCTCGCACAAGCCAAGGTTTTCTCAAAAGTTGACTTAAGGTCAGGATATCATCAACTAAAAGTACGCACAGAAGATATCCCGAAAACAGCATTCACCTCAAGATACGGACTTTATGAATTTACAATGATGCCGTTCGGACTGACCAACGCCCCCGCATATTTCGTCCACCTCATGAACAAGGTATTCATGAAATTCATGGACAAATTCGTGGTGGTATTTATTGATGATATTTTGGTATATTCAAAGACACCAGAAGAACACGCTGAACACCTCCGCATTGTACTGGGAGAATTAAGGAAACACCAACTTTACGCCAAATTCAGCAAATGTGAATTTTGGTTGAGACAAGTGGGTTTCCTAGGACACGTATTAACGCAAGAAGGAATTGTTGTGGACCCAGATAAAGTCAAGGCTGTACTTGGCTAGAAGTCGCCAGCCAGTGTAACGGATATACGCAGTTTCCTCGGTATGGCCGGATATTACAGAAGGTTCATTGAAGGATTTTCCACCATAGCCAAACCAATGACACAGCTACTCAAGAAGGATAAGAAATTCGAGTGGACCGAAGCATGTGAGAAAAGCTTCCAAGAGCTCAAAAAGAGGTTAACAACAGCCCCAGTATTAATTGTACCAGACATACACAAGAGCTTTGAAGTATATTGCGACGCATCCCGGAAAGGCCTCGGATGCGTACTGATGCAAGAAGGCAAGGTAGTCGCCTACGCTTCCCGGCAACTACGAAAACATGAAGAAAATTACCCTACTCATGATTTGGAGTTGGCAGCAGTCATTCATGCACTCAAGGAGTGGAGGCACTTTTTGCTTGGAAATCGCTGTGAAATATATACGGACCATAAGAGCCTCAGCTATATTTTCACACAGCCAGATATCAATTTACGACAACGGCGCTGGCTGGAACTGGTAAAAGATTACAACGTTGGTATCCACTACCACCCAGGGAAAGAAAACGTGGTAGCAGATGCTCTCAGCCGTTACCCCAACTCGAACAGCGGCAGCATACAGAACCTGAGACCCGAGTTTCAGCGAGAATTCGCCAAACTCAACCTAATGATGGTCACGGAAGGCGAAGTATCCAAGCTAGAAATACAACCCACGCTGATAGAGCAAATAAAGAAGGCTCAACTCGGACACCCCAGCATCGAAGGAATAAAAAGAAAAGTAAGTCAAGGCAAGGCTTCAGAATTCACCATAGACAGTGAAGGAATATTATGGTTCGGAGACAGACTTTGCGTACCTAACAGCAACGACCTTAAACAGCAAATTCTAGCGGAAAGTCATACCACTCCATACTCGATCCACCCTGGAGGTACGAAAATGTACAAAGATATTCAGGAAAGATTTTGGTGGCACGGCATGAAGAGGGATATAGCCACATTTATCGCATGCTGCGATTCATGTCAACGCATTAAAGCCGAGCACCAAAAGCCCGCAGGGCTATTACAGCCAAACAAGATACCAGAATGGAAATGGGACGATATTGGAATGGATTTTATTGTTGGACTACCACGGTCACAACATGGTAACGATGCCATAGGGATCATCACAGATAGACTGACCAAGGTGGCACATTTCATACCCGTCAAGACAACGCACACCACTCAAAAGCTCGCCAAGCTTTACCTCGCCTGGATAGTATGCCTACATGGTGTTCCCAAGACTATAATATCCGACAGAGGCACTCAGTTCATCTCAAAATTTTGGGACCAGTTGCAACAAGCCCTCGGAACACAACTAACGTTCAGCACGGCTTACCACCCCCAGACTGGAGGACAAACGGAACGAGTAAATCAAATACTCGAAGACATGCTAAGGGCATGTGTCCTCACCTATGGGGCCAGTTGGGAGGAAAGCTTACCATATGCTGAGTTCGCATATAACAATAGTTACCAAGCTAGCCTGCAGATGGCACCTTTCGAAGCCTTGTACGGACGAAGATGCCGTACTCCATTGAATTGGTCGGAAACAGGGGACAGTCGCATATTTGGCCCGGATATGTTGAAAGAAGCCGAGGAGAGAGTAAAAATAATTCGGGATCGACTCAAAACCGCCCAAAGCCGACAAAAGAGCTATTACGATCAGAAGCATCGGGAAATAAGTTTTGAGCCCGGTGACGACGTATACCTGCGTGTGTCACCAATGAGAGGACTGCAACGATTCAAAGTCAAAGGGAAACTGGCACCTCAATTCATCGGACCTTTCTGTATAGTGGCACGAAGAGGCACAGTAGCCTACCAACTGGACCTTCCCAAGGAACTGTCTGACGTCCACGACGTGTTCCACGTCTTCCAACTTCGGAAATGTGTAAGCAACCCAGAGAAACATGTGTCACATGAAGACCTCGATGTGCAACCAGATCTCACATACCGAGAACACCCAGTGATGATTTTGGAGGAGTCTGAAAGGAGGACCCGTCAGAAAACTATTAAATTTCTCAAAGTTCAGTGGAGTAATCACACAGAGGATGAGGCAACATGGGAAAGGGAAGATTTCCTTCGGTCAGAACATCCACACCTATTTGAGGATCAGCTGAAATCTCGGGGTCGAGATTTTTCCTAAGGGGGTAGGTGTTGTAACACCCCAAATTATTGAGTTGGTTTTTCTTTCAAACTTTTGGCCTTTTTGGAAGGGGATTGTTTGATCTTTTCTTTTGCCCTTCTAAAATCCCTTTTTGCCAAAGTTTGTGTGTCTTCTCAAGCTTGGTTTTTGGCCTTGAAGTTTTCCTCTTGTGTTTGGCTCAAGCACAAGTTGAGATTCAAAAGAAGTTGTTTGAGTTATCCACTTCTTGATTTAAAATTCTCAAGTTTAATCTTGACTTATCTCCCCTCCAACCTTCATCTTGCCATGATCCCAACAGAAACAATCCTCTCCAAGACTCTCTTCACACCATGGGACAAGCATTTCATCAATCCCAACAAGTTGTGAGCTTATGGGGATTTTTCTCCTATTTATTTCACTCCAAAAATAATTCTGCCTTTTATAGTGGACCTTGGTGATTTACAAAGGAACCACCATTTTCATCTACCTATTTGACTCCAAACCAACTCTCCTAGATGGTCCTTAGTACCCACAACCTAGAACCACCTTGTGTCACTGGTCCACAGTTTAAAATTTTCAAATTTCACCAACTGCAAGTTTGGACCAGATTTGCAAAATTTGGTGAAATTCATATTTATCTTCTTCCAAAAATTCTGTGAAAAATCATGCACCCTCTAGATACATAGAGAGGCCACTCCACCAAAAATCAGCTCCAGAAACATTGCACACATACCAGAATCATTTCATCAAACACCTAGCCTACACTGAACTGTTAGCTGTTAACTGAAAACTGTCGACAGTTCAACACTTTGTCAGTTTCGTCAGTTTCGACAGTCGTCGGGCGCGGCGACAAAACCTCGTCTGTATCTTCCTTGGCTCAACGCTGCACTGCAGCTTCTTCTTATCCACGCGCCGCACGGTCGCTTGGCAGCTTCTGGGCGTCGGTGGCGCCCTGGCCCGACCGCGCCGGCGGCTACCACGGCCACAGCGCCGCCCGTGGTGGCTGACAGAAGCAACGCCGCAGCTCCACGCCGTTTCGCGCCGCCCAGATCACCTCAGTGCTCCGCGTGTCCCTCTCCAAATCCAGCGCACGCCTGGCACGCCGTCGCCATGGCCTGGCACGCGCAGAGCGCCGTTTCTGCCGCCGACAAGCCGCGCGGCCGTTCCGTCGAGGACAGGCCGTAACTCCAGCTCTACTGTTGAGTTAAGCGCGGGAATGGAGCTCCTACAGATCATAGATGATGCTCAAGCCCCTAGCCCCGCCGTCCGACCACTGCAGCGCCGTAATTGGCTCACCGGACTTATCTGTTCGCGGCAGACACCTCGAGCCGCCTATAAAAGGCACCCCCGAGCTCGTGCTCGAGCACACACGCCTCCACTATTTCCCTAGACCGCGCCCAGCCTCTGGAAGAGCCCCGAGAGGCTTTTCTTCCCCGGCTCCGGCCAGCTACCTCCACCTCGAGCTCCAGCTCCGCTCACTCCGGTGAGGGCTTCTCCGCCGCCGTGAACTTGAACGTAGCACCCTGGCATCCACCTAGTCCTAACCCCCAACTCAATTTCGCTCCAGAAACCTTCTCCGACGAGGTCCACGACCACCCGAGCCGCCGTCCGCCGGAGATAAGCTCGCCGTCGACGTGGGACTCGCTGGCACCCAACTCCACCACCGTTCGACGCGGAAGACCACCGTGAAGCCATAGGTACCACTCCCCTCCCCTATCTCGCCGTGGATCGACGTCGGCGATCACCACAGCACCGGCGCCGGCGCGGCTCTGTTTCTTTTTTTTCAAACCTGACAGGTGGGGTCCCTCTGTCAGTCTCTCACGTCTCCCCCTCGAACCGTTTTTTGTTGGCGTATTTAAGCAAAGTGCGTTTTCCCTCTGCGGGTGACGTACTGCGTACCAGTTCGCTTCGTTATTTTCTGTTCTAGCCCCTGGATCTTTTTTGTTTCATTACAGATAGGTCCCTGGACAGAAACCTTAATATCTTTTAAACTAATAGTGATTTTGAGTTGATTCTTTTTCTGTCCACTTTGGTTTTCTGTCTAGTTTTTTGTCATATTTATGTGGAAATATTTTGAGAAACTTTATTTGCACGCACAGTATTTATGTTAGTATATATTTTGTTCGAATACATAGATACCGGAGGCCGTGACGGAGACGCGAATCATGCCGAGTTAGGCTCCGACTTTTCAGAACGAGGCTAGCATGTTTGAACTCTTGATATGATGAGTGTGTTGCATGGTTGCTCGAGTAGTCCGTGTCATAAGCATGATCATATGGGCATATGTGTATGGCATATTTCATGCAAGTAAGCTTCGGGTGAGTCCCAAAGGATAATGTTGAACCACCTCGATCATATGGTGATATGATGGGTGGAATGCTGGTATTGTAGGACCATGCCAGTAGTTGGTTAACTCAGTATCAACGGAGATCATGTCATGGTTTCGTTCGTCTCCTTTTCAGTACTATCATAGGCCGTCCGTTGGGATTACGGTCTAGTCGGTTGTAAACCACTTTCCGAGTACACACCAAGTAGAGGGGCCGGGATGAGGGTTCCATGGCCCTGGATTAAAGCCCGTCATCCGGTCAGGGGGCATGGGTGTTTTCGGTTGGGACCGAGAGGGGGGGCACCCCTTAGAGCGCGCATATATAAATTTGATCCCATGCTATTCGAGGTTGTAGCCTCCCCGTCTTAAAGTTTTCCGTGAATGTTGTCGCAGGTGATTCCGGACGACAGGATGTTAAATGGGTGTGTACTGGTTAGTTGAGTTTCTACTAAAACACCATAGACGGGACTAGCACATGTGGCTAGTAGAACCCGTTGGCTATGAGTTAATAGTACAATCTCTGCAGAGTTAAATTCCTTCAGTAGCCATGTTTATGGCCTAGAGTCAATCTTCATAACAACCCGGCGACCGTCTCTAGTATATCCTCGTTGGTAACCAAAATAATATTTCCGTCAAGTTCATTTGGTAGATGAACTCACTACTATCTCTGTATTGATTTACTTTCAGAAGTATTTCATCATTGTACTATTATTGGTTATAAGCCCTTTATGTGATGTCGCTCAGACGTCCGACTGCGGCATTCTTTTTATTTACAAACCCTTTATGTGATGTCGCTCAGACGTCCGACTGCGGCATTCTTTTTCATTTACAAGCCCTTTATGTGATGTCGCTCAGACGTCCGACTGTGGCATTCTTTTCAATTATAAGCCCTTTATGTGATGTCGCTCAGACGTCCGACTGCGGTATTCTTTTTATTTACAAGCCCTTTATGTGATGTCGCTTAGACGTCCGACTGCGGAATTCTTTTATGTATAAGCCCTTTTTGTGATGTCACTCAGACGTCCGACTGCGGCATTCTTTTATTTATAAGCCCTTTATGTGATGTCGCTCAGACGTCCGACTGAGGCATTCTTCTTATTTACTTTAATATAAGCCCTTTATGTGGTGTCGCCCAGACGCCCGACTGTGGCCTGTTGGCATTTACTAATTTTCCTACGAGGCGTCTCCCAGACCCTCGTTTGGTCTCTTTACCATTATCTTTTGGACTTCGGGAGGATTACCACCCGACTTCCATCTTTACCTTCAGCGCATTCATATTTTATTCCGGACACATTTTTGCTGGAATACTCATTTGCATTCATGTTGGTATTTGTTATATCTTAAGTCCGAACTGTCTTGCGAGTACATTCAAAGTACTCACATGGCTTGTTGATTTGGCCAGATGAGGACGAAGGCGATCTCATGGATGAAGAGTTCGATAGCGAGTCCGACGCTTAGAGGAGTCCCAGTCAGTCCCTTGCGATCCTGGAGTTGATCACTGTTTTATAACTGCTTCCGCCTACCACCAAATAAATTCATCGGGTCTCACTCCGACACTCGATGAACTGTATTATATTGGAGTCACATCACCCACTTTACTGTGACATATTCCACCACCTTTTATTACGAGTCATTAGTATGCCACCCTGCCTTGTGTCATATCCGCCTCTATGTAATATATTGGCGCGCTTGTAATAAATTTGTTGAGCAACCCCCAGCTCAACCCTGTATAATATTCAGTGTACTGGAATTCTGTATCAAGGATTTGTCTACCAGTAGGAATGATATTCCTCGCTGGTTTAATAAAAAGGTCGGTCTTCCCGTAATTATTTTACGGAAGGACCGGTCGTGACACATCCGGAGAAATACGGTAGTAGCAAAAACACGACACGGTACTACCGCTTCACCCAAGCGGTACTACCGCGTAGGATGCGGAAGTAAAAAATTACTTCTGCACCTACTACCGTACTAGGTACTGTGTCGGGCCAGTTACACGGTACTACCGTGCTCATGATGCGGTACTACCGCTTGGTGCGGTACTACCATGTCCTGAGGTGGTACTACCGTGTGGCTATGCGGTACTACCGCTTACCATGAGCGGTACTACCGCTTGCCAGGCAGTTGTACTAGTAGGAAGCCATGGTTTGTACTTACGAGGAGAACAGCCGGAGCTCCAGAGAAGCAAACGAAAGGTGGTGCGAGAGTATAGATGTGTACGTGTTGATTCCACCCAAACCTTTCCGAAGCGGACCCCCTCTTAATAGTACGGCTTTCCTATTACTCAAATCCACCAAAAAAATAAGCAAAAGGAAACACCGTCTTCTATAGATTCCGAGGGGCACACAATCGTCTTGTGCCTAGGTGAGATATATCTGAAAGAGCTTAGAGCACACGATTAGTCCGCAAATGCATTGCCATCAATCACCAAGACTACTTAGGGAGAAATATGCCCTTACAGGTGCTAGTGCGAGTATTATCCCTTTTAATTTGTATAACGAAATTATGCATGATATTGCACCTGTTGAGTTAGAAGGGATTGATGTTACTATTAAGCTTGCTAATAGAGATACTATTTCACCAGTTGGGATTGTTAGATATGTTGAAGTCTTGTGTGGGAAGGTTAAATACCCTACTGATTTCTTTATTCTTAGTTCCCCACAATATGAATTATGTCTCATTATATTTGGTAGACCCTTCTTGAATACTGTTAATGCCAAGATAGACTGCGTGAAAGATATTGTTACTGTTGGGTTAGGGGATATGTCTCATGATTTTAACTTTGGTAAATTCCGTAGACAACCCCTTGAAAAGGCACCACCCAGTAAAGATGAAATTATTGGTCTTGCTTCTATTGCCGTGCCACCTAATGATCCTTTAGAATAATACTTGCTAGACCACGAAAATGATATGCATATGAATGAGAGAAGGGAGATAGATGAAATATTCCTTACACAGGGACCCATATTGAAAAACAACTTGCCTGTTGAAATCCTAGGGGATCCCCCTCCACCCAAGGGTGATCCCGTGTTTGAAATTAAACCTTTACCTGATAATCTTAAGTATGTTTATCTTGATGAAAAGAAGATATATCCTGTTATTATTAGTGCTAACCTTTCAGAGCAGAAAGAAGAAAAACTATTGAAAACTCTGAAGAAGCATCGTGCTGCTATTGGATATACTCTGGATGATCTTAAGGGCATTAGTCCCACTATATGCCAACACAAGATAAAATTGGAAGAAAATGCTAAACCAGTTATTGATCATCAGCGATGGTTAAATCCTAAGATGAAAGAAGTGGTAAGGAAGGAGATACTGAAGCTTTTAGAGGCAGGTATTATCTTTCCAGTTGCTGATAGCCAGTGGGTAAGTCATGTCCATTGTGTCCCAAAGAAAGGAGGTATGACTGTTGTTCCTAATGATAAAGCTGAATTGATCCCACAAAGAATAGTTACAGGTTATAGGATGGTAATTGATTTCCGTAAGTTAAATAAAGCTACTAAGAAAGATCATTACCCCTTGCCATTCATTGATCAAATGCTAGAAAGGTTATCCAAACATACTCATTTCTGCTTTCTAGATGGTTATTCTGGTTTCTCTCAAATACTTGTGTCAAAAGGGGATCAAGAAAAGACCACGTTTACTTGTCCTTTCGGTACCTTTGCTTATAGACGTATGCCTTTTGGTTTATGTAGTGCACCTGCTACCTTTCAAAGATGCATGATGGCTATATTCTCTGATTTTTGTGAAAAGATTGTTGAGGTTTTCATGGATGATTTTTCCGTTTACGGAACTTCTTTTGATGATTGCTTAAGCAACCTTGATCGAGTTTTGCAGTGATGTGAAGACACTAATCTTGTCTTGAATTGGTAGAAGTGCCACTTTATGGTTAATGAAGGCATCGACTTGGGACATAAAATTTCTGAAAGAGGTATTGAAGTTGACAAAGCTAAAGTTGATGTTATTGAAAAGATGCCATGCCCTAAGGACATCAAAGGTATACGAAGTTTCCTTGGTCATGCCGGGTTTTATAGGAGGTTCATAAAGGACTTCTCCAAAATCTCCAGTCCTCTGACTAATCTCTTACAAAAAGATATTCCTTTTGTCTTTGATGATGATTGTCTAGAAGCATTTGAAATACTTAAGAAAGCATTGATCTCTACACCTATTGTCCACCCTCCTGACTGGAATTTACCTTTTGAGATTATGTGCGATGCTAGTGATTATGCTGTAGGAGCTGTTTTAGGGCAAAGAGTTGATAAGAAATTGAATGTTATCCAATATGCTAGTAAAACTCTAGATAGTGCCCAAAGAAATTATGATACCACTGAGAAAGAATTTTTAGCAGTTGTATTTGCTTGTGATAAGTTTAGACCCAATATCATTGATTCTAAAGTAACTATTCACACTGATTATGCTGCTATCAAATACCTCATGGAATATAAAGATGCTAAGCCTGGACTTATTAGATGGGTTCTCTTGCTGCAAGAATTTGATTTGCATATTATTGATAAAGGGAGCTGAGAACCCTGTAGCAGATAACTTGTCTAGGTTAGAGAATATACTTGATGACCCACAACCTATTGATTATTGCTTTCCTGATGAACAATTAGCTGTCATAAATACTTCTCGTACTGCTCCATGGTATGCTGATTATGCTAATTATATTGTTGTTAAGTTTATACCTCCTAGCTTCACATACCAACAAAAGAAAAAGTTCTTCTATGATTTGAGACATTACTTCTGGGATGACCCACATCTTTATAAAGGAGTAGATGGTATCATTAGACGTTGTGTACCTGAGCATGAATAAGAACAGATCCTACGCAAGTTCCACTCCGAAGCTTATGGAGGACACCATGCGGGAGATAGAACTGCACATAAGGTATTGCAATCCGGTTTTTATTGGCCAACTCTCTTCAAGGATGCATGTAAGTTTGTCTTATCTTGTGATGAATGTCAAAGAATAGGTAATATTAGTAGACGTCAAGAAATGCCTATGAATTATTCACTTATTATTGAACCATTTCATGTTTGGGGCTTTGATTATATGGGACCTTTTCCTGCCTCTAATGGGTACACACATATTTTAGTTGTTGTTGATTACGTTACTAAGTGGGTAGAAGCTATTCCAACTAGTAGCGTTGATCATAACACCTCTATTAAGATGCTTAAAGAAGTTATATTTCCGAGGTTTGGAGTCACTAGATATCTAATGACTGATGGTGGTTCACACTTTATTCATGGTGCTTTCCGTAAGATGCTTGCAAAGTATGATGTCAACCATAGAATTGCATCCCCCTATCACCCACAGACTAGTGGTCAAGTAGAACTAAGTAATAGGGAGTTGTAATTAATCTTGCAAAAGACAGTTGATAGGTCTAGGAAGAATTGGTCCAAGAAACTTGATGATGCATTATGGGCCTATAGAACTGCATACAAATATCCTATGGGTATGTCTCCATATAAGATGGTATATGGAAAAGCTTGTCACTTACCTCTAAGCTAGAACATAAGGCATATTGGGCTATTAAAGAGCTCAACTTTGATTTCAAACTTGCCGGTGAGAAGAGGCTATTTGACATTAGCTGTCTCGATGAATGGAGAACCCAGGCCTATGAGTTTAAAGAAAAAGTTAAAAGATGGCATGACAAAACAATACAAAAGCATGAGTTTAATGTAGGTGATTATGTCTTGCTATACAACTCTCGTTTAAGATTTTTGCAGGAAAACTTCTCTCCAAGTGGGAAGGACCTTACGTTATCGAGGAGGTCTATCGTTCCGGTGCCCTAAAAATCAAAAACTTCGAAGGCACAAATCCGAAGGTGGTGAATGGTCAAAGAATCAAACATTATATCTCAGGTAATCCTATAAGTGTTGAAACTAATGTTATTGAAACCGTAACCCCAAAGGAATACATAAGGGACACTTTATAGAACGATTCAGCCTCCGAAAGGGAAGAGGTATGTGATACGGTAAGTAAACCGACTCCAAAACAGTTCTAAAGGCAATTTTTTCTCTGTTTTGGAATATTTAGAAAACTAGAAAAATAAGAAGCAGTCCGGAGGGGACACGAGGCGTCCACGAGGGTGGAGGGCGCGCCCCCCTGCATCGTGGCCACCCCGTGTGTCCCCCGGACTCCGTTTTCTTGTGGGTTACTCCTTTTGGTCGGTAAAAATTCATTATATATACTCCCGAAGTTTTTGACCTCTGTACCACGCAAAAATCCTTTGTTTTCGTTTCGAGCTGCTGTTTTTGACAGATCTAGGTCATCATGGCGTCCTCCAACACCCCCAAGGACAAGTTCTTCGAGAAGGTCATCAACCCCTACCTTGTGGAGGTGCTGCACCACCCTAAAACATGGAGTTGCATGAGGGGGTGCTGCACATCCGTGATGTTGAGGGGCCGAGGAGGACTGGAAGTGTGGAGACAAGACTTGAAGCGATGGAGCAGCAAGTTTTCAAGTGCCAATGTATGGTGGAACGAGGACTCAACGCCAACCACATGATGATCTCAGAGCTCGCCAACAATCTCAAGATGGACTGAAGAATCTTTGGGGAAGCTATCTCCAATCTTCAAGAGAAGATCGAACACCTCCAAGCCCAGATCTATGACCTGCAAAACCAAAACTGTGAGTATGAATATAGATTCAAGAAGATGAGTTTGGCTGCAGATTTGACTATCCTGGAGACTCGATCATCCTTCTACGATGGTGAATCCATGCCTTGGAAGGTGGACAACAATCCTACATCATCAACGACTCCATCATCACCACCCCCGAAGAAGGAAACATAATCATATGGGTATGGGCACTCCCCTTGGCAACTGCCAAGCTTGGGGGAGTGACCCCGGTATCGTATCACCATCACTCCTATCTTTACCATTTTACTTAGCTCGATACTTTTGGTAGTATCTTGTTCTAGTAGAATAAAGTTAGCACGATCTAGTTGTGATCTTTTGCTTTGTGAGCTTTATCCTTTGTAATCGAGTCCATGAGCTATATAATAAATATTAGTGTTGAGTCAAGGGCTTGATTTCCTCACATTGGGACATGATAAAAAGAAAGAAAACATAAAGAGTATCAAAGATATCATATCGATCTTGTGGGAAGTAATAACTTCACATACAGTAGTATGATAAATAAAAGTTGTTGGGAGTTGGCAAACATAGTTTTGGTCATCGTTGCAATTAATAGGAAGTAATAAAACAAGAGAGGCTTCACATGCAAATATACTATCTTGGACATCTTTTATGATTGCAAGCACTCATTAAAATATGACATGCTAAAGAGTTGATGTTGGACAAGGAAGACAACATAATGGGTTATGTCTTCTTATATCTGAAATAAAGTATATTGTCATGGATCATCCAACATGTTGAGCTTGCCTTTCCCCCTCATGCTAGCCAAAACTCCTCGCACTAAGTAGAGATACTACTTGTGCTTCCTCACATCCTTAAACCCAGTTTTGCCATGAGAGTCCACCATACCTACCTATGGATTGAGAAAGATCCTTCCAAGTAAGTTGTCATGTTGCAAACTCGCTAAAATGTGTATGATTTATTAGTGTGGGAGAAATTAGCTTTATACGATCTTGTGATATGGAAGTAATAAAAGCAACGGACTGCATAATAAAGTTCCTTATCACAAGTGGCAATATAAAGCAAAGTTCTTCTATGCTAAGACTTTGTGCATCCAACCATAAAGACACATGACAACCTCTACTTCCCTCTGCGAAGGGCCTATCTATTATTCCTGTCTTATAAGTGTCAACGTGAAATCCACCTTTCCTTTTTACATTTTATCCTTTGGCAAGCACATTGTGTTGGAAAGATCCAGACATATATACCCACTTGGATGTAAGTTTTCATGATCTATTGTTGTTGACATTACCCTTGAGGTAAAAGGTTGGGAGGCAACACCATAAGCCCCTATCTTTCTCTGTGTCCGATTAAAACTCCATAAACATAAGTATTGCGTGAGTGTGAGCAATTGTGAAAGACTATATGATAGTTGAGTATGTAGGCTTGCTGAAAAGCTCTTATATTGACTCTTTCCGATGTTACGATAAATTGTAATTGCTTCAATGACCGAGATCAAAGTTTGTTAGTTTCCAATGAAGTTTATGATTCATACTTGATACTGTGGATGAATTGTTACTTTAGCATAAGAATCATATGACTATATTTATATAAGTTGATGTTATGAGAATGATCATGATGCCCTCATGTCCGTATTTTGTTTTTATTGACACCTCTATCTCTAAACATGTGGACATATTTTTTGATATCGGCTTTCGCTTGAGGACAAGCGAGGTCTAAGCTTGTGGGAGTTGATACGTCCATTTTGCATCATGCTTATATGTTGATATTTATCGCATTATGGGCTATTCTTACATGTTTTGTCACAATACTTATGCCTTTTCTCTCTTATTTTACTAGGTTTACGTGAAGAGGGAGAATGCCGGCAGCTGGAATTCTGGGCTGGAAAAAGAGCAAACTCTGGAAACCTATTCTGCACAACTCCAAAAGCCCTGAAACTCAACAGAACGTCGTTTTAGAAAATATAAAAAATATCTGGCGAAAGAAGTCCACGAGGGGGGCCACCGGCTGCCCACGAGGGTGGGGGCGCGCCCCCCTTCCCAGGGTGCGCCTCCTGCCTCGTGGGCCAGCCGGAAGGCCCCCAATGCCCATGTTCTCCTATATGAGGTGTTTTGACCTGGAAAAAATCACAAGGAGGCTTTCGGGACCAGACGCCGCCGTCTCGAGGCGGAACCGAGGCGGAAACCAATCTAGGGCTCCCGCAGAGTTGTTCTGCCGGGGATACTTCCCTCCGGGAGGGGGAAAACGTCACCGCCGTCATCACCAACAACTCTCCCATCTTGGGGAGGGCCATCTTCATCAACATCTTCATCAGCACCATCTCCTCTCAAACCCTAGTTCATCTCCTGTATCCAATCTTTGTACCCAAACCTCGGATTGGTACTTGTGGGTTGCTAGTAGTGTTGATTACTCCTTGTAGTTCATGCTAGTTGGTTTATTTGGTGGAAGATCATATGTTCAGATCCATTATGCATATTAATACCCCTCTGATCATGAACAATATTATGTCTTGTGAGTAGTTACTTTTGTTCCTGAGGACATGGGAGAAGTCTTGCTATTAGTAGTCATGTGAATTTGGTATTCGTTCGATATTTTGATGAGATGTATGTTGTCTCTCCTCTAGTGGTGTCATGTGAATGTCGACTACATGACACTTCACCATTATTTGGGCCTAGAGGAAGGCATTGGGAAGTGATAAGTAGATGATGGGTTGCTAGAGTGACAGAAGCTTAAACCCTAGTTTATGCGTTGCTTCGTAAGGGGCTAATTTGGATCCATATGTTTCAGGCTATGGTTAGGTTTACCTTAATACTTCTTGTGTAGTTGCGGATGCTTGCATTAGAGGTTAATCATAAGTGGGAGGCTTGTCCAAGTAAGGGCAGCACCCAAGCACCGGTCCACCCACATACCAAATTATCAAAGTACCGAACGTGAATCAGATGATCGTGATGAAAACTAGCTTGACGATAATTCCCATGTGTCCTCGGGAGCGCTTTCCTTTATATAAGAGTTTTTCCAGGCTTGTCCATTGCTACAAAAAGGATTGGGCCACCTTGCTGCACCATATTTACTTTTACCTTTTGTCACTTGCTACCAATTACCTTATCACAAAACTATCTGTTACCTATAATTTCAGTGCTTGCAGAAAATACCTTACTGAAAACTGCCTATCATTTCCTTCTGCTCCTCGTTGGGTTCGACACTCTTACTTATCGAAATGACTATGATAGATCCCCTACACTTGTGGGTCATCATTGTGCCAATGGAGTTGTTTGTTGTATGCCATGTCTATTACATGTTCATGATCTTTATATACTTAGTAGAGTTGATATGCTTGTTGTTTTGTGCCTCCGAGGGCAGCATCGTGATGATGTTTTTGCCTTCCCAGATTTTCACTAAGTCTGAGAATCTGTTATAATATGTTTACTTCTTGTTTCGATGAATGCTATGATCCTGTTACTTCCATATATATGCCATGAGTTGTTCCTTGACCTCCATGTTATGTTCTAGCATGCCATGCCTTTACTTGTCATGATCTTGCACTGTATCTTAGTTATTCTTGCCTCCTACATGCCTCCATGTTTAATTCTACTCATGTATGCTCTGTTTTTCCACTAAGTCATAAGTTGTGTAATAAAGTATGCTTGTTGTCTTAATCATGTTGGATTGCTCTTGATGCCTATGGACCTGATTCTTGTTGTTATTGGAAGCTTATAATCTGCTCTTTGAGTTCATGCCATGCTTATGCCCATCTTGTTAGTGTTTCATGTTGTTTTGATGTCAACTATGTGCCTACTTGCTGTTTTGGACAGATTGTGTTTCAAACTTGTTCCATGTGTATGTGATGAATCGTTGCTCCATTTTGAGCGTGCTCTATATGAAACTTGTGTGTTTTTACATGTAGATGCATAATAACATGGTGTATACATGTTTGGAGTGTGTTTGCTTGATGTTTGAATGCATCTTGCATCTTTTCCATGATTAACTTGTTTTGCTCATATCTTCTAGGCCGTAGCTCCGAATTAAAAGAACCTTATATGTAACTTGACTATAATTTCGCATAGATCATCATGGTGCATGTTAACTTGTTGTTTAACAACTTTAACATAAGGTTTGTTCAGATCTGGACCAATTTCAAAATTTGCATATGAGGACTTACTGGAATTGTTATATGTTGTTTCCGGCCTCATTTAAACTTGCTTTGTGTGATGTTCTTGTGACGCCCGAAGACCGACGTCCCAGAAGATTCCAGAAGATTCCAGAAGATTCCAGATGTTCTGGGTTCTCCCGTGTGTTTTATTTTTGCTTGTGTTATTTATTTTGCATTGCATCATGTCATCATGCCATCATGTCATATTTATTTTTGCATCTCAACCTAAATAAATCGTGTGGACCTTCGGTCCATTTAAATCGAGGGAAGGATGTCTTCTCTTTAAAACAATAAAAGCCTCTCAATATTATTAGGGAGCTATATAATAAATATTCCAGTTTTGGAATTCACCACAACAAACTTGCATTTTAAATCCCGTTCTTTTCCAAGATATTTAATCCTTGATCTTATCCTTTTTGCTCAATTGAAGTGTGGAGCTTTGACATTATGCCAGAGTAACTACATTCAAACTTTGACTCAACTTGTATTTATTTGGTCCTCCAAATAAATATTTTGCTTCTCTTCTTTTCCTGTGATAGAAAGGAGTTATTTGGTTTGTTTTTATAGCAGCCAGCCTCTTGGACTCCTCCTCCCTCTTGGCCCAGCCACCAATCCTTCCTCCCTGGCCCAATTCCTCCTTCCCCTTAGGCCCAGCCGCCCCCAGTCTAAACCCTAGCGAGACGAGACCCCTCCTCCCACAGCCTCTCCTTCCCCGCCGCCAGGCTCCGCTCTGTCGCTCGAGCCGAACCCCTCGTTCCCCTCTGCTTCGACCCCGAGCCCGATCTTCTCTCTCCCTCCCCCTCGAGCCTCGCTCTCTCTCTCGCTCGCACGCACTCACCTCCCTCCGCTCGATCACCCCATCGCCCCGAGCACCCCCCCCCTGCATCCCCAAGGCCGACGCGGCCTCCCTCCTCCGCACCAGCCCCGCGCCAACGCGTTCTTCCCAGCTCCCTTCGCCCCGCGGGCCACCGCGTCGCCGTCCCTCCTCGCGCTGGCATCGCCAAGGCGCCTGGCCCCGAGCCCAGCAGCATGGAGCTCCTCCAGCGCCTCGTCCGCGCCCCCTCTTCGAACGGGAGCAGCCCGGCCGCCCCGAGCGCCGCGACCCTCCTGCCTCCTTCGTCCCTCAGCGCGCCCCTTCCCTCCTCACCTCGCCGCCTCTCTGGTCAGCGGCCAAAGGTCGCCCGAGCTGTCTTCGTCCCCAGCGCTCGCTCTGCCTCCTCCGTACAAGGCCCGCCTCTTCGTCCTCCTGCGGCCAGGAGCTGCGCCAAGGCCGCCTCCTCTTCGCCTCGCCTCTGCAGCGCCGGCCACCGGCTCCCGTGCAGCTCCGTGGCTTCCTCCGTCGCCAAGTCCATGGCCCCAGCGCCGCTTCGAGCTCGTCCGCCCCCCAAGGCAGCAGCCTCCTCGTCGTGACCGAGGCCTTGTGTTTTGATGTTGTCGTAATCGCAAGACCGCCCAGTTTTTCTGCCAAGTACCACTACACCGTGAACGTCGTCGGATCTTCAAGTTCAACTACGGGGATTGCGCCAAGTTCCACGGAGCATCAAGTTCGACTACACGACGAGTCCCCAAGTACCCCTACGACAAGTACCTCGACGACGTGTACAACTACACCGAGATCGGACCGACTACCTCGTGTACCTCTTCGTTACAAGAACCGAGACCGGACCGTCAAGTACATCTACCGATGCCCAGTACCACGACGCCGCAAGTACCACGACGACCGAACGGCTACGAGGACGAGTACATCTACGAACGTGAACGTCTACCGTCGCCCCGTGTACCACTACTTCCCACTACGGAACGAGTACCCCTACCGATGGCCGTGAACGACTACTTCCACTACGATCTCGAACCGCCCCGAAACGCACGCTTCGACGGTATAACCCCGAGACGATGACCCGTGTGATGCTTGTGTTGTATGAAATGTTTCCCGTGTGTGCTCCGTGCCGTTTCGTCCGTTTGTCATGTTCCTCGGTTGCCTCGTCGCCGACTCGTGGGAACCCGGTGACGGGATCGCCCCACCTTTCATCTCGTTTGTCTCGTTCACTCCACCTTTGCTTTTGCACCGGTCTCTCAGCGAGTACCGGAACCGAGATGTTGCCGTGCATCATTTTCGGATCGTTGCCGTGGCACCCTTTCCTTCCACCACGGTGACAATACTTCATATCTTCTTCATGTCAACCTTCTAATAAAAACTTACATAAACTTGATCATGTCATCCGCATCATATTAACAACATTATATGTGTGAATTGTTGTTTGCTTATAATTACTAAACTTGCTCATGGGGATTTTCCGGAATTGTTGTTATTTCCGGCCTCATTTGAAATGTCTAAATAGTGTAGTTTTATTATGCTTCACCTCTTGCCATGTTAATCAACATTTAATCTTGTCTTGTAAATAATGAGAGTCAACTAAATAAATATCATGTGGTGTTTCGTCAATATGCAACTCGTTGCATATTGAGCTCCACTTAACTTGTAGTATTTGTTTGTGCTCTTGCCATGACATGCATAATTAAACCGGACATGCATCATACTTGGATGTGCATCATATGCCATGTTTATGATTGTGTGTTTACCGAGTTGTTTGCTTCTTTCCGGTTGCTTCTCTTGATAGCTTCGGTTTCGTTCCGGAGTTGTGAGGATTAGCTCGACTGTTGCTCCGTCTACTTCTTGGACTCGTCCTTCCTCCTTCGGGATCCCAGGCAAGATGATCATACCCTTGGATACCTTTACTACCATTGCCATGCTTAGTTGTCTCGATGCTATCGTTACATGTCGCGCTACCCATCTTTTATGTCAGCCCCTCCTTGTTGCCATGAAACCTCTAACCTTGAAACCTTCCTAGCAAAACCACTGTTTGGCTATGTTACCCGCTTGCTCAGCCCCTCTTATAGCGTTGTTAGTTGCAGGTGAAGATGAAGTTTGTTCCAGGAGGGAACTTGTTGTTGTTGGAATATCACTATATCTATAATTATTATTAACACACCTATATACTGGGCATGGGTGGAAGGCTTGGCCTTTTGCTCGGTGTTTTGTTCCACTCATGCCACCTTAGGCGCCGATAAACCGGCATTATGTTCCTTGATTTTGCGTTCCTTACACGATGGGTGGATGGGGACCCCTTGACAGTTCGACTTTGAATAAAACTCCTCCAGCAAGGCCCAACATTGGTTTTAATTTGCCTCATAATAACAACTTAATTAATTAATTAAAATTGCATAGGGGGTCGCGTCCCCGAGGATTCTTCTTTCTACATAGCAGGGGGGCCAGTGCTGATGGTGTTGGTCCCAAACGGGGAGCCTGCGGGGCCGCCTTGGGGAAACCCGAGGTATCTGGTATACCTGTAGCATCGCCCATCCGGTCGTGGCCTGAGACGAGATACGCGCGGCTACTATCAGGGTGTCGGCACGCCGGGAGGTCTTGCTGGACTTGTTTTACCATTGTCGAAATGACTTGTGCTACCGGGATGCCGAGCCTGATCGGATTTCCCTAAGATAAGGGGTGATGATATTATATTTATCACTTCAGCTAATCGTGAGAGCTTGTGATGGGCTAAGTTGGGACACCCCTGCAGGGTTATGATCTTTCGAAAGCCGTGGCCGTGGTTATGTGGCAGATTGGAATTTGTTAATGTCCGGTTGTAGAAAACTTGACAGATGATCCGAAGTAAAACACACAACTGTGTGAGTAACCGTGACTGTCTCTTTTCACTTTGAGAAGAGAACACGATGGGGTTATGTTTGACCGTATGTAGTTCAGGATCTTTAGCGATCACCTTTTGCGACCGTTTGCCTAGATGCTCATCTTATTCTGGTACTCGTAAGTTAGCCACCATATTATGCTTAGCCGCTGCTGCAACCTTCACCACTTTACCTCTTCCTACCCACAAAGCTTTGCTAGTCTTGATACCCATGGTTATGGGATTGCTGAGTCCTCGTGGCTCATAGATACTACAACACCAGATGCAGGTTCAGCCGAGTTTGATGCAGGAGCTGGTTCAAGTTCTTCAGGGAGCTCAATGAAGATTGTGGCTGTTTGCTTGTGACGCTTCGACGATCAGTAGTGGTTTCTACTAGGATTCGATCCTGACCTGTGGCTTTATGTTTGGTATCTTTCTTTTGGTTCTTCGCCCGTAGACGGGTTGTGATGTTTTGAATGATGTATTGCTTATGTATTGTATTGTGTGAAGTGGCGAGTGTAAGCCAACTATCTCCTTTTGCAATTTAATCCCTCTTTTACATGAGTCATGCAAAGATACCAAACTTGAGATCATTCTAGGATGGGCTTATACCTTTAAGTCGTGCCTCGACACGTAGGAGGTATAGTCCCATCCTGGGCATTACAAGTTGGTATCAGAGCCTTCTCCGACCTAGAAGCCCCCAGTGATTGATCGAATCGTTGACGGTTGAGTCTAGGCACACACTGAAAATGTTTTGAGTCCTATATATATATATATCGGAGAGTAGGATTTCTTTGCTCCTCATCTCTTTTCATTCTGGTGAGGACTCCTGACGATTACTCTTATCTTTTCTACTTTCAAGAATTGCACCAAATTTTTTTTTAGGATCACGCGAGTATTGTTTGGATTGTTTCGATGTCTTTGTGACGAGAACATTGTTCTCGATGCCTCCTGTCATTAGGGGTTGTGGCAGTGTCCCGGGGAGTTGAGCTCCGAGGTGTTGTCATCACAAATCCATCGCGGCAGTACTAGAATACTTAAGACGGCCGACATCGAAAACTCTCCTATGCGGTTAGTGGCAAGATAACCCCGACATCACCCAGTACTGGGGAGGTAGTTCGGGAGTATTGCCATAGCTTGTATAGTGGATGCGTTTCGAAGGTCCGAGGTAAACGGTTTCCGAGAAAGACTGGTTATGTGTTGAAGGATGGATACAGCTGGATGTAGGTTTAGAGTTGATTGCGCGGTGCTTCCCCTGTATCCCCAACACCTGATTGCATAACTGGAAACTTTCGGAAATTAATAGGTGGGTTCATCTAGTAGTTCTAGGCATTCTTCCAACGGATGCTCGATATGAAGTTCGGGGTTCTACATTGAGTGAAGTGGTTTTATGGGCTTGTTCCGATCGGGAGTTGCATCTTAAAGGGTCCTTGGCTATGCTGATCCGGGGATTGCAAAACCCTTTTGTAACACGTTCCATAAGCTTTCAGCACAAAGATGTCGAACGAAGCTTCTATCTTGTATTTGTTCTATCTGATCCTTGTTCCTTTTATTTACTTTTTGTTCTCCAAGTAGCTTCTCGACAAGTTGATGTACCTGCGGAATTCATTCGTTCAATTCTCTGTTCGGATAGATATGTTGCTTCATAATCTTCTTCATAAACATATCTATCCTTTGTTTTGTTTTGATTCTGGTATTCGAGTTGCTTCGATGTCAAATGTTGATTCCATACCTTTCCTAATCGATATTCTCATATTTCTATGGGAGTGCTAATTTTTCTTGACCATCAAGATCTTCATGTTATTCTTTTCCAACCGGTGTGCATTCTCTTCAAGTTATTTCCATACAGACGCCGTTGAGGAATCTGACGATTTGTCTGTTTCATTCATCCCAAGTTGTCTTTGTTTTTCCCCACCCTCCCACCCTTCTTCTTCTTGGAGCAAGAAATTATCAAATGAAATATCCATTTTATTCATGTGATATTTCTTCATTCTTTCCTTCAATGTTCTTATCCGGTGATTTTATCCTGAAGATGCTCAAGAGCTTCAAGTTCATCATTCTTTTGTTCTCTAATTCTGCCGGTGGATGTAATTCAAGATTTCGGTGTTGATCTTATCCTTTTTCCTCATTTCACATTGCTTTCTTATTCCGGTGCACCAATTAATCATTCTCCTCTTGCTATTCATATCCGGAGTGCTGAAGATTCGTGATTCCATTCTTAATCCGTTCAAACTATTTTGAGATTGTCATCTTATTCAAGCCATTTAAATCAACCGGTGCAATATCTCTTAAGCAATCTTTTCAACGGTGATTTCTTTGAGTGGGCCCTAACCCACAGGTCTTTTCCCAGGATCTACCTGACTCTTCTTTTTCCGGAGAATTCTTTTCAAGTGTGACGTAAGAATGATCCTCATCAGTCACATGCCTTCTCCAAGATCGCTTTCAAATTCTTTTTCTTCATTGTTTCAACCTTTTTAATTCTTCATTCCGGAGTGCTCAACAATTCTTATGGCATTTCTCGTCTTCAGTCTCAACATTTGGAGACCGGAGAAGTGTTTCTCTTAAATCTTGGCCCGTTCTCTTGAAGATTCGTGGTTCTAGCTTCATGCCATCCTCATTATCGTTTTGATTGTGAGGAATTATCTTCTTACCATCCGAAGCATTTCGTGAATTCTTTTCTTTGTGATCCTCCGAAGGCCATCATTTCAGAAGATTCTTCGTTCTCTGTTTGCAACTTCGTCCTCCAAATATTCTTCATCGATGTCTCTTCGTTCGTCTCCATATTCTTACGGTGGTTCTTTCAAGATTACCCTTCCGTTGTTATCGTTTTAATTCATTTGTTCTTTTCACAATCCTACTGGTGGCTTCGTTGAATATTTATCCAAGGTTGTGCTAGACCTCTCTTTAATTCTTTGCAACAAGAATAAGTAGTATGCCAAATCCATTGCTTGTCGCCAATTTAAATTGGTGAAGGATATGCATGACATAATTCTTATTCTTATTCCTTCAAGGTGATTTAATCTCTTTTTCCGGAGCTTGTTCATCATATCATATCCTCGGTTCTAAGTTGTTCATCTTGTTTTCCGGAGCTCCAAGATATTTCATTCATCATTTCAAAGCTCCATCTAATTCATTGCAGGCCTCCAATCTTTTTCTTATCATCTTTCACTTCTCATGCTTTCATTACCGGAGTTCTTCATGGTGGTTCATCATGATTTAATTCATCCTCCAAGTCTTCATCAAGATTCTTGTTGGAGCTCAAGCATTCTTCATCATGCACTCCAATCGCAATCCTTTCTACCTTATCTTTGAGATGCTGTTATGTCATTCTTGATAATTTTCCTTCATGTTTCATGATTCACGAGTTATCAAGAATGAGATATTTAAAACCATCATTTCTTTCTCTTTAGGAGATCCTTTCAACCCCTCATTTTTATTCGTTGGAGTCATCTTGGGTTATAATTCACCTAAAAGCTTTCCTTGAGAATTGTTGCTAATTATGGTGCTCATAAATGACCCAAGTTCTTCATTTATCATTCCGGGGAGATAAGTTTTTCGTCTCCTTGTTGATCTCAATCCAAGCAAATGTTTTCGTAAGTGGCTGGGTGTCACCTCTTAATTTTGAGATGTTTTCCATAAGCCCACAATGAGCTTATTCTTTTCGTTGTTGATTTTCCAACAACTCTGTTCTACCCTTCTTTGTAAGGATGCTCTTTCCTAATTCATTTGTGGGAGAAGTTGTCATTTTCTTCTCCGTTCTTTCTTCCCAACGATCTTGCATCTATTCTTTCATTCCGGAGGCTTGGTGATATTGCTCTCTTTGACCATCATCTCGTTTATCGAGATCATGTTTTTTCCCTTGCTTATCATTTAACCGGAGTATTGTATTCTCAATTCTAATTCTCTCATCTTATCAAGTTTTGTCTATCTTTTTACCGGAGTGCTGTCTGAATCTTTCTTACCCCTTGTGCCATTCTTTCAATTGTTCCGGAGGCTGTGTGTTTTTGTTTTCATCAAGTATCATTCCATCTTCTCAAGTTCTTGTTCTTTTCCTTCCATTTTCAGACGGAGTGCTGCCCAAAATTTTGTCATTCTTATTCCTTGGCCGTACCATTGTGGTTTCATATTCTTTTCGTCCGTGAGCTCTTGTTTCATGTCTTTCAACCTGCAAGGTTCTCGTAATGCTCCTTGTTCCTCTTTTCTAACGGAGTGTTTTCATCTTCGTTCATCTCTGTTGTATTCTTGTTCAACTTGGTCAACCTCTCAAGGTTATTTGGTTTCACTCGTCTGTCAAAGAAGCAACTTTGTTTTACCTCTTCTTTTTCGTTTCTACCCGGTGCTATCTCTAGGATCTCGGGTCGAGATCCTCTGTTAGTGTGGGAGAGTTGAGACGCCCGAAGACCGACGTCCCAGAAGATTCCAGAAGATTCCAGATGTTCCGGGTTCTCCCGTGTGTTTTATTTTTGCTTGTGTTATTTATTTTGCATTGCATCATGTCATCATGCCATCATGTCATATTTATTTTTGCATCTCAACCTAAATAAATCGTGTGGACCTTCGGTCCATTTAAATCGAGGGAAGGATGTCTTCTCTTTAAAACAATAAAAGCCTCTCAATATTATTAGCGAGCTATATAATAAATATTCCAGTTTTGGAATTCACCACAACAAACTTGCATTTTAAATCCCGTTCTTTTCCAAGATATTTAATCCTTGATCTTATCCTTTTTGCTCAATTGAAGTGTGGAGCTTTGACATTATGCCAGAGTAACTACATTCAAACTTTGACTCAACTTGTATTTATTTGGTGCTCCAAATAAATATTTTGCTTCTCTTCTTTTCCTGTGATAGAAAGGAGTTATTTGGTTTGTTTTTATAGCAGCCAGCCTCTTGGACTCCTCCTCCCTCTTGGCCCAGCCACCAGTCCTTCCTCCCTAGCCCAATTCCTCCTTCCCCTTAGGCCCAGCCGCCCCCAGTCTAAACCCTAGCGAGACGAGACCCCTCCTCCCGCAGCCTCTCCCTCCCCGCCGCCAGGCTCCGCTCTATCGCTCGAGCCGAAACCCTCGTTTCCCTCTGCTTCGACCCCGAGCCCGATCTTCTCGCTCCCTCCCCCTCGAGCCTCGCTCTCTCTCTCGCTCGCACGCACTCACCTCCCTCTGCTCGATCACCCCATCGCCCCGAGCACCCCCCCCCTCCATCTCCAAGGCCGACGCGGCCTCCCTCCTCCGCACCAGCCCCGCGCCAACGCGTTCTTCCCAGCTCCCTTCGCCCCGCGGGCCACCGCGTCGCCGTCCCTCCTCGCGCTGGCATCGCCAAGGCGCCTGGCCCCGAGCCCAGCAGCATGGAGCTCCTCCAGCGCCTCGTCCGCGCCCCCTCTTCGAACGGGAGCAGCCCGGCCGCCCCGAGCGCCGCGACCCTCCTGCCTCCTTCGTCCCTCAGCGCGCCCCTTCCCTCCTCGCCTCGCCGCCTCTCTGGTCAGCGGCCAGAGGTCGCCCGAGCTGGCTTCGTCCCCAGCGCTCGCTCTGCCTCCTCCGTACAAGGCCCGCCTCTTCGTCCTCCTGCGGCCAGGAGCTGCGCCAAGGCCGCCTCCTCTTCGCCTCGCCTCTGCAGCGCCGGCCACCGGCTCCCGTGCAGCCCCGTGGCTTCCTCCGTCGCCAAGTCCATGGCCCCAGCGCCGCTTCGAGCTCGTCCGCCCCCCAAGGCAGCAGCCTCCTCGTCGTGACCGAGGCCTTGTGTTTTGATGTTGTCGTAATCGCAAGACCGCCCAGTTTTTCTGCCAAGTACCACTACACCGTGAACGTCGTCGGATCTTCAAGTTCAACTACGGGGATTGCGCCAAGTTCCACGGAGCATCAAGTTCGACTACACGACGAGTCCCCAAGTACCCCTACGACAAGTACCTCGATGACGTGTACAACTACACCGAGATCGGACCGACTACCTCGTGTACCTCTTCGTTACAAGAACCGAGACCGGACCGTCAAGTACATCTACCGATGCCCAGTACCACGACGCCGCAAGTACCACGATGACCGAACGGCTACGAGGACGAGTACATCTACGAACGTGAACGTCTACCGTCGCCCCGTGTACCACTACTTCCCACTACGGAACGAGTACCCCTACCGATGACCGTGAACGACTACTTCCACTACGATCTCGAACCGCCCCAAAACGCACGCTTCGAAGGTATAACCCCGAGACGATGACCCGTGTGATGCTTGTGTTGTATGAAATGTTTCCCGTGTGTGCTCCGTGCCGTTTCGTCCGTTTGTCATGTTCCTCGGTTGCCTCGTCGCCGACTCGTGGGAACCCGGTGACGGGATCGCCCCACCTTTCATCTCGTTTGTCTCGTTCACTCCACCTTTGCTTTTGCACCGGTCTCTCAGCGAGTACCGGAACCGAAATGTTGCCGTGCATCATTTTCGGATCGTTGCCGTGGCACCCTTTTCTTCCACCACGGTGACAATACTTCATATCTTCTTCATGTCAACCTTCTAATAAAAACTTGCATAAACTTGATCATGTCATCCGCATCATATTAACAACATTATATGTGTGAATTGTTGTTTGCTTATAATTACTAAACATGCTCATGGGGATTTTCCGGAATTGTTGTTATTTCCGGCCTCATTTAAAATGTCTAAATAGTGTAGTTTTATTATGCTTCACCTCTTGCCATGTTAATCAACATTTAATCTTGTCTTGTAAATAATGAGAGTCAACTAAATAAATATCATGTGGTGTTTCGTCAATATGCAACTCGTTGCATATTGAGCTCCACTTAACTTGTAGTATTTGTTTGTGCTCTTGCCATGACATGCATAATTAAACCGGACATGCATCATACTTGGATGTGCATCATATGCCATGTTTATGATTGTGTGTTTACCGAGTTGTTTGCTTCTTTCCGGTTGCTTCTCTTGATAGCTTCGGTTTCGTTCCGGAGTTGTGAGGATTCGCTCGACTGTTGCTCCGTCTACTTCTTGGACTCGTCCTTCCTCCTTCGGGATCCCAGGCAAGATGATCATACCCTTGGATACCTTTACTACCATTGCCATGCTTAGTTGTCTCGATGCTATCGTTACATGTCGCGCTACCCATCTTTTATGTCAGCCCCTCCTTGTTGCCATGAAACCTCTAACCTTGAAACCTTCCTAGCAAAACCACTGTTTGGCTATGTTACCCGCTTGCTCAGCCCCTCTTATAGCGTTGTTAGTTGCAGGTGAAGATGAAGTTTGTTCCAGGAGGGAACTTGTTGTTGTTGGAATATCACTATATCTATAATTATTATTAACACACCTATATACTGGGCATGGGTGGAAGGCTTGGCCTTTTGCTCGGTGTTTTGTTCCACTCATGCCACCTTAGGCGCCGATAAACCGGCATTATGTTCCTTGATTTTGCGTTCCTTACACGATGGGTGGATGGGGACCCCTTGACAGTTCGACTTTGAATAAAACTCCTCCAGCAAGGCCCAACATTGGTTTTAATTTGCCTCATAATAACAACTTAATTAATTAATTAAAATTGCATAGGGGGTCGCGTCCCCGAGGATTCTTCTTTCTACATAGCAGGGGGGGCCAGTGCTGATGGTGTTGGTCCCAAACGGGGAGCCTGCGGGGCCGCCTTGGGGAAACCCGAGGTATCTGGTATACCTGTAGCATCGCCCATCCGGTCGTGGCCTGAGACGAGATACGCGCGGCTACTATCAGGGTGTCGGCACGCCGGGAGGTCTTGCTGGACTTGTTTTACCATTGTCGAAATGACTTGTGCTACCGGGATGCCGAGCCTGATCGGATTTCCCTAAGATAAGGGGTGATGATATTATATTTATCACTTCAGCTAATCGTGAGAGCTTGTGATGGGCTAAGTTGGGACACCCCTGCAGGGTTATGATCTTTCGAAAGCCGTGCCCGCGGTTATGTGGTAGATTGGAATTTGTTAATGTCCGGTTGTAGAAAACTTGACAGATGATCCGAAGTAAAACACACAACTGTGTGAGTAACCATGACTGTCTCTTTTCACTTTGAGAAGAGAACACGGTGGGGTTATGTTTGACCGTATGTAGTTCAGGATCTTTAGCGATCACCTTTTGCGACCGTTTGCGTAGATGCTCATCTTATTCTGGTACTCGTAAGTTAGCCACCATATTATGCTTAGCCGCTGCTGCAACCTTCACCACTTTACCTCTTCCTACCCACAAAGCTTTGCTAGTCTTGATACCCATGGTTATGGGATTGCTGAGTCCTCGTGGCTCATAGATACTACAACACCAGATGCAGGTTCAGCCGAGTTTGATGCACGAGTTGGTTCAAGTTCTTCAGGGAGCTCAATGAAGATTGTGGCCGTTTGCTTGTGACGCTTCGACGAGCAGTAGTGGTTTCTACTAGGATTCGATCTTGACCTGTGGCTTTATGTTTGGTATCTTTCTTTTGGTTCTTCGCCCGTAGTCGGGTTGTGATGTTTTGAATGATGTATTGCTTATGTATTGTATTGTGTGAAGTGGCGAGTGTAAGCCAACTATCTCCTTTTGCAATTTAATCCCTCTTTTACATGAGTCGTGCAAAGATACCAAACTTGAGATCATTCTAGGATGGGCTTATACCTTTAAGTCGTGCCGCGACACGTAGGAGGTATAGTCCCATCCTGGGCATTACAGTTCTTGCCTGCTTGATCTCTTGCCATGATTTGCATCAAGTAGCCTTGTCATGCATCATACTTGGTTGAGCATCATGTCTTGTTATGTGTTGTGTGTTTACCGTGTTGTTTGCTTCTTCTCGTTAGTTCATGTTTCGTTGCGATCGTGAGGATTCGTTCGGGTACACTTGGTTCATCTTCGTGGCTTCTTCTTCTTCACGGACTCGTTCTTCTTCCTTGCGGGATTCCAGGCAAGATGACCGTCACCTTGGATCTCATTACTATCATTGCAATGCTAATTGTCTCGATGCTATCGCTATATGTCGCGCTACCTATCTATTGTTGTCAGCCTCTCATTGTTGCCATGAAACCTCTAACCTTTGACACCATCCCAGCAAACCGTTGTTTGGCTATGTTACCCACTTGCTCAGCCCCTCTTGTAACATTGTTAGTTGCAGGTGAAGATGGAGATTGCTCCATGTCGGATCTTGGTTTTTGGAATATAACAATATCACTTATTTAAATTAATACACCTATATACTTGGCAATGGGTGGAAGGCTTGGCCTTTTGCTCGATGTTTTATTCCACTCATGTCACCTTAGGATCCGATAAACCGGTGTTATGTTCCTTGATTTTGTGTTCCTAACACGGTTGGGGGTATGGGACCCCCTTGATAATTCGCTTTGTTTAAAGCATTTCCAGCGAGGCCCAATATTGGTTTTACCATTTGCCTAATAACTAAAACTTGCCGAGGGAGTAATTAACCCGAGGATTTATTAATCAATCCACGGGCTAGTGCTCGTCTTGAGTGTTGGTCCAAACCTGTCAACCGCCGGTGACCGCCATGGGCAACTCTGGTATTTTGGCCTACCGGAAGTTTGGACAATCTAATCGTGGCCTGAGACGAGATACACGCGGCTCCTATCAGGGTGTCGGCACATCGGGAGGTCTTGCTGGATTAGTTTTACCTTTGTCGAAATATCTTGTGCACGGGATTCTGAGAATACTCGGGCCTTCCCAATTTTGGAGTTGTTACTCCGCTGATCGTGAGAGCTTGTGATGGGCTAAGTTGGGACACCCGGTTATGATCTTTCGAAAGCCGTGCCCGTGGTGATGTGGCAGATTGGAACTTGTTAATGTCCGGTTGTAGAAAACTTGACAGAGGATCCGAAATATAATACACCAACCACGTGAGTAACAGTGATCATCTCTTTTCACTTTGAGAAGAGAACACGGTGGGGTTATGTTTGACTCCTAGGTAGTTCAGGATCATTTAGCGATCATTACTAGTTTGCGAACGTTTGCGTAGATGCTCATCTTATTCTTATACTCGTAAGTTAGCCACCATACACATGCTTAGCCGCTGCTGCAACCTCAGCACTTAACCTCTCCATACCCATTAAGCTTTGCTAGTCTTGGTACCCATGGTTATGGGATTGATGAGTCCTCGTCGCTCACAGATACTACAACAACAGTTGCACGTGCAGGTTTTCGATGAATTGACGTGAGAGCGTTGTTTACTTGTGTTGGAGTTCTTTCTTCTTCGTCGTCGATCTTGGGATAAGTTTTTGGTCGACAGCCTGGGATAGCAGGATGGATGTCGTTGTGTTTTTCGTGTTTTTCATCCGTTGCCGGATGACTTGTGTATGATGAGTTGTATTCATGTGGAATTGTATGACTTGTATGTATCCCCATCTATGTATGTAATGGTACGATGTAATGATATCCATCTTGCTAAGCGCCCGAAATGCGGTTGTGCCCCAATCACGAGTTTATTATGTGATCGGGATAGAATCAAATCTTGGGCGTGACACTAACATAATTATCAATACAATTTTCTTTATTGTGGCATGAATATTCAGATCCGAAAGATTCAAGACAAAATTTTAATATTGACATAAAAATAATAATACTTCAAGCATACTAACTAAGCAATTATGTCTTCTCAAAATAACATGGCCAAAGAAAGTTCATCCCTACAAAATCATATAGTTTGGCTATGCTCCATCTTCGTCACACAAAATATTCAAATCATGCACAACCCCGGTTTCAGCCAAGCAATTGTTTCATACTTCAGTATTCTCAAACTTTTTCAACTTTCACACAATACATGAGCGTGAGCCATGGATATAGCACTATAGGTGGAATAGAGTGGTAGTTGTGGAGAAGACAAAAAGGAGGAACATAGTCTCACATCAACTAGGCGTATTAATGGGCTATGGGGATGCCCATCAATAGATATCAATGTGAGTGAGTAGGGATTGCCATGCAACGGATGCACTAGAGCTATAAATGTATGAAAGCTCAACAAAAGAAACTAAGTGGGTGTGCATCCAACTTGCTTGCTCACGAAGACCTAGGGCATTTGAGGAAGCCCATCATTGGAATATACAAGCCAAGTTCTATAATGAAAAATTCCCACTAGTATATGAAAGTGATAAAATAAGAGACTCTCTATCATGAAGATCATGGTGCTACTTTGAAGCACAAGTGTGGAAAAAGGATAGTAGCATTGTCCCCTTTTTTATTTTTCCTTTTTCCTTTTTTTTGGGCCTTCCTTTTTTTTGGCCTTTCTCTTTTTTTGGCCTTTTTTTTGGGACAATGCTCTAATAATGATGATCATCACACTTCTATTTCTTTTACAACTCAAGGATTACAACTCGATACTTAGAACAAAATATGACTCTACATGAATGCCTCCGGCGGTGTACCGGTATGTGCAATGAATCAAGAGTGACATGTATGAAAAAATATGCACAGTGGCCTTGCCATAAATACGATGTCAACTACATGATCATGCAAGGCAATATGACAATGATGAAGCGTTGTCATAATAAACGGAATGGTGGAAAGTCGCATGGCAATATATGTCGGAATGGCTATGGAAATGCCATAATAGGTAGGTATGGTGGCTGTTTTGAGCAAGGTATATGGTGGGTGTATGGTACCAGCGAAAGTTGCACGGCACTAGAGAGGCTGGCAATGGTGGAAGGGTGAGAGTGCGTATAATCCATGGACTCAAGATTAGTCATAAAGAACTCACATACTTATTGCAAAAATCTACAAGTCATTAAAACCATGCACTGCATGCATGCTCCTAGGAGAAGGGTTGGTAGGAGTTAACCATCGCGCGATCCCGACCTCCACACAAAGGAAGACAATCAAAGAAATACCTCATGCATCAAATTTGTTGCACAACGGTTACCATACGTGCATGCTACGGGACTTGCAAACCTCAACACAAGTATTTCTCAAATTCACAACTAATATACTAGCATGAATCTAATATCACTATCCTCATATCTCAAAACAATCATCAAGCATCAAACTTCTCATAGTATTCAGTGCACTTTATATGAAAGTTTTTATTTTATCCCTCTTGGATGCCCATCATATTAGGACTAAATTCATAACCTAAGAAAACTACCATGTTGTTCTAAAAGACTCTCAAAATAATATAAGTGAAGCATGAGAGTTCATCTATTTCTTCAAAATAAAACCACCGCCGTGCTCTAAAAAGATACAAGTGAAGCACTAGAGCAAACGACAAACTACTCCAAAAGATATAAGTGAAGATCAATGAGTAGTTGAATAATTATGTAACTATGTGAAGACTCTATAACATTTAAGAATTTCAGATCTTGGGATATTATTCAACCAGCAAGCAAAACAAAATAAAACAAAATGACGCTCCAAGCAAAACACATATCATGTGGTGAATAAAAATATAGCCTCAAGTAAAGTTACCGATGAACGAAGACGAAAGAGGGGATGCCTTCCCGGGGCATACCCAAGCTTAGGCTTTTGGTTGTGCTTGAATTTTACCTTGGGGTGCCTTGGGCATCCCCAATCTTAGGCTCTTACCACTCCTTATTACATAGTCCATCGAATCTTTACCCAAAACTTGATAACTTCACAACACAAAACTTAACAGAAAACTCGTAAGCTCCATTAGTATAAGAAAATAAAATCACCACTTAGGTACTGTTGTGAACTCATTATAAATTCATATTGGTGTTATATCTACTGTATTCCAACTTCTATATGGTTCATACCCTCCGATACTACTCACAGATTCATCAAAATAAGCAAACAACACAATGGAAGCAGAATCTGTCAAAAACAGAACAGTGTGTAGCAATCTGTAACTATCGAAGACTTCTGTAACTCAAAAAATTCTGAAATAAATTGGTGGAAGTGAGGAATTTTTCTATTAATCTTATGCAAAAATAATAAACTCAAAAGCACTCTTCTATAAAAAAATGGCAGCTAATCTCGTGAGCGCAAAGTTTTTGTTTTTTACAGCAAGATCACATTAACTTTCACCCAAGTCTTCCCAAAGGTTCTACTTGGCACTTTATTGAAACAAAAGCTATAAAACATTATTACTACAGTATCTTAATCATGTGAACACACAAAAACAGTAGGGGTAAACATTGGGTTGTCTCCCAACAAGCGCTTTTCTTTAATGCCTTTTAGCTAGGCATGACGATTTCAATGATGCTCACATAAAAGATAAGAACTGAAACATAAAGAGAGCATCATGAAGAATATAACTAGAACATTTAAGCCTAACCCACTTCCTATGCATAGGGATTTTGTGAGCAAACAACTTATGGGAACAAGAATCAACTAGCATAGGAAAGCAAAACAAGCATAGCTTCAAGATTTTCAACACATAGAGAGGAAATTTGATATCATTGCAGTTCCTACAAGCATATATTCCTCCCTCATAATAATTTTCAGTAGCATCATGAACGAATTCAACAATATAACCATCACATAAATCATTCTTTTCATGATCTACAAGTATAGAAAATTTACTACTCTCCACATAAGCAAAATTCTTCTCATTCGGAATAGTGGGAGTATCATAAGAAACTCGAATACTATAAATTGTTTCCACATTAAAAGAGTAATGTTCAGAAAAAGGGTAATCATAATCATGACAAGTTTTGTAAATATAATCATCACTACTTTTTATAACATAAGTATCGTCACAATAATCATCATAAGTAGCAACTTTGTTCCCATCGTAATCAATTGAAACCTCTTCCAAGATAGTGGAATCATTACTAAATAAAGTCATGACCTCTCCAAATCCACTTTCATAATTGTCACAATAAGATTCAACACCCTCCAAAATAGTGGTATCATTACTTCTTAAAGTTGACACTCTTCCAAACCAACTTTCATCAATATAATCATCATAAGTAGGAGGCATGCTATCATCATAATAAATTTGCATATCAAAACTTGGGGGATTAAAAATATCGTCTTCATAAAACATAGCATCCCCAAGCTTGGGACAAACATTAATTGCAGCAAATAAATTCTCAAACATGTCATTCTCAGCAAACATAGCATCCCCAAGCTTGGGCCTTTGCATATCATAAGCATAATCACTATCATCATTAATAGTATGGATAGCACCAATAGTATAGCAATTATCATCATCACAATGAGTAATAGGAGCAACATCATTTGGGAGGGATACCTTTTTACCTTTGCTTCTCCATCTTTTCTTTTTCTTCTTCACATTATGTATGGGTTTAATCCTCTTTTTGGAGCTCCTTATTAATTAGATTGGTTGAATAGAAGGCTCCTCCTCGTTACCTGATTCATCATAAGAAATAATAGAAAGATATTGGGAAGTCTCTTACCTTTCATTAGCATTCTCTTAATCTTCTATTTGTTTTCTTGTCTTTATGTAATTGGTAATATAAGGATTTTCAATGCAATTCACCGCACAATACATATAAATTTCCTCTAGATCAAAATAAAAAACTTTATCAAGGACAAATTCTGGAAGATCCTTAGTTACACGTTTGATTTCGTCATAACCCACAAGCAAACTAAGTTCATTATGATGTGCAAGGGAAATCGAGTCATCACAATTTTTGGACACGACTCGATCATAAAACAATTTGAATTGGAGATTTAAATGATCACGTTCATTGCAAAGTTCACAAGGATGGCTAAGAAATTTTAAATTTTCAGCACAAACATCTAGCCTTTCTTGCAACCATTTAGTTTCTAAATACTTATGCCTCTTGCAAAATCTATCTTCACTATTTGGTGTGTACTTGCAAACTCTATGCACTCCATAAAAGTTGACATGCTTATAAGAGACATTTTCATCATGACTAGTGAAATCATCATTAGTACTATGGATATTCAAAGAGTACATACTAACAACATTGCAATCATGATCATCATTCAAAGATTTAGTGCCAAACATTTCAATGCATTCTTCTTCTAGTACTTGGGCACAATTTTCCTTTCCATCATTTTCATGAAAGACATTAAAAAGATGAAGCATATGAGGCAACCTCAATTCCATTTTTTGTTTTCTTTTATAAACTAAACTAGTGATAAAACAGGAAACTAAAAGATTCGATTGCAAGATCTAAAGATACCTTCAAGCACTCACCTCCCCGGCAATGGCGCCAGAAAAGAGCTTCGTTGACGGGATGTGAGTGCCGCTTACCTAGCCTCCACGGCAATGGCGCCAGAAAAGAGCTTGATGTATACTACACAACCTTCTTCTTGTAAACGTTGTTGGGACCCCAAGTGCAGGGGTTTGTAGGACAGTAGCAAATTTTCCTCAAGTGGATGACCTAAGGTTTATCAATCCGTGGGAGACATAGGATGAAGATGGTCTCTCTCAAACAACCCTGCAACCAAATAACAAAGAGTCTGTTGTTTCCCCAACACAACCAATACAATGGCAAATTGTATAGGTGCACTAGTTAGGCAAAGAGATGGTGATAAGTGCAATATGGATGGTAGATATAGGTTTTTGTAATCTGAAAATATAAAAACAGCAAGGTAACTAATGATAAAAGTGAGCACAAACAGTATTGCAATGCTTCGAAACAAGGCCTAGGGTTCATACTTTCACTAGCGCAAGTTCTCTCAACAATAATAACATAATTGGATCATATAACTATCCCTCAACATGCAACAAAGAGTCACTCCAAAGTCACTAATAGCGAGAACAAACAAAGAGATTATTGTAGGGTACGAAACCACCTCAAAGTTATTCTTTCTGATCGATCTATTCAAGAGTCCGTAGTAAAATAACATGAAGTTATTCTTTTCGTTCAATCTATCATAGAGTTCGTACTAGAATAACACTTTAAGACACACATCAACCAAAACCCTAATGTCACCTAGACACTCCATTGTCACCTCAAGTATCCGTGGGCATGATTATACGATATGCATCACAAAATCTCAGATTCATCTATTCAACCAACACAAAGAACTTCAAAGAGTGCCCCAAAGTTTCTATCGGAGAACCAAGACGAAAACGTGTGCCAACCCCTATGCATAGATTCTCAAGGTCACGGAACCCGCAAGTTGATCACCAAAACATACATCAAGTGAATCAATAGAATACCCCATTGTCACCACGGGTATCCCACGCAAGACATACATCAAGTGTTCTCAAATCCTTAAAGACTCAATCCGATAAGATAACTTCAAAGGGAAAACTCAATCCATTACAAGAAGGTAGAGGGGGAGAAACATCATAAGATCCAACTATAATAGTAAAGCTCGCGGCACATCAAGATCGTGCCAAATCAAGAACACAGGAAAGAGAGAGAGATCAAACACATAGCTACTGGTACATACCCTCAGCCCCGAGGGTGAACTACTCCCTCCTCGTCATGGAGAGCGACGGGATGATGAAGATGGCCACCGGTGAGGGATCCCCCCTCCGACAGGGTGCCGGAATAGGGTCCCGATTGGTTTTTGGTGGCTATAGAGGCTTGCGGCAGCGGAACTCCCGATCTAGGTTTATTTCTGGGGGTTTATATATTTATAGGAATTTTTGGCGTCGGTCTCACGTCTGGGGGGTCTCCGAGTCGTCCACGAGATAGGGGGGCGCATCCAGGGGGTAGGGCGGGCCCTCCACCCTCGTGGACAGCCCGGGACTCTTCTGGCCCAACTCTTTTACTCCGGGGGCTTCTTTTGGTCCATAAAAAACATCAAAAATTGGCACGTCAATTGGACTCCGTTTGTTATTCCTTTTCTGTAAAACTCAAAAACAAGGAAAAACAGAAACTGGCACTAGGCTCTAAGTTAATAGGTTAGTCCCAAAAATAATATAAAAGTGCATATTAAAGCCCATTAAACATCCAAAACAGATAATATAATAGCATGGAACAATCAAAAATTATAGATACGTTGGAGACGTATCACATTATAATGGACTTACAAGGTATGAGAAAACTTCTGATGTATATAGTGCCATGTATATGAAAGTATATATTCATCACGCTAGTTTCAGCACACTACTAGTTTTTGTGTGGTTCAGGTGACACTACTTGCAGTGCAGTACATTGCTAACTACAGTTATTTGATTAGAAGGCTGCCTTTCATTCCCTTTCATTCTTGCTTGTTGATATGCTTATGAGAATCGGTAATATTCTCTTTGTTCTAATCTTTGTTGCGGAGTGGATGACGGGTAGTGTATGATGGATACTTAGAGGTGTATTTTCTTGCAAACCTGATCATGAATTGGTTTTCTGGAACACGCCTTTGTATTTTTTTTTATGTAGCAGGCAAGCACTACAACCCTGTTTCTGATGCACCACTTGGTGGTTCTATTATTTTTAACACATCACCTCTCTGTTTTAAATTGCATTCTGATACTTTTTCGAAAAATATGTAATCTTCTGGGCTGTGTAAACATGTGTCAATGGGGCCACAAAATTATGATGAAATGAGCCGGCCCATGGCCTCACATATTGGGCCACAAGATCGAGGCCAGGGACGGGTCGACCCATTCCCATCTTGACGAGGAGAGATGCAGAGGAGGGAAGCCGGTGGTACGGGAATGAGGAGGGGCTCAGAGCAGGTGCGGCGGTGTGAGAAGATTAGGAGAATCGGGGGAGAGGAAGGAGGCGGAGGTGTCGAAGAGAGAAGGGGATCGTGCGGAGACCCCAGGCTAGGTTTTGCCCAATTGCGTCTCCGCTCGGTAGAGTCCGCCCCTTTTTACCCCTTCCGTTTTTTTTTCTCTCGCTAGCACAGCAAAAATGATGAGGTGGCTAGCGCGAGCGATCGTCGAGAGGTTGGCTATTGAAGATGTTAACTACTCAAGTAAGTATTATGACAAATACATCACGCATCACTAAAACCCATTTTTTTAGGGAACCATCACTAAAAGAACACTTGACTACAAGTTTCGAATACTACTAAAAGGAAAATCAAATGTTTTTTTTCGATGAGCAAAACAAACGCTTAACTAGTACTAACAATCTTCTGAACTACTACCATTAAATGATCGACGTACGCAAGTGCCCAATTAAGCGGTGGCGGGTGGCATGAGTTTGTTGCACATTTGAATTCTTGACCAACATTGCTCGTGTCTGATTTTCCGATCGACCGTCGAAGAACTAATTAATGTTGCAGGCCCTGAAGCGGACCTCGGAACCTCTCCACGTTGCCGCCGAACTCCCCGTGCTTCCAAATCCTGAAGGCCAGAAGCGCGTGCACGCCGGCGGCGCCTGCGAGGCGAGGGCTCCCCCACGGCGGATGGATGTGCAGGCTAGCGGCGATGCGGTCCAGCCCCACCGGCATGCTCGGGCAGCCAGCCGCCATCGTGGCAACGTCGTAGACCAGCCAGGCCGAGGTAATATTGCACGCCGCCCACGAACCCGGCCACGTCGTGCGGCAGCGGGGCACTGCCCGAGACGATCTTGAGCAGGTACGCTACGTAGTAGGCACCGGCGTAGGTGATCCACGACAGTGGTCGCCCGTGTTCGGCGCCGATGACGCCGGAGCCCATGAGCAGCGCACCTAGCATGTCGAGGTCGACGCCGCGGACGGCAAGGTAGTCGAGGGCCTTTTGGTCGTGCGGGTCGGCGAGGCGGCAGACGTCGCGGAGGCTGAACTCCCAGGCGACCTGCTGGCCTTGGTGGTCGCAGACGGCGATGCTGACCTGGAGCAGCTTGAGACCCTCGACGTTGGCTTTCATGAGCGCGTAGCGCTGCGCCACCGTCATGCTGTTGCGGTCCTGGCCGGCAGCGTGGACGAGTCCAGGCCTCGTTGCATTCATCTTGTTTCATACTACATGCAAATCTTAGAAAGGTAACAGGGAGTATTTAGCCAAAAACTACCACATTTCGTGGAATCGCGTCTACAAACTACCACCTTACAAATTTGTGCGAAAAACTACCACTTTTTCACTAATCTTTGACAAAAAACACTAGTGACTGAGTTGGACGAAATTAAACTCGATTATGACAGGGCTGGCCCACACGTAAGCGCGCTCTTCTCCATGACGACACCCCGGCGAAGCACCTCTCCGGCGCTGGTCGGGGGACGCAGCCGGAGCTAGCTAGCTCACGCGCGACCGTGGCCAGCCCGAGCTACGCCGCCGCAGCTCACTGCCATTGCTGCTTCCCGTCGCTCACTGCCCTTGCCGCCGCCGTCGCTGCTGCTTTTTGCCGCTTCCCGCCGTCGCTGCCGCATGCTACCGGCTGCCGCTAGCTGCTGTTGTTTGCTGCATGCCGCCGCTTGATGCTGCTACTTGCCCGGCGGCCGCAAGTAGCAGCGACAGCGAGCGGGGGCATGCATCGACGGTGGCTTAGCTCGGGCTGCATCCGTGAGTGAACTAGCTCTGGCTGGCCGTGGTACGCACGGGAGCTAGCTAGCTCTGGCTGTGTCCGTCCGTGGTGCGTGGAAGCTAGCTAGCTCCACCCGTCCAAGGAGCTGCAATGGAGGCAACAGTCGTCTCCCACCCAAGGAGCAGCAGCGGAGGCAACAGTCGTCGCCCGCCCGAGAGCACCAGCAGCAAGGAGCAAAGCGCGGCCAGCGGAGGAGCGGACACCAGCAGCGGCTGGCCGCGGCCGGCGCTAGAGCGCAGGCCTCGAGGCGCTGCTCGATGACGGCGTCCATGTCCACCACGAAGAGCGCCATGAACAAGCTCGGATGCATGCTATGGCCGCCGTCAATCACGGCCGGCGTAATGGAATTTGCTGGCCGGCTTGCTTGCTGGCTGGCTGGCCCCGCTCACGGCTGCCTCCGCCACGGGCGGCCATAGCTGGCATAGCCACGGCTTGGCCGCTGCCACGGCCGGCGGCGACATGGTGGTGCTCGTGAGGTGTTTGTTGAAATGCCAAATATAGAGAGAGGGAGGAGGAAGAAGAAGATTGGTGCTGACATGCGGGCCCCACATGTAATAACGGTCAAAATTGAGTTTAAACGAGTCAAATCGGGCACTTTTCACACATGGTAGTTTTTAGTCAAAGATTAGTAAAAAAGTGGTAGTTTTTCGCACAAAATCGTAGAGTGGTAGTTTTTCGTCACGTTTCCGGCAAATGTGGTAGTTTTTGGCTAAATACTCGGTAACAGGGGGTCACAGGTGATGACCGGCTTCTTCGGGGAGATATATCTTGGGCTGGGGCTTGACATAATTTACGCTTGGTTTACTCCAATATCTCAGTTCTCAAAAACCAAGGTACACACCAAAAAAGGTTTTGGTTAAAATACATCACACTTACTTCAAAAGAAGGCTCGGCAACGCTTTTATCAGTTATCACAAATGATTGATCAAGGCTAGGAATCGACCCATTTATATGCCCTGAGCATGCAGCTTATTTGGATATCACAGCCTAGCTCATGTAGATTTGGATGACCAGTCATGCAGGATGCAACATGGGACGATGGCACCAATTCATACAACACATACTGCACCTTTCAACTCTCAGTACGTGGTTGGTTGGAACGCGTATGTTGGTATGATGATAGCAAATGCTGGTAGGTTTCCTATTTTTGTTTATTATTCTATTCTAAGGACCGCCAGTTGTTCGCACACGAACACGTCACCATGTACCTTCAACGCCGAGGGTGATGCATTGCAGTCACGTCGGAGAAGACTCGTTCGGAAGCGTGGTACGCAAGCAATTCAGCGGGCATTTTTTGTAGACCTGAAACCCCACATGCTCGGGAAGGACTCCGTCAGGGCGTGCAGCGGCTATGTGCTGCCCTAGATCGGACTGACCGCCCCTTGGGCCTCGTGGTTCACCGCCCTGCAACAGGAAGAACGGACGAAGAACGAGAAAGAAAATGAACAATGGGAGAAGATAAAAGTAAAGGTAAAAGATGATATATTGATAGATCGATTGTGTGTTGTTCAATCGACCGTCACCCCTTATAGGTATATATGAGGCGGCTGAACTTCCCATGCAAGAAAAAGTCTTGGATTCACATCCAAAAACATTGTCAAATTCAGATGTTTTTGTCCGAACTTTCCAAAACCGTTCGGTTTAAAATTGGCTGCATAGTCTTTTTTGAGGTGGTAAACGACCTCGGATGGAAACGAGCCCAAAAGCAATTTTGACCTTTTCAACGGGATGAACAACTTTCGTGTTTGACATTTGTTTATCAAAGGCCATCTTGAGGGGGTTTTGGGCTATTTTCCGAAGTCTGCAGCAGAGAAATCTGAAACCCGGATGATTGTCCCCGGAGTGTCCGGCCATCCTGATGCAGCCGCGCATTTTTTACTCTAACTTTTTCATATGACCTTCAATTAAGACAATTTTCATATCAAAAATCGACCGTTTCGACGAGACGAAGAAAACCCGTGTATAAACTATTATCATATGAGGCTGTCTTGGAGGCCTAATCGGCCGAACATTACTCTGCATACAAAATCCTAATACTTTGAGCACAACTTCGGCCCTCGAGATGAGATCGGATGGTGATGGCCCAAACTCCAACGATTTTCATCGATAATACTGAGCTTTTTCATGCAGATCACCTCTCCATTTGAGGTCATCTTAATTAAGATCTTGACCGTGCCAAAATATGGTGTCAACACCGGTCTTTCTTTTTTTTTCTTTTTTTGATAGGTGAAGTATCACTTGTTTCTCCTATGGAGACCGTGGCACGTGCGAAATTTTGGACACTGTATGGGAGAATTTATAATTCTTGTTGAGGGGTCGCCCAGCGATGTGCATCTAAAAGAAAGGGTACATGCATGGGCCGATGAAAAGAAAAATAATATTTTTTAGCAGTAAAAAGAAAAATAGTTGTTATAGTATATTTAACCTAAATTTATGTACTATTTGTTGGATTTACTATGAAGTTTAGGCCCAGTCATACTACTTTTGTGTGATTTCTACAAGTTTTAACTAGATATTGATGTTTGGCACCCCGAGTAACTAGATCCTAGTTCCGCCATTGGGTACACGCTGTAGCTCGTGATGTTTAACTTTTGGTATTTCAAAGGAGTTGAATCTCTATATTAATCAAACACAAATATTATAAGAAACCTCTTGAAAGAATGTTTTTCATCCTCTGCATCCCCCACATACCGATGACACATCGATGTTGTCGTCGTCGTAATTTTTTGCTATTGTCGGAAAAGAAAAGTAGTATCCACGCAGCTAGTCGAGAAGTCTCCCGGGAAGTGCCAGTGACGACCCGAATTCGATCTTGAAGGATCCATTGCCTAGAGAACAAGAGGACACTGGGTTGATCACACTGAACAAATTTATTAAATTTAGTATTGTGCATTATTAAAGATATTTATGAATTCACATACAATCTTGTCTAATCCATAAATTTAGTATTGTAAATTATAAATGTAACCAAAAATCTTAACTGAGCCTAAATTAAGTGTTAATCCGATCTTTTTGTCATTGGTATACGTATATGGTAGGAAAGTTACTAACCATTTACACTTTATTTGATAAATACCGAAAAATTGATCGGAGGAGCGCTTGGTTAGTAACTTTATTTTTTATCCTAAATTAAGTGTTAATCTGACTTTTTTGTCATTAGTATATATGGTAGGACAGTTACTAACCAATTACAATTTATTTGGTAAATACCGAAAATACATTGTATGCCTCGGGTTAGTAATTGAAAAATAAAATAAATAAATAAACCTTGAACTTGTGAACGAAAGCTAAATTGAACCCCTTTCAATCCTTGAAATGAACACACCGAATTCTCTGATCCTGATCTATTTTGAGAGTGTTTCCAAACAGGGATTGTTGGCGTGCGGGTCCAACCCGGATTGTTGGCTGCGTGGAGCCGCTTTGGGCCGGCCCATTGATAGATATTGTACCACTAGTTTGTGCCGGTTAAAAATGTAACAAAAAATAGGTGCCCCGACAGGATTCGAACACGGACGCTTCGGCTACACGAGCAAGATTTTTTAATTTTTTTATTAGATGAGAAAAGTATGCGCTAAGTGGGATTCGAACCCACAACAAGGGAAGCGAGGCACCAAACGAGCGAGATGTTCGTTCCAATTTTAACGGATCGTTTCAATTTACAAGAACCGGGTGTTAGCCAGTACAATGAACGAGCGCGTCTGTCTCGTTAAGTTGTTAGGCAGCCTGGCGTATTAAAATGAGCCAACAGCAGCGCCATATCCTGAGAACAAACACCAAACAATCTGTTTGGAAATACTGAATATTTTTTAGAATGTGAATATTTGCAAAGTTGGGAACAAAAAATTAAGCTCAAACATTTTTCAAAACTCTTGGACATTTTTTGAAAACACAAACAATTTTGAAAACCAGGTATTGTAGCCATGTAGCAAACATTTTTAGGTACAGAAACATTTTTTTAAAACTGGGACGTATTGTAGCGAGAAATTTTGTAAAATGTGAACTTTTTTTAAATTTATGAGCATTTCTTTAAAATTCTATATTTCTCAGATTTTAACCTTTTTTGAAAGTCTCAAACATTTTATAAAAAGAAGTTCATTTTTTTAGTTTTGAACAAATTTTGGAACAAGAAAAAATGTTCAAAAAAATAGAAAGTGAATAAAATTTTGTAATCCTGAACATTTTCCAAAGAAATGTAAATAACAAAAAAGAAAATCGAGAAATTAAAGAAACAAACTATAACTAAAAAACCCGAAGAAAACTTGTGAAGAAATTAAAAACAGAAGAAATAACCAAAGAAAATGAAGAAAAAAAACAGCGATCAGAACGCACGACTTAGTCATCGATCCCAATGTTTGACTTGCCACATCAGCAAATTCCAGCTATACACTCTCAAGGTTCAAAATAGACTAAGATCAGAGAGTTCATAGTGTTGATTCCAGGGATTGGGAGTTCAGAATTCGATTCAGCTTTCATCAACAAGTTTAAGGTTTGTTTTGGACTTATTCTAATAAAAAATAGGCAAGAGGAGCGCTTGGTAAGTAATTCGTTAGTAACTGTATGTCGGCGGGGGCGGCGAGGGGAGGAGCGCTTGGTGGGCCTCGGGCCTGGTCACGGGTTGTGCCCCCGCATGGTCTGCTTGCAGCCAGCCCACCAGATCTAATGGCGGCCAGGACCTACTGGCTGCTAGCATCCGGATCGGACAGGGAGATGTCCGCTGCGGACCACGCCGTTAACGGTCGATCCTTATCCGATCCACACGTGAGTGAGAGAAAGAAGGTCATGTTCCGATCCCAGCCTCCAACCGTGTCGTTAATGACCGTTTTCGGTGCGCCGTCACCTATTTTCGCAAGTGGGCGATTTGCCACATATAACGTGACCAAAATTTTCTTAGTATTTTTTGTCACCGTCAATTATTCGATGCGATGACTCTTGCCACGTTTTATAAAGTGATGAATTTTCACTAATAAGGTATGTATAATGGTGGTTCTATGCATATTACTTAATGAAAAGGTACGCAGCAGCCTTACGAGTGTTGCACTCAATAATCTGAAACCAGAGAACAGTTTCTAGAATCATGATAATAAAATTTGGTGTAAAGAAATACTCCCTCCGTTCCTAAATATTTGTCTTTGTAGATATTTTAAAGGGCCACAACATACGGATGCATATAGACATATTTTAGAGTGTAGATTCACTCACTTTGCTCCGTATATAGTCACTTGTTGAAATCTCTAGAAAGACAAATATTTTGAAACGGAGAGAGTAGGTACGTGTCACAGTGGACCCTCACAACAAATTTTCGGGAATCGGGATATCACGTTAGCGTTGTTGAACATACCCTCTTTTAGTGAAACTGCTATGAACCGTAAAGACCAACTTTGAATTGTCAACTGAAAATACGAAGTAGAGTTCCCAACACATACATGGGGTAACTGAACATAAGTCGTTACAGAATTGCACCATCTAGAGGATCAAGATTACCAGGGACTGGGACTGCGAAAAATGTGCATTTATCATTCTACCTATGTTTTGTGTATGCCTCAGATCAAGGGCAGCATCAACCTGCAGTTCAGGGACATCCAGATCAGTTGAAAAGGATTTTCGTTTTTGTTATTCCGTCTGTCAAACCATCTTGCAAACACCTCAAACATGGAGCTGTATAGGAGTACGAAGAAGAAACATGGTAGAACCTACTTGCTCAAACTCAAGAATTTACATCAACAAATGTGGCATGCAAGGAACAAAGGTTCCAACTAGAAAGAAGAGGGACTTCTAGATAAACCAGTCTATACATATCAAACTATCAATCTTCCCAGTGCATACCATGGCGTACTTCAACCACAGTCTAGAAAAAACTAAATGTTTGCATCAAGGTGCCATGCGATCATGCTCAGGCTAGTGAAACAGTTGCTTTAGTTCCCTTAATTAATAGGTGCATACAACAAGATCAAGTTTCGTTTGTCCTAGAAAAAGAACTTGGTGTCATGATACTAATCGATTTGGACGTGGTAAATATGTGTGTCTAGAACTACGAGCTTGATTTGAGATGGAGCCGTTGCGTGAGCGGACTGGTGACGGCATGGGCGACTGCGGGACCTCGTGGCGGTGTGTGTTGGGCGTGGCCTCGCCGGCGGCATGGACCGTGGTCCACCACGGCGGGTGTTCCCCCCCGAGCGAGCGGGGCGCAGGGACGCGCCGGCTCGCCGGCGATGGGCGTCGGGGCCCGTGCCAACCGTTTCTGGGCGCTGGCGGCGGAGGGGTCGGACGACGACGACGATGCGGTTTCGGAGGTGGAGGCGGAGTTGGGTCCGCGTCCTGTGCCGGCGGGGCCGATGGTTGGTGATTTCGTGGCCTTTGCAGCCGCGGAGCGCGAGCCGGAATTGAAGCGTGGGCGGCGGTTCGCTCCGGGGGGCGAGGCTCCAGGGCCACGACCTCACGCATCTGGTTTCCCTCGTCGGCCGGGCGCGCCGGAGCTGCGTCGGGAACCGCACAGCACATCAGAGCCATGACGGTTGCATGCTTGGTGCGTGCCATGCCTGCGCCACCCAGGGAGGATTGGTCGTGCCTGCCGGCGTCCTCGGTTTCTTCGTCGGCGGCGGCGGCGCCGCTGTCGAGCGGGAGAGTGGAGACGCGGTCCTCCCCGGTGCCTAGGGTTGGGCTGGGTGGGCCGGTTTTGCCCGTTGGGCCTGGGCCGGTCGGCCCGCCTGGGGACGTTGATACGTCTCCAACGTATCTATAATTTTTTATTGTTCCATGCTATTATTTATGAAGTCTTGGATGTTTAATGGGCTTTATCATACACTTTTATATCATTTTTGGGACTAACCTACTAACCCAAAGGCCCAGTCCAGTGTAACACCCCAATCTTTTTGAGCTGGTTTTCTTCCAAACTTTTGGCCTTTTGGAAGAGGGTTATTTGATCTTTTCTTGAGCCTCTTCTAAAATCTCTCTGGCCAAAGTTTTGGTGACTTCTCAAGCTTGGTTTTTGACCTTGAAGATCTCCTCTTGGGTTGGCTCAAGCCCAAATTGAGTTTCAAAGAAGTTGTTTGAACCCTCCCCTACTTGAGTTATATCTTTCAAGTTTGATCTTGGACTTATCCTCACCCCCAACCTTCATCTTGCCATGACCCCAATAGAAATATTTATCTCCAAAACCCTCTTCACACCTTAGGACAAGTCTCTCATGAATTCCAGTAAGTTTTGACCTTATTGGGATTTTTCCTCTATTTATTTCACTCCAAAACTATTTCTGTCTCTTATAGTGGACCTTGGTGATTTACAAAGGAGCCACCTTTTTCAACCAGATATTTGATTCCAAACCAACTCTCCTAGATGGTCCTTAGTACCCACAACCTAGATCCATCTTGTTTCACTGGTCCATAGTTCAAAATTTTCAAATTTCACCTGCTGCAAGTTTGGACCAGATTTGCAAAATTTGGTGAAATTCATATTTTATCTTCTTCCAAAAATCCAGTGAAAAATCAGGCAGCCTTTAGATGCATCGAGAGGCCACTCCACCAAATATCAGCACCAGAAATATTTCACACATGCCAAAAACATTTCATCAAACACTTAGCATACACTGTTTTGTCAAGTTCAGAAGCTGTTAACTGAAACTGTCGACAGACAGTTCGACAGTTCGTCAGTTTCGTCAGGCACTTCGACAATCTCACCAGTAACCTCCTTGGCTCGACGCTGCACTGTACCATCTTCTTATCCAGAGTGCCGCACGGTTGCTTGGCAGCTTCTGGGCGTCGGTGGCGCCCTGGCCCGACCGCGCCGGCGACTGCCACGACAACAGCGCCGCCCGTGGCGGCTGACAGAAGTAACCCCGCAGCTCGACGCCGTTCGGCGCCGCCCAAAGCACCCCAGCGCTCCGCGTGTCCACCTCCAGTGCCAGTGCACGCCTGCCGCACCGTCGCCATGGCCTGGCGCGCGCAGAGCGCGTTTTCTGCCGCCGACGTGCCGCGCGGCCGTTCTGTCGGGGACAGCCCGTAACTCTCTCTCCCCTGCTGAGTTAGGTGCGGGAATGGAACCACTACACCTCCTAGACGATGCTCAAGCCCCTAACTCCGCCGTCCAACCACAGCATCACCGTAATCGACTCGCCGGACTTATCCATTCGCGGCAACCGCCTCGGGCCAGCTATATAAGGCACCCGCGAGCTCGTTCTCGAGCCCGCACATCTTCACTACCTCCCTAGACCGCGCCCAGCCTCTGGAAGAGCCTCGAGGGGCCCTTCTTCTCCAACTCCGGCCAACTCCCTCCGCCGCGGGCTCCAGCATCGTTCACTCCGGTGAGAGCTTCTCCACCGTCGTGGACTCGAGCGAAGCACCCTGGCACCCACCTATACCTAACCCCCACCTCAATTTGATCCCAGGAACCCTCTCCGACGAGGCCCACGACCACCCGAGCCGCCGTCCGCCGGAGACAGGGTCGTCGTCGACGTGGGGCTCGCCGACACTCAACTCCACCACCATTCGACGCGGAAGATCACCGAGAAGCCGTACGTATCACTCCCCTCCCCTAACTCGCCGTGGATCGGCGCCGGCGACCACCGCACCACCGGCGCCGGCACGACTCTGCTCCAGTTTTCAAACCTGACGCGTGGGGCCCCTTGTCAGCCTCACACCCCTCCCCTCCGAACCGTTTTCTGTAAGCGCATTCGAGCAAAGTACGTTTCCCCTCTGCGGTTGACGTACTGCGTACCGATTCGCTTTGCTGTTTTCTGTTTTAGCCCCTGGAACTTTTCTGTTTCATTACAGATGAGTCTCTGGACAGAAACTCTAATATCTTTTTAACTAAAGATGATTTTGAGTTGATTCTTTTTCTGTCCTCTTTAGTTTTCTGTCTAGTTTTTTGTCATATTTATGTGGAATTTTTTGGAGCAACTTTATTTGCACGCGCGGTATTTATGTTAGTATTTATTTGTTTGAATACGTAGATACCGGAGGTCGTGACGGAGACGCGAACCATACCGAGTTAGACTCCGACTTCTCAGAACCAGGCAAGCATGTTTGAACCTTTCATATGATGAGTGTGTTGCATGTTTGCTCGAGTAGTTCGTTTCATAAGCATGATCATATGGGCATACGTGTATGGTTATATTTCATGCAAGTAAGCTTCAGGTGAGCCCCGAGTGTTAATGTTTGAACCACCTCGATCATATGGTGATATGACGGGTGGAATGCTGGTATTGTTGGAGCATGCCAGTAGTTGGTTAACTCAGTATCAACGGAGATCATGTCATGATTCCGTTCATCTCCTTTTGGTACTATCATAGGCCGTCTGTTGAGATTACGGTCTAGTCAGTTGTAAACCACTTCCCGAGTACACACCAAGTAGACGGGCCGGGATGAGGGTTCCATGGCCCTGGATTAAAGCCCGTCATCCGGTCAGGGGGCATGGGTGTTTCCGGTTGGGACCGAGAGGGGGGCACCCCTTAGAGCGCGCATATATAAATTTGATCCCATGCTATTCGAGGTTGTAGCCTCCCCGTCTTAGAGTTTTTCGTGAATGTTGTCACGGGTGATTCCGGACAGCAGGATGTTAAATGGGTGTGTACTGGTTAGTTGGGTTTCTACTAAAACACCGTAGACGGAACTAGTCCCCATGGCTAGTAGAGTCCGTCGGCTATGAGCTAATAGTACAAGCTCTGCAGAGTTAAAATTCCTTCAGTAGCCATGTTTATGGCCTAGGGTCAATCTTCATGTCAACCCGGTGACCGTCTCTAGTATATTCTTGTTGGTAACCAGAGTAGTGTTTTTGTCAAGTTCATTTGGTAGATGAACTCACCAACTATCTCAATATTGATTTACTTTCAGAAGTATTTCGTCATTATTCTATGGTTATTTATAAGCCCTTTATGTGATGTCGCTCAGACGTCCGACTGTGGCATTCTTTTTATTTATAAGCCCTTTATGTGATGTCGCTCAGACGTCCGACTATGGCATTCTTTTTATTTATAAGCCCTTTATGTGATGTCGCCCAGACGTCCGACTGTGGCATTCTTTTTATTTATAAGCCCTTTATGTGATGTTGCTCAGACGTCCGACTGTGGCATTCTTTTAATTTATAAGTCATTTATGTGATGTCGCTCAGACGTCCGACTGTGGCATTCTTTTTATTCATAAGCCCTTTATGTGATGTCGCTCACACGTCCGACTGTGGCATTCTTTTTATTCATAAGCCCTTTATGTTGTGTCGCTCAGATGCCCGACTGTGGCCTGCTATCATTTATTATTTCACGAGGCGTCACTCAGACACTCGTTTGGTCTCCTTCTTTTTATCTTATGGATTTCGGGAGGATTACCGCCCGACTTCTATCATTGCATACAACTCATTAATATTTTATTCCGGTCGTATTTTTGCTGGAATACTCATATGCGTCATGTTGGCATTTGTTATATCTTAAGTCCGAACTGTCTTGCGCGTACATTCAAAGTACTCACCTGGCTTGTTGATTTGGCCAGATGTGGACGAAGGCGATCTCATGGATGAAGAGTTCGATAGCGAGTCCGACGCTTAGTGGAGTCCCAGTCAGTCCCTTGCGATCCTGGAGTTAAATCACTGTTTTATAACCGCTTCCGCCTATCACCAAATAAATTCATCGGGTCTCAATCCGACACTCGATGAACTGTAATATATTGGAGTCACATCATCCACTTCACTGTGACAAGTCCACCACCCTTTTATTACGAGTCAGTAGTATGCCACCCTGCCTTGTGTCATATCCGCCTTTATGTATTATATTGGCGCGCTTGTAATAAAATTGTTGACCAACCCCTAGCTCAACCTTGTATAATGTTTAGTGTACTGGAATTCTATGGCAAGGATTTGTCTGCGAGCAGGTAATAATATCCCTCGCTGGTTTGATAAAAAGGTTGGTCTTCCGGTAATTATTTTACTAAAGGACCGGTCCTGACATCCAGATTGCTGTTTTTTGCCTGTTTCAGGGTTTTGCAGAAAAATAATATCAAACGGAGTCCAAACGGAATGAAACCTTCGCGAGAGATATTTTTGGAGAAAATCACGCACGGGGGACTTGAGAGCCACGTCAGGGGATCAAGGGGCTGCCCACGAGGGTGGGGGGCGCGCCCCTGCCTCGTGGGGCCCCCGAGCACCCCCCCGGTGTCCTTCTTCCTATATAAGTCTACGTACCCCGAAACCTTCGACAACATAGAGAAAACCCTAATTCCACCGCCGTAACCTTCTGTTCTCGTGAGATCCCATCTTGGAGCCTGTTCCGGAGCTCCACCGGAGGGGGATCCATCACGGAGTTCTTCATCATAATCATCATCGCCCTCACCATGAGTTGTGAGTAGTTTACCACAGACCTTCGGGTCCATAGCTAGTATCTAGATGGCTTCTTCTCTCTCTCTGGATCTCAATACAAAGTTCTCCTCGGTCTTTGAGGAGATCTATTCGATGTAATCTCTTTTTGCGGTGTGTTTGTCGAGATCCGATGAATTGTGAGTTTATGATCAATATTATCTATGAAAGACATTTGGTTCTTCTCTGAAATTTTTATGTGTGTTCATAATATCCTTGCAAGTCTCTTCGAATTATTGGTTTGGTTTGGCCTACTAGATCTATAGTTCTTGCAATGGGAGAAGTGCTTGGCTTTGGGTTCAATCTTGCGGTGTCCTTTCCCAGTGACAGTAGGGGCAGCAAGGCACGTATTGTATTGTTGCCATCGAGGATAAAAAGATGGGGTTTATATCATATTGCTTGAGTTTATCCCTCTACATCATGTCATGTTGCTTAAGGCGTTACTCTGTTCTTATGAACTCAATACACTAGATGCATGCTAGATAGCGGTCGATGTGTGGAGTAATAGTAGTAGATTCGGAATTGTTTCGGTCTACTTGTCTCGGACGTGATGCCTATATACAATAATCATGCCTAGATAGTCTCATAATTATTCGCTTTTCTATCAATTGCTCGACAGTAATTTGTTTAACCGCCATAGAATATCGCTTTCATGAGAGAAGCCACTAGAGAACAATATGGCCCCCGGGTCTATTCTCAACATATCAATCTACATCTACTTTTATTGCTTTTATTTGCTGTTCTTATAAACCAAAAATACCAAAAATATAAACTATCATCTCTATCAGATCTCACTTTCGTAAGTGACCGTAAAGGGATTGACAACCCCTTATCGCGTTGGCTGCGAAGCTCTTATTTGTTTGTGTAGGTGCGAGGGACTCGCGCGTGGTCTCCTACTGGATTGATACCTTGGTTCTCAAAAACTGAGGGAAATACTTACGCTACTGTGATGCATCTCCCTTTCCTCTTCGAGGGAATACAACGCAAGCTCAAGAAGTAGCAGACGTATCGGGCATGTCCGCTGGACACGGGCATGGGGCTACACTGGGAGTGGTACCTACTGGGCCAACGCGGCCCGTGGCGCCCAGGCCTGTCTCGCGGCCGGTCTCTTGGTATATATGGATGCGGCGGGTCTGTCTAGACCCTCATTTAGGGTTTCCTGCCTCAGCTCGTGACGTGAGTGTTGGGGAACGTAGCATAATTCAAAAAAATTCTACGCTTTCACCAAGATCCAACTATGGAGACATCTAGCAACGAGCAAGTAAGAGTGCATCTACATACCGTTATGGAGATTGCGAGCGGAAGCTTTCGAAGAAGCGTGGATGAAGTAGTCGTACTCTTCGCGTTCTTCGTCACCGATGATCTAGCGCCGAACGGACGGCACCTCCGCGTTCAACACACGTACGGTGCAGCAACGTCACCTCCTTCTTGATCCAGCAAGGGAGGAGGAGAAGTCGTCAGAGATCCGGCAGCACGACGGCGTGATGACGGATGCAGTGGAGATCGCAGCAGGGCTTCGCCGGGCGCCCTGCGTGGGAGTATGGAGGTGTGACGGGAGGGGGAGAGGCGCCAGGGCTTGGGTGCGGCTGCCCTCTCCCCCCCACATATATATAGGGGCCAGGGGGGTGCGCCAGGGCCCCCTGCAGATCCAATCTGCAAGGGGGCGGCGGCCAGGGGGGAGTTCTTGCCCCCCAAGGCAAGTGGTGGCCCCCCTCCCCTTAGGGTTTTAACCCTAGGCGCATGGGGAGGTGGGCCACTAGTGGTGCGCCAGCCCAGAGGGGCTGGACACTTCCCCTTGCAGCCTAGGGGCCCCACCGGGATGGGTGGCCCCACCCGGTGGACCCCTGGGGCCCCTCCGGTGGTCCCGGGACGCTCCCGGTGACCCCCGGAGATCACCCGTTGGCCGAAACTGGACTTCCTATATATCAATCTTTACCTCTGGACCATTCCGGAACTCCTCGTGACGTCCGGGATCTCATCCGGGACTCCGAACAACTTTCGGGTTTCCACGTGCATTTATCTCTACGATCCTAGCGTTACCGAACCTTAAGTGTGTAGACCCTACGGGTTCGGGAGACACGTAGACATGACCGAGACCACTCTTCGGTCAATAACCAACAGCGGGATCTGGATACCCATGTTGGTTCCCACGTGTTCCTCGATGATCTTCATCGGCTGAACCACCATGTCAAGGATTCACTCAATCCCGTATGTTATTCCCTTTGTCCACCGGTACGGTACTTGCCCGAGATTCGATCGTCGGTATTCCCGATACCTTGTTCAATCTCGTCATGGCAAGTCTCTTTACTCGATCCGTAATCCATCATCCCGCGACTAACTACTTAGTCACATTGAGCTCATTATGATGATGTCTTACCGAGTGGGCCCAGAGGTACCTCTCCGTCATACGGAGTGACAACATCCCAGTCTCGGTTCGTACCAACTCAACAAACACTTTCGGAGATACCCGATGCGTACCTTTATAGCCACCCAGTTACGTTGTGACGTTTGGCACACCCAAAGTATTCCTACGGCATCTGGGAGTTGTACAACCTCATGGTCTAAGGAATAAATACTTGACACCGAAAAGCTTATGCATTACGAACTATACGATCTCGTGCTATGCTCAAGTTTGGGTCTTGTCCATCACATCATTCTCCTAATGATGTGATCCCGTTATCACTGACATCTCATGTCCATGGTCAGGAAATAGTGACCATCTGTTGATCAACGAGCTGGTAACTAGAGGACTACCAGGGACTCATTGTGGTCTGTGTATTCACACATGTATCGCTGTTTCCGTACAATACAATTCAAGCATGAATAACAAACAATTATCATGAACAAGGAGATATAATAATAATGCTTTTATTATTGCCTCTAGGGCATATCTCCAACAGTCTCCCACTTGCACTAGAGTCAATAATCTAGTTACATTGTGATGAATCGAACACCCATAGAGTTCTGGTGTTGATCATGTTTCGCTCGTGAAAGAGGTTTAGTCAACGGGTCTGCGACATTCAGATCCGTATGCACTTTACAAATATCTATGTCTCCATCCTGAACATAATTCCGGATGGAGTTGAAACGGCGCTTGATGTGCTTGGTCTTCTTGTGAAACCTGGGCTCCTTGGTAATAGCAATAGCACCAGTGTTGTCACAGAAGAGAGTCATCGGGCTTGACGCGCTTGGAATGACTCCTAGGTCGGTGATGAACTCCTTCATCCAGACTCCTTCCTGCGCTGCTTCAGAAGCAGCTATGTACTCCGCTTCACATGTAGATGCTGCCACCACGCTTTGCTTGCAACTGCACCAGCTGACTGCCCCTCCATTCAAAATATACACGTATCCGGTTTGTGACTTAGAGTCATCCAAATATGTGTCGAAGCTAGCATCGACGTAACCCTTTACGACGAGCTCTTCGTCACCTCCATAAACGAGAAACATATCCTTAGTCCTTTTCAGGTACTTCAGGATGTTCTTGACCGCTGTCCAGTGTTCCGTACCGGGATCACTTTGGTACCTCCCTACCAAACTTGTGGCAAGGTTCACATCAGGTCTGGTACACAGCATGGCATACATGATAGAACCTATGGCCGAGGCATAGGGAATGACACTCATCTTTTCTCTATCTTCTGCCGTGGTCGGCGACTGAGTCTTGCTCAATCTCATACCTTGTAAAACAGGCAAGAATCCCTTCTTGGACTGATCCATATTGAACTTTTTCAATATCTTGTCAAGGTATGTGCTTTGTGAAAGACCAATGAGGCGTCTCGATCTATCTCTATAGATTTTGATGCCTAATATGTAAGCAGCTTCTCCAAGGTCCTTCATTGAAAAACTTTTATTCAAGTAGGCCTTTACATTTTCCAAGAATTCTATATCATTTCCCATCAGCAATATGTCATCCACATATAATATGAGAAATGCTACAGAGCTCCCACTCACTTTCTTGTAAATACAGGCTTCTCCATAAGTCTGTATAAAGCCAAACGCTTTGATCACTTCATCAAAGCGAATATTTCAACTCCGAGATGCTTGCACCAGCCCGTAAATCGAGCGCTGGAGCTTGCATACCTTGTTAGCGTTCTCTGGATCGACAAAACCTTCCGGTTGCATCATATACAACTCTTCCTTGAGGAAGCCATTAAGGAATGATGTTTTGACGTCCATTTGCCATATCTCATAATCATAGAATGCGGCAATAGCTAACATGATTCTGACTAACTTCAGCATCGCTACGGGAGAGAAAGTCTCGTCGTAGTCAATCCCTTGAACTTGTCGATAACCCTTAGCGACAAGCCGAGCCTTATAGATGGTCACATTACCATCCGCGTCTGTCTTCTTCTTAAATATCCATTTGTTTTCTATGGCGTGCCTATCACCAGGCAAGTCCACCAAAGTCCATACTTTGTTTTCATACATGGATTCTATCTCGGATTTCATGGCTCCAAGCCATTTATTGGAATCTGGGCCCGCCATCGCTTCTTCATAGTTCGAAGGTTCACCGTTGTCTAACTACATGATTTCTAGGACAGGGTTGCCGTACCATTCTGGTGCGGAACGTACCCTTGTGGACCTTCGAAGTTCAGTAGTAACTTGATCTGTTTCTACATGATCATTATCATTGACTTCCTCCCTTGTCGGTGCAGGCACCTCAGGAACAGTTTCCTGCGCTGCGCTACTTTCCGGTACAGGAGTGGTGACTGTCACCTCATCAAGTTCTACTTTCCTCCCACTCACCTCTTTCGAGAGAAACTCTTTCTCCAGAAAGCATCCATTCTTGGCAACAAAGACTTTGCCTTCGGATCTGTGGTAGAAGGTGTACCCAATTGTTTCCTTTGGGTATCCTATGAAGACGCATTTCTCCGATTTGGGTTCGAGCTTTTCAGGTTGAAGTTTCTTGACATAAGCATCGCAACCCCAAACTTTTAGAAACGACAGCTTCGGTTTCTTGCCAAACCAAAGTTCATACGGAGTCGTCTCAACGGATTTTGACGGAGCCCTATTTAAAGTGAATGCGGCAGACTCTAAAGCATAACCCCAAAAAGATAGCGGTAAATCGGTGAGGGACATCATAGATCGCACCATGTCCAACAGAGTACGATTTCGACGTTCGGACACACCGTTACGTTGAGGTGTTCCGGGCGGTGTCAATTGTGAAACAATTCCACAGCTCCTAAGGTGTGTGCCAAATTCATGACTTAAATATTCACCCCCACGATCCGATCGCAAGAACTTTATTTTTCTGTCACGTTGATTCTCAACCTCATTCTGAAATTCCTTGAACTTTTCAAAGGTCTCAGACTTGTGTTTCATCAAATAGATATACCCGTATCTACTCAAGTCATCCGTGAGGGTGAGAACATAACGGTAGCCTCCGCGAGCCTCAACACTCATTGGACCGCACACATCGGTATGTATGATTTCCATCAAGTTGGTTGCTCGCTCCATTGTTCCGGAGAACGGAGTCTTGGTCATCTTGCCCAAGAGGCATGGTTCGCACGTGTCAAATGATTCATAATCAAGAGACTCTAGAAGTCCATCTGAATGGAGCTTCTTCATACGTTTGACACCAATATGACCAAGGCGGCAATGCCACAAGTATGTGGGACTATCATTATCAATTTTACATCTTTTGGCATCTACACTATGAATATGTGTATCACTACGTTCGAGATTCATCAAAAATAAACCATTGACCAGCGGGGCATGACCATAAAACATATCTCTCAAATAAATAGAACAACCATTATTCTCTGATTTGAAAGAATAGCCATCTCGCATAAGACGAGATCCAGATACAATGTTCATGCTCAAAGCTGGTACTAAATAACAATTATTGAGGTTTAAAACTAATCCCGAGGGTAGATGTAGAGGTAGCGTGCCGACGGCGATCACATCGACCTTGGAACCATTCCCGACGCGCATCGTCACCTCATCCTTCGCCAGTCTCCGTTTATTATGCAGCTCCTGTTTTGAGTTACAAATGTGAGCAACTGCACCGGTATCGAATACCCAGGAGCTACTACGAGTGCTGGTAAGGTACACATCAATAACATGTATATCATATATACCTTTGACGTTGCCGGCCTTCTTGTCTGCTAAGTATTTGGGGCAGTTCCGCTTCCAGTGACCCGTTCCCTTGCAATAAAAGCACTCTGTCTCAGGCCTGGGTCCATACTTTGGCTTCCTCCCGGCAACAGGCTTGCCGGGCGCGGCAACTCCATTGCCGTCCTTTTTGAAGTTCTTCTTACCCTTGCCTTTCTTGAACTTAGTGGTTTTATTGACCATCAACACTTGATGTTCTTTCTTGATGTCTACCTCCGCTGATTTCAGCATTGAATACACCTCGGGAATGGACTTCTCCATCCCCTGCATATTGAAGTTCAACACGAAGCTCTTGAAGCTTGGTGGGAGCGACTGGAGGATTCTGTCAACGACCGCTTCATCTGGGAGATTCATTCCCAGCTGAGACAAGCGGTTGTGCAATCCTGAAATCTTGAGGATGTGCTCACTGACAGAACTGTTCTCCTCCATCTTACAGCTGTAGAATGCGTCGGAGACATCATATCTCTCGACTCGGGCATGAGCTTGAAAAACCATTTTCAGCTCTTCGAACATCTCATATGCTCCGTGGTGCTCAAAACGTTTTTGGAGCCCCGATTCTAAACTGTAAAGCATGCCGCACTGAACCAGGGAGTAATCATCACAACGCGACTGCCAAGCGTTCATAACGTCTTGGTTTGCCGGGGCAGGAGCGTCACCTAGCGGTGCTTCTAGGACATAAGTTCTCTTGGCTGCTATGAGGATAATCCTCAGGTTACGGACCCAATCCGTATAGTTGCTACCATCGTCTTTCAGCTTGGTTTTCTCTAGGAACGCGTTGAAGTTGAGGGAAACCTGAGCGTGGGCCATTTGATCTACAAGAGATATTGTAAAGAATTTAGACTAAGTTCATGATAATTAAGTTCATCTTAATCAAATTTTAATGAACTCCCACTCAGAATGACATCTCTCTAGTCATCTAAATGATACACGATCTGAATCGAGTAGTTCGTATCCGATCATCACGTGAGACGGACTAGTCATCAACGGTGAACATCTTCATGTTGATCGTATCTTCTATACGACTCGTGCTCGACCTTTCGGTCTTCCGTGTTCCGAGGCCATGTCTATACATGCTAGGCTCGTCAAGTGAACCCTAAGTGTATCGCGTGTGTAAATCTGTCTTACACCCGTTGTATGTGAACGTTAGAACCTATCACACCCGATCATCATGTGGTGCTTCGGAGCAACGAGCTTTAGCAACGGTGCATAGTTAGGGGAAACACAATACTTGAAATTTTAGTGAGAGATCATCTTATTTACTACCGTCGTTCTAAGTAAACAAGATGCATAAACATGATAAACATCACATGCAATCAATTAAAGTGACATGATATGGCCAATATCATCTTGCTCCTTGGATCTCCATCTTCGGGGCACCATGATCATCTTGTCACCGACTCGACACCATGATCTTCATCATCATGATCTCCATCATCGTGTCTTGAAGAAGTCGTCACACCAACTATTACTTCTACTACTATAGCTAACGTTTAGCAATGAAGTAAAGTAATTACATGGCGTTATTCAGTGACACGCAGGTCATACAATAATTAAGACAACTCCTATGGCTCCTGCCGGTTGTCAAGTTCATCGACATGCAAGTCGTGATTCCCTATTACAAAAACATGATCAATCTCATACATCACATATATCATTCATCACATCTTCGTTCTTGGCCATACCAGGTCACAAAACACATGCTGCAAAAACAAGTTAGACGTCCTCTAATTGTTGATGCAAGTTTTACGTGGCTTCTATAGGATTTCTAGCAAGAACGTTTCTTACCTACGCCAAAAACCACAACGTGATTTGTCAACTTCTATTTACCCTTCATAAGGACCCTTTTCATCGAATCCGATCCGACTAAAGTAGGAGAGACAGACACCCGCCAGCCACCTTATGCATCTAGTGCATGTCTGTCGGTGGAACCAGTCTCACGTAAGCGTACGTGTAAAGTCGGTCCGGGCCGCTTCATCCCACAATACCGCTGAATCAAGATTGACTAGTAACGGTAAGAAAGTTGAACAAAATCAAACGCCCACAACTGCTTTGTGTTCTACTCGTGCAAGATGCTACGCATAAAACCTAGGCTCAGATGCCACTGTTGGGGAACGTAGCATAATTCAAAAAAATTCTACGCTTTCACCAAGATCCAACTATGGAGACATCTAGCAACGAGCAAGTAAGAGTGCATCTACATACCGTTATGGAGATTGCGAGCGGAAGCTTTCGAAGAAGCGTGGATGAAGTAGTCGTACTCTTTGCGTTCTTCGTCACCGATGATCTAGCGCCGAACGGACGGCACCTCCGCGTTCAACACACGTACGGTGCAGCAACGTCACCTCCTTCTTGATCCAGCAAGGGGGGAGGAGAAGTCGTCAGAGATCCGGCAGCACGACGGCGTGATGACGGATGCAGTGGAGATCGCAGCAGGGCTTCGCCGGGCGCCCTGCGTGGGAGTATGAAGGTGTGACGGGAGGGGAGAGGCGCCAGGGCTTGGGTGCGGCTGCCCTCTCCCCCCCACATATATATAGGGGCCAGGTGGTGCGCCAGGGCCCCCTGCAGATCCAATCTGCAAGGGGGCGGCGGCCAGGGGGGAGTTCTTGCCCCCCAAGGCAAGTGGTGGCCCCCCTCCCCTTAGGGTTTTAACCCTAGGCGCATGGGGAGGTGGGCCACTAGTGGTGCGCCAGCCCAGAGGGGCTGGACACTTCCCCTTGCGGCCTAGGGGCCCCACCGGGATGGGTGGCCCCACCCGGTGGACCCCCGGGGCCCCTCCGGTAGTCCCGGGACGCTCCCGGTGACCCCCGGAGATCACCCGTTGGCCAAAACTGGACTTCCTATATATCAATCTTTACCTCCGGACCATTCCGGAACTCCTCGTGACGTCTGGGATCTCATCCGGGACTCCGAACAACTTTCGGGTTTCCACGTGCATTTATCTCTACGACCCTAGCGTTACCGAACCTTAAGTGTGTAGACCCTACGGGTTCGGGAGACACGTAGACATGACCGAGACCACTCTCCGGTCAATAACCAACAGCGGGATCTGGATACCCATGTTGGTTCCCACGTGTTCCTCGATGATCTTCATCGGATGAACCACCATGTCAAGGATTCACTCAATCCCGTATGTTATTCCCTTTGTCCACCGGTACGGTACTTGCCCGAGATTCGATCGTCGGTATTCCCGATACCTTGTTCAATCTCGTCATGGCAAGTCTCTTTACTCGATCCGTAATCCATCATCCCGCGACTAACTACTTAGTCACATTGAGCTCATTATGATGATGTCTTACCGAGTGGGCCCAGAGGTACCTCTCCGTCATACGGAGTGACAACATCCCAGTCTCGGTTCGTACCAACTCAACAGACACTTTCGGAGATACCCGATGCGTACCTTTATAGCCACCCAGTTACGTTGTGACGTTTGGCACACCCAAAGTATTCCTACGGCATCCGGGAGTTGTACAACCTCATGGTCTAAGGAATAAATACTTGACACCGAAAAGCTTATGCATTACGAACTATACGATCTCGTGCTATGCTCAAGTTTGGGTCTTGTCCATCACATCATTCTCCTAATGATGTGATCCCATTATCACTGACATCTCATGTCCATGGTCAGGAAACCGTGACCATCTGTTGATCAACGAGCTGGTAACTAGAGGACTACCAGGGACTCATTGTGGTCTGTGTATTCACACATGTATCGCTGTTTCCGTACAATACAATTCAAGCATGAATAACAGACAATTATCATGAACAAGGAGATATAATAATAATGCTTTTATTATTGCCTCTAGGGCATATCTCCAACAGTGAGGCACCTCGCACACTCCGACCGCATTCTCAAGATCCCGTCTCCCCCCCTCCTCTTCTCAAATCCTTCGCGGCGGCGGTGATGGGCGACCGGCGGGCGGACAAGCGCCCCATGGAGGTCTCAGATCCGGAGGCGGAACAACGTCGGGAGCGCGAGCCTCGCGACAAGGCGAAACGCGTGATGCGCGAGCGCTCTGCTGGTCGCGAGGCCAGAGATGAGCGCGGTGGTTCGTGCGAACAGGGAGGGCGCGAGGGGGATTGGGGTCATCCTCCCCTGTGGTGGATTCAGCAGCAAGAACGCAAGAAGAAGAAGAAAGCCACTCAGCAGCGCCGCGAGCTTGAGAGGAAGCCGGAGGCTCATCCGTACTGTGGTGGGGGCCATGGTGACCCGATGACCAAGAAGACGCGGGCGCACTCAGATCCCCCGGCGGTGGCGCTTCATTCTTCGTCCAAGGGCACGGCGGAGGAGCCCATTCCGGTGGAAGAGGCCCCCGACGTCGAGTGCTTCAAGTGCGGGCGCCTTGGGCACTACCAATCCAAGTGCAAGTGTAAGCCATGTGTGTGCTCTGCAAGGAAGAGGGGCACGCCTCTACTCACTGCCCGACGCTGGGTCGTCAGTTGCACCTGCAAATCATAGGCAGCGCCATCTCGAGGGAAGGCTTTTTCTGCCTCGATTTTGAAGACGATGACGAGATCGAAGCTCCCATCGACGCCCGCATCAAGAACGCGGCCATCCTCTCCGCAGATCCGGGGAAGCTCAACCTTCGCATCCTCAAACAGGAGCCGAAACACATGGTGGCTAGCGATTGGGACTGGCAGGTAACTCAAGTTGGTGACAATGATTTCTTGGTGGTGTTTCCATCTGCTTATCTTCTGCACATGGCTAAATCAAGTGGGAAATTGTTCTTATCTATCCATGACATAACTGCGCTGGTGCGGGATATGCTACACGAAGAGGTGCATCCTATGGTTATGCCAGAGACATGTGTCCGTCTCTATGGTATACCTAAGAAGCATTGGCGTGAGGACCGCATCAAGGAAGGGCTCCGGATGCTGGGTCGGCCGATCGTGGTCGATGAGCTGTCCCTAATCAGGTTGGGGCCTGTGCGGATGAAGCTCGCGTGTAGAGCCCCGTGATAACCCACAAGTGTAGGGGATCACAACAGTTTTCGAGGGTAGTGTATTCAACCCAATTTATTGATTCGACACAAGGGGAGCCAAAGAATACTCTTAAGTATTAGCAGCTGAGTTGTCAATTCAACCACACCTAGAAACTTAGTATCTGCAGCAAGGTAGTTTAGTAGCAAAGTAATACGGAGATAGTGGTAACAACAATAAAAGTAACGGTAGTGTTTTTGTAGTTTTTGTAATAGTAGCAGCAGAAAAGTAAATAAGCAACAAGCAATATGTGAAAAGCTCGTAGGCATTGGATCGGTGATGGGGAATTATGTCAGATGCAATTCATCATGTAAAAGTTATAACCTAGGGTGACACAAAACTAGCTCCAGTTCATCAATGTAATGTAGGCATGTATTCCAAATATAGTCATACGTGCTTATGGAAAAGAACTTGCATGACATCTTTTGTCCTACCCTCCCGTTGCAGCGGGGTCCTAGTGGAAACTAAAGGATATTAAGGCCTCTTTTAATAGAGTATCGGACCAAAGCATTAACACATAATGAATACATGAACTCCTCAAGCTACGGTCATCCCCGGGAGTGGTCCCGATTATTGTCACTTCGGGGTTGCCGGATCATAACACATAGTAGGTGACTATAGACTTGCAAGATAGGATCAAAAACACACATATATTCATGAAAACATAATAGGTTCAGATCTGAAATCATGGCACTCGGGCCCTAGTGACAAGCATTAAGCATAGCAAAGTCATAGCAACATCAATCTCAGAACATAGTGGACACTAGGGATCAAACCCTAACAAAACTAACTCGATTACATGGTAAATCTCATCCAACCCATCACCGTCCAGCAAGCCTACGATGGGATTACTCACGCACGGCGGTGAGCATCATGGAATTGGTGATGGAGGAAGGTTGATGATGACGATGGCGACGATCTCCACTCTCCGGAGCCTCGAACGGACTCCAGATCAGCCCTCCCGAGAGAGATTAGGGCTTGGCGGCGGCTCCATATCGTAAAACGCGTTTATTCTTTCTCCCTGATTTTTTCTCCCCAAAAGTGAATATATGGAGTCCGAGGGTACGTCAGTGGAGCATCAGGGGGCCCACGAGGCAGGGGGCGCGCCCCCACCCTCGTGGACAGGGTGTGAGCCCCCTGGTCTGGATCTTTCCGCAGATATTTTTTATATTTTCCAATAATTCTCTGTGGATTTTCAGGTCATTCCCAGAACTTTTTATTTCTGCACAAAAACAACACCATGGCAATTCTGCTAAAAACAGCGTCAGTCCGGGATAGTTCCATTCAAATCATGCAAGTTAGAGTCCAAAACAAGGGAAAAAGTGTTTGGAAAAGTAGATACGTTGGAGACGTATCAACTCCCCCAAGCTTAAACCTTTGCTTGTCCTCAAGCAATTCAGTTGATAAACTGAAAGTGATAAAGAAAAACTTTGACAAACTCTGTTTGCTCTTGTTGTTGTAAATATGTCAGCCAACATTCAGGTTTTCAGCAAAGATCATGAACTAACCACATTCACAATAACTTTCAGGTCTCATGTCTACTCACATCAATGGCATAATCAACTAGCAAGCAATAATAATAAACCTCGGATGACATCACTTTCTCAAAACAATCATGATATGATATAACAAGATGGTATCTCGCTAGCCCTTTCTGAGACCGCAAAACATAAATGCAGAGCACCTTTAAGGATCAAGGACTCACTAGACATTGTAATTCATGGTAAAAGAGATCCAGTCATGATCATACTCAATGCAAATTAATAGTAATACATGCAATGACAGAGGTGCTCTCCTACTGGTGATGTTTGATAAGAGGATGATGACTCAGCATAAAAGTAAATAGATAGGCCCTTCGCAGAGGGAAGCAGGGATTTGTAGAGGTGCCAGAGCTCGATTTTAAATAGAGATTGAATAACATTTTGAGCGATATACTTTCATTGTCAACATAACAACCAGGAATCTCGATATCTCCCATGCTACGCACATTATAGGCGGTTCCCAAATAGAATGGTAAAGTTTATACTCCCCCAAGCACCAACAAGCACACTCCACGGCTACCCGAAACAACGGGTACCGTCCAAACCAACAACAGCCATGGGGGAGTTTTGTTTAATTATTATGATTTTGAGCATGGGACTGGGCATCCCGGTTACCAGCCACTTTCTCATGAATGATGAGCGGAGTCCACTCATCGTGAGAATAACCCACCTAGAATGGAAGATATAGACAGCCCTAGTTGATACATGAGTTGTTCGAGCATACAAAACAGAATTTCATTTGAAGGTTTAGAGTTTGGCACATACAAATTTACTTGGAACGGCAGGTAAATACCGCATATAGGAAGGTATGGTGGACTCATATGGAATAACTTTGGGGTTTATGAAAGTGGATGCACAAGCAGTATTCCCGCTTAGTACAGGTGAAGGCTAGAAAGAGACTGGGAAGCGACCAGCTAGAGAGCGACAACAGTCATGAACATGCATTAAAATTAATCAACAGTGAATGCAAGCATGAGTAGGATATAAATCATCCTAAACATAAATGTCATGGAGGCTATGTTGATTTTGTTTCAACTACATGCGTGAACATGTGCCAAGTCAGATCACTTGAATCATTCAAAGGAGGATACCACCCTATCATACCACATCACAACCATTTTAATATCATGTTGGCACGCAAGATAGACCATTATAAACTCTCAGCTAATTAAGCATGGCATAAGCAGCTATGATCTCTAATTGTCATTGCAAGCATGGTTAATTCATAACAAGCTGAATCAGGAATGATGAACTATCATATTTACAAAAACAAGAGAGGTCGAGTTCATACCAGCTTTTCTCATCTCAATTAGTTCATCATATATCATCCTTATTGCCTTTCACTCGCGCGACCGAACGGTGTGGATAATAATAATAGTGTACATGCATTGGACTAAGCTAGAATATTCAAGCATTTAATACCAGAGAGAAGACAAGGTAATATGGCTCAAGGTTAAATCAACGATAAATCATATGAGAGCCACTAAGCATTTTAATCATGGTCTTCTACTCTTGACCCCCAAAGAAAATAAAAGAAACTATTTACACGGGAAAGCTCCCAATAAGCAAAAGAAGAACGAGAAATCTTTTTGGGTTTTCTTTTAATTGCAGCTACTACAAGCAAGGAAAGTAAACTAGCTAAAAGCTACGACTAATGTTTTTTTTTCTTAAGGTTTTTCTAACACACGAGAAAAAGACTAAGAAAAATAATTGAAACTAAACATGGATGGTACAATGAAAGAGTGTGAGCACCGACAACTAGAATAAGTGTGTGAACATGAATGTAATGTCGGTGAGAAACACGTACTCCCCCAAGCTTAGGCTTTTGGCCTATGTTGGTCTATGGCCACGGATCGGAGCTACTCTCTCCAGTGTACTGAGATGTGCCCTCTGGGTGCCACTGGTTGGCAAGCTCATCCAGATCCCACCCATAAACAGACTGAAGGTAAGGATCGAGTGGTGGCTCCGGCTCAGGCTATGAAGCTCGTGCCTGGCTCTGGTACTTGTAGAAGGCATCTGACGTAATGAGGTATATGCCTGAAGACGGATCAAACAGAGATGGTGCAGGCAAGGTAAGAATCTCACAATATTTTTCATCAAAACTTAATTTATAATTAAGCAACCTCTCCTTGTCTTTATCAATAAAATCATGTGCTATCATACTCTTATAATCTAGATAAACAGGGGCAAGCAATTTTTCTTCCTTCTCATGATGCCTAATAGGTATTCTAAAATGTTCAGCAAGGCAAGAAGCAAAGATGCCTCCAAAGACGGGGCCCTTTGAGCGGTTCAAACTTAATCGTTTAGCAACGACGGCACCCAAGCTAAAAGTTATGTCTCGAAACAAAGCATGGCGTAAAATGACAATATCAGGGGCACTAAGATTCCCACTGTTCCCGCGACCAATTAAACATCTACTAGCAAATAAAGCAAAGTAGCGCAGAACGGGGAAATGTATACTAGTAATTATTGCCCGTGAGACTTGTCTAGTTTCCCCTACAGCTATCATGTTAGTAAACCCTTCAACGTCTTCACGACATGGTTCATCAAGTCTACCTTCAAAGGGTATCTTGCATACTTCACAAAATTCTAAGAGTGATGATACGTCTCCAACGTATCTATAATTTTTTATTGTTCCATGCTATTATTTATGAAGTCTTGGATGTTTAATGGGATTTATCATTCACTTTTATATCATTTTTGGGACTAACCTACAAAACCAAAGGCCCAGTCCAGATTGCTGTTTTTTGCCTATTTCAGGGTTTTGCAGAAAAGGAATATCAAACAGAGTCCAAAGGAATGAAACCTTCGCGAGAGATATTTTTGGAGAAAATCACGCACGCGGAGCTTGAGGACCAAGTCAGGGGACAGAGAGGTGGCCCTTGAGGGTGGGGGGCGCGCCCCCCTTCCCAGGGTGCGCCTCCCTGCCTCGAGGCCCTCTCAGGTGGCCCCCTGATACGTCCAAAACGTATCTATAATTTCTGCTTGCTCCATGCCTCTTTTGGGTGATATTGCTATGTTATTTATACACTTCCATACACTTTTGATCATATTTTGACTAACCTATTAACTCAGTGCACCCCAGTGCCAGTTTCTGTTTTCGGCTATTTTTGTATTTCAGGTTTTCCCATTACGAGAACTGCCAGAAAAATCCCGGAAAAATTATATAAAAAATCAGCGTTCCAGAAGCTACCAGGCACCCGAAGCACAGCCGGAGGGGGGCCACCAGGGCTCCAGGCGCCCTGGTGGCGCCCCCCCCCCTAGCCGCGCCGGGGGGGGCGCCTGGGCCCACCGAGCCTCGTCTGATGCCCCCCTTTGGCATATATTTATACCGTCTCCCGAAACCCTCGAGACGGGAACCCTTTTTCGCGATCTCATCTCTGTTCCGCCGCCGCCGCGCTTCCAAGATCGGGAGCACCAGGAGAACTCTTCTCGGCACCCTGCCGGAGGGGAGGATCACCACCGGGAGCTTCTCCACCACCATGGACGCCTCCCGGATGAGTTGTGAGTAGTCTCCCTTGGACCATGGGTCCATGACCAGTAGCTATGTGATGTTCTCCTCCCGTTCTTGTGCTTCACTAATTAGTCCTCGTGAGCTGCCCTACATGATCGAGGCACATATGTAATCCTTATGCTGTTGCTATGATGAGTTTGCTGGGATCCGATGGATTGTGAGATTATGTTCAGATTGTGTTTGAGTAATATATTTGATTCACCTCTTTTATATTTATGTTCGTAAGTAATTCTTGCATGTTCTCCGTTGTTATTTATTGCTTTGGCCAAGTAGTAGGTAGTGACTCCAAGAGGGAACGTTATGCTTGATTGTGGGTTCATTCCCCTCGATGACTAGCTTGAGTGACAGAAACATGAGTCTAGGGGATGTGCTGTTGCCACAAGGGGGAAAACAACGGTGCTTGTGCCCGCGGGTGCAAGGATTGTTTACTTTACGCAAAGTTCTTTTAATGCAGTTGTCTGTTGCTTTGAGTTTACACTATGGGTGGGACTCGCAACTTAATACCAGCGAGATGTTCTGGATAGATATCTCAAGGTGGATGATTAGTAGTAGATGCAGATGGATTTCGGTCTACTTACCTCGGCGTACCGCCCATGCTTTGAACCTCTACCTTTCTTGCAACTTAGTCAGCATTGGTTTGCGCACATGGTCCTGTCAATTGCCCAGCTGTAATTCGTTTACCTCACATAGCTGTTTTATCGTCTTTTGGGAGAGAGACATCACTAGTGAACATCATGAGACTCCGGTCCATATTACCATCATTGATCGCATCCGCTATTTACTTTCCGCTTTTACTTACTATTGCAATTATGCCTATCACTATTATCACTTGCGTTTGATCCTTTGTAAACTACAAGGCCGGAGGGATTGACAACCTCTCTGTACTCGTTGGGAGCAAAGTTATTTGTATCTGTGTGCAGGTCCACGTTGATTGCTAATATCTGGCGCCGTTAGCAGTTGACACCTTCTTGTTGAAACTGGGAGTCTCAGGGAAATCGATCCTTGGCATTGCCAAGGGAAAACTTCCGCTACACTGCATCTCAAACCTTCCACTTGGGGTAACCAACGAGGGGCGAGAAGCCATCAAGCAAAGTTTTCTGGCGCCGTTGCCGGGGTCTCCACTCTTCAAGATAGGGGAGTTGCACGCTATCTTTTACCTTTGCTTTTTAGTCTTGTTAGTTTACCTTTCAGTTTTTTGCTTTAGTATCCTTTATCAAAAATTACAAAAATATATATTTGCTTTTCTGTTAGTAGTCCTTTCTGTTTAGCCAAACATGTGAGGATTTGGTGCTTTGAGGGAATCAGAAGTTCTAGATTTCCATCAAAGGGATGGAGAAAATATGAAGAAGGCATGGGACAGAATTTCTGATGCACATAGGAGAATTATGCCTTGGATACCTATAAAAATTGTGCTTAGAAATTTTTACCATGGTCTTTTTAAATGGTGTAAACACTCTCTTGATATTATAGCTGAAGGAGATTTCCTAGAGTGTGATGAAGCTAGAGCTCTTGAAATTATACATGGTCTATCTAGTTACTTTGTTTATGATCATAACTTTGATACTGTCATAGATAGACTTGCTACTATTGAGAAGAGAATGGATGCTCTAGACTTGATGAAGGTAGAGAAACCCAAACCCAATAAGAAAGACATTTTGGAAATAGACAATGATTGGGAGCCTTTTGTTAAGATTAGCATCTCTAATCAAGACTTCCTTGCTTATTGTGATATTGGATCTATGGTTTCTACTATGCCAAAAATTGTTCATGATTCTTTAAAATTTAACATGGATAGATTACCATCTTATCATGAACACACTAATGGAGATATTTCTGAAATCCAGGGAAGAATAATCGACGTGCCGGTTAAATTCCTTAAAGGGATTGCAATGATTGATTTCTTAATCATGGAGCCAAACCAGGGAAATATAGTGCTTGGAAGGGACTTCCTCCGAGCAGTAAAAGGCTTCATTGATATAGGTAAGGGACAAATCCGCTTACGCGGAAAGGCAAAAGGTGTGTACCCCTTTCCTAGAAGGAACAAGAGTGAACTTGTTGAGGAACCATTTGAAGCAATTTATAGCTCCGATTATTATGATGGTTATTGATTCCTCTTTGCATTATTCCTAGCTTAAAGGCATAAAAGAAAGCGCTTTTGGGAGGCAGCCCAATGAATAAATTTTTATTTTGCTTTTGTTGTGTCTTGATGTTGTTACTACAGTAGCATCATCATTGTATCTTTGCTTTTCAAATTTTGTGCCAAGTGTAGCCTCTGATTGCAAGGAAGTTCAAAAGTTGTGACGTGCTGTCCAGGAAACAGATTCTGTCCTTGGACAGAAAAATTCGTATAAAATCACCAGATCATCTTTTTGGTCTGAATTTTTTCGACAGCGTGCTCTATATAATTATCTTTCGTGCATCTGTTTTGAGTTTTTTGATTAGAGTTGCAGAAGTGCCCCGAAAATATAATTTACTACCTGTTGTTCTGTTTTTCACAGATTCTGTCCTGTTTTGCCTTTCCTTCATTTTGCAAACCTAGAGCTTGCTTTTTCTTTGCAAAAACCTTTTGGCAATCTTGAGAAACAGTAGACCTTCAAGAATATCTTTATTTCCAGCAAGGAACAATTATTTTATTATGGGTACTAACCTCGCTAATCAGATTATGATGAGTTATGTATGAAGGGAGTTTTCAAGTGTGCGAGGGAAGATGATAAAAAGATTCAGGAGTGTCAAACGCTCAAGCTTGGGGATGCCCCCATGCACCCCCAAGAAATATTCAAGGAGACTCAAGCGTCTAAGCTTGGGGATGCCCCCGTGCATCCCCTTCTCCATCAACATTATCAGTTCGTCTTTCGTTCCACTATATTTTAATCACTTCATGTGTTATGTGCTATGCTTGGAGCGTCTTGCTTTTAGTTTCCTTTTTAGTTTTCTTTAGCTTTTCATAACGAGTCGGAACTCAGCTTTCTTTATGTGGGAGAGAAACACGCTCCACTTCTACCTAGAACATAACATAGAATTTTCATGTCTATCTTTGCTGTGTGTGTTCTTTGTCTTTTAATAGCTACTAGCATGCTTAGCTCTTAGTATTCATGCTTATCTTTTTAAAGAGCTTTCGTTTAGTTGGTTGCTTGAACTCTCTTTAGTTATCATGCTTATCTTATTAAGAGAATTTGCTTCCGTTGCATTGGTTGATATGTCTATGATAAAGATGCTACGTGCATAATGGTGCTTAGTAGTTCATGTTTTCTTATGGTTAGTCTCAAATAGCTGGGGGGGGGTTCCCAATCTGTTATTGGAGTACCAACATGATTTGTTTGCCTATGATGTGGTATGGTTTAGTAATATCTTCCTTCAAAGAATTTATTTTGATTGACTTGGCGTATGCTCACGCATATTTAAGACTGTAAAGAAAGTCTGTCAAGCCTTGATGATCTTTTGTTTCTGAGTAGCGATATAACTTCCATGCCTGATTCAATGTTGCTTTGTCGCTCTGCATGATTATGACCGTCATTGCTCTCTTAGTTGGTCGCTCCCAGTCTTTTGCTAACCTCCAACTGTACTAAGCGGACTGACTGCTTGTGCATCCACATTCTTTTAAACCAGTTATGCCATATGAGTCCACCATACCTTCCTACATGGTATTTACCTGCCATTCCTAACGGAGACTTGCATGTACCATCTCGAAATTATTCAAAGAAAAAAAAAAGCATTCCTATTTTGTGCCTCTGTTTTAAGTTCGTGAGGAAGTAGTAGTTAATTCATGATCTTTTTAAGTTGGACAAGCTTCACCCCGGGATTGCATGTATAATGTGCAAACCCATAATACGAGAAGGAACTGGCATTGAGTGCGCCTGGCTCAAAATAATATAAAAAACAAACCCTCCTTCACGCTTTGTTCATGAGAAATCAGAAAACTTTGGCAGTGATAAACAAAGGAGATTAAGAGGATGTGATCGTCCTCATTCGGGAGCCGTTCCTCGAAACTTGTCCATCTCAAGAAGTGATTGAGTTGTCTGCTAGCATTCGTTGACGGAACATGCATAATCAAAAAAAAAAAATATTAGCTCTGTTTTTAAAACCAAGAGCTCTGGTACATGTTTTGTCTTTGTTTCCGACTACGGGTTTTCAACCTTGCCAACAAAAGCCACGGTTCGAGAGTCTCCACCTTCTTTTAAAAGCACCAACTACTGAGAGCATGATTGTCATTCTGAGTGTAATGTGCATTGTCCCAAAGTAGCATTGTCTTTTGCATGATTGTGATATCGTTTATTTTGAAATCATTGTATCTAGTCATCACTTAAACCTTGGAGGTGCCCCTGCATTTATGTTTTGCTTCACTAAAGGGGGCAAGCGAGATATCACTTTATCATATTTGCACACCATGTTCATTACAAATCTATTTGATGTTTCAATATCATATTGTAAAACTTTCAGTTCTTTGTGATTTTCTCATGAGGCAACTTAATTACTATAGATTCATTGTCTCAGTAAGCTTTTGTCATATGACTATGAAAAAGTCCTATATGGTTAATAGCATGTCACCACAGAAATTATTCTTGTTATCATTTACCTACTCGAGGACGAGCAGGAATTAAGCTTGGGGATGTTGATACGTCCAAAACGTATCTATAATTTCTGCTTGCTACATGCCTCTTTTGGGTGATATTGCTATGTTATTTATACACTTCCATACACTTTTGATCATATTTGTACTAACCTATTAACTCAGTGCACCCCAGTGCCAGTTTCTGTTTTCGGCTGTTTTTGTATTTCAGGTTTTCCCATTACGAGAACTGCCAGAAAAATCCCGGAAAAATTATATAAAAAATCAGCGTTCCAGAAGCTACCAGGCACCCGAAGCACAGCCGGAGGGGGGGCCACCAGGGCTCCAGGCGCCCTGGTGGTGCGCCCCCTGGCCGCGCCGGGGGGGGGGCGCCTAGGCCCCCCGAGCCTCGTCTGATGCCCCCCTTTGGCATATATTTATACCGTCTCCCGAAACCCTCGAGACGGGAACCCTTTTTCGCGATCTCATCTCTGTTCCGCCGCCGCCGCGCTTCCAAGATCGGGAGCACCAGGAGAACTCTTCCTGGCACCCTACCGGAGGGAAGGATCACCACCGGGAGCTTCTCCACCACCATGGACGCCTCCCGGATGAGTTGTGAGTAGTCTCCCTTGGACCATGGGTCCATGACCAGTAGCTATGTGATGTTCTCCTCCCGTTCTTGTGCTTCACTAATTAGTCCTCGTGAGCTGCCCTACATGATCGAGGCACATATGTAATCCTTATGCTGTTGCTATGATGAGTTTGCTGGGATCCGATGGATTGTGAGATTATGTTCAGATTGTGTTTGAGTAATATATTTGATTCACCTCTTTTATATTTATGTTTGTAAGTAATTCTTGCATGTTCTCCGTTGTTATTTATTGCTTTGGCCAAGTAGTAGGTAGTGACTCCAAGAGGGAACGTTATGCTTGATTGTGGGTTCATGCCCCTCGATGACTAGCTTGAGTGACAGAAACATGAGTCTAGGGGATGTGCTGTTGCCACAAGGGGGAAAACAACGGTGCTTGTGCCCGCGGGTGCAAGGATTGTTTACTTTACGCAAAGTTCTTTTAATGTAGTTGTCTGTTGCTTTGAGTTTACACTATGGGTGGGACTCGCAACTTAATACCAGCGAGATGTTCTGGATAGATATCTCAAGGTGGATGATTAGTAGTAGATGCAGATGGATTTTGGTCTACTTACCTTGGCGTACCACCCAGGCTTTGAACCTCTACCTTTCTTGCAACTTAGTCAGCATTGGTTTGCGCACATGGTCCTGTCAATTGCCCAGCTGTAATTCGTTTACCTCACATAGCTGTTTTATCGTCTTTTGGGAGAGAGACATCACTAGTGAACATCATGAGACTCCGGTCCATATTACCATCATTGATCACATCCGCTATTTACTTTCCGCTTTTACTTACTATTTCAATTATACCTATCACTATTATCACTTGCGTTTGATCCTTTGTAAACTACAAGGCCGGAGGGATTGACAACCTCTCTGTACTCGTTGGGAGCAAAGTTATTTGTATCTGTGTGCAGGTCCATGTTGATTGCTAATATCTGGCGCCGTTAGCAGTTGACACCTTCTTGTTGAAACTGGGAGTCTCAAGGAAATCGATCCTTGGTATTGCCAAGGGAAAACTTCCGCTACACTGCATCTCAAACCTTCCACTTGGGGTAACCAACGAGGGGCGAGAAGCCATCACCCCCGGTGCCCTCCTTCTTCCTATATAAGTCCACGTACCCCAGAAACTCCGTACGCAGAGAGAAAATACTAATTCCACCGCCGTAGCTTCTGTTCCCGTGGAGATCCCATTTTGGAGCCTGTTCCGAAGCTCCGCCGGAGGGGGATCCATCACGGAGGCCTTCATCATCATCATCATCTCCCTCACCATGAGTTATGAGTAGTTTACCACAGACCTTCGGGTCCATAGCTAGTATCTATATGGCTTCTTCTCTCTCTCTCTCTGGATCTCAATACAAAGTTCTCCTCGGTCTTCGAGGAGATCTATTCGATGTAATCTCTTTTTGCGGTGTGTTTGTCGAGATCCGATGAATTGTGAGTTTATGATCAAGGTTATCTATGAAAGATATTTGGTTCTTCTCTGAACTTTTTATGTGTGCTCATAATATCCTTGCAAGTCTCTTCGAATTATTGGTTTGGTTTGGCCTACTAGATCTATAGTTCTTGCAATGGGAGAAGTGCTTGGCTTTGGGTTCAATCTTGCGGTGTCCTTTCCCAATGACAGTAGGGGCAGCAAGGCACGTATTGTATTGTTGCCATCGAGGATAAAATGATGGGGTTTACATCATATTGCTTGAGTTTATCCCTCTACATCATGTCATCTTGCTTAAGGCGTTACTCTGTTCGTATGAACTCAATACACTAGATGCATGCTGGATAGTGGTAGATGTGTGGAGTAATAGTAGTAGATGCAGGCAGGAGTCGGTCTACTTGTCTTGGACGTGATGCCTATATACAATGATCATGCCTAGCTAGTCTCATAATTATTCGCTTTTCTATCAATTGCTCGACAGTAATTTGTTTACCCGCCGTAGAATATCGCTATCATGAGGGAAGCCACTAGAGAAAACTATGGCCCCCGGGTCTATTCTCAACATGTCAATCTACATCTACTTTACTTTTACCGCTTTTATTTGTTGTTTTATTAAACCAAAAATACCAAAAATATAAACTATCATCTCTATCAGATCCCACTCTCGTAAGTGACCATAAAGGGATTGACAACCCCTTATCGCGTTGGCTGCAAAGTTCTTATTTGTTTGTGCAGGTGCGAGGGACTCGCGCGTGGTCTCCTACTGGATTGATACCTTGGTTCTCAAAAACTGAGGGAAATACTTACGCTACTGTGCTGCATCTCCCTTTCCTCTTCGAGGGAATACAACGCAAGCTCAAGAGGTAGCAAGAAGAATTTCTGGCGCCGTTGCCGGGGAGGCTTACACAAAAGTCATATACCAAGTACCTATCACAAACCCTTATCCTTCGCATTACATTTTTTGCCTCTCGTTTTCCTCTCCCCCACTTCACCTTTGCCGTTTTATTTGCCTTTCTTCTGCCGTGTGTTTATCGTTTGCTTGCTTCTTGTTCGCTTGTGTGTGTTGGATTGCTTGCTTGTCACTATGGCTTAGAACTATACCAAATTGTGTGACTTCTCCAATACCAACAACAATGACTTTATTAGCACTCCGATTGCTCCTATTACCGATGCTGAATCTTGTGAGATCAATGCTGCTTTGTTGAATCTTGTCATGAAAGATCAATTCTCCGGCCTTCCTAGTGAAGATGCCGCTACCCATCTAAACAACTTTGTTGATTTGTGTGATATGCAAAAGAAAAGGGATACGGATAATGACATTGTTAAATTGAAGTTATTTTCGTTTTCACTTAGAGATCGTGCTAAAACTTGGTTCTCCTCTTTGCCTAGAAATAGTATTGATTCGTGGAATAAGTGCAAAGATGCTTTTATCTCTAAGTATTTCCCTCCTGCTAAGATCATCTCTCTTAGAAACGATATTATGAATTTTAAGCAACTAGATCATGAGCATGTTGCACAAGCTTGGGACAGAATGAAATTGATGATACGTAATTGCCCTACACATGGTTTGAATCTATGGATGATTATTCAGAACTTTTATGCTGGCTTGAATTTTTCTTCTAGAAATCTTTCAGATTCGGCCGCCGGAGGCACTTTCATGGAAACCACCTTAGGAGAAGCTACCAAACTCCTAGATAATATTATGGTTAATTATTCTCAATGGCACACCGAAAGATCTACTAGTAAAAAAGTGCATGCTATCGAATAAATTAGTGTTTTGAGTGGAAAGATGGATGAACTTATGAAATTGTTTGCTGCTAAGAGTGCTTCTTCTGATCCTAATGATATGACTTTGTCCACTTTGATTGAGAATAACAATGAATCTTTGGATGTGAATTTTGTTGGTAGGAATAATTTTGGTAACAATGCTTATAGAGGTAATTTTAATCCTAGGCCTTTTCCTAGTAATTCCTCTAATAATTATGGTAATTCCTACAACAACTCTTATGGAAAGACGCCTTCTGAATTTGAAACTAGTGTTAAAGAGTTTATGATCTCGCAAAAGAATTTCAATGCTTTGCTTGAAGAGAAATTGCTTAAGGTTGATGAATTGGCTAGAAGTGTGGATAGAATTACTCTTGATGTTGATTCTTTGAAACTTATATCTATCCCACCTAAGCATGATATCAATGAGTCTCTCAAAGCCATGAAAATTTCCATTGATGAATGCAAAGAAAGAACCGCTAGAATGCGTGCTAAAAGAGAAGATTATATTAAATCGTGTTCTTCTAGTTATCATGAAAATAAAGATGAAGATCTGAAAGTTATTGATGTGTCTCCTATTAGATCTTTGTTTTCTAGCATTAATCTTGATGAGAATAGGATTGGAGATGATTCTACTTTAAGGTGTCCCAATGATTAGTAGTTTTTAGATCTTGATGCTAAAATTGCTAAAAGTGGGAGTGAAGAGATTAAAACTTCGCATAGTGATGAACCCACTACTTTGGATTTCAAGGGATTCAATTATGATAATTTCTCTTTGATTTATTGTATTTCCTTGTTGCAATCCGTGCTAAATTATCCGCATGCTTATGGTCAAAATAAAGATTTCATTAAACATATAGTTGATGCTTTGATGCAATCTTATGAAGAAAAACTTGAGTTAGAAGTTTCTATACCTAGAAAGCTTTATGATGAGTGGGAACCTACTATAAAAATAAAAATAAAATATCATAAATGCTATGCTTTGTGTGATTTGGGTGCAAGTGTCTCCACTATCCCAAAAACTTTGTGTGATTTGCTAGGGTTCCGTGAGCTTGATGATTGTTCTTTAAATTTGCATCTTGCGGATTCCACTATTAAGAAACCTATGGGAAGAATTAATAATGTTCTTATTGTTTCCAATAGGAATTATGTGCCCGTAGATTTCATTGTTCTTGATATAGATTGCAATCCTTCATGTCCTATTATTCTTGGTAGACCTTTCCTTAGAACGATTGGTGCAATTATTCATATGAAGGAAGGAAATATTAGATTCCAATTTCCATTAAGGAAAGGTATGGAACACTTTCCTAGAAAGAAAATCAAATTACCATATGAATCTATCATGAGAGCCACTTATGGATTGCCTTCCAAGGATGGCAATACCTAGATCTATCGTGTATTGTGCCTAGCTAGGGGCGTAAAACGATAGCGCTTGTTGGGAGGCAACCCAATTTTATGTTTTTTTTTTTGTTTTTGTTGATGTTAGGGAATAAACATTGCATCTAGCCTCTGAATAGATGTGGTTTCATGTTTTGTTTAGTGTTTGTGCCAAGTACAACCTTTGGGAAGACTTATGTGAAGTTTATATGATCTTGCTGTGAAAAACAGAATCGTTATCGCTCGCTAAAGTAGTCGTGGGATTTTACTGGAGCGTGATTTTTAGTTGATTATTTTGGCTGCTGATTGGTAGACAAATTATGCAAATTTAACAATTTAATTTGAATTTTTTGGAGTTCCATAAGTAGGCGAACCCTGCAGATTACTACAGACCGTTGTGTCTTTGACAGATTCTGTTTTTCGTGTGTTGTTTGCTTATTCCGATGCATCTATGAGTAATATTGGAGGATATGAACCATAGAGAAGTTGGAGTACAGTAGGTTTAACACCAATATAAACAAAGAATGAATTCATTGCTGTACCTTTGAGTAGTGGTTTGCTTTGTCATACTAACGGAGCTCACGAGAATTTTTGTCTAAGTTTTGTGTTGTGAAGATTTCAAGTTTTGAGTATTGCTTTGATGGACTATGGAACAAGGAGTAGCAAAGGCCTAAGCTTGGGGATGCCCATGGCACCCCATGTAAATTCAATATAATCAAAAGCCTAAGCTTGGGGATGCCCCGGGAAGGCATCCCCTCTTTCGTCTTCATCCATCGGTAACTATACTTGGAGCTATATTTTTATTCGCAACATGATATGTGTTTTGCTTGGAGCGTCTTGTATAATTTGAGTCTTTGTTTGTTAGTTTTCCACAATCATTCTTGCTGGACACACCTATTTGAGAGAGTTAAATATGGCCTACAAATTGTTCGAACACTCTATGTGCTTCACTTATATCTTTTGAGTTGAATAGTTTTTGCTCTAGCACTTCACTTATATCTTTTAGAGCATGGTGGTGGTGATATTTTGTAGAAATTGTTGAACTCTCAAGCTTCATTTATATATATTTGAGAGTCTATTAAAACAGCATGGTAAAGTGTTTAGGCTAAAGAAACTAGTCTTCACATGATAGACATCCAATGTCAATGTAGTAAAAAAATCACACCAAGTGCATTGAATAGAATGAGATGTTGGATGCTTGATAATTGTTTTAAGACATGAGGATAGTGATATTAGAGTCATGCTAGTGGAGTCATTATGAAATTGAGAAATACTTGTGTTAAGGTTAGTGATTCCCGTATGATGCACGTATGGTGAACCGCTATGTGACGAAGTTAGAGCATGAGGTATTTGTAGAGTGCCAACCTTTGTGTGGAGGTCGGGGGCGCGCGATGGTTAACTCCTACCAACCTCCCCCCTGGGAGCATGCGTTGATTGCTTTGTTTTGATGACTCGTACATTTTTGCAATAAGTATATGAGTTCTTATGACTAATGTTGAGTCCATGGATTATACGCACTCTCACCCTTCCACCATTGCTAGCCTCTCTTGTACCGTGCAAATTTCGCCGGTGCCATAAACCACTATATATCCTTCCTCAAAACAGCCATCATATCTACCTATCATGGCATTTCCATAGCCATTCCGAGATATATTGCCATGCAACTTTCCACCGTTCCGTTCTTATGACACGCATCATATTGTCATATTGCCATTGCATGATCATGTAGTTGACATCGTATTTGTGGCAAAGCCACCATGCATATTCTTTCATACATGTCACTCTTGTTTCATTGCACATACCGGTACACCGCCGGAGGCATTCATATAGAGTCATACTTTGTTCTTGTGGCATAGCGCGCCCTGTCACACCCTGATTTTCATGCCACAACACTTAAGCTAATAATCATGCTAAAAATGTGGATTGACAAAAACTTTTGAGTGTTTTGGTCATTGCTTGATTTGATTTTTGTCTGTTGTTTGCTAGTGCTCTAAAAATCAAATAAATCCTCCAACTCTTATACTTCATCTCCTTGATCCAAAACCTTTTCCCAATGATCATGACATGTGTATAGACCAGTATAGTATTTTCTTATAAAAATATTTTGGCCAAATAGTATTTTCTAAAATTAGTTTTCCACATTTACCTTATTTAGGGTGTGAAAAATCTTTCAAAAAGTATATTTGAATCCTATTAGGTATAGGACTCCCATAAACCACAAAATTATAATTTTAAAAGTTATTTTTATATTTTATTTAAATGCCTTTTCTTTAGGCCAGAAATGGTCTTTAATAGGTAAAAATTATTTAGCTATTTCAAAAATATTTGCCAAGCTTCAGGGAAACTCATAAGACATATATTGTCCATATATAAGAGTTTCAACACATGGTCATGTTCAAAATATTGGACAAATCCTTCATTAACCCTTTCTGGATATTTCAAGCTTTTGAAATATATACAAAGGAAATATTCTCCAAACATTCCGGGGAAATTCTATCATGTCAAATATGACATATTTGATGATATTACAAAGCCTCATGCCTTGAAGATCAAGGAAACGTCATCTAATCCCCTCAAAACCATTTCTGTCCATTTTGAAGTTTGAGCAACTTTACATTGCCAAACTTGTCCAAATGCTCTCAAACTTGGTGCCCATGCTCAAAAGATGTAAATATGCATCTATGCCAAATGGCACAAGTTTTGGAGAAGGATAACTTGATCTAAGTGCCCCAAAACCTTTTTTGACCAGATCCAAATTTGAACAACTCTTCATTGCCAACTTTTTACTTGGGGCCTCAAATTTTGTGGACATCCTCACAACCCCAAATAATGACACTACACCAAGTGGTGCATCAAGGAGAGATGATTTGCTTAACCTAATCTTGAAAAATCCATTTCTGTTGATTTCTAGGGTTCACCAAAGTTACATTGGCAAGTTTCTTCGAATGAGCTCAAACTTGGTGGAATACCCTATCTCTATATGCCATTTGATCCTGTTAAGTCTCATGTCAAGTGGAGTTATTTTGCTTGCCCAAATCTGCATCAAACACCTTCTGCCATTTTACCAAAACCACTGTTCTGCCCCCTTTTACTATTCTACTTGAGCTCAACTTTTTACCACAGCTTCTCCTAGTCATCTTCCACCTCCAGTAACTCACCCATGCCTCAGCTCAATCATTGGAGGGGGTAAAACCCCCAATTACCTCTCTGTTTTCACAATGGCAGCACCCTTCCACCCTTCTACTTCTTACCCTCCCTCCTACCTTACCTCCTAAGCTTCATAAAGCATCTCAGTACCACCCCAAAGCCATTGGACAAGCTTGGCCACGATCAACTGCCAATGGCATGCTCTGGCATGCCAAAACGGTGCTCTGGAGCGCGCTACCGTGCTCTGGCGCACTGTAGTCGCCCCCCATCCCGATGCCCCGACCACCTCGGCTGTCCCCCGCACGCCAGCAGGACCACCTCGACGTCCGGGACACGCCTAGCTGGTCGCCCCCTCCTCCTTATCCCTCTTGCTGCTGCACTCGCACACGCACCGGCCGCGCGCAAGCTCCGGTGGCTGGCTTCACACGCGCGGGGCTTCTGGCACGCCCCGCTCCCCCTTATTCCTTCCCCTCGACCTAGACCAACCCCAGGAGCACCCCAGACACGCCCACGCGCGCCCCCGTGGCTTGCAGCGACGGCAACGGCCTCGCTGGCGCACGAGCTCATGGTGCTCCGTGGGCCGCCTATATAAGGCCTTCCCCGGGCCCCTCTCCGTCCCATTTGCTTCCCCTGGCTCCCGTGCACCCCCTGGACCAGCCCACACCTCTCCCCGCGCCCTCAATGCGCCACCATGGCTGGAGCCGAGCCACCGGACTCCGCCTGAATTTGCGCCACAGAGAGCCCCTCCTCCCCTCGTCTTTGCTCCAGAGCAACACCAGCACCACCGCCAACACTCCCCGCGCACCAGTCCTTCCTCCCCGTGCCTGCATCGCTGTGCCCAGATCTCACCGCCGGCCTAGTCCGCCGCAGCCAACCCCCTTCTCCACTCGGTGCCCCTGGGCGGCCGTGCCACCCATAGCTGGATGCGGCTGGATCCCCTGATCACGCCGACAGGCCGAGCGTCGCCGGAGATGCCCTGCAGCGCCGGCAAGCCGCCGTCGACACCGCCCCTGCCTCTGCTCTGTTCGAGCGGGAGGTGGGGGATGAACCCGACAGTCGGGCCCCACCTGTCGGCCGGCCAGAGTGCCTGAGCCACTGACGGGAGGGCCCCGCCCGTTTAAGTGGAAACGGCGTCACGCGAGCCCGTCTCTCCCGCACGAAGGCGTACTAGTAGGAAGCCGCTTTCGACGTCGCCCGAGCGCCGCGAGGCTGAGCCTCTGGGCCGGCCCAGTGGCTATCATGTGCCCTGTGCATGCCTTAGGTAAATCCTAAACCTCTTTTCTTTTTCTTTTACCAGACAACTTCAAAAATCTCCCAAATATTCAAATAGTGTCCAAACTTGATGATTCAAATTTCTTCTGGCTCCATAAATCATGCTCTATCACATGGTGCCATTTGCACATTTTTGCAGAAACATTCTATTCACAAATATTATCAAAATGTCATTATTCCATTTATGTGATGAACTTTAGAAAATCACAGAGAGCTCAAATTTGATCCAAATGCAATGGTTCAAATTCCTAGATGCTTGTAATATCAAAACATAGTTTTGGGACATTTTTCCTAATACTTTCTGTACCCCACAAAATAATGAGCCATTTCTTCATATTTGTCAACTTTGCAAAATCCTAGGATATTCATTTGAACTCCAAATCTAGTAAAACCAACTCCTAGATGCTTCTATAATCATGATTTGTCAAATGGGTGCCTTTGCTCATTTTTCAAAAATATATTTCTGTACACTTCTTGCAAATCCATAAATCCCCCGATTGCCTCATATTGAAATGTTCAGGGATATCCATTGATCATATCCCAATGAAACCACCTTGGTCATTTTTCATATGACCAGAGGTATCCTAGAAAAGTCCAACTCCTATTTTAGAGCACTTTTATGTTTGCCTTGTTGTGTTGCTTATTATGATTGTTTCCATCGTTAGTTGACGAAATAAACGGAGTATTTGGAGATGGACCAGAAGGTTTGAAGACTCGGAAGGACAAGGCAAGCAGCCCTTTGACCATGTTTGAGAAACCTTTTTATGCATGTCATATAGTACCATAATGTTGTTGCTACGGAATCATGATGAGGTGGAACCACTTTGATGGTTTGCCACTGCACTTCCTCGTTGATACTTGCATTGTGCATGACCCTACCTTCTTATGAGGGTTATGCCGGTGGGAGTAGATAGATGTGTGCTATAGTAGTTGGCTATGCAAAATGGGTCAGGGTTATGCATTGAGAGAAACAAGTGTGGGTTGACATACTTGCAAATGACCCAGTGGGTGCCACTAATGCCCCTGGGAGACGATGAGGAACTAGGGCACTACTTGGTGAAGAAGTAGTGTACTGAGGCTTGATGAAAGTGTTGTTTACAGAGATGGATTAGATTTATGTGTGATTACCGTCCCAACCAAACAAGCGCAACCACTCTACCCTTATATGGGAAAGGGCATTATTGATTACCTAGGTCGATAATAGCATGGTGCCCGCATTACTAGTGACGAGGGTGACATCAGGTCACTCTAGGGACGGGGTCGTGCTTGGATAGGCGGCCATGACTGTTTCTACAGGGCACCGAACACACCGTTGGTACCCCGTGTCAGTGGTATGTGATGAATACGGGAGCGAGTCTCCACAATTTTTAAGATGTGAAATGTTGGGCACGGGGGTTACTACCAATCGAGTGGACTCTGTGTTAGTATCGTCTAGGGAAAGATAGTGATCGGGTGCTTACCCCAGGTACTTGAGGTACTGCGGGTCGTGGATGACAGGGAAGTTCCCCGGATCTAGTGGGTAAAGTGTGCAACCTCTGCAGAGTGTCAAACTATTCGAATAGCCGTGTCCACGGTCAAGGACAGTTGGGTGGTGCTGCTTAGACTATGTCCATAAGTTTCTGGAAAACAACATGGTTTGGGTAAATCTGTTGATGATACTGTGAGAAAGTCACGATGGGCGTGAGCAAGAGTTGTTCATGACTCTTTCACGATGTTGATGTCTGTAACCTCCTGATACTTGTTGCAGACGCATGCATGCCCTTGTTATATGTTGATCATGCTTGCATATGAAAAACTAGCTTTCCGCAAAACTGCCAATTTAGCAGTAGAGCCTTGCATAATTATTCTATCATCACACTTGGGTTGCTTGCGAGTACATTCAAAGTACTCATTGGCTTGCCACTGGTTATTTTATTGGCCAGGCATGAAAGAACAGGATATGACGAAGATTTCTTGGTGGCGAACATGCGAGCTAGGACGCTTCCCAGTCAGAATGCCTGTAGGGTTAAGGCAGATGGCATGGGTCCAAGTTGTTATTGAAGCTTTCCGTTGCAGTGGTATACTCAAGACTTGACCTTAATGGTCCTATTTGTGTAATACGATATGTATGGATGTAAGACTCTTGTTATTCAGCTTCTGTGTGTTCAGTGAGCATTGATCTCTAGGATCACTGTACACGTGCATTCGGTGATCACGACTTATGAGTCGGGGTCCCCACAGAGCTGGTATCAGAGCCATCCTGACTGTAGGAAGCCTTAGTTAGCATGGTCGTTAGTTAGGGTAAAACTATCTCCAAAACTATTACTAGTTTTCAAAACTATCTATACTTCTCTTCCCTTCTCAGTTTTTCGGAAACTAGGCTATACTTTCCTTATTGGACTCTTCCCCTTCAAAACTTTTGGTCGTTAGAACCCTTATGCCCCTGACCACTGGATTTTCTATAATCCTTGTGGAGTACACCTTGCCAAACACTCACCCACCACTTCTGAACACAAGATTGGCGACACCACGACAAGACGATACCAACAGAAAATATATCCTCGAGGAATGAGGACATGAAGACCCAGAAGATGGTGACACCCTTGACAGTGCCCCAAGATGATGCAACATTGTCCTACGATGACCAAGGTATAGGTTATGCAAGATCATGATATACCTCGCTAATAGAGTAACCTTGTCACTACCGTTGTTGTGTCGGCAACCACCGGTGGATGAGAACCTCGCCATTTGGGCCGCCTCACTATAGTGAGCAGGAAAACGGTTCTCTTCGTCCTCCGCTCTTGGTGTCGATGTTGTCATCAACGTAACCGACATGTTGAACCTCTACTATGCCTTGTTAATATCATTGCATAAAGGATTGCCTACCTGGTACCCTCGACGCCCCAGAAGGCACAAGGGATCGTCATGATTAAAGAGACAAGAGAAGACCAAGTCAACGCCAGCTACAAGGAGACACCTTCACCACATCACCTCATCATGCGAGAAGTTGTTGAAGATTCTTCAGGCTCAACCCGGATCGTTCATCAAACAACTATAAGGGGACATAGCAACACCTGAGGAAAACTTAGAAGACTGCACGAGGCACAAGTCAAGACTGCTGAGTCCGAGAACCCCTAGGGTAGGATGAGTCGTGTACCCCCTATGCGCAGTTGAGTCCGTATGATGGTTCGAATAGAACCATGATTGTGTGTTGCTTGCTTTTATTTGTTTGTGTTTCGATATAAGTCGCACTTTTGCCCTAGGTAACAAGTGCATGACTATATCATCTTCCTTGCCTTGTTTCTTTTGTTTCGGCTTTTTTGCACCTGTTTGTTTGCACTTGCACTATAGAACCCCCCTTTAGGCATTCCCCTCCTCTATGCTACCTTTTTCCTCTCTTCTCTCTCCTCAACTGAAGACCCGCAAGACAAGAAGTACCAAGGATTCCAACTCGGCGACCAACTAACAATGAGGACCTCTGCTACGACCTCCACGGCCAAGTGCAACCCCGTAGAATTATGTTTAACCCTCCAGACTAGTAACCCATTCCTAGACCCTTTGAGACTTCACGAGATACTCCAGCACGAACCCTTAACCATGTGCCTAACCCATAGAATTGCGAGAGAACCAGTTAAGCCTTTGTAACCTTGCACAACCCTGGGTTCGTAATGGAACTAGTGGACACAGTGAGTGAGCACATTTTCATCCTAATATAGCACAAGAACTGATGATGCCATAGATAGACCAATTTGAGGATATAAGACAGATGACTGGGTGGCTTTATATAAGTGACTTCGAGGAATTATCTGAGACCTTGATGGATTGTGAGGTTTTCATGTTGGTGGGATCATGACTTTGGGGAAGCATGTAGGAATTCTCGTTGGACATGAGATTTGGATTTATGTAGGTGATTCTGGTTGAGTATAGATGCTAAATATGCCTACATGGTTCGGAGTAAACTGGATTTACACTGATGATCCCGATCATGATTCCATGTTTCTCGGTGGACGATAAACTTGGAGATTGGATTAATTATCAGAGTTTATCTAGGGATCTGTATGAGCTTGATCTTGGAGTTTACTTGATCATGATAATCGAATTTGGTGGACTTACTATAATAATGCATAGCCCTTCCAAGTATTTGGGTATTATAGGGACTTGAGATCTTGTGGAACAGCGTAGACATCGGATTTGTAGAATTGTTGGATTATGTGGTGATCAATGGAAGTTAATGGCCTATTAGAGTTGACCCATAGGAAGGAAACAAGATCTTGGAGTGGAATATGACGTGTTTCCTTAGAATAGAGATGCTTTATCGTGAGCCTTGCAAGAATAGGTTGAGTGCTTGGATTGTGGAGTTTAATTTAAGCTTAGCAGCATGTATGATCTACCCATGGATTTTAGGGGTAGACATACATATGGATTTGGGGATCGTAGACAAGTACAATTTTGTTAGACCGCCTCTTGGGAGTCATGAGGATATGTATGGCATGAGTGGTGATTGAAGTTGGTCTATACGAGAGGATGCATTTAGTGGTATAAGGTTATTCGTTTGGAGTACTAGATGGAGCTATTGGCATCTCAGAAACCGTGCCTAAGGATAAGATAATAAACGTTCACTCACTCACTAGCCACAACACGGTCAGATCCCGACCACGGGCCTTGGCTCAAAGTCAGGAAGGCCTTTGTAAATACTCAACGGAGACCACCACCAATACCCCAACCTACCTTGCGTACCCCGTAGACTTCATGGAGTACTTGGACAAGTTGGGTAACATCATTATTTGATGACCTACTTGTCTGCCCGAAGACAAAAGAAGAGACGGTCAGCTGGTTAGAAGACATTTGAAGACCGACATGTCAAGAAGGAAGAACTACACCAACCACCATCGTCAAGAAATAAACTTCCGCGTCGAAGACCGGGCGTATCCGCAAACCACTCCTCTCGAGGGAACCAAGCATTTCCATGTCGAAGGGACGCTCACACCAAGATTTATCGACCTTCTTCAAGTTCACTGCAAGACGAGTAGTAGACGGCTACCAGCTAGATTTACCACCTGGGATACCCACCGTACACCAAATTTTTCCACGAGTCACCACTCTGGAAATACTTCTTACTTCCTAACTAGCCCGGTCCCTGCAAGGACATCGATCACCGAGCCCTTGACGTCTAGCTCAACCTAACCTATGCAAGAGACCCCTCAGCAACCTGCATCAAAAAGGCAGCAAGCAAGAAGCCACACCACCAAGTACCTCAAGGTTCCAGGGAGCACCACTCGGAAGCAGAACCAACAAGAAGTGAAGACTACCCCGTATCCAAGACTCTGTATTCCTTTCCACGCCTAGTTTGGGAACCTCGGGGACGAGATTCTTGTAAGGGGGGTAGGTCTGTCACACCCTGATTTTCATGCCACAACACTTAAGCTAATAATCATGCTAAAAATGTGGATTGACAAAAACTTTTGAGTGTTTTGGTCATTGCTTGATTTGATTTTTGACTGTTGTTTGCTAGTGCTCTAAAAATCAAATAAATCCTCCAACTCTTATACTTCATCTCCTTGATACAAAACATTTTCCCAATGATCATGCCATGTGTATAGACCAGTATAGTATTTTCTTATAAAAATATTTTGGCCAAATAGTATTTTCTAAAATTAGTTTTCCAAAAACCCCTGAATTGAGGTTTGCACTACAAGTACCTTATTTAGGGTGTGAAAAATCTTTCAAAAAGTATATTTGAATCCTATTAGGTATAGGACTCCCATAAACCAAAAAATTATAATTTTAAAAGTTATTTTTATATTTTATTTAAATGCCTTTTCTTTAGGCCAGAAATGGTCTTTAATAGGTAAAAATTATTTAGCTATTTCAAAAATATTTGCCAAAATTCAGGGAAACTCATAGGACATATATTGTCCATATATAAGAGTTTCAACACATGGTCATGTTCAAAATATTGGACAAATCCTTCTATAACCCTTTCTGGATATTTCAAGCTTTTGAAATATTTACAAAGGAAATATTCTCCAAAAATTCCGGGGAAATTCTATCATGTCAAATATGACATATTTGATGATATTACAAAGCCTCATGCCTTCAAGATCAAGCAAACATCATCTAATCCCCTCAAAACCATTTCTGTCCATTTTGAAGTTTGAGCAACTTTACATTGCCAAACTTCTCCAAATGCTCTTAAACTTGGTGCACATGCTCAAAAGATGTAAATATGCATCTATGCCAAATGGTACAAGTTTTGGAGAAGGATAACTTGATCTAAGTGCCCCTAAACCCTTTTTGACCAGATCCAAATTTGAACAACTCTTCATTGCCAACTTTTTACTTGGGGCCTCAAGTTTTGTGGACATGCTCACAACCCCAAATGATGACACTACACCAAGTGGTGCATCAAGGAGAGATGATTTGCTTAACCTAATCTTGAAAAATCCATTTCTGTTGATTTCTAGGGTTCACCAAAGTTACATTGGCAAGTTTCTTCAAATGAGCTCAAACTTGGTGGAATACCCTATTTCTATATGCCATTTGATCCTGTTAAGTCTCATGTCAAGTGGAGTTATTTTGCTTGCCCAAATCTGCATCAAACACCTCCTGCCATTTTACCAAAACCACTGTTCTGCCCCCTTTTACTATTCTACTTGAGCTCAACTTTTTACCACAGCTTCTCCTAGTCATCTTCTACCTCCAGTAACTCACCCATGCCTCAGCTCAATCATTGGAGGGGGTAAAACCCCCAATTACCTCTCTGTTTTCACCATGGCAGCACCCTTCCACCCTTCTACTTCTTACCCCTCCCTCCTACCTTACCTCCTAAGCTTCATAAAGCATCTCAGTACCACCCCCAAGGCCATTGGACAAGCTTGGCCATGATCAACTGCCAATGGCATACCCTGGCATGCCAAAACGGCGCTCTGGAGCGCGCTACAGTGCTCTGGCGCACTGTAGCCGCCCCCTATCCCGATGCCCAGACCACTTAGGATGTCCCCCGCACGCCAGCAGGACCACCTCGACGTCCAGCACACGCCTAGCTGGTCGCGCCTCCTCCTTCTCCCTCCTGCTGCTGCACTCGCACGTGCACCGGCCGCCCGAAGCTCCAGTGGCTGGCTTCACACGCGCGGGGCTTCTTGCACGCCCCGCTCCCCCTTATTCCTTCCCCTCGACCTAGACCAACCCCAGAAGCACCCCAGACACGCACACACGCGCCGCCGTGGCTTGCAGCGACGGTAACGGCCTCGCCGGCGCACGAGCTCATGGTGCTCCGTGGGCTGCCTATATAAGGCCTTCCCCGAGCCCCTCTCCGCCCCATTTGCTTCCCCTGGCTCCCGTGCACCCCCTGGACCAACCCACACCTCTCCCCGCACCCTCAATGCACCACCATGGCCGGAGCCGAGCCACCGGACTCCGCCTGAATTCGCGCCACAAAGAGCCCCTCCTCCCCTCCTCTTTGCTCCAGAGCAACACCAGCACCACCGCCAACACTCCTCGCGCACCAGTCCTTCCTCCCCGTGCCTGCATCGCTGTGCCCAGATCTCACCGCCGGCCTAGTCCACCGCGGCCAACCCCCTTCTCCACTCGGTGCCCCTGGGCGGCCGTGCCACCCATAGCTGGATGCGGCTGGATTCCCTGATCATGCCGGCAGGCCGAGCGTCGCCGGAGATGCCCTGCAGCGCCGTCAAGCCGCCGTCGACACCGCCCCTGCCTCTGCTCTATTCGAGCGGGAGGTGGGGGATGAACCCGACATCCGGGCCCCACCTGTCGGCCGGCCAGAGTGCCTGAGCCACTGACGGGAGGGCCCCGCCCTTTTCAGTGGAAACGGCGTCAGGCGAGCCCGTCTCTCCCGCACGAAGGCGTACTAGCAGGAAGCTGCTTTCGACGTCGCCCGAGCGCCACGAGACTGAGCCTCTGGGCCGGTGATACGTCCAAAACGTATCTATAATTTCTGCTTGCTCCATGCCTCTTTTGGGTGATATTGCTATGTTATTTCTACACTTCCATACACTTTTGATCATATTTGGACTAACCTATTAACTCAGTGCACCCCAGTGCCAGTTTCTGTTTTCGGCTGTTTTTGTATTTCAGGTTTTCCCATTACGAGAACTGCCAGAAAAATCCTGGAAAAATTATATAAAAAATCAGCGTTCCAGAAGCTTCCCGGCACCCGAAGTACAGCCGGAGGGGGGCCACCAGGGCTCCAGGCGCCCTGGTGGCGCGGCCCCCCTCCTGGCCGCGCCGGGGGGGCGCCTGGGCCCCCCAGGCCTCCGCTGATGCCCCCCTTTGGCATATATTTATATCGTCTCCCGAAACCCTCGAGACGGAAACCCTTTTTCGCGATCTCATCTCTGTTCCGCCGCCGCCGCGCTTCCAAGATCGGGAGCACCAGGAGAACTCTTCCCGGCACCCTGCCGGAGGGGAGGATCACCACCGGGAGCTTCTCCACCACCATGGACGCCTCCCGGATGAGTTGTGAGTAGTCTCCCTTGGACCATGGGTCCATGACCAGTAGCTATGTGATGTTCTCCTCCCGTTCTTGTGCTTCACTAATTAGTCCTCGTGAGCTGCCCTACATGATCGAGGCACATATGTAATCCTTATGCTGTTGCTAGGATGAGTTTGCTGGGATCCGATGGATTGTGAGATTATGTTCAGATTGTGTTTGAGTAATATATTTGATTCACCTCTTTTATATTTATGTTCGTAAGTAATTCTTGCATGTTCTCCATTGTTATTTATTGCTTTGGCCAAGTAGTAGGTAGTGACTCCAAGAGGGAACGTTATGCTTGATTGTGGGTTCATGCCCCTCGATGACTAGCTAGAGTGACAGAAACATGAGTCTAGGGGATGTGTTGTTGCCACAAGGGGGAAAACAACGGTGCTTGTGCCCGCGGGTGCAAGGATTGTTTACTTTACGCAAAGTTCTTTTAATGCAGTTGTCTGTTGCTTTGAGTTTACACTATGGGTGGGACTCGCAACTTAATACTAGCGAGATGTTCTGGATAGATATCTCAAGGTGGATGATTAGTAGTAGATGCAGATGGATTTCGGTCTACTTGCCGTGGCGTACCGCCCATGCTTTGAACCTCTACCTTTCTTGCAATATAGTCAGCATTGGTTTGCGCACATGGTCCTGTCAATTGCCCAGCTGTAATTCGTTTACCTCACATAGCTGTTTTATCATCTTTTGGGAGAGAGACATCACTAGTGAACATCATGGGACTCCGGTCCATATTACCATCATTGATCACATCCGCTATTTACTTTCCGCTTTTATTTACTATTGCAGCAATACCTATCACTATTATCACTTGCGTTTAATCCTTTGTAAACAACAAGGCCGGAGGGATTGACAACCTATCTGTACTCGTTGGGAGCAAAGTTATTTGTATCTGTGTGCAGGTCCACGTTGATTGCTAATATCTGGCGCCGTTAGCAGTTGACACCTTCTTGTTGAAACTGGGAGTCTCAGGGAAATCGATCCTTGGTATCTTTGCCAAGGGAAAACTTCCGCTACACTGCATCTCAAACCTTCCACTTGGGGTAACCAACGAGGGGCGAGAAGCCATCAAGCAAAGTTTTCAAGCGCCGTCGCCGGGGACTCCACTCTTCAGGATAGGGGAGTTGCATGCTATCTTTTACCTTTGCTTTTTAGTCTTGTTAGTTTACCTTTCAGTTTTTGCTTTAGTATCTTTTATCGAAAATCACAAAAATAGTTATCTTGCTTGCTTGCTACTATGGGTTCCACTGAGAACACCAAGTTGTGTGACTTCACTAGTCACAACAACGATGACTTTATTTGCACGCCTATCACTACACCTGCCACTTCAGCACCTTCGTATGAAATTAAACCTGCTTTACTGAACTTAGTCATGAAAGATCAATTCTCCGGTGCTGGAGATGATGCTGATTTACACTTAAACAATTTTGTTGAACTTTGTGATATGCAAAAGTACCAAGAAATAGATGGTAATATTGTTAAGCTTAAGCTTTTTCCTTTCTCCTTGAGAGGAGGAGCTAAAATTTGGTTTCAGTCTTTGCCTAGAAATAGCATAGATTCATGGGACAAGTGCAAAGATGCTTTTATTGGAAAATACTATCCACCTGCTAAAATTATCCAACTAAGAAGTAGCATAATGAATTTTAAACAATTGGATAATGAACACGTTGCCCAAGCTTGGGAACGTATGAAATCTCTTGTCAAGAACTGCCCTACTCATGGTTTGACTACTTGGATGGTTATCCAAACTTTTTATGCAGGCTTGAACTTTACCTCGCGGAACTTGTTAGATTCGGCCGCGGGAGGAACCTTTATGTCAACTACACTTGGTGCTGCCACGAAGCTTCTCGATGAGATGATGACCAACTATTCCCAATGGCACACCGAACGCGCTCCAACAGGTAGGAAGGTAAACTCTGTCGAGGAGATTTCCTCCCTAAATGAAAAAGTTGACTTGATCATGTCTCTACTTTCGAAGCAATCTTCTGTTGATCCTCGTGATGTTCCTTTAAATTCTTTGATTGCTCAGGAACAAGTAGATGTGAACTTTATCTCTAGAAACAATTTTAATAACAATGCTTATAGGAGTAATTTTGGTAGCAATCCTAGACCGTTCCCCTCTAACTCTTATGGGAACAACAATGCTTATCCTAGCACCAAGAACTCCACTACTGAACTAGAGATTATGCTTAAAGATTTCATCACTACCCAAAAAGCCTTTAATAAGAGTGTAGAAGAAAAACTAAACAAACTAGATGATCTCTCTTCGAAGGTAGACAATTTAGCCAATGAGGTAGAATTGCTTAAAATTAGAACTTCTCCTCTTGAGGAGAGGAAGGTCACTCCTATGAATGCTATTCAAGTGCAAATTAATGAAAACATTAGGATGATGGCTAAACTTAAAGAGAGATGGGCTAGAGAAAGGGAGGAAGAAGATAGAATTAAGAGTCTTCCTACCCACCACACTGTCGCTACTATCCAAGTTGTTGAGGATATCCAAACTCTTAGCACCCAATGCACTCCTGGTCCCATTGGACCTATTAATGGTGATGCTATGACTATAGAAACTACCAAACAAGTGAACCTAAAGGACACCACTACCACCTTACTTGATGGTAGTGACCTTGATTTTGATAATTGCACTCTTACCGAAGTTATTGATTTCCTTCACAAGATGTCTACAGATCCCCGCACTAGCACGCTTAACCTTGCCTTCACAGAGCATATCACTAATGCTCTTATCAAAGCTAGGGAGGAGAAACTTAGAGTAGAAGCCTCCATACCTAGAAAGCTAGAAGATGGTTGGGATCCTATGATTAAAATTAAGTTGAATAACTTCTCTTGCTATGCTTTATGTGATGTTGGTGCTAGTACCTCTGTTATGCCCTAAAGAATATATGATATGCTTAAACTGAAACCTTTTGATTCTTGTTCTTTTGGTGTTCGTCTCGTTGATTCTTCCATAAAGAAACCTTTGGGGAGGATCGACGATGTTCTTATCATTGTCAATGACAACTATGTTCCCATTGATTTTACTATTATGGATATTGAATGTGAACCTTCTTGTCCAATTATTTTGGGACGTCCTTTTCTACGCACCGTTGGTGCTATCATTGACATGAAAGAGGGGAATATAAAATTCCAGTTTCCTCTCAAGAAAGGGATGGAACACTTCCCTCGAAAGAAGATTAAATTACCTTTTGAGTCCGTTATACGGGCTAGCTATTATTTTACTCTTGATAAAACTTGATCTCTATGCATTATGCCTAGCTTAAAGGCATAAAAGAAAGCGCTTTTGGGAGGCAGCCCACATGAATAAATTTTATTTTGCTTTTGTTGTGCCTTGATGTTGTTACTACAGTAGCATAATCATTGTATCTTTGCTTTTCAACTTTGTGCCAAGTGTAGCCTCTGATTGCAAGAAAGTTCAAAAGTTGTGACGTGCTGTCCAGGAAACAGATTCTGTCCTTGGATAGAAAAATTCGTATAAAATTACCACATCATCTTTTTGGTCTGAATTTTTTCGACAACGTGCTCTATATAATTGTCTTTTGTGCGTCTGTTTTGAGATTTTTTATTAGAGTTGCAGAAGTGCCCCGAAAAAATCATTTACTACCTGCTGTTCTGTTTTTCACAGATTCTGTCATGTTTTGCCTTTCCTTCATTTTGCAAACCTAGAGCTTGCTTTTTCTTTGCAAAAACCTTTTGGCAATCTTGAGAAACAGTAGATCTTCAAGAATATCTTTATTTCCAGCAAGTAACAATTATTTTATTAAGGGTACTAACCTCGCTAATCAGATTATGATGAGTTATGTATGAAGGGAGTTTTCAAGTGTGCGAGGGAAGATGATAAAAAGATTCAGGAGTGTCAAACGCTCAAGCTTGGGGATGCCCCCGTGCACCCCCAAGAAATATTCAAGGAGACTCAAGCGTCTAAGCTTGGGGATGCCCCCGTGCATCCCCTTCTCCATCAACATTATCAGTTCGTCTTTCGTTCCACAATATTTTTATCACTTCATGTGTTATGTGCTATGCTTGGAGCGTCTTGCTTTTAGTTTTCCTTTTTAGTTTTCTTTAGCTTTTCATAACGAGTCGGAACTCAGCTTTCTTTATGTGGGAGAGAAACACGCTCCACTTCTACCTAGAACATAACATAGAATTTTCATGTCTATCTTTGTTGTGTGTGTTCTTGGTCTTTCAATAGCTACTATCATGCTTAGCTCTTAGTTTTCATGCTTATCTTTTTAAAGAGCTTTGTTTTAGTTGGTTGATTGAACTCTCTTTATTTATCATGATTATCTTATTAAGAGAGTTTGCTTCCGTTGCATTGGTTGGTATGTCTATGATAAAGATGCTACGTGCATAATGGTGCTTAGTAGTTCATGTTTTCTTATGGTTAGTCTCAAATAGCTGGGGGGGGCTTCCAATGTGTTATTGGAGTACCAACATGATTTGTTTGCCTATGATGTGGTATGGTTTAGTAATATCTTCCTTCAATAATTTATTTTGATTGACTTGGCGTATGCTCACGCATATTTAAGACTGTAAAGAAAGTCTGTCAAGCCTTGATGATCTTTTATTTCTGAGTAGCGATATAACTACCATGCCTGATTCAATGTTGCTTTGTCGCTCTGCATGATTATGACCGTCATTGCTCTCTTAGTTGGTCGCTCCCAGTCTTTTGCTAACCTCCACCTGTACTAAGCGGACTGACTGCTTGTGCATCCAAATTCTTTTAAACCAGTTATGCCATATGAGTCCACCATACCTTCCTACATGGTATTTACCTGCCATTCCTAACGGAGACTTGCATGTACCATCTCGAAATTATTCAAAAAAATGCATTTCTATTTTGTGCCTCTGTTTTAAGTTCATGAGGAAGTAGTAGTTAATTCATGATCTTTTTAAGTTGGACAAGCTTGTGCAAACCCATAATACGAGAAGGAACTGGCATTGAGTGCGCCCGGCTCAAAAATAATATAACAAACAAACCCTCCTTCACGCTTTGTTCATGAGAAATCAGAAAACTTTGGCGGTGATAAACAAAGGAGATTAAGAGGATGTGATCGTCCTCATTCGGGAGCCGTTCCTCGAAACTTGTCCATCTCAAGAAGTGATTGAGTTGTCTGCTAGCATTCGTTGACGAAACATGCATATTCAAAAATAATTATTATTACCTCTGTTTTTAAAACCCAGAGCTCTGGTACATGTTTTGTCTTTGTTTCCGACTACGGGTTTTCAACCTTGCCAACAAAAGCCACGGTTTGAGAGTCTCCACCTTCTTTTAAAGCACCAACTACTAAGAGCATGATTGTCATTCTGAGTGTAATGTGCATTGTCCCAAAGTAGCATTGTCTTTTGCATGATTGTGATATCGTTTATTTTGAAATCATTGTATCTAGTCATCACTTAAACCTTGGAGGTGCCCCTGCATTTATGTTTTGCTTCACTAAAGGGGGCAAGCGAGATATCACTTTATCATATTTGCACACCATGCTCATTACAAATCTATTTGATGTTTTAATATCATATTGTAAAACTTTCAGTTCTTTGTGATTTTCTCATGAGGCAACTTAATTACTACAGATTCATTGTCTCAGTAAGCTTTTGTCATGTGACTATGAAAAAGTCCTATATGGTTAATAGCATGTCACCACAGAAATTATTCTTGTTATCATTTACCTACTCGAGGAAGAGCAGGAATTAAGCTTGGGGATGTTGATACGTCCAAAACGTATCTATAATTTCTGCTTGCTCCATGCCTCTTTTGGGTGATATTGCTATGTTATTTATACACTTCCATACACTTTTGATCATATTTGGACTAACCTATTAACTCAGTGCACCCCAGTGCCAGTTTCTGTTTTCGGCTGTTTTTGTATTTCAGGTTTTCCCATTACGAGAACTGCCAGAAAAATCCCGGAAAAATTATATAAAAAATCAGCGTTCCAGAAGCTTCCCGGCACCCGAAGTACAGCCGGAGGGGGGCCACCAGGGCTCCAGGCGCCCTGGTGGCGCGGCCCCCCTCCTGGCCGCGCCGGGGGGGCGCCTGGGCCCCTCAGGCCTGCGCTGATGCCCCCCTTTGGCATATATTTATATCGTCTCCCGAAACCCTCGAGACGGAAACCCTTTTTCGCGATCTCATCTCTGTTCCACCGCCGCCGCGCTTCCAAGATCGGGAGCACCAGGAGAACTCTTCCCGGCACCCTGCCGGAGGGGAGGATCACCACCGGGAGCTTCTCCACCACCATGGACGCCTCCCGGATGAGTTGTGAGTAGTCTCCCTTGGACCATGGGTCCATGACCAGTAGCTATGTGATGTTCTCCTCCCGTTCTTGTGCTTCACTAATTAGTCCTCGTGAGCTGCCCTACATGATCGAGGCACATATGTAATCCTTATGCTGTTGCTATGATGAGTTTGCTGGGAAACGATGGATTGTGAGATTATGTTCAGATTGTGTTTGAGTAATATATTTGATTCACCTCTTTTATATTTATGTTCGTAAGTAATTCTTGCATGTTCTCCGTTGTTATTTATTGCTTTGGCCAAGTAGTAGGTAGTGACTCCAAGAGGGAACGTTATGCTTGATTGTGGGTTCATGCCCCTCGATGACTAGCTTGAGTGACAGAAACATGAGTCTAGGGGATGTGCTGTTGCCACAAGGGGGAAAAACAACGGTGCTTGTGCCCGCGGGTGCAAGGATTGTTTACTTTACGCAAAGTTCTTTTAATGCAGTTGTATGTTGCTTTGAGTTTACACTATGGGTGGGACTCGCAACTTAATACCAGCGAGATGTTCTGGATAGATATCTCAAGGTGGATGATTAGTAGTAGATGCAGATGGATTTCGGTCTACTTGCCTTGGCGTACCGCCCATGCTTTGAACCTCTACCTTTCTTGCAATATAGTCAGCATTGGTTTGCGCACATGGTCCTGTCAATTGCCCAGCTGTAATTCGTTTACCTCACATAGCTGTTTTATCGTCTTTTGGGAGAGAGACATCACTAGTGAACATCATGGGACTCCGGTCCATATTACCATCATTGATCACATCCGCTATTTACTTTCCGCTTTTATTTACTATTGCAGCAATACCTATCACTATTATCACTTGCGTTTAATCCTTTGTAAACGACAAGGCCGGAGGGATTGACAACCTCTTTGTACTCGTTGGGAGCAAAGTTATTTGTATCTGTGTGCAGGTCCACGTTGATTGCTAATATCTGGCGCCGTTAGCAGTTGACACCTTCTTGTTGAAACTGGGAGTCTCAGGGAAATCGATCCTTGGTATCTTTGCCAAGGGAAAACTTCCGCTACACTGCATCTCAAACCTTCCACTTGGGGTAACCAACGAGGGGCGAGAAGCCATCAGCCGGCCCAGTGGCTATCCTGCACCCTGTGCATGCCTTAGGTAAATCCTAAACCTCTTTCCTTTTTCTTTTACCAGACAACTTCAAAAATCTCCCAAATATTCAAATAGTGTCCAAACTTGATGATTCAAATTTCTTCTGGCTCCATAAATCATGCTCTATCACATGGTGCCATTTGCACATTTTTGCAGAAACATTCTATTCACAAATATTATCAAAATGACATTATTCTATTTCTGTGATGAACTTTAGAAAATCACAGAGAGCTCAAATTTGATCCAAATGCAATGGTTCAAATTCCTAGATGCTTGTAATATCAAAACATAGTTTTGGGACATTTTTCCTAATACTTTCTGTACCCCACAAAACAATGAGCCATTTCTTCATATTTGTCAACTTTGCAAAATCCTAGGATATTCATTTGAACTCCAAATCCAGTGAAACCAACTCCTAGATGCTTCTAAAATCATGATTTGTCAAATGGGTGCCTTTGCTCATTTTTCAAAAATATATTTCTGTACACTTCTTGCAAATCCATAAATCCCCTGATTGCCTCATATTGAACTGTTCAGGGATATCCATTGATCATATCCCAATGACACCGCCTTGGTCATTTTTCATATGACCAGCGGTATCCTAGAAAAGTCCAACTCCTATTTTTAGAGCACTTTTATTTTTGCCTTGTTGTGTTGCTTATTATGATTGTTTCCATCGTTAGTTGACGAAATAAATGGAGTATTTGGAGATGGACCAGAAGGTTTGAAGACTCGGAAGGACAAGGCAAGCAGCCCTTTGACCATGTTTGAGAAACCTTTTTATGCATGTCATATAGTACCATAATGTTGTTGCTATGGAATCATGATGAGGTGGAATCACTTTGATGGTTTGCCACTGCACTTCCTCGTTGATACTTGCATTGTGCATGACCCTACCTTCTTATGAGGGTTATGCCGGTGGGAGTAGATAGATATGTGCTATAGTAGTTGGCTACGCAAAATGGGTCAGGGTTATGCATTGAGAGAAACAAGTGTGTTTTGACATACTTGCAAATGACCCAGTGGGTGCCGCTAATGCCCCAGGGAGACGATGAGGAACTAGGGCACTACTTGGTGAAGAAGTAGTGTACCGAGGCTTGATGAAAGTGTTGTTTACAGAGATGGATTAGATTTATGTGTGATTACCGTTCCAACCAAACAAGCGCAACCACTCTACCCTTATATGGGAAAGGGCATTATTGATTACCTAGGTCGATACTAGCATGGTGCCCGCATTACTAGTGACGGGGGTGACATGAGGTCACTCTCGGGACGGGGTCGTGCTTGGATAGGCGGCCATGACTATTTTTATAGGGCACCGAACACACCGTTGGTACCCCGTGTCAGTGGTATGCGATGAATATGGGAGCGAGTCTCCACAATTTTTAAGATGTGAAATGTTGGGCACGGGGGTTACTACCAATCGAGTGGACTCTGTGTTAGTATCGTCTAGGGAAAGATAGTGATCGGGTGCTTACCCCGGGTACTTGAGGTACCGCGGGTCGTGGATGACAGGGAAGTTCCCCGGATCTAGTGGGTAAAGTGTGCAACCTCTGCAGAGTGTCAAACTATTCGAATAGCCGTGTCCACGGTCAAGGACAATTGGGTGGTGCTGCTTAGACTATGTCCATAAGTTTCTGGAAAACAACATGGTTTGGCTAAATCTATTGATGATACTGTGAGAAAGTCACGATGGGCGTGAGCAAGAGTTGTTCATGACTCTTTCACGATGTTGATGTCTGTAACCTCCTGATACTTGTTGCCGACGCATGCATGCCCTTGTTATATGTTGATCGTGCTTGCATATGAAAAACTAGCTTTCCACAAAATTGCCAATTTAGCAGTAGAGCCTTGCATAATTATTCTGTCATCACACTTGGGTTGCTTGCGAGTACATTCAAAGTACTCATTGGCTTCCACTGGTTATTTTATTGGCCAGGCATGAAAGAACAGGATATGACAAAGATTTCTTGGTGGCGAACATGCGAGCTAGGATGCTTCCCAGTCAGAATTCCTATAGGGTTAAGGCAGATGGCATGGGTCCAAGTTGTTATTGAAGCTTTCCGCTGCAATGATATACTCAAGACTTGACCTTAATGGTCCGATTTGTGTAATACGGTATGTATGGATGTAAGACTCTTGTTATTCAGCTTCTGTGTGTTCAGTGAGCATTGATCTCTGGGATCACTGTACACGTGCATTCGGTGATCACGACTTATGAGTCGGGGTCCCCACATGCCCCCTTCCCAGGGCGCGCCCCCTGCCTCGAGACCCTTTCAGGTGGCCCTTGGTGCCCTCCTTCTTCTTATATAAGTCCACGTACCCCAGAAACTCCATACGCAGAGAGAAAACCCTAATTCCACCGTCGTAGCTTCTGTTCCCATGGAGATCCCATCTTGGAGCCTGTTCCGAAGCTCCACCGGAGGGGGATCCATCACGGAGGCCTTCATCATCATCATCATCGCCCTCACCATGAGTTGTGAGTAGTTTACCACAGACCTTCGGGTCCATAGCTAGTATCTAGATGGCTTCTTCTCTCTCTCTGGATCTCAATACAAAGTTCTCATCGGTCTTCGAGGAGATGTATTCGATGTAATCTCTTTTTGCGGTGTGTTTGTCGAGATGCGATGAATTGTGAGTTTATGATCAAGGTTATCTATGAAAGATATTTGGTTCTTCTCTGAACTTTTTATGTGTGCTCATAATATCCTCTCAAGTCTCTTCAAATTATTGGTTTGGTTTGGCCTACTAGATCTATAGTTCTTGCAATGGGAGAAGTGATTGGCTTTGGGTTCAATCTTGCGGTGTCCTTTCCCAGTGACAGTAGGGGCAGCAAGGCACATATTGTATTGTTGCCATCGAGGATAAAAAGATGGGGTTTACATCATATTGCTTGAGTTTATCCCTCTACATAATGTCATCTTGCTTAAGGCGTTACTCTGTTCGTATGAACTCAACACACTAGATGCATGCTGGATAGCGGTCGATGTGTGGAGTAATAGTAGTAGATGCAGGCAAGAGTCGGTCTACTTGTCTCGGACGTGATGCCTATATACAATGATCATGCCTAGATAGTCTCATAATTATTCGCTTTTCTATCAATTGCTCGACAGTAATTTGTTTACCCGCCGTAGAATATCGCTATCATGAGGGAAGCCACTAGAGAAAACTATGGCCCCCACTTCTATTCTCAACATATCAATCTACATCTACTTTACTTTTACCGCGTTTATTTGCTTTTTTATTAAACCAAAAATATAAACTATCATCTCTATCAGATCTCACTCTCGTAAGTGACCGTAAAGGGATTGACAACCCCTTATCGCGTTGGCTGCGAAGTTCTTATTTGTTTATGCAGGTGCGAGGGACTCGCGCGTGGTCTCCTACTGGATTGATACCTTGGTTCTCAAAAACTGAGGGAAATACTTACGCTACTGTGCTGCATCTCCCTTTCCTCTTCGAGGGAATACAACGCAAGCTCAAGAGGTAGCAAGTGATATCTCCTTAACTTCATCATATAAACGAAACTCCACTATAGGTGGTGTTTTCTTAGCGTGAAAATATTAGTGAGTAAGAGATACTGTTCACGCTGGTCGTGGAGGAAGTCGGCAAGGCCTGCATTGTTTGCCAAATAATAAAAGTCTTCGTAAATCCTGGCGGCTCTCATGAACTCATTACAAGGCCATTCACACGGCCGAACTTCCGCCATGCAAGGAAGATTATATTTGGGCTTCTTATTTTCTTCCTTCTTCTTATCCTCTGAACTTTTACTGGAGGAGCCCCTCAACAATCTCTTTATCATTTTCCTCCTCTGAAAATTTTTGGAAATTTTTAGTAACTCAAAGTAAAAGTTAACCAAACTCAACAAGATTGATAGCAACAACTCCTACAAGTGCCTAAAGACTATATCATGCATTAGAACTACTTGGGGCCAAGGAAATTTGACATGCAAGCTCAAGAACAAGGTCACCATAGCAGCAAAAATTTGCAATAAATAAAGCACTAGAACATAAACTAATTGGACCAATGGAGGAGTCACATACCAAGGAACAATCTCCCCAAACAGTTTTGTGAATGGAGCTTTGAGCAAGGAGATCGAAAATGGCAGCTAGATGAGCTAGAACTCGTGCTTGAGCTGGGTAGTGATTTTTTTGGGAGGAAGAAGAAGGGAATGGGTGCAGGAATAAGTGGAGGGGGGCACGTGGGGCCCACGAGGCAGGGGGCGCACCCTGTGAAGGTGGGCGCGCCCTGGACCCTCGTGGCCAAGTGCTGGCTCCCCTCGCTGTGTTTTATGTGCCATATATTCTCAAATATTCTGAAAAAAAATCATATTTAATTTTTAGAGCATTTGGAGAACTTTTATTTTCGGGGTATTTTTTTATTGCACGGATAAGTGTGGAAACAGACAGAGAATATTATTTTTGCTTTATTTATTCTAATTAACAGAAAGTAAAAGGAGGGTACACAAGGTTGTGCTATTTAGATTCACCTATCTCATGCTCATCAAAAGGAATCCATTAACAAGGTTGATCAGGTCTTGTTAATAAACTCTTTCTGAATAACATGAAACCGGAGAATTTTTTAATAACACTAGGTTACCTCAATGGGGATATGTATGTCCCCAACAATAAGAATATCATATGTCTTCTTGACAGTAGGGAGAGTAAATTCAAAACCTCCAATAGTAATAGTTGAAAGTTTTCAAATATAATTGATACTGTGGACCTGAGGTTTGTTTCCTCGGAAAGTGTACCGTATGCTCATTACCATTGACATGAAAAGTGACATTGCCTTTGTTGCAATCAATAACAGCCCATGCAGTATTCAAAAAGGGTCTACCAAGGATAATAGACATACTATCGTCCTCAGGAATATCAAGGATAACAAAGTCCGCTAGAATAGTAACATTTGCAACCACAACAGGCACATCCTCACAAATACCGACAGGTATGGCAGTTGATTTATTAGCCATTTGCAAAGATATTTCAGTAGGTTTCAACTTACTCAAGTCAAGTCTACGATATAAAGAGAGGCATAACAGTAACACCGGCTCCAAGATCACATAAAGCAGTTTTAACATAGTTTCTTTTAATGGAGCAAGGTATAGTAGGTACTCCTGGATCTCCTAGTTTCTTAGGTATTCCACCTTTAAAAGTGTAATTGGCAAGCATGGTGGAAATTTCTACTTCAGGTATCTTTCTTTTATTGGTAATAATATCTTTCATATACTTAGCATAAGGACTTGTTTTAAGCACATCAGTCAAACGCATACGCAAAAAGATAGGTCTAATCATTTTGCCAAACGCTCAAAACCTCATCGTCCTTTTTCTTGGATGGTTTCGGAGGAAAAGGCATGGGTTTCTGAACCCATGGTTCTCTTTCCCTACCGTGCTTCCTAGCAACAAAGTCTTGATGTCTACTACGCACTCATCTTCTTGTAGATGTTGTTGGGCATCCAAGTGCAGAGGTTTGTAGGACAGTAGCAAATTTCCGTCAAGTGGATGACCTAAGGTTTATCAATCTGTGGGAGGCGTAGGATGAAGATGGTCTCTCTCAAACAACCCTGCAACCAAATAGCAAAGAGTCTCTTGTGTCCCCAACACACCCAATACAATGGTAAATTGTATAGGTGCACTAGTTCGGCGAAGAGATGGTGATACAAGTGCAATATGGATGGTAGATATAGGTTTTTCTAAACTGAAAATATAAAAACAGCAAGGTAGCAAGTGGTAAACGTGAGCATAAACAGTGTTGCAATGATAGTAGGCAAGGCCCAGGGTTCATACTTTCACTAGTGCAAGTTCTCTCCACAAGGATAACATAATTGGATCATATTACTAGCCCTCAACATGCAACAAAGAGTCACTCCAAAGTCACTAATAGCGGAGAACAAACGAAGAGATTATGGTAGGGTACGAAACCACCTCAAAGCTATTCTTTCTAATCGATCTATTCAAGAATCCGTAGTAACGTTCAATCTATCATAGAGTTCGTACTAGAATAACACCTTAAGACACAAATCAACCAAAACCCTAATGTCACCTAGATTCTCCATTGTCACCTCAAGTATCCGTGGGCATGGTTATACGATATGCATCACACAATCTCAGGAACATCTATTCAACCAACACACAGAACTTCAAGGAGTGCCCCAAAGTTTCTATCGGAGAGTCAAGACGAAAACGTGTGTCAACCCCTATGCATAGATTCCCAAGGTCACGGAACCAGCAAGTTGATCACCAAAACATACATCAAGTGGATCACATGATATACCATTGTCACCATAGATAAACACGCGCAAGACATACATCAAGTGTTCTCCAATCCTTAAAGACTCAAACCGATAAGATAACTTCAAAGGGAAAACTCAATCCATTACAAGAGAGTAGAGGGGGAGAAGAAGATCCAACTAGAATAGTAAAGCTCGCGATACATCAAGAACGTGCCATCTCAAGAACACTAGAGAGAGAGAGAGAGAAAGAGAGAGAGAGAGAGATCAAACACATAGCTACTAATACATACCCTCAGCCCCGAGGGTGGATTACTCCCTCCTCATCATGGAGAGCGCCGGGATGATGAAGATAGCCACCGGAGAGGGATTCCCCCCTCCGGCAGGGTGCCAGAATGGGTGTAGATTGGTTTTCGGTGGCCACAGAGGCTTTCGGCGGCGGAACTCCCGATCTAGGTTAATTTCTGGAGGTTCCAGTATTTATAGGAATTTTTGGAGTCGGGGCCAAGTAAAGGGGAGCTACGGGCCGTCCTCGAGATAGGGGGCGCGCCCCCCTTCCCAGGGCACGCTCTCCACCCTCGAGGGCAGCCCGTGGCTCTCCTGGCCCACCTCTTTTGCTTCGAGGGCTTCTTTTGGTCCAGAAAAAATCATAAAAAATTGGCTCATCAATTGGACTCTGTTTGATAATCCTTTTCTGCGAAACTCAAAAACAAGGAAAAACAGAAACTGGCACTTGGCTCTGGGTTAATAGGTTAGTCCCAAAAATCATATAAAAGTGTATAATAAAGCCCATAAGACATCCTAGAAGGATAATATAATAGCATGGAACAATCAAAAATTATAGATACGTTGGAGACGTATCAGCATCCCCAAGCTTAATTCCTGCTCGTCCTTGAGTAGGTAAATGATAAAGAAAGTATTTTTGATGTGGAATGCTAACCAATATAGTTTTTCAATGTAATTCTCTTAATTGTGGCATGAATGTTCAGATCTGAAAGATTCAAGACAAAAGTCTATATTGACATAAGAAATAATATTACTTCAAGCATACTAGCAAAGCAATCATGTCTTCTCAAAATACTATGGCTAAAGAAAGTTATCCCTACAAAATCATATAGTGTTGGCTATGCTACCTCGTTATCACACAAAAATATGCATATCATGCACAACCCCGATTTCAGCCAAGCATTTGTTTTCATACTCTATATTTTCAAACCTTTCAACTTTCACGCAATACATGAGCGTGAGCCATGGACATAGCACTATGGGTGGAATAGAGGTGGTTGTGGAGAAGACAAAAAGGAGGGAGATAGTCTCACATCGACTAGGTGTATCAACGGGCTATGGAGATGCCCATCAATAGATATCAATGTGAGTGAGTATGGATTGCCATGCAACGGATGCACTAGAGCTAAAAATGTATGAAAGCTCAGCAAAAGAAACTAAGTGGGTGTGCATCCAACTTGCTTGCTCACGAAGACCTAGGGCATTTGAGGAAGCCCATCGTTGGAATATACAAGCCAAGTTCTATAACGAAAATTCCCACTAGTATGTGAAAGTGACTAAACATGAGACTCTCTACAATGAAGAACATGGTGCTACTTTGAAGCACAAGTGTGGAAAAAGATAGTAGCAATTGTCCCTTTTTCTTTTCTTTTCTTTTTTCTTTTTTTTGGGGCCTTTCTTTTTTTTGGCCTTTGTTTATTTATTTTTTGTGGAGGGGCTTTATAGATTCAGCCTTTCCTCCCATGGGACAATGCTCTAATAATGATGATCATCACACTTTCATTACAACTCGATATTACAACTTGAGACTACAACAACAAAGTATGACTCTATATGAATGCCTCCGGCGGTGTACCGGTATGTGCAATGAAACAAGAGTGACATGTATGAAAAGATTATGCATGGTGGCTTTGCCACAAATACGATGTCAACTACATGATCATGCAATGGCAATATGACAATATGATGCGTGTCATACGAACGGAATGGTGGAAAGTTGCATGGCAATATATCTCGGAATGGCTATGGAAATGCCATGATAGGTAGCTATGGTGGCTGTTTTGAGGAATAATATGGTGGCTGTTTTGAGGAAGGATATATAGTGGGTTTATGGCACCGGCGAAAGTTGCGCGGTGCAAGAGAGGCTAGCAAAGGCAGAAGGGTGAGAGTGCGTATAATCCATGGACTCAACATTAGTCATAAGAACTCATATACTTATTGCAAAAATCTACGAGTCATCAAAACAAAGCAATAAACCCATGTTCCTAGGGGGGAGGTTGGTAGGAGTTAACCATCGCGCGCCCCCGACCTCCACACAAAGGTCGACACTCTACAAATACCTCATGCTCTAACTCCGTCACATATCGGTTCACCATACGTGCATGCTACGGGAATCACTAACCTTAACACAAGTATTTCTCAATTTCATAATAACTCCACTAGCATGACTCTAATATCACTATCCTCATGTCTCAAAACAATTATCAAGCATCAAACATCTCATTCTATTCAATGCACTTGGTGTGAAAAAATTTACTACATTGATATTGGATGTCTATCATGTGAAGACTAGTTTTATAGCCTGTTCTAATAGACTCTCAAAAGGATATAAGTGAAGCATGAGAGTTCATCCATTTCTTCAAAATAAAACCACCGCCGTGCTCTAAAAGATATAAGTGAAGCACTAGAGCAATATCAAACTACTATGAAAGATATAAGTGAAGATCAATGAGTAGTTGAATAATTATGTAACTATGTGAAGACTCTATAACATTTAAGAACTTCAGATCTTGGGATATTATTCAAACAGCAAGCAAAGCAAAATAAACTAAATTGACGCTCCAAGCAAAACACATATCATGTGGTGAATAAAAATATAGCCCCGAGTATAGTTACCGATGGATGAAGACGAAAGAGGGGATGCCTTCCCGGGGCATCCCCAAGCTTAGGCTTTTGATTATCTTGAATTTACTTGGGGTGCCATGGGAATCCCCAAGCTTGGGCCTTTGCTACTCCTTGTTCCATAGTCCATCAAAGCAATACTCAAAACTTGAAAACTTCACAACACAAAACTTAGACAAAAATTCTCGTGAGCTCCGTTAGTATAAGAAAGCAAACCACTACTCAAAGGTACAGCAATGAATTAATTCTTTGTTTATATTGGTCTTAAACCTACTGTATTCCAACTTCTCTATGATTCATACTTCCCAATACTACTCATAGATGCATTGAAATAAGCAAACAACACACGAAAAACAGAATCTGTCAAAAACAGAACAGTCTGTAGTAATCTGCAGGGTTCGCCTACTTCTGGAACTCCAAAAAATTCAAACTAAATTGGTAAATTTTCGCAATTTGTTTACCAATCATCTGCAAAAATAATAAACTAAAAATCACGCTCCAGTAAAATTCCACGACTACTTTAGCAAGCGATAACGATTCTGTTTTTCACAGCAAGATCACATAAACTTCACACAAGTCTTCCCAAAGGTTCTACTTGGCACAAACACTAAACAAAACATGAAACCACATCTAATCAGAGGCTAGATGCAATATTTATTCCCTAACAGCAACAAAAACAAAAAACATAAAATAAAGTTGGGTTGCCTCCCCACAAGCGCTATCGTTTTACGCCCCTAGCTAGGCATAATGATGTTCACATAAAATATATGAATTGAAACATAACGGGAGCACCATGAAGCATATGAATAGCACATTTAAGTCCAACCCACTTCCTATGCATAGGGATTTTGTGAGCAAACAACTTATGGGAACAATAATCAACTAGCATAGGAAGGGAAAACAAGCATAGCTTCAAAACTTTAAGCACATAGAGAGGAAACTTGATATTATTGCAATATGTAGAAGCATATGATCCTCTCTCATAATAATGTTCAGTAGCATCATGAATGAATTCAACAATATAACCAGCACATAAAGCATTCTTTTCATGATCTACTTGCATAGAAATTTTACTACTCTCCACATAAGCAAATTCATTCTTATCAATAGTAGTGGGAGCAAACTCAACAAAATAATTATCATGTGAGGCATAATCCAATTGAAAACTAAAATCATGATGACAAGTTTCATGGTTATCTTTATTCTTTATAGATAGGTGTCCTCACAATATTCATCATAAATAGTAACTTTGTTCTCATAATCAATTGGAACCTCTTCCGAAATAGTGGATTCATCACTAAATAAAGTCATGACCTCTCCAAATCCACTTTCATCAATACAATCATCTTAAATAGGAGGCATGCTTCATCAAAATAAATTTGCTCATCAAAACTTGGAGGACTAAACATATCATCTTCATAAAACATAGCATCCCCAAGCTTGTGGCTTTGCATATCATTAGCATCATGGATATTCAAGAGATTCACACTAAAAACATTGCAATCATGCTCATCATGCACATATTCTATGCCAAGCATTCTACGTAATTCTTCTTCTAGTATTTTAGCACAATTTTCCTTTCCATCATTTTCACGAAAGATATTAAAAAGATGAAGCATATGAGGTAACCTTAATTCCATTTTTGCAGTTTTCTTTTATAGACGAAACTAGTGATAAAACAAGAAACTAAAAGATTCGATTGCAAGATCTAAAGATATACCTTCAATCACTAACCTCCTCGGCAACGGTGCCAGAAAAGAGCTTGATGTCTACTACGCACCCTTCTTCTTGTAGACGTTATTGGGCCTCCAAGTGCAGAGGTTTGTAGGATAGTAGCAAATTTCCCTCAAGTGGATGACCTAAGGTTTATCAATCCGTGGGAGGCGTAGGATGAAGATGGTCTCTCTCAAACAACCCTGCAACCAAATAACAAAGAGTCTCTTGTGTCCCCAACACACCCAATACAATGGTAAATTGTATAGGTGCACTAGTTCGGCGAAGAGATGGTGATACAAGTGCAATATGGATGGTAGATATAGGTTTTTGTAAACTGAAAATATAAAAACAGCAAGGTAGCAAGTGGTAAACGTGAGCATAAACGGTGTTGCAATGATAGTAGGCAAGGCCTAGGGTTCATACTTTCACTAGTGCAAGTTCTCTCAACAAGGATAACATAATTGGATCATATTACTAGCCCTCAACATGCAACAAAGAGTCACTCCAAAGTCACTAATAGCGGAGAACAAACGAAGAGATTATGGTAGGGTACACTGTTCAAGAAATCTTCCGATTCAACGATTTATCTTCCGATTTATCGCTACTCTTGGGGTGACCGATAAGATTATGCCTTATCTTCGTAGTTTATCGTTTGGGCCGATTTATCACTCTGACAAGCGATTTATCGGGAATCTACCGATAAATCGGGCCTATTCCTAGCATTATGTTTACAAAAAGTATGTTTATTTGTGTTTTATGGACCTTGTTTTGCAATATGTACTATTGTCCTATTTTGTTTGTCATTATAAGAGGGTTCAAATGCTAAGAATCAAGGTAACACTTTTGTCCAATATATTTTTGGTGTTGGATATATCATATTTTAGTGCTGGGAACCATGGATTTGCAAAAAAAAATGGCCGATTAACAGTCGACCGATAAAATCGATTAATCGGCCGATTTTCGATTAATCCCTAATCCCCAGCTGACCAAGACGGTAACGATAAGCGATATCCTCAACATTGGTAGGGTATGAAACCACCTCAAAGCTATTCTTTCTGATCTATCTATTCAAGAGTCCGTAGTAACGTTCAATCTATCATAGAGTTCGTACTAGAATAACACCTTAAGACACAAATAAACCAAAACCATAATGTCACCTAGATACTCCATTGTCACCTCAAGTATCCGTGGGCATGGTTATATGATATGCATCACACAATCTCAGGAACATCTATTCAACCAACACATAGAACTTCAAGGAGTGCCCCAAAGTTTCTATCGGAGAGTCAAGACGAAAACGTGTGCCAACCCCTATGCATAGATTCCCAAGGGCACGGAACCCGCAAGTTGATCACTAAAACATACATCAAGTGGATCACATGATATCCCATTGTCACCACAGATAAACACGCGCAAGACATACATCAAGTGTTCTCAAATCCTTAAAGACTCAATCTGATAAGATAACTTCAAAGGGAAAACTCAATCCATTACAAGAGAGTAGAGGGGGAGAAGAAGATCCAACTAGAATAGCAAAGCTCGCGATACATCAAGATCGTGCCATCTCAAGAACACGAGAGAGAGAGAGATCAAACACATAGCTACTGATACATACCCTCGGCCCCGAGGGTGGACTACTCCCTCCTCGTCATGGAGAGCGCCGGGATGATGAAGATAGCCACCGGAGCGGGATTCTCCCCTCCGGCAGGGTGCCAGAATGGGTGTAGATTGGTTTTCGATGGCTACAGAGGCTTTCGGCGGCGGAACTCCCGATCTAGGTTAATTTCTGTAGGTTCCAGTATTTATAGGAATTTTTGGAGTCGAGGCCAAGTAAAGGGGAGCTACGGGCCATCCTCGAGATAGGGGGGCGCGCCCTCCATCCTCGAGGGCAGACCGTGGCTCTCCTGGCCCACCTCTTTTGCTTCGGGGACTTCTTTTGGTCCAGAAAAAATCATAAAAAATTGGCTCGTCAATTGGACTCCGTTTGATATTCCTTTTCTGCGAAACTCAAAACAAGGAAAAAAACAGAAACTGGCACTGGGCTCTGGGTTAATAGGTTAGTCCCAAAAATCATATAAAAGTGTATAATAAAGCCCATAAGACATCCTAGAAAGATAATATAATAGCATGGAACAATCAAAAATTATAGATACGTTGGAGACGTATCAAGTCTCTCTTATCATAACGTTGATTCTTTGATTGTGGGTTATCAAGATCAACAGCAGGTTCAATCTCTACATCATTATCATTGCTAGGTTGAGCATCATCATGAACATCATCATCAATATTATCACTAGGTTCATGTTCATTACCAGATTGTGTCTCAGCATCAGAAACAGATATATCATTGGGATTCTCAAGTGTGTCAGCTACAGGTTCACTAGAAGCATGCAAAGTCCTATCATTTTTCTTTTTCTTCTTCTTAGAAGAACTAGGTGCATCTAAATTAGCTCTCTAAGAATCTTGCTCAATTCTCTTAGGGTGGCCCTCAAGATACAAAGGTTCCTGAGTCACTTTACCACCTCTAGTAGCAACTCTAACAGCATAGTCATTATTCTTACCATTTAATTCATTGAGCAGATCATTCTGAGCCTTAAGTACTTGTTCTACTTGAGTGGTAACCATAGAAGCATGTTTACTAATGAGTTTCAATTCACCTTTAACTCTAGACATATAATCACTCAAGCTTTCAATCATATAACAATTGCGTTGCAATTGTCTACCAACATAAGCATTGAAATTTTCTTGTTTCACAATGAAATTGTCAAACTCATCTAAGCATTGGCTAGCAGACTTATAACGAGGAATATCACCTTCATAAAATCTATAAAGAGAATTTACCTTTACTACATGTGTCGGGTTATCAAGACCATGTACTTCTTCAATAGGTGGTAAATTCTTAACATCTTCAGCTTTAATACCTTTTTCTTTCATAGATTTCTTTGCCTCTTGCATGTCTTCAGGACTGAGAAATAGAACTCCCCTTTTCATCGGAGTTGGCTTAGGGGCTGGTTTAGGAAGTGTCCAATTATTTTCATTGGCCGGCATATTATTCAATAGTAATTCAGCTTGATCAACTATTCTTTCCCTAAAAACACAACCAGCACAACTATCCAGGTGGTCTCTAGAAGCATCGGTTAGTCCATTATAAAAGACATCAAGTATATCGTTTCTCTGAAGAGGATGATCAGGCAAAGCATTAAGTAGCTGGAGAAGCCTCCCCCAAGCTTGTGGGAGACTCTCTTCTTCAATTTGCACAAAGTTATATATTTCCCGTAAGGCAGGTTGTTTCTTATGAGCGGGAAAATATTTAGCAGAAAAGTAATGCATCATATCCTCGGGACTACGCACACAACCATGATCAAGAGAATTAAACCAAGTCTTAGCATCACCCTTTAACGAGAAAGGAAATAACTTAAGGATATAGTAATAATGAATATTTTCATCATTGGTAAACAGGGTGGCTATATCATTCAACTTAGTAAGATGTGACACAATAGTTTCAGACTCATAGCCATGGAAAGGATCAGAGTCAACCAAAGTAATTAACTCAGGATCAATAGAGAAATCATAATCCTTATCAGTAACAAAGATAGGCGAAGTAGCAAAAGCAGGGTCATATTTCATTCTAGCATTCAAAGACTTTTCTTTCAGCTTAGCTAATAATTTCTTAAGATCATATCTATCGTTGCAAGCAAGAAAGTCTCTAGCAGTTTCTTCATCCATAACATAACCCTCAGGAACAACACGCAATTCATATCTAGGGGGAGAAGCTTCATCATCACTTTCATAAATATTATCAATTTCAATATTTGCATTCTCCCTAACCTTAGCAATTTGTTCATCCAGAAATTCACCTAGTGGCATAGTATTATCACGCATAGAAGTAGTTTCATCATACATGGCAGAAGTGGCATCATCAAGAACATACGACATATCAGATTCAATAGTAGGAGTAGGTGTCGCAAATTTACCCATAACAGATGGTGAATCAAGTGCAGAGCTAGATGGCAGTTCCTTACCTCCCCTCGTAGTTGAGGGATAGATCTTGGTTTTTGAGTCCTTCATGTTCTTCATAGTGATCAACAGATATAAATCCCAAGTGACTTAAAGAATAAAGCTATGCTCCCCGGCAACGGCGCCAGAAAATAGTTTTGATAACCCACAAGTGTAGGGGATCGCAACAATTTTTGAGGGTAGAGTATTCAACCCAATTTATTGATTCGACACAAGGGGAGCCAAAGAATACTCTTAAGTATTAGCAGCTGAGTTGTCAATTCAACCACACCTGGAAAGTTAGTATCTTCAACAAGGTAGTTTAGTAGCAAAGTAATATGGAGATGTGGTAACAACAATAAAAGTAACGGTAGTGTTTTTGTAGTTTTTGTAATAGTAACAGCGGAAAAGTAAATAAGCAACAAGCAATATGTGAAAAGCTCTTAGGCATTGGATCGGTGATGGGGAATTATGTCGGTTGCAATTCATCATGTAAAAGTTATAACCTGGGGTGACACAGAACTAGCTCCAGTTCATCAATGTAATGTAGGCATGTATTCCGAATATAGTCATACGTGCTTATGGAAAAGAACTTGCATGACATCTTTTGTCCTACCCTCGGCGGGGTCCTAGTGGAAACTAAGGGATATTAAGGCCTCCTTTTAATAGAGTACTGGACCAAAGCATTAACACATAGTGAATACATGAACTCCTCAAACTACGGTCATCCCCGGGAGTGGTTCCGATTATTGTCACTTCGGGGTTGTCGGATCATAACACATAGTAGGTGACTATAAACTTGCAAGATAGGATCAAGAACACACATATATTCGTGAAAACATAATAGGTTCAGATCTGAAATCATGGCACTCAGGCCCTAGTGACAAGCATTAAGCATAGCAAAGTCATAGCAACATCAATCCCAGAACATAGTGGACACTAGGGATCAAACCCTAACAAAACTAACTCGATTACATGGTCAATCTCATCCAACCCATCACCGTCCAGCAAGCCTACGATGGAATTACTCACGCACGGCGGTGAGCATCATGAAATTGGTGACGGAGGAAGGTTGATGATGACGATGGCGACGATCTCCACTCTTCGAAACCTCGAACGGACTCCAGATCAGCCCTCCCGAGAGAGATTAGGTCTTGGCGGCGGCTCCATATTGTAAAACGCGATAATTCTTTCTCCCTGAATTTTTTCTCCCCGAAAGTGAATATATGGAGTCCGGGGCTACGTCGGTGGAGCATCAGGGGGCCCACGTGGCAGGGGCGCGCGCCTCCCACCCTCGTGGACAGGGTGTGGGCCCCCTGGTCTGGATCTTTCCGCAGATATTTTATATATTTTCCAAAATAATTCTCCGTGGATTTTTTTGTCATTCCGAGAACTTTTTATTTCTGCACAAAAACAACACCATGGTAATTCTGCTGAAAACAGCGTTAGTCCGGGTTAGTTCCATTCAAATCATGCAAGTTAGAGTCCAAAACAAGGCCAAAAGTGTTTGGAAAAGTAGATACGTTGGAGACGTATCACCCCGGAGAAGCTTAACGGTGTGGTGGAGGTGTGGTTCAACCATGAGGGGTACCAGATCAAAGTGGAGCGTGAAACCCTACCCAAACGGGGCGGCGAGCGGCCGGTGCAGACTGTCGGGCCCTCCAACCCTCCTCCCAAGGATTCTGACTTAGACAAGGGTCCGCGGTCTCCGGGAATCTCTAGGCAGGGCCGGGTCGACCCTGGCAAAGACCAACAAGGTGGCGCGCGTGCCTCGAGTGATGCTGTGGCGCGGGACTCCAAGATGCTTGATATGGGGGACGAACCAGAGGACAACATTCATGATACCTCCATTTACACGGAAACATGGGAAAAATTGGGTGCGCTGACGACTGATTCTGGTGCCATAGGGATGGCGATTCAAGACACTGCGGTGAGTGTGCCACCGCTGGCTCGGTCTCTTGAGTTGACCTTCAATGAATACGGGTCCAACATCGCTGCCCCGATCCCGACGGCGGTGGCACAGATTGGCAGCGTTGGGGCGGGCTCTGGCTCTCTCCCTCCTGCCCCCCATCCCCCGTGGTTGTGGGGTCGGACTCGGGCTGTGTGGTGATCGTGGGTGGCGACCTGACGCCTGCTTCGCGACGTGGTTCCAACAGCTCTGGCCGTCAGCCCAAGAAGACGGTGGGGCGGAAGCCGGCCAACAAGCAGGTACCCATCATGGCATCCGTGGGTACGACTGAGCTCGGCGGCGAGTTGGGGCGGCGTTGGGGGCGACTGGAGTGAGCAGTAAGGCCAGGCGCACCAAGGCGACTCCTGTGGTGCAGCGAACTCCAAGTGTTCGGGCCAAGGCCAAGCTGGGAGAAATGTCATCCATGGAAAGCACCAAGCTCCGCATCGCTGACAAGAACCTGGAATCTTCTGGTAATCCCTTGCACTCCTTCCGTATTCTCAATGCTTTCTCGGACGAACACCTTGCGAGTATCTTAGACGATAGTCGTGTGGCGATTAGCGCTCCCCATAACGATATCATTTCGCTTGTCTGAGCGCGGGAAGAGGCGCAAGCTGCGCTGGCCGAGGCGGCTGCGCGCTGCGCGGGCAAGGACCAGTCGGCCATTGTTCCAACAGGGGCTGGGGACGAGGGAGTGCCTGATGAAGCGACACAAGCTAGGGAAGCTTGTGTCCTTCCTTCCACCGGCCGGGCTCCGGCGAGGAAGAGAGTGGCGAAGGCGGTGACCTCCAGGGGAGTGCGCCTCCGTAATCGAATTATTTAGATGCGTTACATGTTTTGTAATATCCGTGGCTGTGGTCACGGTGGTTGTCGCACACAACTTAGGGAATACATCGCGAAAGAACGCATTGACATAGTGGCGCTTCAGGAAACAATCAAATCGGACTTTACTTTCAGAGAACTTCTCGCCTATGACCCCCTATAGTGCTTTGACTGGCACTGGATGCCCTCTGTGGGCCATTCTGGTGGTATTTTGATGGGTTCTAATCGTGATATTTGTGATGTATTGCAATGGGATGTTGGTGTATGCTTTCTGTCCGCTACCATAAAACATCGTGTCTCTGGTTTGTCTTGGGTTGTCGTGTGCGTGTATGGACTTGTAGACCACTCAAGATCTCATGCTTTACTGCTGGAATTAACCAATTTGGTAGGGGCCAAACGGGCTCTCAATTTGCCTGTGGTTGTGGGAGGATATTTTAACTTGATCCGCTCGGGGGCGAACAAGAACAACGATAACATTGGCTGGACTACGGTGTCCTTGTTCAATAATGACATTGCAGCAGCGGCTCTTCGCGAAGCGGCGCGGACTGGAGCCAGATACACCTGGACCAACAAACAAACACAACTTGTTCGTAGTATGTTGGATAGGGTTTTCTTTACACCCGAATGGGAGGTGCTTTTCCCATTATGTTCCCTCGTCACTGAGACGCGCATTGGGTCGGATCACGTGCCTTTAATCTTTTCCTCTGGGGAGGATTCCATTCGGCGTAGCCCTAGATTCTACTTCGAAACGGCCTGGTTTGAATCTGAGGGTTTTGCCCAAATGGTGGTTCATCGATGGGGGTTGATCTGCGCCCAATTGGGTCCCCCAACGTGGGCCAGCAGAGTTTTGGAACGTGGCTGCGGGCAAGCTGCGTGCTTTCCTGCGTGGCTGGGGAGGAAACCACGGTAGTGAATCCAAGAAGGAACGCCCTAGAATTGTGGAGGAAATCTCCCTTCTAGATTTAGAGGCAGACCGCCGCACCTTTTCGGAGGCAGAGTGGTCCCATAGGTATGCCTTGGAAAATTAAATCATTGCGATTCTGTGTGCTGAGGAGGAATATTGGCGACGTAGGGGCAGAGTCAAATGGGTGACAAAAGGAGACGCAAACACCGGCTACTTCCATGCTTATGCTAATGGAAGAAAACGGAAATGCTCCATCCTGCGCCTCCAATCCGACAATGGACTTATGTTGACCCAGGAACAAATTGTGGCCCACATCTACGAGTTTTTCGTAGGCCTTTTGGGGACGGCCGACGAAAAACCTATTTGTTTGCACGATGATCTGTGGGATCAAGCAGAAAGGGTCTCTCCGGAGGAGAATGATAGTCTTGCTTTGTCTTTCCTGCCGGAGGAGATTGACAAGGCCGTAGCCGACATGAAGACGGACACGGCGCCCAGGCCGGACGGGTGTCCTGTTGAGTTCTTCAAGCGTTTCTGGCCTTGCCTTAAGCACCTATTTTAGGCTATCCTGATCGGCTTTGCCATGGGAATGGTGGACTTACCTCGCCTCGATTACGGGGCTATTAGCCTTATCCCAAAGGTGAAAGGGGCCGACAACATCAAACTCTTTAGACCTATTACCCTGATTAATGTGCCCTTTAAAATCTGCGCGAAGGCCTATGCCTCGCGATTGGCACCGGTCGCACAGCGTGTAATTATCTCTAGCCAGACCCGTTTCCTCAAAAACAGGAACATTCTAGAAGGACCGATCGCGTTGCTTGAAATAGTTCACGAATTAAAACATACCAAGGCTTAGGGAGTGCTTCTAAAACTAGATTTCGAGAAAGCATATGATCGTGTGAACTGGGAGTTTGTGCGGGAGGTCCTCCTCAAAAAGGCCCTTTTTGAGGCGGGTTTCGTGCATCGTATCATGCATCTCGTGTGTAGTGGGCACACGGCTGTCACTATCAACGGCACAATGGCAGTTTTTTCCGCAACAAACGTGGTCTTTGGCAGGGAGACCCAAGCTCTCCTCTGATTTTTAACTTCGTTGCGGATGCCTTAGCGGCCATGATTAACCGAGCGCGAGCAGCAGGTCACATTAGAGGGCTGGTCCCTCACCTAAACCCTGGTGGGGTGACGCACCTGCAATACGCGGATGATACAATGCTCTTGTTTGAGCCCAATGAACACAGCATTGCATCGATCAAGTTACTCCTGCTTGCGTTTGAGATCTTGTCGGGGCTAAAGATCAACTTCTTGAAGAGCGAAGTGATCACCATAGGGATGGATGATGTGGAAAGCTCAAGGATCGCTAACCTACTTAATTGTAAGCTTGGAAGCTTCCCGATTAAGTACCTTGGCCTTCCTATTTCGTCCAAGAAATTAACCATTACAGAGTGGGAACCTTTGTACGGCAAAGTCGCCAACAGGGTGAGCCCTTGGAGGGGAAGGTTTATGTCCTTGGCGGCAAGGCTGATACTCACTAATTCGAGTTTATCTTCCCTCCCACTCTTCACAATGGGGATGTTCCTTTTGGCGGATGGGGTGCATGCCAAATTCGACACCCCGCGCTCTCGGTTCTTTTGGGCAGGAACCGAGACCAAACGCAAATACCACTTGGTGAAATGGGCTGCAGTTTGTAGACCTAAAAAATTTGGTGGCTTGGGCATCACGAACTCTAAGCTCATGAATGTGGCCTTGCTAACTAAGTGGTGGTGGCGCCTTGCCCAAAACGAGTCTGGACTCTGGGAGAACATTTTACGGGCCAAATACTTCACGGACGGAAACTTGTTCAAGGCACAAACCAGAGGCTCGGCTTTTTGGAATGGGATCCAAGCTGTCCGACCGGCCTTCTCGGTTGGAGCGCAGTTCTGTGCCAACGATGGCAAGTCCACCCGGTTTTGGCTTGACCATTGGTGGGGCCACGAACTGCTTTGGCAATCTCACCCGGACCAATACCAACTGGCCACGGACACCAACATCATGGTGGCCGACGCTCTTAGAGTCCATCCGCCCACGATCTCCTTCATTAGGAATCTAGGAATAGTGGAGGTTGTGCGGTGGGAAGCGTTGTCAGATGAGTTGGATGGCCGATAGCGTAACAATGGAGCGGACACCATTTTATGGAAGCTTACCTCCTCCAAGAGATTTACGGTAAAATCTCTTTATGACAAACTGTCCGAGGGCAATACGCTAGACATAGCTAGGGGGCTATGGAAGGTCGGTATTCCCCTAAAATTAAGATATTCATGTGGAAAATGTTCTGGAACCACTTACCAACTTTGGATAATGGGGCCAAACGCAACGGGTCGGCGGATGGAACGTGCACCACTTGCGGGTTAGGGGAAAACGCAAACCATGTTTTCTTTGGTTGCGCGTTGGCTAGATTCACGTGGAGCACGGTTAGGGATGCATTTAAACAAAACTGGAACCCACAGTTAGCGATGACCTCCTAACAATCCTTACGGTGCAAAGAGGGGCCAATCACGAATAGTCTGGAGATGCGTTGGGGCGCTTCTTTGGTATCTTTGATCGGTCCGGAACAAAATTATGATTGAGCATAAGTTCCCGGCTCACCCGGCTGATATCATCTTCAAATGTCACCTTTTTCTTCAGGTTTGGACGCCGTTGGGGAAATCGCGTGACGAACAGCTCATGAACGAGATTATGGAGCACATCAAGGCGACTATGGTGAAGGCGCGACACGGCGAGACGAGTGCCTGAGGCCTCCATTGCTATCTTTCTCCGAACTGCTCCGCTTTTGTGTCTAGGGACCAGCGCTTGCTCTATCTTAGCTATATTCTGGACCTGGTTTCCGATGACTGACTGTTGTTCTCTTTTCTTGGTTTGTAAGACTATTAAGTTTGTGGTGGATGCTGCCTAAGTGGCTTTATTAATTTAAAGTCGGACACTTCTAGCGTCTACGTTCCAAAAAAAATATGTGCGTCTAAGCAACTTCTTCCTCGCTTTGGACTGACCAATAGAAAAGCGGAAATGATCAATCCCGAACATTTTAATTTTAAGCATGGCAACCCGAACATATTTCATGACAAGTTTATTTGGCAAACATGGCATTTTCTGACAAAAAATGAACTGGGCAAAAATGCCATGTTCATCGTCTAAATTTACCACCTCGCGTCAACTAATGTTGCCATAAAAACGCCCGGGTTGCTTTTCTTTAAGCCAAAAGGTTTGCCGACCTGGGGCCCATATTAAATAAGGATCCAATATATCAATATGCTTAAATAAATTATTAAAATGTTTTGCGGAATATAAAATCAACATGGGAAGAGGGCATCTGCAACTGCCCCCCCCCCCCCACCGCGCGCACTTTACCATGTTGTATTTATTCATTATTTATTTATAGATGAGTACATTATATGTTACTCTGTTAAAAATCATTCTCACCAGCTGGAGCATAGTGTCGTTGAGCCACCGACACGGACGCTGCACGCCGGTGCCCTCCAAGGAGCGCAGCATCTCAAAGCGGTTGCACCATGACGTCGCCCGGGCGGGCTGCGTCCAGTAGGCCGCCGGTGGGTATGGGTTGCACCAATCTGACGCGAGCATGCTGCCCCTCCTGGGAGACGTGTTGGCTCGATGGAGTACATGGTCACGATTGGGATTGGTCCGCTGGCATTCGGCCAGATCATCGGCATCGACACCGGAAACCACGTCTCCTAATGTGCTGCAACACCCATGTCAGAACAATGTTCGACTCTATGGCATCAAGCTCCTCGCGCCATTCTTATGTACCTCAAAACAACTTCCTACTTATTGGTTGTCGGATATCTTCTTCACTCAGTCAGGTTTTGCCATGTATAGTATGTAGAAGATTCCATGTTTGAGCTTAATCACAATGCACAAGCCTCAAAACAACTTCCTACTTATTCTAAAATCTTCCATCTAAATTTTACAATTCAATTCCTATGAATGTATTACCATTTTTTAGTCTTTATAATTTACAACGAATAATATGCCCAAACGTCAAAACACAAACATCCTTTGTTATAGAATATTCCGTACTTCCATTATTCAAACTTTTTCTTCGAATTACCACTCCGTTCTTCACTTTATGAATTACAATGCACAGTATGCAAAAACCTCAAGTCAAATGCACTTCTCATTTGTTCTACACTCGGCCATATATTCCCCCAAGTTTGTTTTCCCCTAAAAGAATTGCTCCTGGCTTTTAATTTATGTTTTTTTTGTTCAAGGTTATGACATATCATTCAAAAATTACATTTTTCTTTGAAGATGCAATACTAGCTACTCAAAATTGCAATACGGAATACCTAAAGATAATCAATGATCCTAGACACACGGAGGAATATGGGCATCTCAACGCTAATTAACCCTCCCCCTGATTTTCAACGGGTGAGCCCCGCCTCCCTCCTAACACTACTAGGAAAAGGCATGCTAGTGGCGCACCTATTTTGCCTACTAACGACGCACTACTGGTGCGCCACTAGCACCACGCCATTAGAATTAAATACTAATGGCGCACCCCTGGTGCACCATTAGTATCTGGAGTACTAATGGCGCACCACGCTGTGCGCCATTAGTATAGCCCATCGTGTGCCATTAGTATGCCTCCCAGGGGGCCATATGTACCCATGTGCTTTGGCATACTAATGGCGCACTAGTGGGTGGTGCGCCACTAGTATGAATATTAGGGATTTTTTCTTTTGTGATATTTTCACAGGATACAAAATATATTATTGGACAGAATTTAGACAACACCACACAGCAACAGCAGATTCATCGAATACAATAGAAGATTAGTCTCCGAATACAATTCATCATATTAGTCTCCGAATTCAAAAGACCGAACAAAGATAGAACATTACAAGTCTCGAGACCGCGAGCAGCGAGTTTGTCTTCACATTACAAGTCGATGTCGATCATCTAAACTACCATCACATAGAAGAGAGATGCGGTCATCACGATGAGCATCATCGCGATGAAACTGATCTTCATCCGGTTCCTCCAACGCTCCCTCCTCTCTTCCACTAGATAGCGCGCGTATCTAGATTCCGCCTCCGCCCTAGTGGTGTACCCTTTGTAACTGTTACCGCTGAAACGGTGAACCTATCTCCGACACTCCTCCCAGTCGTCGTAGACTCCGGGAACCTTACCCTTGTACATGACATACGACGACATCTCTATGCACTAGCCAAACAAACCGTTAGTACCAATTCACAGACAATACATAAGCAATATATAAGTATGCAACAAAAGGATCGGAAGAGAAAAGCAAGACATTAATAGCATCGATTACATCTAAGTTGAACGACTGTCCAAACCAAACAGAAATACAAGTTCATTAAAGTTTAATTACAACATGAGCCAACCGATGTTTCAGAACTAGACATAGCATCACTACTTTCGATTCGACTCAAGGGACCGAAGCGTGGATGAAGCCGCCGTCTATCATGATGGTCATGAAATCGCGGGCGTTGTCAGCCTGCATTTGTAGTGTTGTGTTTATCTCACTGTTGGACGGTTGATTTCTGAGGTTGAACTGCCCCGGGGTACGAAGGACATCTTGATGGATGATTTCCGCAAACTCCGATTGGATGCGAAAGAATTCTTGTCTGATGTCCGCGTCCTGGATTGCCGACAAGCTCGCGACCCAATCTTTGAGATTATCTGGTAGCAGAAGGTGATTATGGTCCCGTACGATCGCCCTCATGTAATGGAGGGCGTGATACGTCCAAAACGTATCTATAATTTCTGCTTGCTCCATGCCTCTTTTGGGTGATATTGCTATGTTATTTATACACTTCCATACACTTTTGATCATATTTGGACTAACCTATTAACTCAGTGCACCCCAGTGCCAGTTTCTGTTTTCGGCTGTTTTTGTATTTCAGGTTTTCCCATTACGAGACCTGCCAGAAAAATCCCGGAAAAATTATATAAAAAATCAGCGTTCCAGAAGCTACCAGGCACCCGAAGCACAGCCGGAGGGGGGCCACCAGGGCTCCAGGCGCCCTGGTGGCACGGCCCCCCCTGGCCGCGCCGGGGGGGCGCCTGGGCCCCCCGAGCCTCATCTGATGCCCCCCTTTGGCATATATTTATACCATCTCCCGAAACCCTCGAGACGGGAACCCTTTTTCGTGATCTCATCTCTGTTCCGCCGCCGCCGCGCTTCCAAGATCGGGAGCACCAGGAGAACTCTTCCCGGCACCCTGCCGGAGGGGAGGATCACCACCGGGAGCTTCTCCACCACCATGGACGCCTCCCGGATGAGTTGTGAGTAGTCTCCCTTGGACCATGGGTCCATGACCAATAACTATGTGATGTTCTCCTCCCGTTCTTGTGCTTCACTAATTAGTCCTCGTGAGCTGCCCTACATGATCGAGGCACATATGTAATCCTTATGCTGTTGCTATGATGAGTTTGCTGGGATCCGATGGATTGTGAGATTATGTTCAGATTGTGTTTGAGTAATATATTTGATTCACCTCTTTTATATTTATGTTCGTAAGTAATTATTGCATGTTCTCCATTGTTATTTATTGCTTTGGCCAAGTAGTAGGTAGTGACTCCAAGAGGGAACGTTATGCTTGATTGTGGGTTCATGCCCCTCGATGACTAGCTTGAGTGACAGAAACATGAGTCTAGGGGATGTGTTGTTGCCACAAGGGGGAAAACAACGGTGCTTGTGCCCGCGGGTGCAAGGATTGTTTACTTTACACAAAGTTCTTTTAATGCAGTTGTCTGTTGCTTTGAGTTTACACTATGGGTGGGACTCGCAACTTAATACCAGCGAGATGTTCTGGATAGATATCTCTAGGTGGATGATTAGTAGTAGATGCAGATGGATTTCGGTCTACTTACCTCGGTGTACCGCCCATGCTTTGAACCTCTACCTTTCTTGCAACTTAGTCAGCATTGGTTTGCGCACATGGTCCTGTCAATTGCCCAGCTGTAATTCGTTTACCTCACATAGCTGTTTTATCGTCTTTTGGGAGAGAGACATCACTAGTGAACATCATGAGACTCCGGTCCATATTACCATCATTGATCACATCCGCTATTTACTTTCCGCTTTTACTTACTATTGCAATTATACCTATCACTATTATCACTTGCATTTGATCCTTTGTAAACTACAAGGCCGGAGGGATTGACAACCTCTCTGTACTCGTTGGGAGCAAAGTTATTTGTATCTGTGTGCAGGTCCACGTTGATTGCTAATATCTGGCGCCGTTAGCAGTTGACACCTTCTTGTTGAAACTGGGAGTCTCAGGGAAATCGATCCTTGGTATTTCCAAGGGAAAACTTCCGCTACACTGCATCTCAAACCTTCCACTTGGGGTAACCAACGAGGGGCGAGAAGCCATCAAGCAAAGTTTTCTGGCGCCGTTGCCGGGGACTCCACTCTTCAGGATAGGGGAGTTGCACGCTATCTTTTACCTTTGCTTTTTAGTCTTGTTAGTTTACCTTTCAGTTTTGCTTTAGTATCTTTTATCGAAAATCACAAAAATAGTTATCTTGCCTGCTTGCTACTATGGGTTCCACCGAGAACACCAAGATGTGTGACTTCACTAGTCACAACAACGATGACTTTATCTGCACACCTATCACTACACCTGCCACTTCAGCACCTTCTTATGAAATTAAACCTGCTTTGCTGAACTTAGTCATGAAAGATCAATTCTCCGGTGCTGGAGATGATGCTGCTTTACACTTAAACAATTTTGTTGAACTTTGTGATATGCAAAAGTACCAAGAAATAGATGTTAATATTGTTAAGCTTAAGCTTTTTCCTTTCTCCTTGAGAGGAGGAGCTAAAATTTGGTTTCAGTCTTTGCCTAGAAATAGCATAGATTCATGGGACAAGTGCAAAGATGCTTTTATTGGAAAATACTACCACCTGCTAAAATTATCCAACTAAGAAGTAATATAATGAATTTTAAACAATTGGATAATAAACACGTTGCCCAAGCTTGGGAACGTATGAAATCTCTTATCAAGAACTGCCCTACTCATGGTTTGACTACTTGGATGGTTATCCAAACTTTTAATGCAGGCTTCAACTTTACCTCGCGGAATTTGTTAGATTCGGCCGCGGGAGGAACCTTTATGTCAACTACACTTGGTGCTGCCACGAAGCTTCTCGATGAGATGATGACCAACTATTCCCAATGGCACACCGAACGCGCTCCAACAGGTAGGAAGGTAAACTCTGTCGAGGAGATTTCCTCCCTAAATGAAAAAGTTGACTTGATCATGTCTCTACTTTCGAAGCAATCTTCTGTTGATCCTCGTGATGTTCCTTTAAATTCTTTGATTGCTCAAGAACAAGTAGATGTGAACTTTATCTCTAGAAACAATTATAATAACAATGCTTATAGGAGTAATTTTGGTAGCAATCCTAGACCGTTCCCCTCTAACTCTTCTGGGAACAACAATGCTTATCCTAGCACCAAGAACTCCACTACTGAACTAGAGATTATGCTTAAAGATTTCATCACTACCCAAAAAGCTTTTAATAATAGTGTAGAAGAAAAACTAAACAAACTAGGTGATCTCTCTTCGAAGGTAGACAATTTAGCCAATGAAGTAGAATTGCTTAAAATTAGAACTTCTCCTCTTGAGGAGAGGAAGGTCACTCCTATGAATGCTATTCAAGTGCAAATTAATGAAAATATTAGGATGATGGCTAAACTTAAAGAGAGATGGGCTAGAGAAAGGGAGGAAGAAGATAGAATTAAGAGCCTTCCTACCCACCACACTGTTGCTACTATCCAAGTTGTTGAGGATATCCAAACTCTTAGCACCCAATGCACTCCTGGTCCCGATGGACCTATTAATGGTGATGCTATGACTATAGAAACTACCAAACAAGTGAACCTAAAGGACACCACTACCACCTTACTTGATAGTAGTGACCTTGATTTTGATAATTGCACTCTTACCGAAGTTATTGATTTCCTTCACAAGATGTCTAGAGATCCCCGCACTAGCATGATTAATCTTGCCTTCACAGAGCATATCACTAATGCTCTTATCAAAGCTAGGGAGGAGAAACTTTGAGTAGAAGCCTCCATACCTAGAAAGCTAGAAGATGGTTGGGATCCTATGATAAACATTAAGTTGAATAACTTCTCTTGCTATGCTTTATGTGATGTTGGTGCTAGTACCTCTGTTATGCCCAAAAGAATATATGATATGCTTAAATTGAAACCTTTTGATTCTTGTTCTTTTGGTGTTCATCTCGTTGATTCTTCCATAAAGAAACCTATGGGGAGGATCGACGATGTTCTTATCATTGTCAATGACAACTATGTTCCCGTTGATTTTACTATTATGGACATTGAATGTGAACCTTCTTGTCCGATTATTTTGGGACGTCCTTTTCTACGCACCGTTGGTGCTATCATTGACATGAAAGAGGGAAATATAAAATTCCAGTATCCTCTCAAGAAAGGGATGGAACACTTCCCTCGAAAGAAGATTAAGTTACCTTTTGAGTCCGTTATACGGGCTAGCTATTCTTTTACTCTTGATAAGACTTGATCTCTATGCATTATGCCTAGCTTAAAGGCATAAAAGAAAGCGCTTTTGGGAGGCAGCCCACATGAATAAATTTTATTTTGCTTTTGTTGTGTCTTGATGTTGTTACTATAGTAGCATCATCATTGTATCTTTGCTTTTCAAATTTTGTGCCAAGTGTAGCCTCTGATTGCAAGAAAGTTCAAAATTTGTGACGTGCTGTCCAGGAAACAGATTCTGTCCTTGGACAAAAAAAATCGTATAAAATCACCAGATCATCTTTTTGGTCTGAATTTTTTCGACAGCGTGCTCTATATAATTATCTTTCGTGCATCTGTTTTGAGTTTTTTGATTAGAGTTGCAGAAGTGCCCCGAAAATATAATTTACTACCTGTTGTTCTGTTTTTCACAGATTCTGTCCTGTTTTGCCTTTCCTTCATTTTGCAAACCTAGAGCTTGCTTTTTCTTTGCAAAAACCTTTTGGCAATCTTGAGAAACAGTAGACCTTCAAGAATATCTTTATTTCCAGCAAGGAACAATTATTTTATTATGGGTACTAACCTCGCTAATCAGATTATGATGAGTTATGTATGAAGGGAGTTTTCAAGTGTGCGAGGGAAGATGATAAAAAGATTCAGGAGTGTCAAACGCTCAAGCTTGGGGATGCCCCCATGCACCCCCTAGAAATATTCAAGGAGACTCAAGCGTCTAAGCTTGGGGATGCCCCCGTGCATCCCCTTCTCCATCAACATTATCAGTTCGTCTTTCGTTCCACTATATTTTAATCACTTCATGTGTTATGTGCTATGCTTGGAGCGTCTTGCTTTTAGTTTCCTTTTTAGTTTTCTTTAGCTTTTCATAACGAGTCGGAACTCAGCTTTCTTTATGTGGGAGAGAAACACGCTCCACTTCTACCTAGAACATAACATAGAATTTTCATCTCTATCTGTGTTGTGTGTGTTCTTTGTCTTTTAATAGCTACTATCATGCTTAGCTCTTAGTATTCATGCTTATCTTTTTAAAGAGCTTTCGTTTAGTTGGTTGCTTGAACTCTCTTTAGTTATCATGCTTATCATATTAAGAGAGTTTGCTTCCGTTGCATTGGTTGATATGTCTATGATAAAGATGCTACGTGCATAATGGTGCTTAGTAGTTCATGTTTTCTTATGGTTAGTCTCAAATAGCTGGGGGGTTCCTAATGTGTTATTGGAGTACCAACATGATTTGTTTGCCTATGATGTGGTATGGTTTAGTAATATCTTCCTTCAAAGAATTTATTTTGATTGACTTGGCGTATGCTCACGCATATTTAAGACTATAAAGAAAGTCTGTCAAGCCTTGATGATCTTTTGTTTCTGAGTAGCGATATAACTTCCATGCCTGATTCAATGTTGCTTTGTCGCTCTGCATGATTATGACCGTCATTGCTCTCTTAGTTGATCGCTCCCAGTCTTTTGCTAACCTCCACCTGTACTAAGCGGACTGACTGCTTATGCATCCAAATTCTTTTAAACCAGTTATGCCATATGAGTCCACCATACCTTCCTACATGGTATTTACCTGCCATTCCTAACGGAGACTTGCATGTACCATCTCGAAATTATTCAAAGAGAAAAAAAGCATTCCTATTTTGTGCCTCTGTTTTAAGTTCATGAGGAAGTAGTAGTTAATTCATGATCTTTTTAAGTTGGACAAGCTTCACCCCGGGATTGCATGTATAATGTGCAAACCCATAATACGAGAAGGAACTTGCATTGAGTGCGCCCGGCTCAAAATAATATAACAAACAAACCCTCCTTCACGCTTTGTTCATGAGAAATCAGAAAACTTTGGCAGTGATAAACAAAGGAGATTAAAAGGATGTGATCGTCCTCATTCGGGAGCCGTTCCTTGAAACTTGTCCATCTCAAGAAGTGATTGAGTTGTCTGCTAGCATTCGTTGACGGAACATGCATAATCAAAAAAATAATTATTACCTCTGTTTTTAAAACCAAGAGCTCTCGTACATGTTTTGTCTTTGTTTCCGACTACGGGTTTTCAACCTTGCCAACAAAAGCCACGGTTCGAGAGTCTCCACCTTCTTTTAAAAGCGCCAACTACTGAGAGCATGATTGTCATTCTGAGTGTAATGTGCATTGTCCCAAAGTAGCATTGTCTTTTGCATGATTGTGATATCGTTTATTTTGAAATCACTATATCTAGTCATCACTTAAACCTTGAAGGTGCCCCTGCATTTATGTTTTGCTCCACTAAAGGGGGCAAGCGAGATATCACTTCATATTTGCACACCATGTTCATTACAAATCTATTTGATGTTTCAATATCATATTGTAAAACTTTCAGTTCTTTGTGATTTTCTCATGAGGCAACTTAATTACTATAGATTCATTGTCTCAGTAAGCTTTTGTCATATGACTATGAAAAAGTCCTATATGGTTAATAGCATGTCACCACAGAAATTATTCTTGTTATCATTTACCTACTCGAGGACGAGCAGGAATTAAGCTTGGGGATGTTGATACGTCCAAAACGTATCTATAATTTCTGCTTGCTCCATGCCTCTTTTGGGTGATATTGCTATGTTATTTATACACTTCCATACACTTTTGATCATATTTGGACTAACCTATTAACTCAGTGCACCCCAGTGCCAGTTTCTGTTTTCGGCTGTTTTTGTATTTCAGGTTTTCCCATTACGAGAACTGCCAGAAAAATCCCGGAAAAATTATATAAAAAATCAGCGTTCCAGAAGCTACCAGGCACCCGAAGCACAGCCGGAGGGGCGCCAACAGGGCTCCAGGCGCCCTGGTGGCGCCCCCCCCCCCCTGGCCGCGCCGGGGGGGCGCCTGGCCCCCCCGAGCCTCGTCTGATGCCCCCCTTTGGCATATATTTATACCGTCTCCCGAAACCCTCGAGACGTGAACCCTTTTTTGCGATCTCATCTCTGTTCCGCCGCCGCCGCGCTTCCAAGATCGGGAGCACCAGGAGAACTCTTCCCGGCACCCTGCCGGAGGGGAGGATCACCACCGGGAGCTTCTCCACCACCATGGACGCCTCCCGGATGAGTTGTGAGTAGTCTCCCTTGGACCATGGGTCCATGACCAGTAGCTATGTGATGTTCTCCTCCCGTTCTTGTGCTTCACTAATTAGTCCTCGTGAGCTGCCCTACATGATCGAGGCACATATGTAATCCTTATGTTGTTGCTATGATGAGTTTGTTGGGATCCGATGGATTGTGAGATTATGTTCAGATTGTGTTTGAGTAATATATTTGATTCACCTCTTTTATATTTATGTTTGTAAGTAATTCTTGCATGTTCTCCGTTGTTATTTATTGCTTTGGCCAAGTAGTAGGTAGTGACTCCAAGAGGGAACGTTATGCTTGATTATGGGTTCATGCCCCTCGATGACTAGCTTGAGTGACAGAAACATGAGTCTAGGGGATGTGTTGTTGCCACAAGGGGGAAAACAACGGTGCTTGTGCCCGCGGGTGCAAGGATTGTTTACTTTACGCAAAGTTCTTTTAATGCAGTTGTCTGTTGCTTTGAGTTTACACTATGGGTGGGACTCGCAACTTAATACCAGCGAGATGTTCTGGATAGATATCTCAAGGTGGATGATTAGTAGTAGATGCAGATGGATTTCGGTCTACTTACCTCGGCGTAGCGCCCATGCTTTGAACCTCTACCTTTCTTGCAACTTAGTCAGCATTGGTTTGCGCACATGGTCCTGTCAATTGCCCAGCTGTAATTCGTTTACCTCACATAGTTGTTTTATCGTCTTTTGGGAGAGAGACATCACTAGTGAACATCATGAGACTCCGGTCCATATTACCATCATTGATCACATCCGCTATTTACTTTCCGCTTTTACTTACTATTGCAATTATACCTATCACTATTATCACTTGCATTTGATCCTTTGTAAACTACAAGGCCGGAGGGATTGACAACCTCTCTGTACTCGTTGGGAGCAAAGTTATTTGTATCTGTGTGCAGGTCCACGTTGATTGCTAATATCTGGCGCCGTTAGCAGTTGACACCTTCTTGTTGAAACTGGGAGTCTCAGGGAAATCGATCCTTGGTATTGCCAAGGGAAAACTTCCGCTACACTGCATCTCAAACCTTCCACTTGGGGTAACCAACGAGGGGCGAGAAGCCATCAGGGCGTAGTAGGCATCCTTCTGACTGCCGGGCGGCTGGTTGACGCAGCAGAACGTTGTATTGTGGGCTAACACGTGGTTGTCGTACTTACGAACTGGCCTGGTAAAGGTGCCTCCAAATTTGGCGTAGCCGGGGAGAACATCATCAAGAACTTTATTGACATTTGTGTTGTCTTTCTTCGACTAACGGTCCGAGTCGAAATACATGGCCATGGAATATTTCAGGCTTAAGAGGATGAGTGTGCAATGTGTGTCACTGCACAAAACACGGAATATTAAAAAAATGATCGAAATCTAAGAAATCATATGTTACGGGGCGGTTGAGGGGACGACTTACTCGGGAAAGTAAGGCACGAGGAAGTTATCCTTATCTGGGTTTGCCAGAATGACGCCTTCGAGGTAAGAACTCGCGACTTGCCGGTCCCCAGCGCTGCCCAAGATCTTTGCATGCATGTAGAAGGGGTCGACTATCACGATGTCCGGGGTCTTGTCTCTAATGATCCGCATCTCCATACTCAACGAAAATAGCCGAATGAAGGTGTAGTGCAGCGGATGAAGGTTAAACATAGTGAAGATGTCATCAAACCGCAGGACGATCGTACCCGCGATGGAGTTATCCACAAAGCCCTTGCCCTTTGGCACCTTGGCCACGAAAACCGGGTATGCCACATCATTCTCTCTGAGACGCCGCTTCTCCAGAGAAAGAACACTGTCATGCAGACTCCGCATAGCACCGCTTGCAGCATTGAGCATATTAGTCGGTAGCATCGGCCTACCTGCCACATGCACCCTCCTCATTATATCCTTAGGTGAAGGTGGCTCGTCCTGAGCATGGATCGTACTCGGTGCCGGCTGGCTCGCACCCTTGTTACTCTTTCTTTTCCGTCCCTTCTTGTTCTGCTGTAATGGGACCGAGTTCTGCTCACAGACCGCCTTCTTGAGTGTGTTGGGGCTCATAATATTTCGCACCTCGGCTATCTGAGGCTCGGTGAAGTCGGCAGCTGGAGGCGTCTCCTGAGAACTGAACGCCAGACGACGCCTGTTGCAATTGGGTTTCTCCGCGGTACCAGCCAGATCGCGATCGTCTTTTGTAGGGTTGGGTTCTTGAGAAGGAGGCCCCATGAATTCGTCATCGTACCCATGTTCAGCAAAGTACTTATTGACGTCGTCGTTGTTGTCGTCGTCCGGATCATGTGCCATATGCATGTTCGAATCCTGTGCCATAGGGATGTCCGGCATGTCCGGTAGCGTTGCGGCGGTCTTGCCATGGCTTGGCGCCGGCACGACTGGCGGCGTTGTCTTTGGGGTGGTGTCCCCTGCCCCCAAACGAATCTGGCTCTTCGGCCAAAGCAGGGGCCAGCTTAGGCAGGCGCTGAGGGTCATCACATCATCTTCGTCGGCCCCGGCGGGTCGAATCGGAGGTAACAACTCGTTGCAGCCTGGCAGCACCCGAACCAGTTGAACCCTATACACGGTGGGTGGCATCGGATTACCGTGGAACACGGGGTTGCCCGGTTGAACGATTCTGTCCTTGGCGACATCGACCAACTCGTCGTTCACGAAGTGCAGGAGAGTGCACGGAACGTCGGCAGCGCCCTGCGAAAACATGTAGGGCGTCAGGGATACCCAGTCAAAGGCAAGGAGATGAAGTCCTCGGCTGAGAGGCTTAATTAGTTACCGTGATGATGGTGTCGAGCTCGGCTAATGTAGAGGCACCGCCAACGGTGGGCGTGCAATTGACGGAGGGGCTGCTTGCTGCAAAGGTGCCGGCCGGCGTACACCCGGGCGCATTAAGCTCCAATGCCCGTGCCGGCGTCGGAGACACCAATGCTGCCTCCCCCGGAGACACCAATGGGGTCGTCTGCACGTTGTGCGAGTTGCTGGCCGTGAAGCTGGGAATCGGGGGCGGCCCCTGTTGGCCGCCCGCAATCCACGTCGTCAGCCCATGAATCAAGGTAGGCATAATGCCGGTGAGCGTCGATCCCAGTTGTTGTTGCACTTGCTCTTGGACAATCTCCGGAATCCACGCCACTTGTGCCTTGAGTTCTTGAACCTCGCGCGACTGGCTTTCCGAGCTGGTCTTTCTCTCCTTTCGCCCACCAGCGTTATAGTATGACGACCATTTTGTGGACAAGCCTTTGCCGGCCACACGACCAGCTGACGACGGCTTACTGAGGTTATCCTTGTTTTTCATTACGTTCAACGCCCTATTTAGAGTGTTGTCCCAAGGGGTGCTCTGAGTCGACCCCGCGCTACTGCTTTCAGTCGCCTGCGAAAGGAATGTGAACCATTTAGAAATTTGGCTTCATTAATTAGAATGCAACCATATGGAGCTAATTACGCGGGGGTGTATTCCTTACCAGAACAACCTCAAGGGCCCTGGTCTTCGGATCCGTGGTAAGCTCCTTTGTTACTGGGTCCTCGTTGTACCGGGCCCTGACATAGTTCCTAGTCTGCTTGTCATGGTATTTCTCGAAGCGGGGCGGTAGGCCTTGCTCGGCACGCTCCGCGTCCTCCTTGTCCCATATAGGCTCCGCCACTCTGTAACCGCCGGGACCGAGTTTGTGTTCCCCTAAGTTCAACTCCCGCATTTCTTTCCCCCACTGACTTGATTCGGAGGTTGCACTGCTCTCGCACTTGATCTTGAACTCCTTGTAGTCATCTTCGTTGATCGAAGGATTTTTTGCCTTGATCTTCTCATAACTATCACCTTTGTCAATCATTCTCTTCACCGCGCTTCTCCAAGTAGACAGGGTCGTGCTCATCCTCGTGAGGGCGGCATTGTTCACTTTATTCCCTGAGAGGCGTGTGTTTTCAAATTCAGCGGGGAACTTGTATCATTCGTGCAGCTTCGTGAAGAGGGGGTTGCGCAAATTCCCTCGATCCTTATGCCTTAGGTTCTTGGTGTTGATCGAGACGGTGCTCCGGAGAATGCACCCGAGCTGAACCGAGTACCCCTTGACTATTTCTTTGGGAGCCGTTGGATGCCCGTCGGAGTTCACTTCAGTAAATTCCTCCTTGACGGTGCGGAGCACTTTTGGGTGACGGTCCTTCCGTTGCCTCTTCGGTTGGCTGCCATCTATGCGTGCGCTGCCATCATCGGTGGTGGCATCCTCCGCGGCACCATCAGTGGTGGCATCCTCGGCGGCACCATCAGTGGTGTCATCCCCGACAGCACCATCAGTGGTGTCATCCCCGACGCCACTAGTGGTTGTGTATTCAGGATCGGTGTCTTTCGCGGTGTCCTCATAGTGGTGAGGTTGTTCCTCCATCTCTTGGGATAGCTACCAGAATGCCTTGCCGCCCGAACCGCCGGCCTCATCGTTCTGGGCCATGTTTCGCTCTAAATAGGAAAAAAGTTTGGTCAAAAAGTTGGTTATTGTCAAGGAACAAGATCTCATCATTTAGGGTTTGTTTGGAATTATCATGGTCTCATCATTTAAGGTTTATCGACACCGAGGCATCCTAAAAGCTAAGGTTTTATCATTTAGGGTTTTTCGACGCCGAGGCACCCTAAAAGCCTAAGCTTTCATCATTTAGGTTCTTATCGACACCGAGGCACCCTAAAAGCCAAGGTTTTATCATTTAGGGTTTGTCGACACTGAGGCACCCTAAATGCTAAGTTAAGTTTTCATCATTTAGGGTTTAGCGATGCCGAGGCATCCTAGGTTGACTGATATATATGCCGAGGCACCAAGAGACAGTAAACCTATCAGCCATTGATAGAAGCTATTCAGAACTAGTCCTACTTAATTCTTGATCCTACTTAATTAAGGACAAACACCAAGAGACAGTAAACATATCACACTTCTATATGTATAACACAAGAGGCAGTTGATCCTACTTAATTAAGTACTAAGATACCCCGGCCCATGCATTAGTCGCAAGTACCCCATATGTCCTATTTTTAGCAAAGTCATGCTAAAATTCACAAAAAAATTCAGCATGACCTTTGCTAAAAATAGAACATATGGAGTACCCGAATTTGCCGGAACGGAAGTTAATCGACATTCCGGAAAACTCAAGGGCCTCTCGGGGTACCTGCAAAATCATCACGACACGATGGTCGGAGACAAAACCCAGCAAACTAGCACCACAATGTGCCTCTACTTTCATATGGATGAAAAGGCCACAGACCATATGGTCCTCTGCTTTCATATGGACAAAAATCAGCTCAACTAATGTGAGCTTCCATTCCAAATCTAATAGGTCACCCAACAAAAAATCATCAATAGTTTTAGCTGAAAAAAAATCATGGATTGTTGTTAACTGAAAATTAGTGAAAGAAACTATTGCTGATCATGGATTGCTGATCATGAAAATTAGTAGTGAAATCGCCGTATTTGGGAGGCATACACCATTTGCTGCCACTTGTTTCAGTTAAGTGACGCATACATAGGTGCTCCTTTTACCCTTGGTTTAGTACTGAAATCACCGTATTTTGGGAGCCAAACGTCGAATTTGGCGCTAGGCCTAGTAACTGAATTTGTTTTCAGTTAAGTGATGCATAGAGATAGGTGCTCCTCTTACCCTTGGTCTAGTAACTGATTCCCCTTATCTTGGCACTGCCAAAACTAAAACTTTTATAATCTGATCTGAAAATTTGATACTTGCCTGAACTGCAAAGGTAGCCTCCTCTCTAGTCTAGTCTAGTCTAGCTTCCAAAGCAAACAAGGTATCACTCACAATGCCAGGGGGCAACCAACCAATATGAGGTGGAGCAAGGGGGTTGTTACCACTGCCGGCGCTGGCGGATAGGCTGGCGGAGCAACAGGCGCGCCGCAGCCATGGTCGTGGTCCTAGACCAAGACCAAGCAGCAGCTCCGGACCGCCGATGCGGAATTCAATACTAAAACAAGGGTAAAAGGAGCACCTATGTATGCGTCACTTAACTGAAACAAGTGGCAGCAAATGGTGTATGCCTCCCAAATACGGTGATTTCACTACTAAAATTTCAGAGAAAATGGCAGCAACTCTGTCTGGATTGCAAACTGGGAGGAAGGAGGAAGGAGGAGAGGTACCTGGGCGGGCGCGGACGGTCGCCGGAGGGGTCGGGGTCGGGGAAGGCAGCGGCGGCGGCGGCGAAGGGATGGCTCGAGGGCGTCCGAGCTCGTCCGGGTCCTCGTAGTAGAAGAAGAAGACGGCGGCGGTCTGATACGTCCAAAACGTATCTATAATTTCTGCTTGCTCCATGCCACTTTTGGGTGATATTGCTATGATATTCATACACTTCCATACACTTTTGATCATATTTGGACTAACTTACTAATCCAGTGCACCCCAGTGCCAGTTTCTGTTTTCGGCTGTTTTTGTATTTCAGGTTTTCACGTTTCGAGAACTGCCCAAAAAAATCCAGAAAAATTATATAAAAAATCAGCGAACCGGAAACAACACTGCGTTCGAAGGGCAGCCTGGGGGGGCCACAGGGGCTCCAGGCGCCCTGTGGGCGCCCCCCCCCCCCCCCCGGGCC